>CM042956.1:21233869-22483869 GCA_023678885.1 Pogostemon cablin
GTGTAGCGTGCACGGTCCGTGTACCGTGCACAGGACTGTAAGATTTAGCCGTGCGCGGTCATCAGAAATCACAACACGGCCACCCCTATGGCCGTGTACCACGCACGAGCCATGCGCTGTCCGGAGTTCATCATTAACCAGAAACTAAACTCCAGCCGTGTAGGTGTAAAAATTCAGAAAAATTTCAGATTCCTTCTAGAAGATTTCCAAGGGTATAAATACCATTCTATTCAACATTTGATCATCTTGGATCTGAATTTTCAGCTGCCCACACTCTTCACACACCAATTCTATCATTTTACACCATATCCTTCATCATTTCCATCCATCTGTTCACTCCATCATCATCTAACCATAAATTCTTCAACCAAGTGAAGAGAAGAAGCAAGGAAGAGAGACAAATTACAAGGAAAGGAAGGAAATAGCCATTGGAGCCAATCCAAGGGAGTTTTCATCCCATTTTTGTAGTAATCCTATTTGATTATCATGACTTGTAAGGTTTTTATGTCTATGTTAATTATCTTATGAAGATGGTAGACTAATCTCCCTTGTGAGATTAACAACATGAGATTTGTTGGTTTTATGTATTTTAATTCATGTGTTGAATGGATTTATAATTTTCTATCATTGATTGTTAATTGTTTGAATTATATTGTTGAATTGTGTGATTAATTGTCATAGGTATGTAATTAGATTGAGAAATCAATTATATGTTTAGGATAGTTAATTGAATCAATTTATCATACACTTCATGTGCATTACAAGTCTTGAAGAGATAGAGATATCCTTTAGGATTTAGAACCCTTTGATAGGACATCCGATTGGTTTGATCGAGAGGTTGATTAATTGTGTGAGGGGATTCTCATTTAAGCTTAGTACTAGATGAAATTGTTTGAGTGAAAAACAATCTATTGAGCTATTTTGGGATTCTTATTTGGATTCACGTTCAATTCATTTTGAGAGAAATTTTAGAATAAACGAGTGTTGGCCCTTAATCATACATCCATGAAACACATGCATTTGATACATAATTCCTAGAATTACCACTTATTGATTGTTGTTGATCTCACTTTTAATCAATTTGGTAAACCACTTTTCATCCATCCGTCATATTTGTTGATCATTGCTTACTTATTTAGTTTAATCCATTTAATTTACTTGTTTTGCAACCAAGTCCATTGATGATGAGTCTCTATAAAATTATGAAAAACGTGAGATCGCTTAAGCACTAGCGCCTTCCTCCCTGTGGTTCGATAAATTCTTGGATTGTTCAACTCGACTACAAGTTATGACTAATCTGGTCCGTCAACCAATTTCTCAGCCAGAGGAGGGGGTTCGCACCATAGGAGACGGTATCGATGGTGGGATCCCCTTAGTCTCTTTAGAGGAGTTGCTGTGGCTGCGAAGTATGGGTGAGGCTCGTTCAGCCATCAAAATAGAGCTTAGTGTTTCGGAGGCCGGCTTGGTTCCTGCTCGTTCGTGGAACCCCATATTGTCCCGCTGGTTGCAGAGTGCCGGGCCCTATGATATTGGAAACGCTGCTTGGTGAGTGTTGGGCATGCTCTCATTTTTTTGTGCCGCTTCCTTCTTCTGACGGAGTCTGGGCAAACTATCCCCCCTGGGATTGGCCTTAGCACAGGGGCTTCCACTAGTGCCGAGGGGCTTTCCTCTGTGTCGGATGTTCAACAGACTATGGTGGCTGAACAGCTCATTACTGCTGCCGATACTCGGGCGACGGCCTATTGGGAGAGGGCCCGATTGGCCGAAAGCCAAGTTCACTAGCTAGAAGTTGCTCGCTATCTGGCAGAGCATGAGAGAGAGCTTGTTGCCCAACTTGAGGCGGAGGTAGCGTGGATGAGGAGTCTCCTCAATTTTTTTGGTGGTGGTGGTGACGGTGCTGGTCCTAGCGGTGCGGGTCCCAATGGTGCTGGTAGGGGACCTTCTTAGTGTTTTGTCTTGGTTTTTATTAGGTCTCTTGTAGGACCTTTCTATAGCCTCCGTGAGGCATATTATGAACATGTTTCTTGGGTTGTAATGTTCTTATTAGTAGGTTTTGTGGTACAATGTGCATCTTAGGTTTTTGCTGCTTTTACTTATTGTGGGCTTTCACATAGCACTGTGTTCATGTTGCCTTAGCACATTTACTACAGTTTGTACATGTAGCAATTTGGCTAAGTGTGCTTAAGTATAGAAGCGCTTCAAATTTTGAGCGTTCCATGGATGCTTAATATCTTCACCATCGAGTTCGCTGAGCTCGTATGCTCCATTACCCAAATTACTTTTTACTAAGTACAGTCCTTCCCAATTCGCACCAAACACTCCCCCACCTTGTTGACAGATCTTCCTCATGACCAAGTCTCCTACCGAAAAGTCTCTGCGATGTCCTTTCTTGTTGTATTGAGCCTCTAGCCTTCACTTGTATATTGCATGCCTTTCTGCTGCTTGTAGTCGAAGTTCCTCCAATAAATCAAGGTTGAGTTGAATGGCCTCAGGATTGGTACCCTTCTTGGTGAGACACTCGAAAAGTCGGGCAAGCTACTTCCGCCGAGATAATCGCTTCCGTGCTGTATGTTAAGGAGAAGGGGGTCTCACCAGTCGACGTCTGGCCGTAGTACGGTATGACCAGAGGACTCTGGGTAACTGTGGGGCCCTACTTTTTTTGAGGCTCTCTAGTCTAGTTTTGAGAGTGTGTTTGATCACCTTTTTTACTGCTTCGACTTGTCCATTTGACTGGGGGTAATACGGTGATAAAAATATCTTTTTGATTCCCAAACAATCGCAGAATCTCTAAAGTTATACGCTCAAACTGTTTTCCATTGTCAGTTACTATGGCTTGGGTATTCCGAAGCAGCATACAATATTTTTCCATATGAAGGCGATCATATAGGCTTCATTAATAGTGTCTAATGCCTCAGCCTCCGTCCATTTCAAAAAGTAGTCGACTGCAACTACCGCATACTTGACGCCTCCTTTTCCGGGTGGGAATGGGCCTATCAAGTCGATCCCCAATTTTGCAAAGGGCCAGGGACCAGCCGTCGTGACCAACTCGGTGGAAGGAGTTCTAATTATGGGAGAGTACACTTGACAGCTTTTATATGTCCTTGCGTATTCGATCGCGTCTTTTCTAAGAGTAGGCCAGAAATACCCTTGCCTGATTGTTTTCAATGCTAAGGCTTGACCTCCTGAATGATTCCCGCAGACTCCCCCATGAATTTCCGCCAATACTTTGGCGGCCTTGTCTCTATCTACGCACCTTAGAAACGGCATCAAGTACCCTTTCTTCTATAGTACATCATTTATGAGAGTGTACCTAGTAGCTCGGAGTCGCAATCGCCTGGCCTCCGTCTTATCCTCTGGCTCCACTTCTTCCTTCAGGAAAGCATTAATGAGACTCATCCATGTTTCTTCCTTGCTGATCTGCCAGATCGCTTTATCGCTTGGGGTCTCTTGCCTTATCACGCTGATGCTTCTCAGTTGTTCAACATTCTCCGAAGTTGCTAGTCTGGGCAACGCGTCTGCTTGCATATTGCGCTGCCTGGGAACTCGCGTAACGTATATATGGTCAAATTCTCAAATCATGTCTGCCACTAACCTTTGGTAGCCTACTAGCTGATGGTCTTTAGCCTCATAATCTCTTTTTTTCTGGTTGACTATGTGCTCCGAGTCGCTGAAGATCATATTCTTTTGGCTCTGACTGTTAGGGCCATTCTCATGCCAGAGAGTAAGATTTCGTATTAGCTTCATTGTTCGTGGTGGGGAATCCAAACTTGATGGAGACATAAAACATTTGGCGGGTAGGAGCTATAACTACCACCCCGGCTCCTACGGTGTGAGGTGTGGACGATCCATTTACTAACATCTGCCATGGTTTGATTACCACTTTCCCTGGTGGGGAGGGTATAATGAGTTCCACAATGAATTTTGTCAGGGCTTGTGCCTTGATTGCCGTTCGAGGGACGTACTTGATGTCAAATTGGCTTGACTCTACTGCCCACTTCATCAGCCTTCCAGTCGAGTCCATTTTCGAAAGTACTTGTCTTAGTGGAAAAGACATCACTACATCGATTGGGTGTCCTAAGAAGTGGGGCCTTAACTTTCGTGCGCTCATTACTAGGGCATAAGCGAGGTTTTCCACTACGGGTTATCTGATTTCCACATCTCGGAGCATCTGGCTTATGTAGTATACCGGCTCCTATTGCTTTTCCTCAGTTCGAACAAGACTATGCCTCAATGCGGATTCTGAAGTTGCTAGGTACAGGCTAAGTGGCTCACCCGACAATGGTTTTGACAGGGTTTGTGTGTTGTCCAGTATGTTCTTCAGTTCTTCGAAGGCCTTTTGAGCTGCTGGTGTCTAGTTGAATTTCTCTTTTCGGATCACTTCCAGGAGAGGTTTACACTTGTGGGAAAGCTCGAGACAAGAAACGACTTAGGGAAGTGATTCTTCCTGCAAGCTTTTGTACATCTTTGGAGTGCTTCGGGGGTTCCATGTCTTGTATGGGTTTCACTTTATCTGGGTTTGCTTCGATTCCTCTTTTACTCACTATGTACCCCAAAGGTACATTTTTTCGGGTTTAGTTTCATCCTATAATGCCGTAGGATGTTAAACACCCTACTCAGGTCATTTACATGTTCCTCTATGGTTATACTTTTTACTAGCATGTCGTCAACGTGTACCTCCATAGTCTTATCCAGTTCCTCTTGGAAAAACTTCTTAAATAACCTTGATAGGTAGCTCACGCGTTTTTCAGTCCTAACGGCATCATTACCTAGCATAATAAGTTTCTCTTGGTGTAGAACTCTGTCTTCTCTACATCATCAGGGAGCATGGGGATCTGATGGTAGCCGGAGTATACATCCATAAAGCTCATCAGCTCATGACCCGTGGTTGCGTCCACCATTTGGTCTACATGTGGTAGGGGGTAGCTATCATTGGGGCATGCCTTATTGAGATCGGTGAAATCAATGCACAACCTCTAAGACTATTGGCCTTCGTACTAGTACCGGGTTGGCCACCCACGAGAGGATCAAGGCTTCCCTCAAAAGGTTGTTTGCTAGCAGTTTTCGAGCCTCCATTTCTATGATCTTATACTTTTTGGGGCTATACTTTGTTTTCTTTTATTCGACAGGTCGGTATGATGCGTTGGTATTGAGTCGGTGGCATGCGTGCTTTGGATCTATTCCCTGTATGTCTGCTGGAGCCCAAGCGAACATGTTTAAGTTGGCTCTTAGGAATTCGATGAGAGCCATCCTATACGGCTCTGTCAGCTGTGACCCGACGTACAATTCTGGATCCGAATTGCTTGGTTCCATTTTTATGGCTTCGACTTCTTCGACTGGCTCCCCCCTTTTCTTTTCTTTTCAGACCTTGGGTCTTCTTCGGTTATTGGAGGTAGGTTGACTTCCTTATTGTCAAAAGGCTAGAACCTCTGAGCATTCTTCGATTTCGGATCTCTTATTGTAGGGTCGTCCACTGGTAGGCTTCCCCGCCATCTATTTGCTCCAATACCGTCAGCTGAAAGCTTGGGTTGTGGTAGTTGAGTCCTTTTCCTTTCTCAATAAATGAGCACTCCCTTGCTTTTCTCTGGCTGCCTCTGAGGGTGCCGACTCGGCCATCAGCGGTTACGAACTTCAAGCATTGATAGAGCGTGTACGGGACCAAGTTAAATTGGTGTATGAAGGTCCTCCCTAGGATGCAATTGTATGGTGACGGCAGGTCGACGACTTTGAACTCAAGAGTGTGTTGAGCCCTCACAGTCTGTCTCTCATCCAGAATCTGTATTCAATTGCATTATGTGGATAGTGATGGCAATGCCGAATCCTCAGATCTCGTCATTGCATGGGGATGTTTTATGATGAGTGGTTCCTCCAATGGCCTCGAAAGCTTTCTTGAATATGATATTTGTATACTTGCCCGTGTCGACTAGGCACCGATGTTCTCTTACCCCTGAAATTGTAGTCGAAATGACTAATGGGTCATTATGAAGGAGTCGTACTTCAGCAAAGTCTTCTTCAGAGAAGAATATGTTGGCTTCTTGTAACGGTGGTCTAGGACTCGCCGTGAAGAGTATTGGAATCTGTCGAGTTCTCGCAATTAGGCCTTTTTCTTCCTTCTTGACTGAGTGATTAGGGCCTGAGACGTTCCTACATAGTTTCCATCCATCATGTACACCTCTCGAGGCACTGAGGGTAGTCGGTCGCCTGGGTTTTCTCATCCCTGGGGCCACCGGGTCCCTTTGGATGTTCATTCGTCACCACGGGCAGCTCCCTTCTGTGCCTGGGGCAAGTCACCAGTTTATCCAATTTTCCCTCTTCAAATAACTTTATCAATTCTTCCAGTAAGTCTTGGCCGTTGTTGGTATCGTGACCGATAGATTTATAGTATTTGCAGAACTTCTTCTTATTTAACTTGGATGGATCTGCTCGCATCTTTGGAGGAGGACTTAACAGATTGGCGTCCTGGATCTTGTTGAATATTTCCTCCAGGCTAAGCTCGAGTACCTCAGTCATTTCTTGTATTTGGTCGTCTTCTGGAAACGTTTTGAAGGAATATGGGGTCCTGTAGTCTTTGTCTCGTTTCTTCTTTTTTTATCCCTTTCCCTATGGTCTCCTTTAGACTTCTTATATTCCTCTAGGATTTCTTCGCTATGGATGAATGCTTGAGCCGAGACCATAAAGGCCGCGTAGTTGACCGACAACTTTTGTTGACAGCTGGTCCACATCGTGGATCCAGGGAGTTAGGCCACCGTTGCCAAAAAGGTCGATGTTTTGTCCGAGACCTCATCCGTATTGGTGCACTGTTTGTTAAATCTCTTCATAAAATCTTTGATGGATTCTTTCTGCCCTTGTCTTAGGCAAGTCAACTTTTGCTTTAGCTCCTTCCCCTATCCCAAATATGTAAAATAGGACGAGAAGTCCATGGTGAGTTTTGCCCACGAATCTACCGAGTTGACGGAAAGAGACTCGAACTATGCGTGTGCTTTGTCTCCCAGTGTTAACGGGAACATCTTACATCGGTCTTCCTCCAAGGTACCTTGTGCCAACATCCAACCCACGTATTTATTGAGGTGAGTATTTGGGTTAGAGTCGCCATTATACTGGGGGATCTGAGGGATTCAGATCTTCTTCATGGTGGTGGCCGTGATAATTCGTTGGGTGAATGGGGTTCTTCCCGATTCCAGATCTAGAACGTTGTGTACTCTGCCCACGTTTTTTCTTTCCATCTCATCAAGTCGTCTTCTTAGCGTGTCTATTTTGAATCATGTTGTTGTTTGAGCTGGGTTATGGGATCATCACCCGTGCTTTCTTCCGTCTGCTCATGGCGAAGCTTAATTGGATCTGGTCCTAGTCGGTCATTAGGGCTTACGCGTTCCACAGTGTGGGTGGGGGACCTGCTAGTGACCAAGTTGAAGTCGGATGCCACCTTTCTTCTCTCGCATCCTTCGTCTACTACTTTTTGGGCTTTTCGTGGCTCTTTTTGTGTGTTCTTTGGTCCCATACGTTCATGCACTGACCTCCAGGGTGGAGTCCGATCGCGCTGGCGCTCATTTATTTGTTCTGCCGAGTTCTCTTCAAGGCTGAAACTTAGTCTTCGACTAGCGGTCCTAGGTCCGATCAGCCGCTTTCCCTTCATTTGTTTATGGAGATCGAAATACTTCTAGCAGAAGTAAGTTTTGGAGTCGTCTCCTTCCGAACTTTTATCTTGTGGCGGAACCTCTTTTTCTACAGTTTGAGGGGGGTTCGATTCTTCTCGAAGCTGACTGGTGGTCGCGCTGACTCTACTGGAGGTTGTCTCTTCCCTACCGTATGTCATTTCTAAACGTGGTTCGCGACGAAAGGATTTTAAAGGATTTTTTGGGTTGGCCTGGTCCTTAGGGGGCTGCCTGTGGTGCGAAGGGGCTCTTCCTCTAGCGCCAAATGTAGTTAGTCCATATTTGATCCTTTACTAATAAGAGATTGATGTGGCTGTTTATGAGTGGGTAGAGGATTATCTGTACTAATTGTTATTAGTTGCATTTTTAGTAAAATGTTTGAGAGCAAGAGACTCTATCATTATTGTGCACGTGTGACCAAGTAACAAAATTTATAAGAATGTTGTCCCAAGGGAAAGTAAACTCATGGTGGTATCCAGATTTGTCATTGATTTATGTTTTGTAAGAGTGACAAGATTAAAAGTTTGGTATTTAGACTATTTATTATTCTAATCAATTAACTAAGAAATCAATTAACAACTAAATGTATCAAATATCAAGTAATTGATAAGATGAATGGAATATGGATAGAATGCACTTAAGAAGAGAGTAAGACTAATCATACTCATGATTAAGAAACTAGCTAGATATGCATGACTCTTAATATTGAACTTCATTAAATATAGACTAAAAGCAATCACGTTTTTACACTTAATCCCTATGGCCAAGGCTTGCTCCATTTGAGCCACAATAATAAGAAAATCAACAATTGAAAAGTAGATTGACTTCCCTTTTGTGAAGATGGCCTTTCTTCTTTCCAAAATGCTAAAAATATTCAATCATTGATGTTTTCCTCTTTTTAAAGTGATGGAAGGATGGATTGATGGATGGATCCTTGAAGATCAAGTTGATTGTATGGATTAAATGTGAGGATATGAATCAAATGAATCTATTGTATGAAAATGTGGTGTGGAGTGTGTGTAACTGCTCTAATTGTGTGTTCTCTCCCTCAATTTCGCACAAATCAGCCTTTATATCACTTAGGGACCTTCTAAAAGCTTCCGGAATATTCTGAAATTTAAACTGCCTTTTGCACCTACACGGGTCATGTAGTGCACACCTAGTTTCGTGTATACTGGGTGTTCCCGGACACGGTTCGTGCATTCGTGCACGGCCTCTCCCATGGGCGTGTAGTATTTTCTAATAACTCCGCACGGCCTTCTCGAACAGGCCCGTGTTTCGTACACTGGGCGTGTGCTGTCATGCGCCAGAACACGGCCTTTTCCTGGGCGTGTCCTGCGTTCTGATACTTGAACACGGCCACCTCGAACAAGCCTGTGTTCCGTACACAGGGTGTGTCCGAGCGTGCCCTGTTCTTCCTTTTCCGTTTTGCTCCCGATTCCTTTTTCTCCATTTCTTGACCTGTTTTGCACATATTTAAGCTCATTTACACATTTCTATTAATTTATACCATATTTCTCATAATTACTTAAACTCTACCAAAAGTCACATAAATACGGATGAAAACATCCGAAAAACCACAAACAAAGATAATAAAATCTAGGTGAAAAAGACAATGATCAACCCCGTAAACTTAAAGTGTTGTTCGTCCTCAAACAACGAGAAATGATAAACAAGAGGAGTAATTTTCACCTAGAAAAACACCTAACGAACATAAACCACGATACATCTCAAGTCATAAGGACTACAAAATCACAATAAGTACTCCTACACTATCAAACTCATAACATAGAAAATTAATAAGTTCAATTTCAAGAAAACAAAAGAGTAATCAAATCCCTTTCAATCCAAGCCTCTCATAGGATATCACATTCACTCAACACTCTATGAAGTAGGGTTTTGAACAACTCTCATCAACCGGGTAGAACCGACTCACCATAGGCTTGCTTATGGACTATGTTCATAAGCCACCCTAGTTTCAATAAGTGATCAAATAGGTCTTTATCTTTGGATGTAATGTTTAGGCTCTTTGGTTGGGTAGGAAATTTTGGGTAATAGTGACTATTCAAGTGTAGATAATCGAAGAGATGAATATTTTCTTCAACATCTTCACTTTCAAACTTCCTCCCTTTGTCGATTATTAAAAAGCACTAAATATCAATGTACCATGGACTCATTGAGCTTCTTTTGAATGACATACTTCTTTTCTTTGACTTTTGTATTCCTTGTGCATAATTTATGATTTTCCTCCTTTTTCACTTTTTGTTGAAGTTGCATTTGCTTTTAACTTGAGCTCTTTCATCCTTTTTCTTGATTCACCCTTTCTTTCATTTACTTGCACACTTTTCCACATCTTCCCTTGTAAACCATCATCTCCTCAATTACCCACACATAGGTTATATATATAAGACTTAAGTGGGTTTTTTAAGGATTGTATTGTGCTTAAATCACAAAGAAAAGACTTATTGGCTCAAATTGGCTAACTAGGGATGATGTTTGGGTAAAGAATTTTATAGCTATAACTTATATAGCAAGGATGACCTAAGATCATATCACAAATTTCAACAATTCGGGCTTCGTTCCTATAGTCCATGAGCAAATTCTAGTTTGTCTAAGTTCAACCAATCCTCTCATCAAGAATTAACCATGGAGGCACGGTTGAGGCTCAACTCTCACAAGCTTTTGCTTGGAGCAAGAAGAAACATAATTACCCTTCATACTTCTCAAAATTGAACAAATTATGTAATCCATGTCACAATTTTGACTAGTAAAAATCCTTAACATGTTTGTCATCACCTATCACAAATAATGCATCATAGCTCATATTCAAAAATGACTTACAACTACCCAAAAATAACACCACCAAACATCCCTATACAAGAATAAAAATTCAAACATAATACAATAACAAAGACTCACCAAACAAGAAACATAGCAAAAACATATAACATACATGACTAAAATCATCCATCATAAGAAATTAAAGCACATCAATTCAACATCCATAACAATTAAGCTCAACTTCCCATCACATCCTTAATTGAAAATGAAATCCTAGATTACGAAAGTAAACCTCCCACAAACATAACACAAGAAGTAGCATGCTAATCCAATACACTCCAAATCAATATCAATTCATGTCAAGCAATTAGAAGTGATAAGATATAGAGTAAACTCCCTTAAACATTTGAGAATGGAAATGGTTGTCATGAGCTTCCTCCTTGCATCTACAATGTTTTCTCGATTTGATCTTCAGGCTCAATTTATGCTTCCACTATACTTTATTTATGCTCAACAACTCATCAAGAACCATTAGCTCAACAATTGCAATAAAAATAAAGACTAACATGCACTTCAACAAAACCAAATGAACCAAAATTATAACCAAACTCATGAGAAAAATTTTAAAATTGGCCCAATTTTACACAAGATAATCCCTCAATCAATCATTAATCAAGATCTATAGCACACTCAAGTGGTGAGTCACACCACGTACTCTCACCCCAAACTTAAATCGAAACAAGAGTTGAGAATTAAGTTTGCAAAAAGTGGTGAGACTTACCCTTGTAGTTTTCAATAATCTTTATGAAGTTACCTTGTGATGACATATGTGCACTTCCAATATTCAAGTATGGCCACCACACACTCCCCCCAAACTTAAATTAACACGTGTTAAATTTAAGTTTGAACTAAGTGGTGTGACATACATCTCCATTCCTTATCAAGTACACCTCGTCTTCTTCATATATATCTTTCTTCATGAGCACAATCCACCTATATACCAAAAATATAAGAAAAATAAAACTAAACAAGAAAACTTACTAAAATGGGTTGCTTCCCATCAAACGCTCGATTTAACATTGTCGAGCTAGACGCATTTAGGCTCTTAACAATCGGAGAAATCCAAGACCCCATCGGGCCTCATCTTTATTTTAAACATTTCCTTAACAACCTTCTTATCCACACTTCTTGCTCCTTTAACACTTGAAATCAATTCATTGCCTTTTTTCCTAATGTTTTCAAATCCAGGAGGCCCTTTATCAATCTTCCAATCAACACGTGATGGATTACCCCCAAACTTGTTACTCCTTGAAGAAAAATTTCTTGCAAATTCAAGTAAAAAGTTAGTTAAATCTTCATCTTTTAAAATTTCACTTACCACTCGATCTCGATCATCCGGAGGCTTAATAGGTGGCTTCAAATGAAGATCTCTCCCTTTTAAATTCTTGCTTGATAACACCAATTCTCTTTCAATTGAACGTAGTGTGAGTTCCTTCTTATCCATGTCAAATTTTGCTCTTCCGGTTGCCAAAAATGGCCTTCCAAAAATCAATGGGATCATAGGATCCGCTTGCTTTTCAACTATCATAAAATCCACCGGAAAGACAAAATCCTCTATTTTCACACAAGCATATCCTCCACAACTCCATGGGGCTTTATTATTGAACCATCCATTATTCCGATTTCCACATTCGTTTCCTTTAATCTCCCAATGCCAAGTTTTTCAAAAATTTCCAAAGGCATCACATTAATGCTTGAACCAAGATCACATATAGCATTAAATATCCCCCATTTCCAATTTTACAAGTAAGAATAAATTTACTGGGGTCCTCCACCTTAAATGAAGCATCAACTTCAATAATTTTATGATATTGTTTCAACATCATCTCTTTATCACAATTATTTTCACCATTAAACGAAGACAAAAATTCACCAATAATCCTCTCATCATCAATAGACAAATCATCATCAATGGTAATTTCCTCCTCCACTTTTGACATGACTTCATCACACACTACTTCTTCAACCTTTGAAATAATATTTTTTGTTTCTGCCAACCCTTTCTCCACCTTACTTTCCATATTACCAACGGTAATATACAAATATTATTTCTTCGGATTAGTAATGGTAGTGGAGGAAAACTTACACTTATGATGGATTTCACCTTGCTCGGTTGTCATTTGACTTATTTGAGTTTCAAGTTCTCTAAATCTATTATCACTCAACTCTTTCTCTTGTTTCATAAAGTCAAGTCTTTTATCATTCACCTCTTTCTCTTGTTTTATAAAATCAAACATCTTGGTCATTTGATCTTCCATTGTAGGCTTCCCTTCACCATTTTGAGCTTTCTCCCCTGGATTAGTGCCCGATGGAAAAGTAAGGGCATTCCCTTGATTCCCATATGACAAATTCTCATACATATGAGGTTGATTTAAATTTCAATGAAAATTACCTTGCCCCCATCCTCCTTGCCTTTGAGGATATCCTCCTCCATGATTACCAAAGTTACCACCATAATTTCCTTGACAGTTCCTTCCTTGCATAAAGGCAACTTCCTCAAGTGACATCTCCGGTGAGCACCAAGTATCTTGAATTCCAAAATTAGAGGACATACCTTGTTGAGGCATAGATGTAGGCATTTGACAACTTTGAGAAGATTGACCATATTAGGCATAGGCATGCCTTGTCGAGGATTAGGAAACACATGTTGATTCATCAAAGATAAAGGCACACCTTGTTGAGGATTCGCAAGCAGTTGTTAGTTCACAATAGACTTAGACAAAGAATCCGGAGACACTTGCAAATTAGCATTCATCCTCTTAAGTATCTCCGTGATTGCCTTATTAGTTACATCCTCCTTCGGCGCTTCTACCTTCTTCACTTGTTGCAAGCACACTTCTTCCATCTTAGCAATTCTTTCCCTTTCATTCATGCCCACAACTCTATCCATAGGCCATTGACCTGTATTCAAAGCAATCTCTTCACATATTGCAATAGCTCTTTCCGGAGTTTACCCCAATATAAAACTTCCCGCCGAAGCATCAACAAGCATCATTTCGCTTCCATTCAAACCGGCATAGAAAAATCCTACTTGTTGATCTTTGGGAAATCCATGTTGTTGACACTTCCTTAGCATTTCTTTGAACTGATCCCAAGCTTCACTAAAAGTTTTCAAGGGGCATTTGCTTAAACTGTAACATTTGACCTTTTAGATGCAACATCTTTGAAGTTGGGAAATACTTGTTTAGGAACCTTTGAGCCAACTCTCTCCATGTATTATAGGATCCCGGGGGTATAGTATGAAACCAAGCCTTAGCTCTATCCCTTAATAAAAAGGAAAAGAGCTTCATCTTGACAATATTGTCACTCACTCTGTTGATCTTGATGGTATTAGCTAACTCCGTGAATTGAGATAAGTGAGCATTTGAATCTTCCATTGCTCCACCTCCAAATTGATTCGCTTGCACCATGTTGATCAACCCCGTCTTGATCTCAAAATTGTTGACATTCAATGGCGGCCCCATAGCTTAATTCCCAAACTGAGGTTGGAAATTATCTCGGACATTCATCCCCGCTCCATTATATCCATGGCCCGAGGTTGATTTTACACTACCGGAGGAGCTTTTTGGTTATCTCTAGCTTCTTGCTGTGCCATCAAGTTTTGAATAATCGCTTGCAATTGTTGATTTTGCAAGTGCATTTGTTGCACATAAGCTTGTGGCATAAACTCCGGATTAATATTTCCTCCTCGAACATTTTGACCTCCTTCTTCTAATTCCAAGTTTAAAGGTTCAATAGATTGAGATCTTGAACGAGTTTGCATGTACCTACAAGAATTTCCTAATTATTTCTCTAAGTAACCAAGACACGTAAACGAGTAACCAAATAAAAGAAATACTCTTATCAAAACTAATCAAATTCAAAATCGTTACAACCAAAAGTTTAACATTTCCCCGGCAAGCGGCGCCATGTACTTAGTCGCATTTTTAATAAAATATTTGAAAGCAAGAAACTCTATCATTGTTGTGCACGTGTGACCAAGTAACAAAATTTATAAGAATGTCGTCCCAAGGGAAAGTAAACTCATGGTAGTATCCAGATTTATCATTGATTTATGCTTTGTAAGAGTGACAAGATTGAAGGTTTGGTATTTAGACTATTTATTATTCTAATCAATTAACTAAGAAATCAATTAATAACTAAATGTATCAAATATCAAGTAATTGATAAGATGAATGGAATGTGGATAGAATGCACTTAAGAAGGGAGCAAGGCTAATCATACTTATGATTAAGAAACTAGCTAGATATGCATGACTCTTAGTATTGAACTTCATTAATTATGGACTAAAAGCAATAACGTTTTTACTCATGATTAGGTTCTCAACTCTTTAACAAGTCTAAACTCCTAGGATGGTTCTTACTCTCAATTCCCTTAAGGTACTATGATCATAAGTTTGGTTCTTTTCACTCAATTTCTTAAGTGCTTCCCTATGAATATTCTAAGCATAAGAAGGGTATGGCTTACCTCCCCTCACACTAACATACATGCACATTTTAATATATGATTCAATTAAACCACTAATCATAATATTGGAATGGTCATCCTAATACTATGAATAGAGAATTTAATCACACAAGTATTGAAATGAAAAATGATTCATTAATCATAAAAGGAAGTCCAAAATTAACTCAATTCACCATCTCAAATCCTACATATCTAGCATTCTCCTCAACCACTCATATGATTAGCCCTACTATAGGACTAGCCACTACACATTGTGTTTAGACCAATACATTCAAAGACTTGCTCCATTTGAGCCACAATAAGAAGAAAATCAACAATTGAAAAGTATATTGACTTCCCTTTTGTATAGATGGCCTTCCTTCTTTCCAAAATGCTAAAATCTTCAATCATTGATGATTTCCTCTTCTTAAAGTGATGGAAGGATGGATTGATGGATGGATCCTTGAAGATCAAGTTGATTGGATAAATTAAATATGTGGAGATGAATCAAATGGATCTAGTGTGTGAAAATGTGATGTGCAGTGTGTGTAACTACTCTAATTGTGTGTTCTCTCCCTCAATTTCGCACAAATCAGCCTTTTATATCACTTAGGGACCTTCTAAAAGCTTCCGGAATATTCTGAAATTTAAACTGCCTTTTGCACCTACACGGGCCATGTAGCAGCACACGGCTCGTATAGTGCACACCTGGTTTGGCGTGTTCTGTGTGTTTCTGGACACGGTTTGTGCATCCGTACACGGCCTCTCCCTTGGGCCTGTAGCATTTTTTGATGACTCCGCACGACCTTCTCAAATAGGCCCCTGTTCCGCATATGGGGCGTGTGTTGGTGCACGACCCGTGCACCGGAACACAACCTTCTCATGGGCGTGTCCTGCATTCTGATGCTCGAACACGGCCACCTAGGACAGGCCCGTGTTCCGCACACGGGGCTTGTCCAAGCCTTCCCTGTTCTTCCTTCTCCGTTTTGCTCCTGATTTCATTTTTCTCCATTTCTTGACCTGTTTTGCACATATTTAATCTCATTTACACATTTCTATCAATTCATACCATACTTCTCATAATTATATAAACTCTACCAAAAGTCACACAAATACGGATGAAAACATCCAAAAAATCACAAACAAAGATACTAAAATTTAGGTGAAAATGACAATGATCACTAATCTAACATAATTATTTAACGAGTAGATAGAGGGAGAAGTCAATTTCCTCCAGGCAGTTATGTGCCTTTTCTGGAGGTGAACGTTATTGTTATTACTTTGGGATATTCCCGTATTTATATTGTGTAACTTGATATCGCCCGTATCTGAATATATCGTTAGGTCACATCATAATATATGAATACAGTGTGGGCATCAAATACAAATAGCCTCACGTGACTGTTTCTAGGATTTGTTATAGGATATTCTATGCAGATAACCTAAGGGATATCTGCGTAGCCTCCTAGTTAGAAGGGTGCAAGTGGCCAACTGGTGGGAGGGGATCCCTTAGTCGTTGTAGCCTGGCGAGTAGCAAACATGCCAACAGATTCTGGATGACAGACCAGGGCTTGGGCCTGATGTCATTGGGTCGCGGTCCAATTTTATTTGGGCCATAAAGTCTCATTACCGCAAGCGTTGTATCCATGGGCCCAGCTCCTTGGGCACTACTATATTATACTCCCTCCGTCCCACCAAAAGGTTTTCATTTTATTTTACTGGGCGTCCCACTCAAAGGTCTCCATTTTCCCCTTTTAATAAAAGGGCATCACATATGGCCCATCATTTACTACTAATACAATTACCCACTACACAAAAAATAATAATACTGCTTAATCCACGTGTAAAATGAAAATATGGATATTTGCCAAGGACGGAGGGAGTACATATTATCAGTTTCTATACATATTACAAATTAATTATAAAATAATTTATTTAATTGATTATCACTTCTTATAAATCAGATATCATTTTTATTAATTATTATATTTTATACATCTTATGAATGATCTATAAAATTATGCAATTGGACAGTTATCATTTTTCATTGATCAAATATCAACTATTTATTAAAAATGTTATCCCTTTTTATCTGTCCTACTAATTATTCATGAAATAGTTGAATTGGTAAGTTATTACTTTTCCCTAGTATAACTTTTATTAAAAGTATTATCACATTTTATCTATAAATTATTCTTGAAATTAATTTTTTCGTAATTATTTATCACTTTTATTAAAGTTGTTATCACCTTTTTAAAAAATATTATCACTTTTTATTTATAATATAAATTGTTGATGAAATAGGTAATTACTTTTTTCTTATAAAGGTTATCACTTGTTATCTTTTTTACGGAAGTTATTTATAAGACGTGATGGGCGTTTTCTAAACACACAATAATCCCCAAGTATGAAGGATGTGATTGTAGCTTAGATAAGTGACCAAGTTATATTATCGGACCCAAAGGACGAATGATTATCAACTTATTATTATCTCAATTAAAGGAAACTATTGTTTGGCAATTTGATTGTAGAATGGTTATTAATCTAGTTAACAAAATAATTAAATAACAATAAAATAGAGACAGTAGAAATAAACGAGAGTTTAACAAGATAGAAGATAAGTAGCTTTTCGGGACATTCAGTTTCAATAATTAATCTCCCTTCTGTATGTCAATGTCCGACTCTAACTTATGAACTATGGGCGCTGTAAGCAATTAAAATTTACGGTCCAATTAAATGGCAACACGTGGATTTTTCTTGATTAAATATCAATTTTAATTTATTTTGAAATTTAAATAAATTGATTCCTAAGAATAATTTAATAATTGACAATTAATTTGAGCCCAACAAATTAAATAGGCTTGAATTAAATTAGGCCTGACCCAAATCAAGCCCAAGTCAAATGAGGTCTGACCCCAAGTCAAATAGGCCCAGATAAATTAAATCAGGCCCAAGTCAAATAGGCCCGATTATGGTCCAGCAGGTTGGAGGCCCAAGCCCATTAAGTGAGGCCCAAATGGCCTGAACCTCATTTCTCACCTATATAAAGGGGTCTCCACCATTCATTTGAGGAGACGAACACATACACACATAGACAAGCAACCGAAGACGAGACACTCTTGAAGAGAACGAGAACACTCGAGGATCTTCAAGTCCTCAAATCTTCAAAGCTTCAAGCGAAGAACATTCGAGGATCTTCAAGTCTTCAAGTCTTCAAAGCTTCAAGAGAAGAACACGCCTTCAAGTCTTCGAGATCTTCCAGCTCCAAGCGAAGAACGAGCGAGGATCTTCAAGCGATCTTCAAATCTTCAAGCTTCAAGGAAAGAACAAGCTCAAGACCTTCGAGCGAAGAACACTCGAGGATCTTCAAATCTTCAAGCTTTAAGGAAAGAACAAGCTCAAGACCTTCAAGCGAGGACCTTCAAAGCTTCAAGTCTTCAAAGCTTCAACCGAGGACCTTCAAAGCTTCAAGCGAAGATCTTCAAGAAATCTTCAAGTCTTCAAAGCTTCAAGCTCAAGATCTTCAAAGCATTTTCAAACTTCAAGTCAAGAAAAGCTCAAGAACAACTTCAAGCAAGCTCCAAGTCAAAAACAACCACCAATCTGGGATCAAGGTTTCAAGTCCCCCAGATCAAACGTTTTTTGTGGAAAGCTCTCCAGTCAACGTTCAATCTGAATAAAGGTTCAACGCCTCCAGATCAACATTCAAGACTACACAATCTAGTTTAGACAAGCTTCGTTTGAAGATCCAGTTCAACGCACACGCTGTCAACACAGTCAACATACACTCCGGTCAAAGAAGTCAAAGTCAACACACGCAAGTCAAAGTCAAGTCAAGCCAAATTGGTTCGAGAGAAGAATCAGAGGATTGATTGAGATTGTAACCTGCTTACATATTCTCTAAATTAAATCCATCAAGAAATTATCTTTGTACTCAATTTGTATTTATTTTATTATAAATACAAAATTTGTTGTTACAGATGCATCACTAAGCTATGCAAATCTACTCTATAGACACAAGCAGATAAGCGTGTAACACGTGTGACTAACCTTGAATCAGATAAGAGTGTAACACGTGCCACTAATCTTGAAGCAAGAGATATAAATTCACCCCCTTTCTAGGTACTATCAGTATCAATTATTTCTCGTGCACTAAGTACTCTAACCCGATATGATCTCTCTTTATAGGTACTATGAGATTATTCTCTTTATCCTACTTACTAACCCGAATTCGATTCAATTAATAAGTATCCATATAAGATAGTTCTAATAAAGTTTCGGAGTTCCCTCACTTAGAATCATAACATAAAATCATGCTCAGAAGTGAACGCACTCAATCAATAACCAAGATATGTATTCAGACTCTACATAACAGTTAATGATGCATAAAACAACTCTAAATACGCATAGTCTTATATAAAATAAATTCACAAGTAGTGTTGTACGGAGTATACATACGGAAGTTCAATTAACTAGATAAAAACTGTCATAACCCTAGAACTATCAAAGCGATTCTAGCCCATAACATTTTGGAGAACGTTAATGGTGTTTGGATAGATCTTACACATAGTCTTGAAAATTACAAGAAAGATTAAGTTGCGAAGTAAACCCTAGATGTGGGCGCCGTCGCTTCTCACTCCGTCTTGAATCTTCATTTGGTTTTAATTCGCTGCACGAATCTCTCTCTACAGCTCATGCGAATGGAGTTAGGGTTTGGATGCGGTGTCGAATGGATGTGTAATCTAACTCTCTTCTTGATGTGACTTGCTTCCCTTTTTATACTTGTAAACCCTCCTTATGGACCTTTACTGGGCTTTTTCTTGGATAATACACTAAAATACGCACAGGAGAATTGGAATTACCAAAAATAAACTTGCGTGTCCCCGCTCACCACGATGATTTAGGTCGAGCGGCGGTCAAGCAACCTCCCTGTTCGCTAAAACTCTGTACAGTGCTCCGCTCGACCATCTCTGCCGTCGCTTGACCAAATGGTCTTGGTCGAGTGACCCCTTCTCTAGTCGAGCGGTGTCTCAAAACTCGTGTTTTCTGATTTTGAGCACTTCTGACCTGTTTTTCTACATAAATATGCTCAAACAGCCTCAGTAGCATTTGATTCATGACTTTTCCAAAAACAACCCGATTTGCCTTGATTATAGACCAAATCGTACCCGATTTCCATGTAAATCAAAGCTCAAAACACGTGAATTATCACTCTCATCAACGACAGACTCACATAAGTCTTCAACATTATAAATTATTCATAACATAATTTAAATGAAAAGTTATCACTTTTATTTGATTAGTATTTATTTATTTAAAAAAATTTGTTACTATTTTTTTAAAAACATTATCATATTTTATAAACTATAATATTTAAATTAAAAAATAAATTTAATGAATAATAAATTTTAAATTATTATATTTTTAAATATTATAAAATAGGGTAGGTCTTACGTGAGACCATTTTTTACTTTTTAAAATAGTTATTGCTTTCACTATAAATCATTATCACTTTTGCTATAAAATATTTTAGTTTTTTATTTATACAATAAATTGTTCATGAAAAAATATTATCACTTTTTATTAATTTATTATCACTTTCCTTCATAAAAGTTATCACTTTTTGGTCGTCTCACGTAAGCCCTTATGTGAGACGGTCTTACACAAGTCTTTACATGTAAAATATAAATTAAACAAAACAAATATAGAAAAAATAAATATGCATGTAACACCTAATTATTTTTCTTTTCATAATTAATTTTTAAATATCTAATTTGATATCAACCAAACAAGGTCCTTTAAAATTTTGACTATAACTAATTTTTCAATTTTCTAATTTTATAACAACCAAGTAGTGCCCTTTAAAATTATCTAATTGACTTAATGGGTGATCCGTCTCACATAAGGAGATCCGTGAGACAGTCTCACCCAAGTCTTTATCTTTACTTTTTACACGTACGTAGATAGTTGTATTAGTAAATGTGTGGGTCCCAGATATTAATGAGTCGATATCCTGCGCACCAGGGTGCACGTTTGCACCCATATGTGTATAACTTTTTATTCAATAGTATATGCATATTTCTTAATAATTGTATAATTTTTTTTACATTAAATTTTTCATTAATAAAACTAACAGAAAATTCACTATATTTTTATTAGTATATACATTTTTATTCATAAATTTATAAGTTTCTGAAAATGGGTGCATGATTGATGTACATTTTCTTTGTACGCAAAATTAATACCAAGTATTAAAGATATCAGTTGCTGCTTAAGCAAGCGACCAAGTGAATTATCGAACCCAAAGGACGGCGTATTGTCAATTTAATTATTTATTAAATTAATTAAGACTAGGCAATTAAGTTTGAGGTTTGATTATCAACTACTAAACAATTAATTAAATAACAAATAAAATAAAGTCACTTAGAAGAATACGAAAGTGAATCAAGTAAAAGAATAGGTAGCTCTAGAGAAATCCAGTTTCACTCATTAATTTCTCATCCATGTGTTAATGTCCGACTCTACCTTGTGGAATATGGACACATCACTAAACCATGCATATCTACTCTATAGACACAAGTAAACCTGCATGTAACACGTGTGAATAACCTCAGAGCAAGAGATATAATTTCACCCCCTTTCTAAGTACTATCAGTATCAATTATTTCCCTGGACAATTAGTACTCTAACCCGATATGATCTCCCTTTGTAGGTACTATAAAATTATCCTCTTTATCCTACTTAATAACCTGAATTCAATTCAATTAATAAGTATTCATATATGATAGTTCTAATGAAACTTCGGAGTCCCCTCACTTAGAATCATAACATGGAATCATGTTCAGCGGTGAACACACTCAATTTACAACAAAGATATTTATTCAACTCTATATACCAATTGAAGATGCATAAAATGACCGTGAATATGGATTAAGAAAGCACAATCATTTATAAAATTAATCCACGAGTAGTGTTGTATGGAGTTTACACACTAAAGTTCAATTAATTCGTAAAATCCTTCACAACCCTTTCTACCAAAAAGGCTCTAACCCATGATGTTATGAAGAATAATCATGGGTGTTGGATAGATACCCGGATGTCTGGAAAATTACAAGATAAATTAGAAAACGAAATAAATCCTAGATTTGGGAGATGTCGCGTCCTTCTCCGTCTCGAATCCTCCTCTTGGTTTTCCTCTTGATTCCACAGACAAATCTTCTGAGTGATGGATGGATGGAGGAAAGGATGTGCATGATGGTTGGGGGATGATTCCCCCTTGTAGGGTGTAGTATTATTGTGGCCTCTCCCCAATTCAATATGATTATATGATGAATAATGATGTAATCTACACCCCCTTTTATACTTGTAAGCTCTCCTTATGGGCCTTGAATGGGCTTTTACTTGAGACATACGTCAAATTTGGTAAAAGAAACTCGGAATTGTCAAAAATAGAATCAGCGACATTCTGTTAGACCAAACCTTCTTGGTCGAACAAGCCCCTTTATCGAGCAATGGTCAAACAAACCTTCTATAAGAATTTGGTCATTTTACTCGACTTGACCTCTTCCGTTTGACCAAGACGATGCTGGTCGAACGGATCTCCTTTGGTCGAGTAAGCTTGCGCAGTCTCACCGTTTCACACATAACTTCCACATCTGACCTCCGATTTGAGTAATTCTTGCACTCACGTGATCCTCTCTTCCTTGGCTTTTTATCCATATAAAGAACTAACAAAAACTCCAGCATTGGAATGTATAACAAGTCACGGAAAGTGACACAGCTGTTCTGTTCGACATAGCTTGCGCGACGTCACCTCTTTGATCATAACTTTCTCGTTTGGAATCCGATTGGGGTGTTATTTATTCCAAAACGATTCTCTTTTCTGTGGCATTCTAACCATAAATTACATATCCATTTCAAAGCTCCACATGAATACAAAAAAATACACAAGTTGGACGTTCATTTTTCAGCATCATTGCACAAATTGCACCTTTACTCCAACTTGGCACTTTTGATCATTTTTCTACCTAAAACACAACAAAACACCTCAAGTGCACATTTTTCTCACATATATTGAATATAAGATACTTGTGCTAATATATAACAACAATTCTCATTAAAAAAGTGTTAGATTGGACACTAAAATAAGATTATTTTCACTCTCATCAATGGTGCACCCGGGTGCACATGATAATTAACTTATATTTAATTGTATTAGGGGGTGTTTGGTATTTCATTTGGAATGGGAATAAGAATGAGAATAAAAGTATTAAGGAATGGGAATGAGTACGAATATTATAAGTATAGTGTTTGGTTGGAATCTGGATTCACTATAATAGTCATTCATTTTGTTTGGATTGTTTCAAAAATCTTTGGGAATAGAATTAATAAAATGTGTTTTATTTTTAAAAAAATTATTTTATATAAAAAATTATTTTCATTTTAAAAATAATATTTAAATTAGGAAAAACAAAAATAGTTCTAAAAAAAATAAAGAAATAAAGAATGTACACGGTAATCAAAGTATTGAATCAAACATCAACTTAAATTTCATTCCCATTCCTTTGGTGCCAAAGTCGTAAACTAAACGCCCCTTTAGTGATATATGTGGATCCTATATGTTTAAAAAAGAAACTGTATATCTTTGGTGCAGACGTCCAAAATGGCAAAATATATACCTTGATGGCGGACGGAGGGAGTATCATTTATTTTAAGAATAACTTTATTTATTGTTGGTGACCCAAAATTTTTTTATTAGACTCAATTTTTTTTATTCAATATCTATTTGACCAATTTTTTTGTTTATTCGACCTTAATTTTGTGTATTTGTCCTAAGATTTTTTTCTCTATTCAGTCTATTTTTATTTTTGGGTTTTTAATGATCTCTATGCGGCTCATTATTTTTTGTCTATTTGACATATATTTTGCTTATTCGACTAAAAGATTTCTCTATTAGTCCTACATTTTCTGGATTTTTAAAATTTGTCGACGAGAATACAATGAATCTCTATTCGGTCTATTTTTTGCCTATTCAAACTATCGTTTTTGCCTATTCGGCTAAGGTTATTTTTTCACCTTACTAAAAAAACTCTAATTAACTTATTTTATTTATGTTTGACTTTTTTTTTTGCTCATTCTATTTTTTTTTAAAAATTATTTCTTCTATCATAATTCAAAACTAATTGAATCAAGGGTATTTTATGAACAAACCCATAAAAGTAGATAAAAAATATTTTTTTTTATTTGAGTGAGTAGAAAAAATGTCTTACATTTGAAATTGGGTACAGTTGATTTTATCCTACATAGGAATTACTAAAAGACGTGATAAATTTATTCAGAAAAATAAAATAAAATCACATATTTGTTGGGTTGCATTTGGTAAAAACACAAGGAATGGATCTATTGTGGAAATGAAATACAATGGATCATTTACCCCACTTAAGGTGATGGTGTCTTATAGTAGAGTTACTTTCATGCAATAATGTTAGATTTTCATTTTTAAAAAACATTACTCTCTCATTGTTTGGATTGTTACTTAGATACAAAATTTAATATAAAATGTTGTATTTTAATTAACTTTATTAATTTTTGAAAGGTAATATAGTGTTTGTAACTAATACTCCAAATAAATTATAAAGTATGTTCTGTGTGTTAGGTAAAATGATAAATTTGTTATTAAAATGTAGTTTTAAGGTTTGGAATTGATGATGTCTCTTTTTTTGGGTGATAAAGTTTAATGTGGGACATGTGAAAATGAAAAGAGTGATATTTAATGTGGGACGGAGGGAGTATTTCTTTAAAATATTGAGTGTTATTATTTTTTTAAAAAGTACTCCCTCCGTTCCTTAGTAAGAGTCACATTTTCTTTTGGACACATGAATTAAGGAGTAGTATTATTTAATGTGTAGTGGGTAGTTGTATTAGTGGGTGTGTGGGCCCCATGTTTTAATTGTATTAGTGGGTGTGGGTGGGTCCTATGTGTCAAAAAAAGGAAATGGGATCATTTTGGTGGGATAACCAAAATGGTAAAATAAAATTCTTACCTAGGGACGAAGGGAGTAATTTAAACTTATTATGTTCCGTCCGAAGTCACTCGGTTCATTTTCGATTTAAAAATCTAATTTTAGTTAGTTAAAATCCACACCTTAATTTTAAAAATAACTTTTACACGTACCTACAAACTCTATTAATCCCCAGCCCACCCACCTTCCATAAATTTTCTTACTTAAATTAATATTTTTTCTATCTTTATCTCTCTTCCCCCAATCTCTTTTCTTACATCAATTAATATTCTCTTACATATCACCACAAACCTATTACGCGCGTACTTTATTCGTCCCACAATAATAGTTACACATATTCATTTGGGCGTCTCACTTCAATAGTTACGTTTCTCTTTTTGGTAAATGAGATTCACACAAAATAATTAATATAACTAAGTTGAGTGATCCAAGTTTGATTCCCCTTGGGAACGAATATGTGAAGAGTAATAAAGAGGTTTGGAGATAGAAGGGTGTATGGGTGTTTGGTAAACTAACTACTAACAACTAACTTTGCCCGATAAAAATAAATATGTCTACGGGGCCCACACATAAAACTAATGCAATTACCCACTCTACGTTGAAATATTAATTTTCTCACCTTATTACACATTAAAATAGTATATTCTTTAATCCCCGTTTAAAAAGCAAATTTAACTATTACCCGGTACGGAGAGGATATTGATTAGATATAAAGTTAAAATCAAACCCACCAAAAATCAAAACAAACATAAGTTATCACTTATCATGATTTTCAGATCCTACGTAAACCCAAAACAAATATAGTATTAAACTATGTTTGTTTTCAGTTTTCAAGTTCAGATTTTGATTTTGAAAATCTAACGGTTGATTTTGATTTTGATTTTCAAGTTCACTATTCACGTCTTTCAACGGTTGCACTTAACAATAGTTTCATTGAACACTAATATACCCTAAATCAGATAAAAAGAATGTGTGAGAGATTTAAGGAGATATTTAAAGATAATTATAACAACCATTTCTTTAATTTAATTGTGTATTTTTTATTTCTCTCTCAATGATGAACACTAATATACATTCATATGGTTCTTCAATTTAATTGCGTATTTTCTATTTCTCTCAAGAATGCACACTAATGTACATTAGTAGGGTTCTTTAATTTAATCGCATATTTTCTGATTCACTCTCAAGAATGCACACTAATGTACATTCATATAAATATGTTTAATAGCGTATTTTTGTTTCTATCTTAACAATGCACACTAATGTATGGATGAATATGAGTATTATGGATAAAACAAAATATAATTTTGTATTTATCATTCTGAAGCGAATGTATCATTTAGTATTAATTAAATACATTTTGTACCTATTAATTACTGACCCATATAATAATAATTAATCTTATACATCTTTTACATATTACTACTCACCTCTTACACATTAATTTCACATAAAATTAAAATATACTATACTTAAAAATAAAAATAAAAAACAAACGTATATTATTAATATTAATTTGGTTTTAAAAATCTAGATATTAAAACCACACATAAATCGAAAATAAATATAATGTATAATGTGTATATTTTATTTATATTTCTACCTTTTTGTCTATAACTTTAATTTGAATAAATTACAAATTGCATATGTATTAATTTTAGGGGTATTAATTTTTAGGTGTAGGGTCATAACATACTGAAAAGAAAAATATAATTTTATGTTTGTGTTTGTGTTTATGTTTGGTTTGAAAACCAGTAAATAATGATGTATGTTTATTTTTAACTTTTGGTATAATATGTTTTAACTTTATCTAAAATTAATGTATATGACGTGTGTGATGATAAATGTAAAAAAGTATTATATTAATTAATGTGAGAGATGAGATGAGAGAGAATAGAGAAAAAAAATTAATTAAGGGAGAATATATAATAGGTGAGTGGGTTAAGAAATACTCCATCCGTCTGCTTTCAAAGATATCATTTTTTCATTTTGGGCGTCCGCCCCAAGTTCTCATTTTATTTTTTATACATATGGGACCCTCACACACCCACTAATAAAACTAAAAAATTGGACTCACACCTCTATTAATACAACTACCTACTATACATTAAATAATAATACTCCTTAATCCACGTGCAAAAAGTATATGGCACCCTTAGGCGTGCGGAGGGAGTAATTAGGTACTAGTACGGTGCCCACGTGCTATGCGGGTTATTGTATCTGTTATTTATTTATTAATTTTAATTATATATTTTTTAAATAAAATTTAGTCATATCTATTTGGGAAAATTGAAATATATTGCAAGTTACCCTTCATTTATACACCTCTATTTATCTCTATAGAATTAAATTTTATGGTGTTACTGAATTTTATTATTTCATTCTGATAAAAAAAATTCTAATAATTTAATATATTCAACTCAAAATTAGAGTTGATGAAATTAAGGTTTGAAAAAAATTGAACTTGAATTACTTTATGAATTTTATAATAAATTAAATAATTATCCATTCTTAATGTAATTATAACTAATAAAATCGTCATTTAAAGAATACTTAATTCAATAAAGAAATAAACAAAATAAAATAAAATGACAAAGACTTGGGTGAAACCGTCTCACGGAACTTATTTTTTGAGACGGATATGATATCATCCAATTAACTTGTCTTTTAATTTTTACGTGTTGAATGTCGTTAATTTGATAGAATTATGCATATCTGGCGCAAAACATCACTGTAAGTTCATGGATCGATACCATAAAGAAATTATCTTTAGTTTTTATTATTTTTAATTATTTTTATAATCAATCTAAATTTATTAAAACTTATCATAATATTTTTTTAATTTTACAATTCTCATGAGCAATATTGATTTTTATATTTATTAAAATTTTGAATATTAATTTTTTTTTGTAATTAGTATGTTTAGTATGTTAAAAAATTAAAAGTGATAATATTTTTAGTAAAAAGTAGTGATATATGATCAAGGAAAAGTGATAACCTACCTTAAAAAAAATAGTAACGCGAATAAAAAGTGATATCTGATTAATAAAAAGTGATAACTAATTTTAATTGAATAATTAATAGGACAAATAAAAAATAGTATCATTTTTATTAAAAGTGATAAACGAAAATAGAAAGTGATAACCATCAAATTAAACTATTTCATCAATAATTTTTTTTAATAGAAAGTAATGCATTTTTTAATTACAAAAAGTTATACATGATCAAGAAAAAGTGATAATCAATTCTACTAAATTATTTCATGAACAATTTAACATAAGAAGTGATAATAATTTTAATAAAAAGTGATACACAAAGGAAAAGTGTTAACTATTAGTTGATCTAATTCATACATGAATAATTTTTTATGTAAATATAAAGTGATAACAATTTTAATAAAAATTGATACATAATTATAGAAAAGTTATAATTATTAATTAAATTATTTTTTGCATGGATAATTTTTAGGACGAATGAAATATAAAAACTTATTTAAAATAATTCAATTAAATATAATATTTATTAATTTTTATTTTTATTCAAATATTTATTGATATTTATATAAAAAAATTGAAATAATAGAATTAATTTATATAATAAAATTAACAGGAAAATAAATATAAAAAAAGACATTAAGCATAGGTGTTACAATTGGAATAAATGGAAGGGCTCTATTAAGCCTTTACTATTTAAATTAATTGGAATTAAAGTGTTGGACGAGTGCATTGCTTATTTTTTTTAAAAATATTGTAAATGGGTTGGAGAGGATCCGTCTCACATAAGTGGATTCGTGACACGGTTTCACCTAAAACCTACCTAAACAAAATTATATTTATAGCCCTCAGTGTTATTTTATGATATTATTAAGAATTTAACTAGATAGAATATAAACTTGAAGTACAATTCAAATAAACAAAAATAAAAATAAATTAAAATAATGCGACAACGAACCGTAGAGGTTTGAACTCGAAATCTTCCATATAAACATTTTTAGTCCAAATCAAACAAATCAAATTAAAAATAATGTGAAAGCAGATGTTCGAACTCAAGCCTTTTAAGAATTAGTTCACCCATTAAAATTTATTATATAACATATTTTGGGGAGACATAAATATTGGATTAACATAAATATACCACCACACACTTTTGCACTCTAATTTTAAAAATGTATTTTACTTTGATATATAAATTTTTTTTACATGTAATATTTAATAATAATGTACATATATAATAATAATATAGTTAGCTAGTGGACGGTGGGTTATGACCTCCCCCGAATTAGTCGGTCTACGGATCGGATACCGGTGCATAAAAAAATAATTATAGTAATATCTATACATATATAAAAGCAAACCTGAATTTTCACTTTTGTTTTAATTTTTTTTTTCAATTTTACTTTTTTTAGAAATAATTCAATTTTAATCTTAAACGTCCAATTTAATTTTAATCTTAACCATTCAAGCTTTTGATAAATTATTCTACTAATAATAATGGATTTCATTATTTAAATTTTAAATTTATTATGGCATACTATAAATTTAATAAATATGGAAAATATTTTTTTCAAATTTGATTAATCTTAAATCAATATATTCTTAATTTCAATTAATATATCAATTTTATTTTCATTATAATCGTCTCTATAAATATTTGCTTTCAATCATGATTTTTCATTCTTTAATATCATGTTATATAAATTTTTTAATTACCTAATCAAATTATTATTCTATCCCTCTTTTTTTTCTTTTTAATCCTGTTTTTGTTTTTTTTTTCTCTAATGCTTTTTTTTTCTTCTCTTTTACAAATTCTACTTTCATATTATTTATAATCTACTCTATTTTTTTTATTTATATACTTTTATTTGATCTTATATGCCGGTTCAATCATCCTCCTTAAAGGTATCATTATACTTTTTAATTTTTTCTCTAATGTTTCTTCTTTGTCTTCTCTTTTACAAATTTTACTTTCATAATATTTATAATCTACTGTAATTTGTTTTATCTTTTATATTTTTATTTGATATTATATGCAGATTCAATCATTCTCCTTAAAGGTATAATTGTACTTTTTAATTCCTTATTTTTATATTTTAATATTCTATCTTTTGTTATTCTTTTTAATCATCTTTTTACTACTCCCTCCGTTCCATTGAAACGTACGCGTTTTTTCCATTTTGGTCCGTCCCAATATAAAGTGTGCATTTCTCTTTTTGGTAAAAAGGACCCACACATTTTAATTATTTCTCTCTGTATGAACTCATATGTCATACTAATACACCTACCCACTTTACATTAATATATTATTTCTCTCACCTCACTACACATTAAAATATTATATTCCTTAATCAACATACAAAAAGAAAACGCTACAACAGAGGGAGTATTTTTTTCTCTAATGCTTCTTCTTTTGCTTCTCTTTTATAGATTCTACTTTCATTTTATTTATAATTTACTCTAATTTATTTTGTCTTTTATACTTTTATATGAACTTATATGTAGGTTTAATCATTCTCCTTAAAGGTATCATTATATTTTTTAATTTTTTGTTGTCTTATTTTTCTTTCTCTTCGATTTTATGTTTTTTTAATAATAATTCTATAAAATCTATTTTTATAATTTAATTTATTTTATCTTCTTTTATACTTTTATTTGATTGATATTATTTTAGGTTTAATTATTATCATATTTGATTTTATTTGCAGATCCAATTATTCTTATTTGAGGTTTGTTTTTGTCTATTTTTTTTTCTCTTTAATTTTTGAGTTTGCTTTATAATAATTCTATGAACCCTATTTTTATATTTTAAAAATATTTCTTTTGTTCATCTTTTTAATCATCTTTTTATTATTATTTTTTCTCTAATACTTTCTTTTTTTTTTATCTCTTTTTTATAGATTCTACTTTCATATTATTTATGATCTACTCTAATTTGTTTTGTCTTTTGGACTTTTATATGATCTTATATTTAGGTTCAACCATTCTCCTTAGAGGTATCATTATAATTTTTATTTTTTTGTTATCTTATTTTTTATCTCTTCGATTTTTTGTGTATTTTTTTTAATAATTCTATAAGCTCTATTTTTATAATTTAGTTTATTTTATCTTTTTTTTATACTTTTATGATTTATATTTTTTTATTTTTTTTATATTTTTTTATATTCCATAAACTCTATTTTTATAATTTTTTTAACCTTATTGTTACTTCAATCATTAAAAAAAGTCACCAGTGTTAGAAGTGATAAATTTCGACAATCTAAAATTAATTTAAGAAATTTTAGAATTGGAGACTCTGACATGTGAAATATATTTTTTATTTAATCTTTATAATTAATATATGGAATCTATTTTCAAAGTTTTGTATTTTATATTTATTTTTCATTCAATTTTATTTTTATTATGATCGTCTCTATAAATATTCATTTAATTTAATATTTAAAATTAACGTATGAAATCTATTTTTAAAATTTTGTAATTTATTTTACTCCCTCCATCCCCTTGATAAGTGTCCATTTTGCCATTTTGGTCCGTCCCAATACAAAGTGTTCATTTCTTTTTTTGGTTGATGTGACAAAACACAATAATACTATTATACTCAACCCACTACACATGGGACCCACACTCAACACAAATACAACTACCCACTATACATCAAAATATTATTTCTCTCACCTCATTACACTTTAAAATATTACACTCCTTAATCCACATGCAAAAAGTAAACGGACACTTATCAAGGGGACGGAGGGAGTAATTATTATGTCATTAATTATAATACTATACAATATCTTACTTTAATATATCGTGTTATTCAATTAAAAATAAAAATTTTAAATATAAATTATAGTATACAATATCTTTCTTTAAATACCAATTAACATAAAATAATTTTAATATAATATAAAGTTAATATATACTCTATTTATCTTAAATATAGAATCAAATATAACATTATAAAAAATAAGCATATAAACAATGCGATTTAATTGATAAATATAAAATTATATTATATTAAAAAAATATATTTATATATTATACATAAATAATTAATAGTTTTTATAAAATATATAAATTAAAATAAATAAAGAAATAATATTATATATATATATATATATATATCACGATTTAAAAAAATAAATATATAAGTACATAATTGTAAAATACTTAATTCTTTCCGTGCAACGCACGAATGAGTATTGTCTAGTTTATAATAAAAATTACTCATATTTAACAAAATTTCATTAATTAATGAATTCCATTGTAGTAAGATATTACTTAAAATCGGTGATATATAATATTAATTTAAAAAATAAAGAATGAATTTATATGAGATTTGGGGAAATAATAGAAATTAAAATTATTTAGAATATAATTTATTATTATAATACAAAGTCCTTAAATGAGTATAAGGACCTAAATAATTTTTTTTAAAAACAAAAATCATATTCCATCCATATAAAATTGAAAGGAAATTTAAGTGTGATGAATTTGGGCTTAGATAGTTAAAAAGTGTGGCAAATATAATTATTTAGTTAATATTTCAGCCCAACTAAAAAATAAAATTTTCATTTAATTTTTTTAAAAAAGATGTATCAATTGAGATTTGAACCCAAGAACCCTTCAAAATCAATTAACAAATAATACTTCACCACCTCACAATTTACAAAAAATCATAAATACTCTATTAATCTAATCATGTCACCTCACATTTTTTAAATTTAAATTTGGAAAGTTATTTTGTTTTAATATATACAAAGATTTTGGAAAGTTATTTTGTTTTAATATATAAGAAGACGTGAGGGTTCATCATTGTGATTTAGAAAATGAAAATTCGGTTTTCAAAACAAAAAACGAACGTACATCAATGTTTTCAAAATATATTTTCTCCATCCCATAAAGAAGTTCAAAGCTACTATAGATGCGGTGTTCTGAAAAGTTATTTTTTGACTTACTACTACGGATAGATTGATATTTTAGGTAATAAATAAATTATAAAATAAGTTATGTAAGTTATTAAAGGGTGACAATTTTGAAATTAAAGTGTGTTGTGGAGTTGCTGGTTTATGTGTTATTTCCTTATTTGAGGATGAGAACTTGTTTTTGGAACGAACAAAAGTTGTAAGTATAAATTTATTTATGGGACGAGGGAGTACTATATTCGTTCGAGTTAAAATTATTTTATGTCCCATAACTATAAGGAATTTTTTATTCTATCCCAAAAAAGAAAAAAATTTCAATTTCATCTCGTAATTCTTAAAATTGGCCAATTTTTGTCCCTAAGTCGCCGGAATCCTTTTTTTGGCCGGAAATTGGGACTTTCTGGCAGGGTAATCCCCATTAATCAATTTCACGACATCTATTCCCCCAATTTCTCACGGTTCAATTTCATACTCATGGAAAGAGTCCTAAGAGACCATTTGGGATCCCTTATTCCCTTTAATGTTCCATCCCTTTGAAATAGGAGATGAAATATATGTTGGAATATGAAATTTGTTCTCTATTCCGACAGGTGTATCTTGGTAGAATGATAAAAGCACGAGCGCAGTAAATGTTTGTAAAAATGAGAAAAAGCTTTATTCATGTGATACTGAGGAAGGAATAAATCAATGGCATGATGGTCGATCTATGTGTGTAAACATTGGCATGCCCTGCTGAGGCGAGACACCGTTTGCTATCAGAGATCTATTGTCGTCAGGTGGATTTTCAGAAAGGTAGAGTTGTTTTTTATGGAGGTTGCAACATATATCATTTAAAGTCATGTAGGAAGCCCGTGGATGAATGAAACTTGTTAGATTCACCAGATAGATTTGGAAAACACATCCAATTTCCGGAAAGCCCCAATTTTTGATAAAAAATAGGGTTCCGGTGACTTTGGAATCAAAATTGGCCAATTTCAGGAGTTACGGGATGAAATTGAAATTTTTATCTTTTTTGGGACAATAAATAAATCCTTATAGACTATATAGTTATAGGACCAAAAATGATTTTAACTCATATTCGTTCACATCTAATGTATTAATTTTATATTTTGAGCATCCACTCATAATGTATCTATTTTTCCTTTTTGGAAAGATGGTTCTGATGGTGATTGGATCTTATGGCCAAAGTAATCCGTCGGGTTCCATGCAAATATAATGCAGCAAAACATATACAAAGTATTACCTTTCACCGAAGACTGTGTATGTAGGATTGAAGAACTGCAGAATCAACCTCGCGATATTTTGTTATATTCCTATGCCTCGTTTAGATGTCGTGTGGGCGACTATCCTCAAGACGATCTAAATTTGCAATCTTTCTTATTTCTCACGTTTTTTTATGATGAGAAATCAGATTTCTCACGATTATAGAATAATAGGCGTGTGAATTATGATTCTAACACTGCTGAGATGGCTTATTTATGGGCTACAACAGGGACCATGAGGAGAAATTAGGGTTTGACCTCCCATTGGGCTTAGACATCCTTTAACTAAAGAATTATTTTTGAACTACCACCCTAATCCCAAAATTATGTTATGGGCTCTTTATTTTGAGCTCATTTAACTTCCCGTATTTAAGATATACAATGCCCATTAATTAAATGAATTACTGACAACTCAATTAATTAATCTCTAGTCAAAGAGTAGTACCATTCAATCTTATTATCATGCCAGAATAAATCCACCTATAGGGTTTACATGATAATCCTTATGAGATTCTCAAGGGGACATTATCAGCCTAAATTATTAGGACATGATTCCTTCTACAATCAATAGCACACCATATAGACAATATTATCTCCCAACTTACCTAGCATATTGATTTAATAAATAAATCTCACCCATTGATGAATTGAAGAAATAAATATTGAATTATGTGACAAGTTTATTGTACTAGGGATTAAGGGTATGAGCATCTATAATAAATGAGGTCTTATTATTCTATGTAGTCAGTATAAATCGAACAACCCCATGCGGTCCTACTTAATACACACAAAGTGAACTAGTGTAATTTCAAAGTTAAGACAAACTAATAGCAAATTATACTACAACCATCCCGATAGTTTGTCCCAATCTATCTCGGTTGTGAGTCTCTGTTTATACTTTATAAGGAACTGATAATATGATCTTTTATGCGACGCTACACACCATATTATCTACAATATAAAGTAAATGAACTTTTACAATAACGTATAAACAAATTATAATATGCAAACATTTTGATTGTTTGATTCTCATTTAAAAATTTTGTTAAAACTTTGTTCATAAAAAAACTAAGGCTTTTAATATACAATTTAATGGGTTCCACACATGGTCAGCCACATCCCACTAATACAGTTCTACGCATAAATACTTCTAAATATATGTGCAAAAAGATAATGAGTACATTAATAGTGGACGGAGAGAACACTACATGAGTTAATTGTTGAAAAAGTTCCAACCTTTACTTCGATTGCGAATTGGTCCTAACGTATGATAATTTGCTAAAAAAGTATCCTAGTTTAATCCTGATTTACAAATCGAACCACCGGGCAGCAGGATGCTTGCCCGATCATAAATGTGTCGTTCTAAATCCAAGTCACCCTCTACTGTCCAAAATGACATCTTTTGTGGCTTTAGATAATTTAAGGCTAATCGCTGAAAAGTTTCAACATTTAGTTCAATTACGAATTAGTTTGATGAGAGTGTAAATTCACGTATTTTAGGCTCTGATTTGTGTGGAAATTGAGTACGATTGAGTCTTTTATTGAGACGAATCGGTATGTTTATGGAAAAGCCACGAATCAGAGGATACTAGAGCTTTTTGAGCATATTTGTACAAGAAAACAGATCAAAAGGGCTTGGAATTGGAAGACACGATTTTGAGGCAATTTTCAAAGAGCGTTTGACCTCTGGACCTTGTTCGACCATCATCACTTTAGTCGAACAAGGTGGTCAAGTCGAGCAAAATACACAGATTCGTCTAGAAAGCTTGCTCGACCAAGAGATGTTGTTCGACCAACATCATCTTGGTCGAGCAGATGAGGCTTAGTCGAGCAGAATGTGAAAAAACTTACAGTAGGCTTGCTCGACCATTGCTCGACCAGGTGGCCTTGCTCGACCAATCAAGACGTGGTCGAACGGATTCTCGCTGCTTCTATTTATAGTAATTCCGGATTTCTTTTACCAAATTTGACGTGTGCCTCAAGCAAAAGCCCATACTAAGCCCGTAAGGAGGTTCCACGAATATAAAAGAAGAGCTTTCACAGGAGAAAAGAGACACACACCACTTCATCATTGAAACCCTACCACCATCTGAAGGAGCTGTGGAGAGAGGTTTGTCTGTCAAACAAAGTGAGAACCAAGTGAAGATTCAAGACGGAGAGAGTCGCGATGGCACCCGCTTCTAGGGTTTGCTTTGCTTCTTAATTTATCTTGTAATTTTTAAGACTATAGGTAAGATCCTACCAACCACCATGATTGTTCCTAGATCAATCATGGGCTAGAACCGCTTCGATAGTTCTAAGGTTATGAAGGTTTTATGAGTTAGTTTGTCTTTCATGTGTAAACTCCGTACAACACTACTTGTGGTTTATTTTATATAAGATTTCACTTTGTAAATTCATATTCACAGTCGTTTTGTGCATCATTAATTGTTATGTAGAGTTTGAATACATATCTTGGTTATTGATTGAGTGCGTTCACTGCTGAGCAGAATTACATGTTATAATTCTAAGTAAAGGGATTCAGAAGTCTTATTAGAACTATCTTATATGAATACTTGTTAATTGAATTATATTCGGGTTAATAAGTAGGATAAAGAGCATAACTTCATAGTACATATAAAGGAAGATCATATCAGGTTAGAGTACTAAGTGCACGAGAAATAATTAATAATGATAGTACCTAGAAAGGGGGGTGAATTATATCTCTTGCTCCGAGGATATTCACACATGTGTTCTTAGTCGTATTTCTAGTAAAATGTGTAAGAGTAAGAGACTCTATCGTCGAGTACACGTGTGACCAAGTACAAAATTTATAAGAATGTTGTCCCAAGGGAAAGTAAACTTGTGATTATATCCGGATTTGTCATTGATTTATGCTTTGTAAGAATGACAAGATTGAAGGTTTGGTATTTAAACTACTTATTAAAACAATCAATTAACTAAGGATTAAACTAGCAACGAAATATATCAAATATCGAACAAATGATGAATGGAATATAGATAGAATTCACTTAAGAAGGGAGCAAGGCTAATCATAATCATGGTTAAGAATCTAGCTAGATATGCATAACTCTTGATGACGAACTTCATTAATTTGTCGACTAAAAGCAATGACGTTTTTACTCCTAATCCCTATGGCCAAGACAATTAGGTTCTCGACTCTTTTACAAGTCTAAATCTCCTAGGATTGTTCTTAATCTCATTCTCTTAAGGTACTATGATCATAAGTTTGGTTCTTTTAACTCAATTTCTTAAGTGTCCCTCTATGAATGTTCTAAGCATAAGAAGGGTATGAATTACCTCCCCCCACACTAACATGCATGCTCATTTTAGGAGTATATGATTCAATTAAACATCTACTCATAACATTGGAATGACCTTCCTAATGTTGGAGTTCGATCGTTTGGTTAACGTGAACCATTAAGGTTTCATACGTTTCTAACAGTCAACGGAAGTAAGAAAATAAAAAACGTATTACCTTTCATCAGGGTATGTTGGAGAAGAAGGATTCTCGCCGGCAGCCTGCGCAGCCTCACGGTTTTGAACATAACTCTCTCATCCGATCTAGAAATTTAGTAAGCTACACGCCAAAATGATCCTCTCACACGTCGAATTCCAAGGTCTATATGATTTTATAAAAATCGTGCTAGTTGGCAGACAGCAGCAGCAAACAACCTTTCGGTCTTCTGATGTATTCCCAAGTTCAATCTCGACATCGTATGTGCGACGATCTTCGAGATCTTCTAAATCTCCTGTTCTGTCTACCTCTTCACGTGTTAGGCATGTCTCTCTTAGGGTTAGAAAAGTTGAGATGACTTATATATGGGGTACAGCAGGGACCAGGAGGAGAAATTAGAATTGGGCCTCCATTGGGCTTAAGTATCCAAGCTTAGCCCAAAGCTTATACTTAAGTCCAATAATAATAATATATTCCACTAAAATATTATTACTGCACTATCGTTCTAATCTCATAATTACGTTATGGCCTCCTTATTATGAGCCCGTTAGTCTTCCCATGTTTAAGATATTCAATGTCCATTAATTAATTAAGTTACTAACAACTTCATTAATTAATATCTCATCCGAGAATAGTACCACTCAACCTCATTATCATGCCAAAATAAATCCACCTGCAGGGTTTACATGATAATCCTTATGAGCTCCTCAAGGGGACATCATCCACCTATATCGGACACAGATTTCTTCTACAATTAACAGCACACCATAGAGACAACACTATTTTCCAACTCACCGAGTTTGTTGATTTAATTACATGTAAATCTCACCAATTGATGAACTAAAGAAATACATACTGCCCTACGTGTCGAGGTTATTGTATAGGGATTAAGAGTACGAACAACCATAATAACAGAGATCAAGTTCTTCTATAAGTCAGTATAAGTCAAACGATCTCAAGCGGTCTTGCTCAATACACACATGTGCACTAATGTGATTCTATAGTCAAGACATACTAATTCCAAATCACACTACAATCATCCCGGTAGAGAGTCCCCGTCTATCTCGGTTGTGAGCATCTGTTTATACTTTATAAGGAAACCGATAATAAGACCTTCCGCGTGTTGTCGCACAACATATTATCTACAATATAAAGTAAGTGGACTATTGCATAGACATATAAATATATTATAGGACGCAATCAATTAATCATATGATTCTCATTTCAAATAAATTTTGTTAAACATTGTTCATACAAAAAGCTAGACTTTTAGTATACAATCCAACAATCTCCCACTTATACTAAAAGACTATGCTGTCATGTCTTCCGCCATACATTTGATTCCTACTCTCACTACACGACAATCAAAAGCTCTCGCCTTAAGGTCCTTGTAAATGGATTTACTAGGTTATCATCCGATGCAATCTAGGCGATAACAACCTTTCCTCATCCGATTTCTCGTAACAACCTTTCCCTCATCATAAGATTTCTCGTAACAGGTGGTACTTGCGCTCCATGTGTTTAATTGTCTTATGGGCTCGTGATTCCTTCAAGTTTGCAACTGCACCATTATCATCAAAATAAATTGTGATAATCTTGGGCAAACTTAGAAACACTTCAAAGTCCATCATGAAGTTTTTAGAGTCATGCAGGTACTTTGGCCGCCTCATAGGCTCCACTTTATCATCTTTCCATGAGGGAGTCCGGAGTCCGAAATATATTTCTATATAACACTCCTCCATATTATGACTCAGCTTCCTAAAATTAAACTCATAACCTTCGAGATTGATTTACTGCCGTCCCTATCTGATTTTAAAAATCTGAATCTATGTAACCCATAAGAAGCAATGAATCTATTCGGTAAGTCCACATATAATTTCTGGTCCTTTTCAGGTACATAAGTATATGTCGTACCACAGTTTAACATTCTTGTTTTGGGTTACCTTTTATACCCAATGTCCATGCATTCGACAAAACAAATATCCATTCTTGTACATAGCATTCCTTAGATTAAGCTCCTTATTCGCCAAAGTATAAGGAACCACTTTCATCACCTTCATCTTCTTTTGTGTTTCAAGACACATTTTCTTAGATAAAGCCACATGCGAAAACAAATAAGGATCGTATCATCTCATGAAGCTTGAGAAAAGCATAACATCCTTTCTTATGATCCATATTACCGTGATCAAAAGGATATTTTTTACTTCTTTTAAGTCCTTCATTTCATACTGCTTTATTAACGATACCCATACGCCCGACAATATTCTTTCATTGTCTCCAATTAGCAATATTTCATCTACGTACAATACAAGAAATATCACCACGTTTTTTTCACTCTTTTCAATACACAAGCCCCATCTGAACATTGATTAAATCCAAGTCACTGGATTTACCTCATCAAAATGAATGTTTCATGATCTTGAAGCTTGCTTTAGTCCATCGATGGACACTTTTAAGCTTACTATCAAAATGCTCTTAGCCCTTTGCAATGAATCACTCTGGTTGTTTCACCTAGATGTTTTCCACAAGACTTCCAATCAGGAAAGCTGTATTGACATCTATTTGCTATCCCTCATATTTCATATGAGTAGCAACAAATATAAAAGAGTCCGGATCAACATAGGCATAGCTATAGGCGAACATGTTTTCTCATAATCGAACCTTTTCTTTCTGATTATACCTTTTCACAACAAGCTTTGCTTCCAAGGTTTTCACCTTATCCTATGATCCTCTTTTATTTTACAGAGCCATTTTCAATGTCTTTCACACCATCCGTGGTTCTACAAGTAGTCAGATTTAATTTAGAATTCATCGATTCTATTTTAACATTCATTGCACTTTGCTATGATTCTACATTTCTATCTTGTAGTGCTTCGTCGTATTCGTGGGTCCATTCCATGTTTACTAGGGACCAAGTCTCATGACTTTCCCAAAATATATATCTTACAGGTTGTCGAACAACCCTCCCCCTATGACAAGGCACTACACGCAATTATGTATTAGACGTGACACGCATTGCAGCTTACCTTGTGGTATCTCCTCTTGTACAATTGGTACTACTATGTGTTTTCCTTCTCACATCTTTTAGAACAACTTATACATAGGTTTGTGATTTATTTCATAGTCCTTTTCCAAAAATCTAGTGTTTGTGTTAACAATTACCCTTCGATCTTTTGAACTAAATAAATAATCCTTCATTTTTCTAGAATATCCCACAAACAGACAAACGTTATAAGATATTCTGTTTCTAGGGCATACCCATAAAATGAATTTAGTAATTCCAAATAATTCATCATCTATCTAATCATTTCCATAAAAGTCTTTTTCTTATTGAGATTAGAAGACGCATTATTAATTACTATTTGTTGCATCCATAGGATAAACATGATTTAAGAGTTTACAAATTGTCACTAACATACCACAACAGATTATAGCTCCATCCCTCATCACTATGACCATGTCATTTAAATAAAATAGAGTATCCATCCGTAAATACATAGAAAATAAAATGAAATTCTTTCTATGAAAAATTACGTAAAGACAATTTCTCATAATCAAACGTTTATTTCTATCATAAGATAAATAAACAACTCCCACTGCAATAGCCACTACTCTCGTAGAATTACCCATGTATATTACAATCTCATCATCACTTAGTTGCAAGCTTTTAGTGACTCCAATATCTACACACTACGTGTCAGTAAATGCCATCACTAATCATGCTTCAATGACTAGTGAATGAGATACTAAGCTTGTTCACATCTTGATGAAATTGGATTTCTTTTGCAATATGTTTTGTCAGAAGTTCCCCACCATATACAACCTCTCGTTTTTCAGGTAGAACTTGCTCAAAACATCCAGGCAAATTATGAAGAATAAATTCATCTAGGTTTCCCCTTCAATTTCTACTCCAAGCATTTCCAATTCATTCATCAAGCTATCCATGTTCTCTTGCCGTTATAACTTACTCAAGTATCTGAAAAGCGGAATGAGACTATCATATTTCTATGAACCTCTCACCTCTTCACCAAAGACTTTAATAGGCATCATGAGACGCCTTTAGTGAGAACACATTTATATCTTCCTAAGCAGTGAAATTCAAAACCAAGATTCTTTTATAATCATCTAATTTTGGACCAGTAAATATGTTTTCTTTTAGTTAGCAATAAGTAAAATAAAACCATTTTAAATTGTAGAGAATCATAAATAAATACATCGATCAAATCTTCAAATTTATCCATTTATATTGATTCCCTCAAAACAATATAAAAATAAAATTCACCGACATCTCAAGCAGCATGAGTCTGGAAGCCACGTTAGTGTGGACGTTTACAAACTCAAACATTTACAAGAGAAAGTTTACCCATTAATTTCATTTGTCAACCTAACCTCATGACAAAATAATTAATAATTGGTTCCTCTTTAGCCATGAAAATAATAGCAGTGACTCCGTTGAGGAGGATACTAATTATTTACACCTAAGTGTACACCATTATTTAATCCCAAGTCCATTGCGCGAGCTTATGTGCCTTACAGTTGGAAAAGTACACACGCACTCGGATAACTTTCTGCAATCATCAATTATATGTTTGTACTAGTGAACCGCACATAAACTCATCCGTTAGGGAGGAAGGTCTATGCCAACATGCAAGTTAATTTTCCACATTACAAACAATAATTATTTAATGAAGTCTGTACTAGTGATCCGTGAATAAACTCATCCGTTAGGGAGGAAGGCCTATTGCCAACATGCAAGTTTACTCACATCACTTACAAACCAATAATAAAGGCCACGAGAATTAATTACCAATCCCCTCTCCCACGTAGTTATTTAACACTGATGGTTTTTACATGCATATAATATTCAAAATAAAATACGCAACCTAGCATGCTCAGACAGTAAATCACAGAGAATCATGCATACATATCTAACAATAATCAGATAATTAAATCAATTATAAACAGTTATATATCAACGAATTCGATTATTCGTCACCAAGCACGGATGCGGGAAACGCAGACGAGGATCGACCTTCCTTGTTAGGTCGCGAGGTTCGGGGCAGCGCCCCAAAACCTAATATGAAAATTGGAAGCTGGTCTTCACAAAATTTCCTCTAGATTCCTTTCCCGTGGCCTGCTACACCGCATTCCCAACACGTTTCATGCCCATTCGTTCTGCCAACTCACCCTTAAGCTTGAACCGAGTTGTGTCTCATGCCACCATCTTGACACGAGCTTGGCACCAAACTCGGCTATCCACATGCCTTTCCAACAGCCCGCCAACAAAAGCAGCCCCATGCGCAACACGCTTGCCGCAAAGCTAAGCCTCCCGCACAACTGCTGCTCTACCATACGCCTACCTGAAGCTCGACACGAGCAGCCGATGTACGATAGCAAGCCCACCAGCACGCAAGCTTGACTATCATCGTGTGGGCTCGCTGCCCATCCGTGCACCCAGCAGTAGAAAATCGTGCGCCAAGCAGCCAAAAGCTTCTCACACTCCAGCAACCGTACGCCACATAGGGCCTAGCCGTGTATGGCTGCTAGCCACCCTGTCTCTGCTGCTACGCAAAGTTAATACAATGCCTGGTCAGCGCCATGTGGCTTTTCGACGGCACGCAAAGCACCAGCCAACCACACACCTCCGGGTGGCCTTGCTGGCCATCCATGCGCCCAACACGCCATCTCCACCGCTTGCCTTGCTGATGCATACACCAGAACGCTCGGCTCCAAGCATAAAAAGTGCGCCATGCCCGACAAGTCACCTGACAGCAGCCATGTCTCACCTATCTACGCAAAAGGTCACACGGTGTCTGCTCCAGTACTTGGCTTCACACTCGCCAGTTCACCAACAAGCACAACGCGAATGTCGCCAGCAATTCAGCAAGGCTTGCTCGGAAAAATAGTCAACTCGACCGGAAACTGTAAGACCCGATCGGAACTGGTTGGAGACTCGCTCGAAATAAGGGTTTGATGCGCCCCAGCCTTCAACAGCCCTGCTCGTCATCACCCCTGATCGTCAGCCTTGCCTTGCACGATTATCACCAGTAAACCTCGTACGCCCACCTACCCGGCGGTATGCCCAAAAATCCTTCTATACTGGTCACAGCCATGCGCGCAAACCAGTATCAGCGTGTTGCACACCTGATTGTTGCCCAACAAAGCCCCAACACCAGCCTTCAATAGACTTGACCCGGCCACAAAGGAGACTCGCTCAGAACACTCGTGAACTTGATCGGAACATGAGTTTGACTCTCCAGGAAGGCAGCCTGCCATCCAGTTCCACCGCCAGCCAGCATCCCGTGCAGCAATCAGCCATCACATGGTAACACGCTTGGAGAGTTCTGCAATACAAGGTATCGCGCGCAATCGTACGCCTGAATAAGCAAGCCTCTTTTTGCACGTCAACATGCGTCGGCACCTTCTCGCACGGCTTGTCACTCTATTCGCTGCAGGCGCTACTGCCGTGTGCCGATCAGCAACGTATCCCACACGTAATACTCTTTTCCTGCTAACAGCCTCCGTGCACCCTTTAGCCTTGCGGTGCTATTGGCCCGCTTCCAATTTTTGTGTTCAAACATTCAACAGATAGGGTATACAACAAGATACATAATATCCTAAAACCCTAATCCATATATGGCATACAAACCCTAGCCTAATATTTTACGCTTCACCACAAAACTGAAGCTCTGATACCAATTGTTGGCGTTCAATTGTTCGGTTAACGTGAACTGTTAGGGTTCCATATTTTTCTAACAGTCAGAGAAAGCAAGAAAATAAGAAACGTATTACCTTTCGCCAGGGTATGTTGGAGAAGAAAAATTCTAGCCGGCAGCCTGCGCAGCCTCACGGTTTTAGGCATAACTTTCTCATCAGATCTCGGAATTGAGTAATCTACATGCTGAAATGATCCTCTCTTTCGAGGTTTCCGTCAGTATATCACACTTTGAATTCTAAGGTCTGTACAATTTTATAAAAATCATGCAAGTTGGCGGACAGCAGCAGCAAACAACCTTCCGGTCCTCTGCTGTATTCGCAAGTCCAATATTAACGTCATGTGGGCGACGATCTTTGAGATCTTATCAATCTGCTATTTTGTCCACCCTCTTCACGTGTTAGGCGTGTTTCTCTTATGTTAAAACAGCTGAGATGATTTATATATGGGTACAGCAGGGACTAAAAGGAGAAATTAGAGTTGGGCCTCCATTGGGCTTAAGTATTCAAGCTTAGCCCAAAGCTTATACTTAAGTCCAATAATAATAATATATTCCCCTAAAATATTATTACTGCACTATTATTCTAATCCCATAATTACGTTATGGAATCCTTCTTATTATGAGCCCGTTAGTCTCCTCATGTTTAAGATATTCAATGTTCATTAATTAATTAAGTTACTGACAACTCCATTAATTAATATCTCATCCGAGAGTAGTACCACTCAACCTTATTATCATGCCGGAATAAATTCACCTGCAGGGTTTACATGATAATCCTTATGAGCTCCTCAAGGGGACATCATCAATCTATGTCGGAGAAGAATTCCTTCTACAATCAACAGCACACCATAGAGACAACACTATTTCCCAACTCACCGAGTTTGTTGATTTAATTACATGTAAATCTCACTCATTGATGAACCAAAGAAATACATACTGCCCTACGTGTCGAGGTTATTGTATAGGGATTAAGAGCATGAACATCGATAATAACAGAGATCAAGTTCCTCTATAAGTCAATATAAGTCGAACGATTTTAAGCGGTCCTGCTCAATACACATAAGTGCACTAATGTGATTCTATAGTCAAGACAAACTAATACCAAATCACACTACAACCATCCCGATAGAGAGTCCCCGTCTATCTCAGTTGTGAGCATCTGTTTATACTTTATAAGGAAACAGATAATATGATCTTCTGCGTGTTGTCGCACAACATATTATCACAGTATAAAGTAAGTGGACTATTGCATCGATATATAAATAAATTATAGGACACAATCATTTGATCATATGATTCTCATTTCAAATAAATTGTTATAACATTGTTATTACAAAAAGCTAGGCTTTTAATATACAATCCAACACCTAACACTATGAATAGAAAATTCAATCACACAAGTATTGAAATGAAACATGATTCATTAATCATAAAAGGAAATCCACAATTTAACTCAATTCACTTCTCAAGTCCTACATATCTCGCTTTCATCTCAACAATTCATATGATTAGCCCTACTATAGGACTAGCCACTACACATTGTGTTTAGATCAATACAATCATCGGCTTGCTACATTTGAGCAAAAATATGAATAAAATCAACAATTGAAAAGTAGATTGACTTCCCTTTCATGGAGGAAACCTTCCTTCTCTTCAAAATGCTAAATCCTTCAATCCTTGATGATTTCCTCTCCTCAAGTGGTGGATGGATGGATTGATGAATGGATTGTTGAAGATCAAGAGGAATTGACGGATCGAATGTATGAAGATGAATCAAATGAATCTAGTGTGCGAAAATGTGGTGTGGAGTGTCTGTAACTGCTCTAATTCTGATCTCTCCTTTTAATTTTCGCACAAGTTATCCTTTTATATCACTTATGGTCCTTCTAGAAGCTTTCGGAACATTCTAAAATTTGTACTATTTTTTGCACCTACACGGGCCGTGTAGCAGCGCACAGCTCGTGTAGTGCACACCTAGTTCGGCATGTTGTGCGTGCTCTCGGACACGACTCGTGCTACCACACACGGTCTCTCCCATGGGCATGTAGCATTTTCTGACGATAGTGCATGACTTCTTCTAACAGGCTCGTGTTCTGCACATGGGAGTGCGCTGGTGCACGGCTCGTGCTCCAGAACACGACCTTTATCCTGGGTGAGCTCGGTGTTCTGATACTCGAACACGACCACCTTGGACAGGCCCGCGTTCCGCACACGGCCTGTGTCCGAGCATGCATTGTTCTTCCTTCTCCGTTTTGCTCCCAATTCCGTTTTACTCCATTTCTTGACCTGTTTTGCACATATTAAGATCATTTACACATTTCTATCAATCCGTACCATTTTTCTCATAATTACATAAACTCCACCAAAAGTCACACAAATACGGATCAAAATATCCTAAAATCTACAAATAAAGACACTAAAATCTAGGTGAAAATGACAATGATCAACCCTCCAAACTTAAAGTGTTGTTCGTCCTCGAACAACGAAAAATGATAAACAAGAGGAGTAATTTTCACCTAGAAAAATACCTAAAGAACATAATCCACAACACATCACAAGTAATAAGGACTACAAATTCACATTAAGTATCCCTACATCATCAAACTCTTTCAATCTTGGAATTGGAGAAGTGTTCTTGGTGTAACAATTGAAGAATCTCACTAACAATCACTCAAAACTAACCTTGATGATGTCAATTTATGAACAAGGAATAAGGTTAGGAGTGGCTTTAGTGTGTACGGACGGAATGGGTGTGTGAAGAACTGTTCTGGAAATCGGGCTTTTAAAACTGGCTTCGAACCCTGCACGACCCGTGCTCCGCTACACGGCATTAGTCATGGCCATGTAGTATTTTTTTATGTTTGAGCATGTCTTCTTGTTCAGGGTCGTACTCCACACACGGCCTGTGTTCATGTTCTCTGCACGGCTCGAGCTCTGAGATCGCCCAAGAACTTGGGCGAGTAGCCACTTCAGATGTCAGTACACAGCCAGTCCTTACAGGGCCATGTACTGAACTCGGCCCGTGTATCAACTTTTCCTTATTTTTCAACTTTCACACTTCACCTCATTTTATTATTTTAATTATTTGCTATTATTTGCAATTATACATTCGGGAAGAGATGATGAGATAGTCTCTAGCTTGGCTAATATCAACAAGTTACTCGAGTCTTAGCAAAAGCAGATTACGAATATATCTCAGAGAGTACAAATGATGTAGCAGGATGGTGGCTATGAAGGAGCTAGCTAAGAGGAGATTGAGGAGGCTAACTATGCCATGGGTCAAAGCATTCAAGGAACAAGGTTCAAAAATCAAGGAAACTGGAATTATCAGGGAAACTACAATACTCGTGGTCCGCCGGGTAATTATCAACAACCGAGGAGGCCAGAGTTTTCATGGAGTAATGCCAACAATGCAATGCAATCTCCTATTGGTGTTTATCATGATGTTAAAGTGGAAGAAGGGAAACCGGGTTTCGAAAATACGGTGAACAAGTACATGGCAAAGAATGATTCAAGAGTAGATCGTCTTGATGCCAAATTAGAGAAGAAGATTGATGCTAATCATGAGGATTTATCTAAACAAGTAAAAGTCCTTACATTGTTGATGGGGGAGATGGCCGAAAACGTAAACAAACTGACTCAAACTATTGAGAAGGGGAAGTTCCCATCTCAGAGAATTGAGAGTCCAAAGTCTTGCCATGCCATCACATTGAGGTCAGGAATGCAGTACGATGGTCCGATGATGCCTGCGAGTGAAAACGAAGGAAACAGGGGAGTTGCTCGACCAAACTTCAGTTGTTCAACCAGACCTGCTGGTCGAACAGAGGTCGAGCAGACTCCAGAGAAATTGAATTACGACACTCTATTTTCAGACTTGCCATTCGACCAATACAATCCTGTTCGACCAAACCATCTTGGTCAAATGGTGGTCGAACAACACCTGAAGAATGGGATTTTTTTATCTGCAAAATTGTTCGACCAAGACAGTATCATTCGACCAGACCATCTTGGTCGAGCAACACTCGAAGGAACAGAGCTCGTGATCAGAAAAATTGCTCGACCAACCACCCCAATCTGTTCGACCAAACTAGCTAGGTCGAACAGAGGTTGAGTAGTTTAGTGCAGAGCCCGATTCGATCCCAAATGATACACCCATTGATCAGAATATTATGGTACCATCTCAATAGTATAACACCGAGGTTACAGTAGAGAAGAAGTGGGAAAGAGCCAAGAGATTGATAGCCGAAAAGGATAAAGTGGAGAAGGTTGAACGTGATGAGTGGGGAATTCCAAAAACAAAGATACCACAACTTTTTCCTTTCAAGCTTGTCAAAAAGGGATTGGAAGAAAAGTTCAAGAGGTTTTCAGACATCATAAACAAAATAAACTTGAACATTCCTTTCTCCGAAGCAATCTTGGAGATGTCATATTATGCCCGTTTCCTGAAAGATATACTTTTGAAGAAGATATGCTTGAGCAGAATTGAAATAGTGAATCTGTTGGAGAATTGCAGCTCTATCATACAAAAGAAGCTGCTAGCAAAATTGAAAGATCCGGGAAGCTTCAATGTCTTGTGTGAAATTAGAAAGGGGCCGCACGACAAGACTTGTGCGATCTTGGGGCAAGCATTAATTTGATGCCTTTGTCCATTTTTAAAAGGCTTGGTTTGGGGGAGTTAACTCCTGCATAGGTGGCTCTTCAATTAGTGGATAGGTCTATGACTTTTTCGAAGGGTGTTATTGAAGACATTCTTGTCAAAGTAGAGAAGCTTGTCTTTCTTGTGGACTTTCTTATGCTTGAGATGGAAGATGACAAGGATAATATCCCTCTAATCTTAGGGAGATCTTTCCTTGTGACTGCGGGACCTATGATTGATGTGCAACAGGGTGAGCTACGGTTAAGGATGGATAAAGAAGAGATATTATTTAAACTTGATAAAGCAATGAAGATGCTCATGGAGACACAATGTCACAGTATAGACGTGGTGGAGGAGATCGTGAAGGAAGATATGTCTTTGATCCTTTCAAAGGATCCACTTGAGACATGCTTGGCAGAGTCTCTTACTTTTCCCACCTCGGAGCTAGATATTCTCCAACGAGGTATGTGTTGATTTCCTTGAAAATTTACTTGCTTTGGGTGATGATAGGTATGAGTCAAAAAGGACAAGGATTGAAGAGGTGAAGTGGACTAGGAAGTACTTACCTTTGGATAGGGACAGTGCACCTCAAGAAGAAAATAAAGAGGAGTTGAAACCGCTACATGAGCACTTGAAGTATGCCTATCTAGGTGACAATGAAAAATATCCGATTTTGAAAGAGGCGCTTATTACTGCACCTATCTTGATCACACCAGATTGGACTCAGCCGTTTGTACTTATGTGTGATACAAGTGACTTAACACTTGGAGTGGTGCTTGGGCAGTTGAGGGATAAGAAGTTTTACGTCATTTACTAGCTAGCAAGACTTTTGATGCTGCACAAAAGAACTACACACTGACGAAAAAGGAGTTTCTAGCTGTAGTGTATGCATTCAATAAGTTTCGACAGTATTTGGTTGACATGAAGACTATAGTGTACATGGATAATTCTGTGATCCGATACTTGATGTAAAAGAAGGAAACGAAGCCAAGGATCATAAGATGGATTCTTCTTCTGCAGGAGTTTGATATGGAGATCCGAGATAAGAAGGGTAAGAAAAATATTTTGGTGGATCACCTATCAAGGTTGGGGACAAGGGAGCACTGTGATGATTCTTTCGATTATATAGAAGAGATGTTCCCTGATAAGAAGATCATATCGGTGTTTGTTGAAGGAGCGGAAAGAGCATGTGTGGTGGCTGCCTAAGGAATGGATCCATGGTATTATGTGAATTACATTGCCGTAGGAGAAATTCCAAGAGATCTCAACCGATATCAACCTGCAAAATTCAAGCGGGATGTTGAGACTTTTATATGGTATGATACATTCGTCTACAAGATATGTACGGATTCTATCATCCGTATGTGTGTGCCCAAGATGGAGATGGAGATCGTTCTTGATTTTTGCCGTGCACAACCTTACGGGGGCACTTTGAATCTCAATAGACGGCATCAAAGGTACTTCAATATGCTCTTTATTGGCCTACTTTGTTTAAAGATTGCAAACCTATGTGGCGACATGCGATGATGTCAAAGGATAGAGAACATCAGTAGAAAAGATGAGATGCCACTTCAGCTGAGCATTTTTGTTGAGATCTTCGATGTATGGGGGATTGAATTTATGGGGCCTTTTCCCCCATCTAATGGATTTCTCTACATCCTTTTAGCAGTGGATTATGTTTGTAAGTGGGTGGAACCTATTCCCACTAGCGTGAACGATTCAAGGACTGTTTTATCTTTCTTGAAGAAACATATATTTGCCCGCTATGGAGTTCCTATAGCACTAGTAACCGATGGAGGTACTCACTTCGTCAATAAACTTTTTGAGAAGGTTCTCAAGGATCATGGTGTTAAGCATAGGGTTACTACACCCTATCATCCTCAAGAGAATGGGCAAGCTGAAGTCTCCAATCGACAAGTGAAGCAAGTTTTGGAAAAGGTAGTCGGAACCAATAGGAAGGATTGGACTATGAAGCTTGATGATGTTTTGTGGGGGTTCCGGACTGCGTATAAGACGGTGTTGGATATGTCACCGTACCAAATTATCTATGGGAAGTCGTGCCACTTACCCGTAGAAATTCAGCACAAAGCTTTTTGGGCATTGAGGAGTTTGAACTTGTCTTTTAAGGATCAAAAGGAGTTGAGGATGACTCATATAAATCAATTGGATGAGTTTAGAAATTGAGCTTACAAGAATTCAGAGATCTTTAAGGAGAGAATGAAGAAGTGGCATGATTCAAAGATCTTATACAAGGAGTTCAAGCAAGGTGATGAGACATTACTTTTTAACTCTTGTTTGAAGCTCTTCGCAGGGAAATTAAAATCAAAGTGGACGGGGCCGTTCATCATCCATAGAGCTTGCAGAGGGGGAGTTTTGAGCTTATGGACAAAGATGGGGACATTATCGCGGTGAATGGGCATCGTTTGAAGCATTACAGGTCGCCGGATGATGCTTGCATTGTCTTTAAGGATACCTTGCACAAGGTTGGTACCGTCGTGACTCTACGACGTTAAACAAGAGCACCTGTTGGGGGCTTTCCCTCTCGTTTTAATGCTTTATTTTTGTTGGTGTGAGTAAGAAATTTTTATATTCGACGTGCTTATTATTCGGAAATTACATCTCTTTGCAAACTTAGTTTCCACTGTAGTTTCTACTAAGTTTGGGGAGTGTGATGTACTTACCTCATCGTAGCACGGAGAGTACTTACCTCATCGTAGCATGGAGAATATAATCTTTTCTTTGTAACGTTTGCTAGGGGAGTTGATTTTTTACGGTATATTAAAACTTTAACCGATTTTGATGTGTCATTTTTTTGCAATTTGCCTAGTGTTTATTGGTGTTTTATTTTTAAGTGTTGTTACGGAGTTACATTTGATGATATATGGTCTGAAAGTGGTTCTCGAGCTTAGGAATTGGTATCTTGATACTTGATGTTGTCCTATAGTTTAATTGTTGCAGGGAAATACGAGAAAAGTATGAAGTTCATGGAGTTCGAGAGGTTGTTCGACTTCCAGGAAGATGTTCGTGCATGCTATTTGATCGAGCAATGGTCGAACAAAATGCGTAATTTTTCCAATACGGTTGTTCGACCAAACCAGGTTGTTCAACTAAATTGGGAACTTGAATAGAAGTCGAACAAAAGGTGTAAATTCTTCCAGAGAGGTTGTTCGACCTGGACCATGTTGTTCGACTAAGGTGTCATGGTCTAGCACTGGTCGAACAAAATGTGTAAAAACTTACAGAGAGTTTGTTCGACCAAACAAGGATTGTTTGACCAAAAACTTCAAGTTGAACGAAGGTCGAGCGGGACATAGAAGAACAGGGGGCACGACTATGCAAGTTGCTCGACTTCCAGCACTTGTTCGACCAACATATTTTGGTCGAACGGAGGTCGAACGATGCCAATTTTAAAGGACAATTCCAGGTTGCTCGACTTACACCCCTTGTTCGACTAATCCTCTCAAGTCAAACGGAGTCCGGAGTCAGTTTTAAAAGGTTAGTTTCTCATTCCTTTCGACATACTCCCGTCACCTTCTCCCGAGCACTGATTCCAACCCGTAAGTCTTCTTTCTAAATTCTTCCCTACACTCTAATCTACCATTCAACACACTTCCATATCCGAATATAAGGGTTTTCAAGTACAATTTGGGGCTACCCACTCGAATTTTTGATGGGTTTTCATCGTCAACACCACACGCACACTATGTCAAGCAAAGGTATGTTTCTCCTCACTTTTTAACTTTTGAATTGTAGTGATTATGCTTAGTGAAGATGGGGTGAGTGAATTAAACATAGTTTTGGTTGGATTTGATGATTGAATTGTTGAAGTTCTTATTTTAAATTGCACTTGAATTTTCATGGTTCTATTTACGTTGAATTTTGGAATTTTTGTGAAATTGATGGTGTGTATAGTATGGGCTTGAGGTTAATTTTATTTATATGTATGGGCTCATTGAATTTGGAGTGATGATGTGGTGCAATTGAGGGTGGAAGATGAACATGCTAGATTTTTGGTTGAAGCTTATGTGACATGAAAGCATGTTTGTGTGGAGTAGTGATAAGACTAAGAGAGTTTCCATTATTCTTTATTGAAAGTGTTGATGTATTGTTGCGATTATGATTGAATGAATAATTGAGGTTGAGTTGTTTGAAGCACATGAATTTGAAGTCTTGAGTAGGATTCGTGCTAGTCTTAAGATGGGTATGTTTATTATATCTCTTTGGTATGCATTGAAGTATTGTTCTTATAGGAAAAGAGATTGCTTCTTCATCCAAGAGGAAGGGACCTAAGTAGCCTTCACTGGGAGAGATAGTCAAGAAAATGAGGATGGAGAAGAGGAGACCATTCGATTATGGCATCAAAATTGCAAATTGAGAGGAGTAGAAGGAGTTGTGGTCTGCAATAGCACAAAAGATCATGAGGATACGGTATCAGGATGATCATGCAATGATGGAGATAAACATTATCAACGATATTCGTTGGATGTTCGGTCGAGTGGGTATTACTCAGTTCATGGAGATGAAGAGAAAGACCTATTTTCATATCACGGCGGAGGTCTTATGCACGTTGAGGATTGAGCGTGGAGACCGATACCTTCCTTATGGTATTCGGATGTAGATTAGCGATCAGGAGCAGACGATGTGGGATGAAAGTTTAATGAATTGATTGGCTGTGAGAATGAGACGGATGTGGAGCATGATGATTTCAAGCAGGATGAGTTCTGGAGAACTTTTATGGGGAGGCGATAGAGATATAATTTGAATACTTCTAAAGTTACTTTCATTCACAACCCCGTGTTAGCGTATATGGATAGAATTTTGGGTAATACGCTGTTTGCAAGGTCCGAGGGGAGTTGTATTCCAAGGGGGAGCTGTACGTGCTTTGGTGCATATTACATGGAGTCTGTTTAAATGTAGCAGCTTACTTATTCCAGCAGCTTCACAAGTTTACTACCCACGGATTTTAGCGTGTGAACATCGGAGGGCTCATTACCTCAATAGCTGAGTACTATAGAGTAAATTTGAGAAGGCACAGGCCTATCTGAGGGGATCCAGACTTGATTCTGATTTCATATGTGAGGATGGGGCTGATTGCGCGGCTAGATGATACTTGGATGTTTATCCGAGGGAAGAATCCTAGTGCATTCAGATTTCTACTGGCGATTGTTGATCTCACTTCCTTTAGGGTCAATAATAATTTATTGATGAATACCACAGAGCACAAGGTGATCTCAGAGACTTGTTTGGGAAGAGGAGATTGGAGACTTCTTGTCGAAATACGCGCTCAGGGAATCGTCTTAGATGAGGGCATGGTCCTTATAGGAGATCCGGCCAACTTTGTAGAGAAAGAACCGCAGCCGTCGCCAGTTTTTGTTTATCCAGAGATGGGTATTCCTCAGGTGCAGCCTCCACAGCCACAGCCATATGAGCAGGAGTTTTATGAGCCACCGCCACAGCAGCAGCAAGATTTTTGGCGAGCTCAGGATCAGTTTTATCGGGAGCAATTCCGATTGATGAATGAGCATTTTGCCACGCTTAGTGCTAATCAGCAAGAGACGAATAAGCAGCTGGGGTTGGCGAATATGAATTATGCCACACTCGATGCGAGGTACAACACGCTGTCGGGCAACTATGTTGAGATGGATAGGAGATTAGGGAGAATTCATGCCAACGAGCGCGAGTTGGATAGGAAGCTTAATGCTCTTCATAGAGATGTAGATTGGTTACGCTTGAAAATGGGCGATGGTGATGACGAAGAGGGTGCGAGTGATGATGATGCTCCAGAGGAGTAGAAAGCATCATGTTTTTTTTTGTCTGTTTCATCTCCCTTCTCTTTTATCTTTACATATTGGGTATTTGTGGTGTGAGTGGCATGTATTTGATAATATTGATGATGATTGGGGGATTGATTGGTGGGAGATGTTTATGTGGATTCGCTTTGGATTGTTTAGTGATGAGGATTATTCATGTTATGCATGTGCCTTATTTTGGTGCATGTTGATTTGTTGATGACGAGCTTGTTCTATTTTTACTTGTAGTTCACAAAAAATTGATGTTGATTACATGCTTTGAAGAGTGCTTAGGATTCTATTAATTATGTGAGGATTTGAGCCTTTTGATCATGCTATAAGCATGATAGTTTATTCTTGAGAGTCGTTTGTGTACTCGTATTCTAGAACTTAACTTGGAGTCTTATTTGAAGTCTATAATTGATAGATATTAGGAGATGATCTTAGGCCATTGTTGTTGATTAAGTCACTTAGCCAAATTTATCCTACCTTATTACATGAGTATCATTGGAAGCCATTATGAGCCTTTAAGCTTTTTCTTTGGCAAGCCGTTGATATATTCATTTACCTTGTTAAGACTTGAACACCTATTACTAGTAAAGAATGGAGGTAAATAAATGATATATGAAGTTCGAAGAAGAATATGAGGGAGAGATTTGGTGTAATAAGAATCAAGAGCCAAGAGGTTAAATCTTGCAAGGGATAGTGCCTGAAATCGGTATCCCTAATGCTAGAAAGGGTAGTGCCCAAAACTGGTACCCTTATACTTGAAGAACACCGAAATTTGGATTCTATTGCGAAGAAAAGATGTTGATCTAAGAAAAGACAGAGAAAGCGTGTATTGAAGTGATCATAAGAAGGACGAAGGAGAAAAGAAGGAAGCTATTGAAAAGCAAATCTCCAAGGTACTTCTTTACTAGTAAATTTAGTTACTTATCTATATTCTCCTACCTTTACCAAAGAGACAACGTTACAACCTAAATGCAAGTCCTTTGTGATCCTAGTATTGAAATAGTTATGGATGGATTTTTGAGACCCTTGTCAAGCTTATGGTTACGCGAGTATATTAATTGAAATTGAGTGTTGATACTAACCATGAAGTGTACATCTTTTACACTTGAGAGAGAGAGAGAGTAAACACTTATCCGTGAGCTAGATGACTTAGCACTCGTAAAAGTATTGTGATTGATTGATGTTTTTGCATCAATGAAAGGTATGTTGGATTTCATGTTTTGAATCGATATAATTACATGTGTTAGGATAGGTTATGCTTGATCTCGTGATTACACTCTCTGAATTTGTTTTGATTTTCGTTTCCTCGGGATGAGCAACATGTAAATTTGGGGGTTTGATGAGAGTGTAAATTCACATATTTTGGGCTCTGATTTGTGTGGAAATTGAGTACGATTGAGTCTTTTATTGAGATGAATCGATATGTTTAAGGAAAAACCACGAATCAGAGGATACTAGGGCTTTTTGAGCATATTTGTACAGGAAAACAGATCAAAAGGGCCCAAAATTGAAAGACACGATTGTTGAGGCGATTTTCGAAGACCGTTCGACCTCAGGATGTTGTTCGACCATCATCATTTTAGTCGAACAAGGTGGTCAAATCGAGCAAAATACGCAGATTCGTCCAGAGAGCTTGCTCAATCAAGAGATGTTGCTCGATCAGCATCATCTTGGTCGAGCAGATGAGGCTTAGTCGAGCAAAATGTGCAAAAACTTACAGAATGCTTGCTCGACCAGGACGCCTTGCTCGACCAGTCAAGGTGTGGTCAAACGGATTCTTGCTGCTTCTCTTTATGGTAATCCCAGATTTCTTTAACAAAATTTAACGTGTGCCTCAAGCAAAAGCCTGTACTAAGCCCGTAAGGAGGTTCCACGAGTATTAAAAAAAGCTTTGGTAGGAGAAAAAGGACACACACCACTTCATCATCAAAACCCTACTGCCATCCGAAGGAGCTGTGGAGAGAGGTTCGTCTGTCGAACTAAGTGAGAACCAAGTGAAGATTCAAGTCAGAGAGAGTCGCGACGGCACCCGTGTCTAGGGTTTGCTTTACTTCTTAATTTATCTTGTAATTTTCAAGACTATGGGTAAGATCCTACCAACCACCATGATTGTTCCTAGATCAATCAAGGGATAGAACCGCTTTGGCAGTTCTAGGGTTATGAAGGTTTTATGAGTTAGTTTGTCTTTTATGTGTAAACTCCATACAAAACTACTTGTGGTTTATTTTATATAAGATTGCGATTTTTAAATTTATACTCACAGTCGTTTTGTGCATCATTTACTGTTATGTATATTCTGAATACATATCTTGGTTATTGATTGAGTGCTTTCACTGCTGAGAAGGATTACATATTATAATTCTAAGTGAAGGGATTCTGAAGTCTTATTAGAACTATCTTATATAAATACTTGTTAATTGAATTATATTCGGGTTAATAAGTAGGATAAAGAGCATAATTTCATAGTACCTATAAAGGAAAATCATATCGGGTTAGAGTACTAAGTCTATGGTAAATAATTGATATTGATAGTACCTAGAAAAGGGTGAATTATATCTCTTGCTCCGAGGATATTCACACGTGTAATACGCATGTTTACTTGTGTCTATAGAGTGAACTTGCATGGTTTAGTGATGCGTCCATAGACCACCAGGCAGAGTCGAACATCAACACATGGAAGAGAGATTAATAAGTAAAACTGGATGACCCGAAGAACTACCTAATTTCTCACTGGATCACAGTCGCATTATCTCTAATGCTTGTTTATTTTCTTTGTTATTTTAATTATTCGCTATTTAATTACTTAATTACTACAAACTAATTTACCAACATAGTCTTATTTATTAGAATATAATTAAATTGATAATAATTCGTCCCTTGGGTTCGATATTCACTTGGTCGCATATCCAAACTACAATTGATATCCTTCATACTTAGGGATTATTTTGTTTGTTGAGAAAACGCTTATCAGTCCAAATTTCTAAAAATTTACAAAAAATTACCCAAATTTAATCTCGAGTTGCAACTCGAATCACCTGGCCATTGGAGGCCAGCCGGGTTGATGGCATGTCATTCTATTATACATGTCACCCTTCACCTATCCAAAATGACATCGTTTTGTGAGCCCTAACTGATTTTCATTGACTACAATCTACCATAACAAAAATATAAAACAAATATTTACTACTCTCTCCTTCCAATTCTAAGGTATCAATTTGCTTTTTGCACGTGGATTAAGGAGTATTATTATTATATGTAAAGTGGGTAGTTGTATTAGAGAAAAGTGGTGGGCCATATTGTGTACTTTTTTACTAAATAGGGAAAATTGATACCTTTGAAGCGGACGCCAAAAATAGTAAAATAGATACATTAAAAGCGGACGGAGGGAGTATTATTAATTGGTTTTTAAAACCCAAGTAAACTGAAAACAAAAATAGTATTATGATTTACATTTCTTTTTGTGGTCATCACTATTTTTTTTAATTTTTTTAAAAATTTAGGTTTCAGGTTTCCTACCATTTTTTTTATTCTTTTATTAATTAATTACTAATACTTACAATTATAAATTTTATCCCTAAACCATAATGTTTCTTTAGGTTTATGCGTGGTTAATTTGAAAATGATTGAATACTTGTATATGTTAATTTTGGATTTTATGCATGGTAGTTTTAACTTTATGTTCAATTAATGTGTAAAATGTGTATGATAATATGTGTAAAAATATATTAATTGATATGTGATTAAAAAATAACATATGAGAGAGAAAGAGATGAAGATTAATAATAGAAGATAATATATAAAAGTGAATAGATTAGAAATTAATAGAGTTTGTATGTGTATATAGAGAGATGTTAAAAATATATTTGTTGATTTTGAAAATCAAATCAAAATTTGAAAAGGAAAACAAACACAACATAATTAAGATAAATATTAAATGGGTCAATAAATAATTAGCACAAAACGTATTTAGATATTACTAAACTATACATTCGCTATAGAAAATAATTCACAGATACAAAATTTTATTTTATTTTACCCATAATACTCATACTTGCTGAACATCAGTGTGCATCGTGTGAAGAAAATAAAAATAACATGATTAAGTATTGATATGTATATATATCACTGTACACTCATGTGAGATAAATAGTTTTCAAAGATAGAAACAATGAATAAACTATTTACTATGATATATATCATTGTACATTCATGTGAGATAAATAATTTTTGAAGAGAGAGACATTGAATAAAATCTTAACTTGTACACACGTGTACTTAATCAATCTTAATTTTGATTAATTAATCAACAAAAAAGAATGTATTGTAATGTAGTGTATAGTTTGTACTGTACATTTAACACTAAATATGAAACATGTCACAAAAAGAAGAACAAAGTCAGAATTAGAAGAACGAAGATGAAATTGTACATTGGCATGCATCTTGAGAGAGAAACAGAAGATCTTGACAGGAGAGAGAAATAGTAAAACGGTTTGTTCCTATATTCTCTCCTAAAATCGGCAAGTGATGAGTACAATACTAGTGTACATCGATAGAAGAAAGGTTTATTCCTAAAATCTCTCCTTAATTATCTCAACAACATGGACAAGCACATACATTGGTGTAAATGTACAGTAACAAAATTACTAATGTACACCAGTGTACAATAACAAAATTACTAATGTACACCAATGTACAATAACAAAAATACTAATGCACACCAATGCATAGTAACAAAATTTGCAGGAAAAGAAGACCACATCAGTAGAGAAGACCACATAAAACTTCAAATCCTTGATTTCTTTAAATATGTTAATGTTATTTAAATCCATATGTACAAATTCCTCTTTAAGGCAGAGAGGATCGGGGAAGTGTTAGATTGTATACTAAAAATTTAGCTTTTGTATGAAACAATGTTTTAACAATTTATTTGAAATGAGAATCATATGATCAAATATTTTGCATATTATAATTTATTTATATATTTTTTGCAAAAGTCCATTTACTTTATACAGTAGATAATATGTTGTGGGACAACATGAAGAAGGTCATATTATCGGTTTCCTTATAAAGTATAAACAAATGCTCACAATCGAGATAGACGAGGACAATCTATCGGGATAGTTGTCGTGTGATTTGGTATTATTTTGTCTTGACTATAAAATCACATTAGTATGTGATGAGCGTTTTCTCAACACATAAAATAATCCCCAAGTATGAAGGATATCAATTGTAGTCTCGATAGGTGACCAAGTGATTATCGAACCTGAGGGACGGATTATTATCAATTTAATTATATTCTAATTAACTAAGATTATGTTGGCAAATTGGTTTGGAATAGTTATGAAACTAAATAACGAATAACTTAAATAGCAAATTAAATAAACAAGCAATAGAGAAAATACAATTGTGATCAAGTAAGAAATTAGCTAGTTCTTCGGGACATCCAATTTCACTCATTAATTTCCTTTCCATGTGTTGATGTCCGACTCTGCCTTGTGGTTTATGGACGCATCACTAAACCACACAAGTTCACTCTATAGACACAAGCAAACATGCGTATGACACGTGTGAATATCGTGGGAGCAAGAGATATAATTCACCCCCATTTCTAGGTACTATCAGTATCAATTATTTCCAGTTCACTTAGTACTCTAACCCGATATGATCTCCCTTTATAGGTACTATGACGTTATACTCTTTATCCTACTTATTAACCCGAATAATATTAAATTAACAAGTATTTATATAAGATAGTTCTAATAAGACTTCGGAATCCCTTCACTTAGAATTATAACATGTAATCCTACTCAGCAGTGAACGCACTCAATCAATAACCAAGATATGTATTCAGGCTCTACATAACAGTTAATGATGCACAAAACGACTGTGAGTATGAATTTTAAAAGCACAATCTTATATAAAATCAACCACAAGTAGTGTTGTACAGAGTTTACACATAGAAATTCAATTAATTCATAAAACTTTCATAACCCTAGAACTACCGAAGTGGCTTTAGTCCAAGATTGATCTAGGAACAATCATGGTTAATTGGTATGATATTACTTGGCGCGCCAGACGAACCTCTCTTCAAGACTCCTTAGGTTGATGGTAGGGTTTCGGTGATGGATGGATAATGAATGATGTGTTCACTTTTTTCCTGCGAAGGCTCTTCTTTTATACTTGTGGAACCTCCTTATGGGCTTAGGATGAGCTTTTGATTGAGGCATACGTCAAATTTGGTAAGAGAACTCCAGAATTACCATAAATAGAAGCAGCAAGAATCCGCTCGACCACACCTGGACAAGTCGAGCAAGGCTTCCAAATTGAGCAATGGTCGAGCAAACTCTTTGTACAAGTTGTACATTTCGCTCGATTTGACCTCATCTGCTCGACCAGAGTGATGCTGGTCGAGTAACTCCTCCAAGTCGAGCAAGCTTTCTGTAAGAATTACACATTCCGCTCGACTTGACCACATTTGGTCGACCAAAGTAATGCTGGTGGAGCAATGCCTGGAAGTCGAACAATCCTCAAAAATTGCCTAAAAAATTGTGTCTTCCAATTCTGAGCCCTTTCCATCCGTTATCCTGTATATATACACTCAAAAAGCCCTTGTCTTCTCTGATTCGTGGCTTTTCCATAAACATTCCGACTCATCTCAATAAAAGACTCAATTGTACTCAATTTCCACATAAATCAAAGCCCAAAATACGTGAATTTACACTCTCATCAAACACCTAAAGTTACATATTGCTCGTCCCGAGGCAACGAAAGTCAAAACAAATCCAGAGAGTGTAATCACGACATCAAGTGTAAAAGATGTATACTTTATGGTTAGTATCGACACTCAATTTCAATTCATATACTCACGTGACCATAAGCTTGACAAGGGTCTAAAAAATCCATCTATAACTACTTCAATACTAGGATCACAAAGGACTTACATATAGGTGGTAATGTTGGCTCTTTGGGAAAGGTAGGAGAATTTAGATAAGTAACTAGATTACTAGTAAAGAAGTACTTTGGAGGTTTGCTTTTCAACAACTTCCTTCTTTTCTCCTTCGTCCTACTCAGGATCACTTCAATACACATTTCTCCATATTCTCTTAGATCAACATCTTTTCTTCGTAGTAGAATACCAATTCCGGTGTTCTTCAAGTATAAGGGTACCAGTTTCGGGCACTACCCTTTCTAGCATTAGGGATACCGGTAACCACTTGTCTTTTGATTCTTATTAAAACAAATCTCTCCTTCCTTTTCTTCTTCATAACTTCATATAGCATTCATTTACCTCCACTGTTTACTAGTAATAGGTGTTCAAGGCTCAACAAGGTAAAAGACTGTTTATCAACGGCTTGCCAAAGAAAAAGCTTTAAAGGCACAAAAGGGCTTCCAATGATAATCATATAATAAGGTAGGATACATTTGGCTAAATGACTCATTCAACAATAATGGCCTAAGATCATTTCCTAGCATCTATCACTTATATACTTGAAACAAGACTCCAAGTCAAGTTCTAGAATACGAGTATACAAACGACTCTCAAGAATAAACTATCATGCTTATAGTACGATCAAAAAGTTCAAATCCTCACATGGTTAATAGAATCCTAAGCACTCTTCAAATCATGTAATCAACATCAAATTTCTATGAACTACATGTAAAATAGAACATTCTCTTCATCAACAAATCAACATGCATCAAAATAAGGCACATGCATAACATGAACAATCCTCATCACTAAACTATCGCAAATTCATGTAAACATTTTCCAACAATCAATCACACAATCATCATCTATATCAAATACATGCCACCCACACATGAATCAAACACTACACCCACAGCAAGTAAGCCTCCACCTGTAAATTGTAAAAGAAAATGGGCATGAGAAGATTCGGAAAAGATAAAAGACCTGGCAACTCTACTCCTCCGGAGCATCATCACCCTCATCATTCTTATCTCTACTCATCTCTGCACGCCATCGATCAAACGCTCGATGAAGATCACTGATATTCCTCCATCAAGCGCCCATGATCATTCATCTGCCTCAACCGACTATCCATGGCATCATAATGCGTATTGAGTGCGGCATAGTTAGTATTCACAAGCGCCAGCTATCTATTCGTTTCTTGCTGGTTTGCATTCAGCATGGTGAAGTGCTCATGCATCAATCGGAATTGCTCCCGATAAAATTGATCCTTAGCTACCCAATAATCCTGTTGCGGCTGTGGCTGCGGTGGTGGCTCGAAAAACTCCTGCTCCTGTTGTAGCTGAGGCTGCACCGGGGGCATATCTATCCTTGGATAATCAAAAGCGGGTGGTGGCTGCAGCTCTTCTTCTACAAAGTCGTCCGGATCTCCTATCAAGACCTGTCCTCTTCTAAAATGATTCCATGAGCCAACATATCAGCAAGGAGTCTCCAATCTCCACTCTCCAGACATGTCTCCGAGATCACCCTATGTTCAGTGGTATCCATCGATAAATTGATGTTAACTCTAATGGTAGTGAGATCAATAATCACCAGTGGAAACCTGAATGAACTACGATTCTTACCATGGATAAACATCCAAGTGTCATCTATCGCTCTATCAGCCCCATCCTCACACATGATGTAAAGATCAAGTCCGGATCCCCTCGAACGGGTCTATGCCTGCTCAAATCGACTCTATAGTACTCCGCTATCAAGATGATGAGTCCTCCCATGTTCACACACTGAAATCCATGAGTCATGAACTTGTGAAGCTGATGGAAAATGTATGCCGCTACATTGAAGCGAACTCCATGAAGCATGCACGATAACACGTACAACTCTCCCCTCGGAATGCAACTCCCCTCGGACCTCGCAAACAGCGTGTTGCCTTGAATTCTATCCATGTATGCTAACACGGGGTTGCGGATGGAAACAACCTTGGTAAAATTTGAGTTATATCTCTCTCGCCTCCCGTGATCTCTCTCCAGAACTCATACGCTTAAAGTCATCATGCTCCACATCAATCGTGTTCTCACAACCAATCAATTCGTTAAACTCTCGAGCCCACATAGTCTGCTCCTGCCTACCAATCTGCATGTGAATACCATAAGGTATGTATCAGTCTCCACGCCCGATCCTCAATGTGCACAAAACCTCTGCAGTGATGTGAAAATATGTCTCTCTCTTCATCTCCATAAACTGAGTAATGCCCACTTGATAGAACATCCAACGAATGTCGGTGAGAATATTCATTTTCCTCATAGCATGGTCATCCTGATATCGCGTCCTCCGAATCTTCTGTGCAATTACAGTCCAAAGATCCTTCTTCTCCTCCCAATTTGGAATTTTCAGCCCATAGTCGGATGGCCTATTCTTATCCATCCTCATCTTTTTTACTATTTCCCCCAAAGAAAGGGACTTAGGCCCTTCCTCTTAGACGATGAAGCAATCCCTTTACCTACAACGCAATACTTCAATACATACCAAAGGAGAATAACTAGTATACCCATCTTAAGGCTAGCACGAATCCTACTCAAGACTTCAAATTCACATGCTTCAACAACTTAATCTCAAGTGTTTATCAATCACAATTGCACTCTAAATCAACACTTTCAATCAATAATATTGAGGTTCATTTAGTCTTAACACTACTCCACACAAACATACTATAAATTCCACACATAATTTCACCAAAACAACACTTAAAACATGTTCAAATTCTACCCTCAATTACACCATACAAACACCCAAATTCAATGAGCCCATATGTATAATTAGAAATTAAACTAAAGCCCATGCTTCATACAACATCAATTTCACAAAAATTCCACAATTCAACGTAGAACAAATCATGAAAATTTCGAATGCAATGTCGAGTAAGAACTTTAACAATTCAACAATCAAATCGAACCCAAACTAAGTTAAATCCACTCACCCTATCTTGAATAAGCATAAGAAACACAATTTGAAAATAAAAAGTGAGAGGAATCGTACCTTTGCTGGACATGGTGTTAGGTGGTGAAAAGCAGCGAAAACCCCAAAGATTCGAGTGAAAAATCCTAAATCGGACTTGCAAACTCTCGAATTTGATGTGGAAATATGTGAAAAGATGGATTTAAGTGTAGAAAAGAATTTGGGAGGAAAGAATTACGGTTATGGATTGGTGCTCGAGAGAGGGTGATGGGAATGTGTCGAACGGAGTGAGAAACTAACCTTTAAAATCTGATTCCGGACTCTACTCGACTTAACTGGTGAAGTCGATCAATAGGTGCAAGTCAAGCTACCCTTGCTTTGACCTTAAAATCATACCGCTTGACCTCTGTTCGACTTGCACAAACTGGTCAAACGGGTGTCGGAAGTTGAGAAACAGGCCCAGTCGCTCCCCCTGTTCTCCTCTGACTCGCTCGACCTCCTTTCGACTTGGAGTTCTGGTCGAGCAACCACTGCTTGGTCGAGCAAACTCTCTGTAAGATTTTCACATTTTTCTCAACTTCCGCTCGACCAAAACACCTTGGTCTAGCAATATGGTCCAAGTCGAGAAAGCTCTCTGGAAGATTTGCACATTTTGCCCGACCTCTCCTCGATTTGGTACCGCTAGTCGAACAACTCCCTCGAAGTCGAGCAAAGCCACTGCAAGTTCTGTTTATTTTGCTTGACCTCATCTCCTGGATTGAGCAACAGTGTAGCGGTTGAACAACAACTTGACTTCTTGAGAATTTGTACTCTTCTCGTCTCTCCAAGCAACATTCAACTCTAGGACAACACTAAGTATCAAGATATCAATAAATCAAGCAAGAGATCCTCTTTAAACCATATAGAATCATGTGTAACTCCACAATGACACTAAAAAACAAAACACCACTAAACACTAGGCAAATTGCAAAAAATCGATACATCAAAACTGGTTAAAATTTTAATATACCGCAAAAAATCAACTCCCCTAGCAAACATCACAAAGAAAAGATTATACTCTCCGTGCTATATGAGGTAAGTACATCACACCCCCCAAACTTAGTAGAAACTACAGTGGAAACTAAGTTTCCAAAGAGATGTAATTTCCAAAAAATAAGCACGTCAAATATAAAAGTTTCTTACTCACACGAATGAAAATAAAGCAATAAAACGGAAGGAAAAGCCCACAACAGGCGCTCTTATTTAACGTCAGAGAGTCACGACAATACCAATCTAGTATAAGGTATTCTCAAAGACAACACAAGCATCATCCGGTGACTTGTAATGCTTCAATCGATGCCCATTCGCCATGATAATATCCCCGTCTTTGTCTATAAGCTCAAAACTCCCCCCACCGCAGGGTCTATGGATAATGAATGGTCCCATCCACTTCGATTTCAATCTCCCTGCGAAGAGCTTCAAACGAGAGATAAAAAGTAATACCTCATCACCTTACTTGAACTCCTTGTATGAGATCTTTGAATCATGCCATTTCTTCATTATCTCCTTAAAGATCTCCGAGTTCTTATAAGCTCGATTTCTGAACTCATCCAATTGATTGATATGAGTCATCCTCAACTTCTTTTGATCCTTTAAAGACAAGTTCAAACTCCTTAATGCTCAAAAAGCTTGTGCTGAATCTCTACGGGTAAGTGGCATGACTTTTGATAGACAATTTGATACGGTGACATATCCAACACCGTCTTATAAGCAGTTCGGAACCCCCATAAAATATCATCGAGCTTCATAGCCCAATCCTTCCTATTGTTTCCGACCACTTTCTCTAAAATTTATTTCACTTGTCGATTAGAGACTTCAGCCTGCCCCTTCGCTTGAGGGTGATAGGGTGTAGTAACCCTATGCTTGACTCCAAAATCCTTTAGCACCTTTTAAAGAAGCTTATTAACAAAATGAGTACCCCATCACTTACTAATTCTCTAGGAACTCCATAGCGGGCAAAGATATATTTCTTCAAGAAAGATAACACCGTCCTTGAATCATTCACTCGAGTGGGAATGTCTTCCACCCACTTAGAAACATAATCCACTGCAAAAAGAATATAGAGAAATCCATTAGATGGGGGAAAAAGCCCCATAAAATTGATCCCTCATACATAAAAAATCTCAACAACAATGTTCGGCTGAAGTGGCATCTCATCTCTCCTACTTATGTTCCCCATCCTTTGACATCTCTCGCATGTCGCCACATAAGTTTCACAATCTTTAAACAAAGTAGGCCAATAAAGAGCAGATTGAAGTACCTTAGCTGCTGTCTTTTGAGCTTTGAAGTGCCCTCCGTTAGGTTGTGCATGGAAAAAATCAAGAACGCTCTCCATTTCCATCTCGGGCACACTTCTACGAACTATGGAATCCGTACATATCTTGTAGACAAATGGATCCTACTTAATAGACACAAAGCATACTGAAGAGAATGTAAATTCACATATTTTGGGCTTTGATTTATGTGGAAATTGAGTGTAATTGAATCTTTTATTGAGATGAATCAGAATCTTTATGGAAAAGCCATGAATCAGAGTAGACAAGGGCTTTTTAAGTGTATTTGTATAGGAAAACGAATCAAAAGGGCTCGTAATTAGAAGATACAATTTTTGAGGCAATTTTCAAGGATTACTCGACTTCCAGGCGTTGCTCGACCAGCATTACTTTGGTCGAGAAAATATGGTCAAGTCGAGTGGAATGCGCAATTCTTGCAGAAAGCTTGCTCGACTTGGAGGTGTTGCTCGACCAGCATCACTCTGGTCGAGTAGATGAGGTCAAATCGAGCGTAATGTGTAAAGTTGTACAGAGAGTTTGCTCGACCATTGCTCAATTTGGAAGCCTTGCTTGACTTGTCCAGGTGTGGTCGAGCGGATTCTCGCTGCTTCTATTTATGGTAATTCTGGAGTTTTCTTACCAAATTTGACGTATGCCTCAAGAAAAAGCAAATCCTAAGCCTATAAGAAGGTTTCACAAGTATAAAAGAAGAGTCTTCGCAGGAGAAAAGAGAACACATCATTCGTCATCCATCCATCACCGAAACCCTACCATCAACTGAATGAGTAGTGAAGAGTGGTTCGTCTGGCGTGTCAAGTAAGATCATACCAATTAACCATGATTGTTCCTAGATCAATCATGGGCTAGAGCCGCTCCAGTAGTTATAGGGTTATGAAAGTTTTATGAGTTAATTGAATTTCCATATGTAAACTCCATGCAACACTACTTGTGGTTTATTTTATATAAGATTGTGCTTTAAAAATTCATACTCACAGTCATTTTGTGCATCATTAACTGTTATGTAGAGTCTGAATACATATATTGGTTATTGATTGAGTGCGTTCACTGCTGAGCAGGATTACATGTTATAATTCTAAGTGAAGGGATTTCAAAGTCTTATTAGAACTATCTTATATAAATACTTATTAATTGAATATTATTCGGGTTAATAAGTAGGATAAAGAGTATAACGTCATAGTACCTATAAAGGGAGATCATATCAGGTTAGAGTACTAAGTGCACTGAAAATAATTGATACTGATAGTACCTAGAAAGTGGGGTGAATTATATCTCTTGCTCCGAGGATATTCATACGTGTCATACGCATGTTTGCTTGTGTCTACAGAGTGAACTTGTGTGGTTTAGTGATGTGTCCATAAACCACAAGGCAGAGTCGGACATCAACTCATGGAAAGGAAATTAATGAGTGAAACTGGATGTCCCGAAGAACTACCTAATTTCTTACTTGATCACAACCGTATTTTCTCTATTGCTTGTTTATTTAATTTGCTATTTAAGTTATTCGTTATTTAGTTTCAAAACTATTCCAAACCAATTTTCGAACATAGTCTTAGTTAATTAGAATATAATTAAATTGATAATAATCCGTCCCTCGGGTTCAATAATCACTTGGTCACCTATAGAGACTACAATTGATATCCTTCATACTTGGGGATTATTTTGTGTGTTGAGAAAACACTCATCAAGTTCTTGGCGCCGTTGCCGGGGACTGCATAGATTATAAGTTTATATTTCTAGTTTAATTGAGATTATTATTGTATTTGATTTCTAACACTTATTCTTCTTCGGTGTATTCTCACGAGATCTAAAACAGGTGAATTAGAGCCTTATAATCTGGAGATTGGAGCATCGTCAAGGAAGAAAAAGAAGAAGAAGAAGAATAAGAAAAAAAGTGTAGACCCCACTGAGGCTCTTAATTTAGGAGTTGAAGTTGATGTGCTGAATTCGCAAACGATTAAAGTTGCAATCGAAGTTAATTTGGAAGCCCCCGGGTAATTACCAACAACCAAGGAGGTCGGAGTTTTCATGGAGTAATCCGAATAATGCGGTACAACCTCCTATTTGTGTTGATCCGGGAGCTAAGGTGGAAGAAAGGAAGTCGGGTGTCGAGGATACGGTAAACAGGTACATGGCAAGGAATGATGCAAGAGTGGATCGTCTTGAGGCAAAGTTAGAGAAAAAGATTGATGCTAATCATGAGGATTTGTCTAAGCAAGTGAAAGACCTTACGTTGTTGATGGGGGAGATGGCAGGAAATGTGAATAAATTGACTCAAACAATTGAGAAAGGGAAGCTTCATCCTCAAAGTATTGAGAACCCTAAGTCTTACCAAGCCATCACATTGAGATCAAAAACGTAGTATGAAGGTCCGATAATGCCGGCGATCAAAAATAAAGAAAATAGGGGAGTTGCTCGACCAACACAATCCCGTTCGACAACATTTGCAAGTCAAAATCAGGTCGAGCAACCTCCGGAAAAACAAAATCATGACACTCTGTTTTTAGGTTTGCCGCTCGACCAGCACCTTTCCGCTCGATCAAATCATCCAAGTCAAGCGGAAGTTGAGTAGCACCTGGTCACGGGTAGCCCTCGATCGGGAGGTTTGCTAGACTTGGACCAGTTTGCTCAACCAGACCACCTAAGTCTAGCGGAAGTAGAGCAACATATGAAAGAGCATAGGTCGCGATCGCCTATGTTGTTCGACCAAGGACAAGTTGCTCGACCAACTTACCTAAGTCAAATGGAGGTTGAGCAGTCCCGTTTCGCGCCCGATTCGATCCTGAATAATACACCCGTGGATCAGAACATTATGGTACCATCTCAAGAGCAGAACACTAAGGTTACAGAAGAGAAGAAGTGGGAAAGAGCCAAGAGATTGAGAGCCGAAAAGGATAAAGCGGAGAAGGTTGAACGGTATGAATGGAGATTCCCAAAACAAAGATACCTCCACCGTTTCCTTTCAAGCTTGTCAAAAAGGGATTGGAAGAAAAGTTCCAGAGGTTTTCAGATATCATGAACAAGATAAGCTTGAACATTCTTTTCTCCGAAGAGATCTTGGAGTTGCTGTATTATGCCCATTTCCTTGAAGGATATACTTTTGAAGAAGAGAATCTTGAACGGAATTGAAACAGTGAATTTGTTGGAGAATTGCAGCTCAATCATACAAAGGAAGCTGCCAGCTAAGTTGAAGGATCCGGGAAGCTTCACTATCTTGTGTGAGATTAGAAAGGGGCTGACACGACGACCCTTGTGCGATCTAGGGGCAAGCAATAATTTGATGCCTTTGTCTATTTTTAAAAGGCTTGGTTTGAGGGAGTTAACTCCCACATCGGTGGCTCTTCAATTGGCGGACAGGTCCATGACTTTTCCGAAGGGTGTTATTGAAGATGTTTTTGTCAAAGTAGAGAAGTTTGTCTTTTCTGTGGATTTTCTTATGCTAGAAATGGACGATGACAAGGATAATGTCCCACTTATCTTAGGGAGACCTTTCCTTGCTACCGCGGGAGCTATGATAGATGTGCAGAAGGGTGAGTTATGGCTGCGGATGGATAAAGAAGAGGTTTTATTTAACCTTGACAAAGCAATGAAGATGTCAATGGAGATGCAATGTCACAGTATTGATGTGGTGGAGGAGATCGTGAAGGAAGACATGTCCTTGAACCTGTCAAAGGATCCTCTTGAGACATGCTTGGCGGAGTCTCTTACTTTTCCCACTATGGAGCTAGATGAACTCTCCAATGAGGTATGTATTGAATTTTTTGAAAACTTGCTTGCTTGGGTGATGAAAGGTATGCATCGGAGAGGACAAAGTTTGAAGAGATCAAGTGGACTATGAAGTACTTGCCATTGGATAGGGAGAACACACCTCAAGAAGAGAAGAAAGAGGAGTTGAAACCGCTACCAGAACACTTGAAGTATGCCTACCTAGGTGACAATGAACAATATCCAGTAATTGTACCTTCTTCCCTTGATGATGATCAACTTGAGAATTTGTTAGATGTGTTAGGAAGTATAAGTATGCTATTGGGTGGTCTCTTGATGATTTAAAAGGTATTAGTCCTTCATATTGCATGCATATAATAAGGTTGTTAGATGAGGCCAAGAATAGTATTCAGAATCAGCGGAGGGTGAATCCCGCTATTCAAGAAGTGATTAGGAAGCAAATCCTAACATGGCTAGATGGTGGAATTATTTATCCCATTAGTGATAGTCCCCATGTGAGTCCACTGCATGTAGTAGCAAAGAAGGTAGGCATGACTATTGTAAAAGCCGAGGATGGTGAGACATTAGCCACTAGGATTCCTACGGGATGGCGTGTGTGTACGGAATACAAGAAACTGAATTAAAATACATGCAAAGATCATTTCCCCTTCCTTTCATGGATCAAATGCTTGATCGTCTCGCAGGGTATGAGTTCTATTATTTCTTGGATGGGTATTCGGGGTATAATCAAATTATGATTGCACCCGAGGATCAAGAAAAGACTACTTTTACATGACCTTATGAAACTTTTGCCTTTAGAAAGATGCCTTTTGGATTATGTAATGTGCCTGCTACATTTCAGCGTTGCATGATGGCCATATTTGATGGGTTGATAGAAAAGATCATGGAGGTGTTTATGGATGATTTTCTGTGTTTGGTTCCTTCTTTGATATTTTTTTATCTAACCTTGCTACTGTTTTGAAGAGATGCCAAGTACTAATCATGTCTTGAATGGGGAGAAGTGCCACTTCATGGTGACAGATGGGATTGTTCTTGGCCATCATATTTCGGCCAAGGGATTGCAGGTGGATATAGCAAAGGTAGTGGCAATCGAGAAGCTTCCACCACCTACTAATGAAAAGGGAGTGCGGTCCTTCCTTGGACACGGCGGTTTTTATAGAAGATTCATAGAAGACTTCTCGAAATACTCTAAGCCCTTATCTCATTTACTTGAAAAGGATGTTCCTTTTGTTTTTAACGAAGAATGTCTAACAGCTTTTCAGGTTTTGAAAGGGGCACTTATTACTGCACATATCTTGATCACACCGGATTGGACTCAGCCATTTGTACTTATGTGTGATGCGAGTGATTTAGCACTTGGAGTGGTGCTTGGGTAGTTGAGGGACAAGAAGTTTTGCGCCATTTACTATGTGAGTAATACTTTTGATGCTGCACAAAAGAACTACAGGGTGACTTAAAAGGAGTTTCTAGCTGTGGTGTATGCATTCAATAAGTTTCGACAGTATTTGGTTGGCATGAAGACTATAGTGTATACAGATCATTCTACGATCTGGTACTTGATAGAGAAGAAGTAAACGAAGCCAAGGATCATAAGATGGATCCTTCTTCTACAGGAGTTCGATATGGAGATCCGAGATAAGATGGGTACGGAGAATGTTTTGGCAGATCACCGATCGAGGTTGGAGACAAGGGAGCACTGTGATGATTCTTTCGATTACATAGAAGAGATGTTCCCCGATGAGAAGATAATGGCAGTGTTTGTTGAAGGAGCGGAAAGAGCATGTGTTGTGGCTGCCCAAGGGATAGATCCATGGTATGCGGATTATGTTAATTATATTGCCATAGGAGAAATTCCAAGAGATCTCAACCGATATCAACTTGCAAAATTCAAGAGGGATGTTGAGATGTTTATCTGCAGCATTGTCACCAGCCGAGAGTAGTGCTAGCGACAACAAACCCATGCAGCCATCGCCTTACGTCGACAACCAACTATTGTTGTGGCTCTGTTCGGTGCTTGCAACCATGGTCGTCGTGTTCAGGCCCGCAAAACTCGCCGATTTTCGACGATTCGAGTATAGGGTTTTCACGTATAATTCAAAAATTCCAAACCCTAATTCTCATGCTTTTAATACAATAATTAAATCACGTATATCACATAAACCCTAGCCTAACATGTCACGTTTAGCCACAAAATCGAATCTCTTATACCAATTATTGGCGTTCGATTGTTTGGTTAACGTGAACCGTTAGGGTTCCATGCATTTCTAATCCAGCGGAAGCAATAAGATAGAAACGTATTACCTTTCACCAGGGTATGTTGATGATGAATAGCTATAGAAAACAACCTATTAATCTTCTGCTTTATTCCCAAGTCCAATCTTGGTGTCGTGTGGGCGACGATCTTCAGGATCATCTCAATCTGCTCCTTCCTTGTGTTTCAGGAAGTTGAGATAATTTATTTATAGGCTACAACAGGGACCAGGAGGAGAAATTAGAGTCGGGCCTCCAATGGGCTTAAATATCCAAGTTTAGCCCAAAACTTATACATAAGTCCAATAATAATAATATAGTCCACTAAAATATTATTACTGCATTACCGCTCCAATCCTATAATTACATTATGAGCTCCTTATTATGAGCTCGATAGTCTCCCCATGTTTAACATATACAATGCCCATTAATTAATTAAGTTACTGACAACTTCATTAATTAATATTTCATTCGAGAGTAATACCACTCAACCTTATTATCATGCCAGAATTTATCCACTTGCAAGATTTATATGATAATCCTTTTGAGCTCCTCAAGGGGACATCATCAACCTATTTAATAGGATACAGATTCCTTCTACAATCAACAGCGCACCATAGAGACAATATTATTTCCCAACTCATCGAGTTTATTGATTTAATCTGTAAATCTCATCCATTGATGAATAAAAAAGATAAATACTGGCTTACGTGTCGAGGTTATTGTAAGTAATTAAGAGCACGAACATCCATAATAGCTGAGATCAAGTTCTCCTCTATAGTTAGTATAAGTCGAACTATCTCAAGCGATCCTATCTGCATGATGTTAACGTCTGCACCGGCATGATTCTTTCAGCCAGCTTTGGCGCTGATAGGTGGTGATTGGCCAGACGACGGGTGGCACTGGATTATCACCACGATGCGACAAGTGCAACGAATGACAGCGTCAGACTTGGACAGCAAGTTCCGGTAAGTCAACATCAGCTTACGGGGAGCCCTCAGCAAGTTCCGGGTGAGTCGACAGTGGATTCTGAGCGAGTCGACAGATGATCCGAGAGGGTCTGAACTCTGCCGAGCGAGTCCGTCGATAGAAGGGCATGCGTCTGCATCGCTGGCGGTCGGCGGTTGGCGCTGCAGACCGATATTTCGAGTGGGTCAGATGCGATTCTGGGGTAGACACAGCTTCCTAGCGAGTCTGATGATAGTTCCAGTCTCGTCGACTCAAGGTTCTGGTCGAGGCAGCACTATAGCCAATCGGGTCTAAGAAGTTTAGGCAGCACACAACCGGGTTTAAGAGTTTGCCGATCACAGCCTGCTGCCAGTACGATTGGGATGCGACTGGCGATGAGGGGTTGTGCCTAGGGAGAACACGGCGTGAAGCATGGAAAACATGGCACGACTCTTGCCAATGACTATATGAGTCGTGCAAGCATCGTTGTGTCCAGACGCTTGAATTCTTCAAGCGTATCAGGCACGACTTATTCCAAAAGCTTGCACGAGTCGTGAAAGTGCTTCCCTTCGGGCAGCCAGGCTTGTTTTCACGATTCAACATTTTCTGTGTTTAATTTTGTGATATATAACTGAATTAATTGATTTAATTGTCTTTAATTTTATTTATGTGGATGCATGCTCTATTTGATTTAATTGTCATAATAGAAGCATGTTAGGTTACGTATTTTGTTATTAAATATTATATGCATGTAGAAACTCTCAGTGTTAAATAACTAAGTGAGATAAAGGATTGATAATTAATTCCCATGGCATCCATTATTGGTTTGTAAGTGATGTGAGTAAACCTGCGTATTGGCAATATGTCTTCCTCCACAACGGATGTGTTTATTCACGAATCACTGGTACAAACTTCTTTATAATGATTGTAGGAAGTTATCCGAACACGTGTGTACTTCTCCAACAGTAAGGCACACAATCTTGGGCCGCGGACTTGGGGTCAAATAATGGTGAACACTTAGGAGTAAATAATAAGTATCCTCCCCAACGGAGTCACTGTTGTTATTTGCATGGCTGAAGAGGAACCGACTATTAATTATTTTTTCATAAAGTTAGGTTGACAAATGAAATTAATGGGTAAAACATTCTCTTGTAAATGTTCGGGTTTTGTATACATCCACACTAACGTGGCATGCAAATTCACGGTGCTTGAGATGTTGGTGATTTTATTTTATATTATTTTGAGGGAATCAATATAAATTGATAAATTCGAAGTATTTGATCTGTTTATTATTTATGATTCTCAGGATTTTCAAATGACACTCAACTCACTTTCTGTTATACTTAAAGAACACAAACTTACTAGCACAAATTATATTGACTGGAAATAAAACATGGACATTGTTTTAACTGCTGAAGATTATGTCTTTGTACTCACTGAGGAATGTCTTGCGGAACCTACTAAGTGACTCTATTGAAGAGGAAAGAGCTGCTTATAATAGGTGGACCAAAGCTAATAGGATGGCTAAGTGCTATATATTGGCTTCAATGTCATGTGTACTTTAGCATCAACATCAAGCTATGAATACTGCCTATGATATGATGTAGAATTTTAGGTAACTCTTCGAGCACCAGAGTCGTCCTGCTATGTCAGAGGGCATGACTGTGCTGATGAACACCAAAATGGGTGAGGACACTCCCGTAAGGGAACATGTTCTTAGAATGATGGTTCAACTCAATGAGTTGGAGGTCCTTGGAGTTGAAGTCGATATCATACTCCAAAGCTTGCCCAGGATTTTTGAGCAATTTCATCTGAACTACGGTATGAATAAATATTTGTACACGTTGGTAGAGCTTCTGACAGAACTTGTGGCGGCAGAAGGGCTATTTTGTCGAGCTCCTCAGGTTCATGTTACTGAAAATGCTGTTCATCCTAGGCCGAGAGGCAGTAGGAATAAGAAGAAGCAAGAAAATTCAGCACCTGTGAACCAAGTGAAAGCAAAGGATGGTGCGGTCAAGAAGCCTAAAGGTAAGTGCTTCAAATGCAAACAGTCGGGACATTACAAGGCTGATTGCCCTCTTCTGAAGGGGAACATGAATGGTAAGTCTTCTATACTAGTTGTTGAATTGTGTTTAGTGGTTGTATCTACTGACACTTGGTGTGTAGATACGGGGGCCACTGACCATGTCTGCAATTCTTTGCAGGGATTCCACCAAACCCGACAGCTTAGTGATGGAGAGATTACCATACTCATGGGAATGCTATAAGAGTAGAGGTCGTTGTAGTAGGAGACGCTTATTTATTTATTAATAAGAATAAAACTCTTGTTTTGAGGAATTGTCTTTATGTACCTCATTTTAGAAAGAATTTAATTTTGGTGTCTAAATTGTTTATGGATGGATATTCTATTTCTTTTAATGACAATGTTGTTTTAAGGAAGAATGTAATTTTTATCTGTGATGGTACATTGATAGATAATTTGTATACTAAGATCTAATTTCTCCAACGGTGCAACAAATTGAATTGAATGATACATCTACTAATAAGAGAAAAGAACCTTAGAAAATGAATCAAACATAACTTTGGCATCTAAGACTAGGTCATATTAACTTGATTAGGATTCAAAGGCTGATAGCTGATGGACCTCTGAGTTCATTAGTAGTGGAAAATTATCCAACTTGCGAATCCTGCTTGGAAGGAAAAATGACCAAAAGGCCTTTTATGGCAAAGGGGCATAGAGCCAAGGATCTGTTGGAATTGGTTCATTCTGATTTATATGGTCCTATGTCTGTCCAAGCAAGAGGTGGTTATGAATACTTCGTCACTTTCATTGACGATTATTCTAGACACGGATACATTTATTTGATGCAGCGCAAGTTTAAGTGCTTTGATAAATTCAAAGAATATAAAGCTGATGTGGAGAAGCAACTTGGAAAATGTATCAAGACACTACGATCTGATCATGCTGGTGAATACCTCTTCAGAGAATTTAGGAATTATTTATCAGAGGAAGGGATTGAATCCCAATTGTCTGCACTGGCACACCCCTGTAGAATGATATAGCGGAAAGAAGGAATAGGACTCTTATGGAAATGTAAGGTCAATGATGAGTTATTAGGAATTACCAAATTCATTTTTGGGATACTGTTAGGTATATTTTGAGTACTCCATCTAAAATCCCCTAGTATAAGGATATCAATTGTAATGGTAAGTACCCCAGTTAAATATCGTTCCCACTGAGAGAGTTAATTATCTATTTTACTATAAATTACTATTCAACTAGAATTAATGTAACCAATTTTTCAAGATTTGAATTGGATTATTAACTAAAGAATTCAAATGTCATATGACTTAAAAAATAAACAACGAAGAATTATTCGAGAGTGAATTAGGAGAGAAATAACAGCTCTAAGGTATAAGGTTTAGTGCAATTGATTTGGTTGCCTAGACGTCCTATTTTTCATTCATGCTATTTTAATGGAAATACATCACAAGACCCTATTAACCCACCAAATATGATTTGATTTCAAGTTAATAGTATTATTCAATTATTATCAAAAGATGTGTGAGTAATCTCGAACCTCCTTCCCAGATACTAATAATGCAAACTTAATAAACCTCTGGATGACCAGTTTGACTAACAAATATTCTCTGAAAGTACTACTCAACCTTATTCACTTCCTACTTGACTTCTTAATTGCATTGTTCCACTAAGACAATCAAGAATCTAGTTTACCAGCCTTACGAATTATCGCGTTCACAGACAAACTACTATAATCCCTAACAAATAGATAATATCAATTATGTATGCACACAAGCTAACACAACATACCAAGCATCACGGGAAACATCAATAATATATTGTGAAGATGTTACATACATATAAACAAAGCCTTAATTAATAAAATAAACAAGAATATTAATAACATGAATTCACATATGTTATCAAGGTTTCCAAATCAACTACCCTAACCTTCAATCCTGAGAAGTGTATAAGTATTTAGCCCATGAGGTTACACACAACCCTCATGGCTGACAATTTCATAAAAAAATAAACAAAAAAAATAAAGAAAATATACAAAACCCTAGTGTCACGTGGTTTATGTTCCTTCCCCGTCTCTCGGATTGGATTGCCTTTCTCAATGCACTTGAATCTTCCTCCGGACTGATGGAATGGTTGGGTGGATGATCTGATGTGAATGGATGGATGGATGGATGGTGCGTGAAGTGATTCACGATGCGTTCTATTGGTGAATGATCGGTCCCCTTCTCCAGGTGCTCTGATCCCCCTTTTATATCTTGGGCCACAAAACTGACTCTCTTGGGCTATTTTCCACGCTTTCACGCATTGTAGGATGAAAATCCTGAATTTGGCCCAAAAATAACCCAACACGAGTTGGGATGCATCCCAACTCGAGTTGGCAACACAACTCGTGTTGCCTTGAAATACAACTCGTGTAAACCCAACATGAGTCATGTTGGTAAACCGTGCACTCGCCTATCAAGTCTTGTCGCGGTGCTCTGAAACTGGATTTCCTCCGGACCCCAACAGTAGTAGTGTTGCAAGTCGTGTAACGACTTGCCAAGTCATGTTGGCTCTCTGGAAAAATTCCGTGCAACTCTGCCTAACACAACTCGCCACACGACTTGCTTCAGACGCAACACGAATCGTGTTGCAAGTTGGGTTGCTTCATGACAAGTCGTGTTGCACCATTTTTCATTCTGACTTCCTACGGCATCCAACATGACTCGAGTTGCTAAGTCATGTTAGCTCTTGCAACTCGAGTAAGCCCCCTTTTCACTCATTTCTTGCTCGTCTTTGGTTCGGCTTTATTTGCCTATTTTAACCTTCAAAACTCAACAAAACACCTTAATAGCATCATAATCATGTAAAATACGTACACCACACAATTCCATACAAATATATAGCTTTATTCTAACGAAAATAGTGTATTGTGAGATCGAAAAGATGTAAATTTCTACTTTCATCAACCCCCCAAACTACCTTGTTGTTCGTCCCCGAATAATGAATTCAAAGCATAAGAGAGATGAGAGTTGAAATTATACAATAAGGGATAACATACATCCAAACCAAGATAATATACTCAAATGACGAAATTACTATCAATTGAAACACACACGTCTAATTAGTCACTTCCTATTTCAGACTGTTCATCATCCACTCTCACAAATAGTATTTACATTCATCGCTCAAGTGTGAGATGTACACTTTAATGGCTCAAATATATGCACTCAAATCAATTCACATGCACGTGTAACCATAAGCTTGACAATTATGTAGACTCTCCACTAACTTGAAAGACTTAACGATGGGATCACAAAAGACTTGCTTACGGTTGTAACATTGGCTTTTTGGACAAAGGTAGATAAATATGGGATAAGTGACTAGATCACTAGTAGAGAATCAAAAGTAGAGATATATTTCAACACATATACTTGACAAATTAATCTTCTTCTCTTTTTCTCTTTCCCTTTGTTTTCATCATTTCAGTCCTCCCTTAACAACAAAATCAACGTCTTCTTATCATTTCTTTCTATTTCTTTTCAATAGGGTACCAATTTCAGGCACTACCATATAACTGGGGTACCAGTTTCAGGCACTACCCCCCTTTAGCAAGTTTTAACCATCCTACATCTTTCATCACTATTCACCAATGTTTATCTTTCCAATTTTCTTTACACAACACCAATCTTACTCCTTTAATTCTCTACTTGGATAGATATTTAAAGGCCTTTAAAGGATTAAGTTGTCTATCTTTATAGGCTTCCTACGAATAAGGTTTAAAGGCTTAAACGGGAAACTATGGATTATATTACAAGGTAGGATAAAAATTTGGCTAGTGACTTAATAAAGAATAAAAATGACCTAAGTTCATTTCCCATCATCTAAGCAATCGTCTTGTCTCAAGTAGATTAATAAGTCAAGTTCTAGAATACATGCATGTGAACGATGCTCTCAAGAAATAAACTAATCATGTGTAATTTCATTATTATAAGAAGCTCAAATCTCATATGGATTTAACAGAATAATGAGAACTCCTATATAGGCTTATAAACCAATTTAAATACGTGCAACAATCTTAAGTATTCCAACATCCAACAATATATCTCGGTGGATTATAACTATTACTATGTATCACAACACCACATTCTCACTTAATTCATGCTTCAGTTCCACATATTACCACTACATCACATCAATCACAAAATTCACTTAATACAGGCCGATCAAATAAGAAATAAGCACCTAACAATTTATCAACTAAGCAACACATATATCATGAAATGAAAAAAAAAAAGTACAACCTCTTGATAAAGCTGCTAATCCTCCTCGCCACCACCAGGTCCATCATCATCTTCGACGCCCTCGTCATCACCTGGACCCATCCACCACTCGTCAAAGTCTCTCCTAAGATCCTCAAAGTCAGATATCCTAGTTACGATATCATTGGTGGTCGTGACCAACGCATCGATGTGTCTATCAGAAACAACTTGATTCCTCAACAATGTGGCAATCTGTTCTCTCATCTCCCTGTTCTCCTGAGCTCTCTTCATGTTCTCCTCTCTTCTCAGCCTATTTTCCTCCATAAAAAACTACATATGCATGTGTGCACCTTGTGCCTGTTGTCCCCACCAATCATACACAGGAGTCTATGCCTCAAATCTGGGCGGAGGAGCAGGTGGTGCCATCCCATACAGAGAAACTCCACCAAGTTAGGTGGTGCTGCATATTGTTGTGCCCCTACAATTGATCATGGTACTGGGCATCAGCAAACTCTCCAGCTCCTGGTTCACCTCTATCGATCTCTTTTTCCATCGGTTGTGGCTACTGCTCCTGAACTTCAAGCTCTCCCATAGCCATCGGTAACATCCTAGCAAGTGCATTCCTTGCTATAGTTTGCCAAGTCTTGTTTGTTATGCCTTCTCGAATGGCTACGTGATCATCAGTATCCATTAAAAGATTTCCCTCGGTTCTAATTGAGGTACACTCTTGCAATATCTTAGGAAACAAGAAAGACAACCCATCCTCTTTGAATGTGTACATGATTTCTTGAGGGTCTCTCTTCATGATCCCTCCCCGAACCAAGGATGTCAGGTCGAGGTCTGGCGGATGCCAGATATATACTCCATCCCCGAGGTATCGATACAGTATTGATGGGCGATAGGAGTAAGTAGTCCTCCTATATTCACCTTTTGAGTTGAACATACCTTGAACTGGTGAAATTGGTACAGAAGATACGCTGCCAAGTTAAATTGCACCGAATTGATCATGCACCACAACACATACAACTCTCCATGGGGAATGCTACCCTCTTCTGCCCGACAAAAAATCATACTTGATAAAATCTGATCCATATACCAGAGAATAGGATTTCTAATGATAGTCGCCTTCGCCACACTTGACTTAAACTTGTTCTTCCCGGTGATGGACTCCTAGAATTCATCAGACTTGAACTTTTATCCTCGGCAAAGTGAATGCCCACCGGAGCTCCTGATTAGCCATTTTTTAGTAGGGATGACCAATTAAAATAATTTATCGAACCACAGGAAGGTCGGCGCTAGAGCTTAAGCAAGATCACGTTTAACGCAATTTTATAGAGACGAATCATCAATGGGTAGTTTGATCAAACAAAAAATTAAATCAATCAAAGCAAGCAAGCAATGATTAGCAAACAAGATAGATGGATGAAAAGTGTTTTTTCAAATTAAGTAAAAGTGAGATTAACAACAATTAAGAGGTGGAAATCCTAGGATAAATGCATCGAATTCACATGAATCATGGATTGAAGACTAAGGGCCAACACTAAGATCACCTGAACTCTCTCTCAAGATGGATAGGATATGGTTCTAAATAGAGCTCAAAGAGTTGGTTCTCACTCAAACAATTCCAACTAAGTACTAAGCTTAAAATGAGAGTCCATTCACACGATTAATCAATCTCTCGATCAAACCAATCATATGTTCTATTCAAAGGGTTCTAAATTCTAAAGGATTTCTCAATCTCTTTACAATCTATAATGCACATGAAGTGTTTGATGAAATGATTCACTAAATTATCCTAAGCACATAATTGATTTCTCAATCTAATCACATATTTAGAACAACAAACACACAAATCATCAATACAAATCAAGCAATTAATAATCAATGATAGAAAATCATAGATCCAATCAACATATGAATTCAAATACACAAATCCCAAAATTATCCAACAACACTCATATTGCTAATCTCACAAGGGAGATTAACCTACCATATTCATAAAGAAATTAACATAGACAATTAAATCCTTACAAATCATGATAAAACTATGAGGTTTAATACAAAAATTGAATGGAAACTCCCTTGATCTATCTTCAATGGTAATCTCCTTCCCTTCTTTGCACTTTCCTATCTTCCTTGATCTTTTTCCTTCTCTTGGATGTAGAAATTGATGGTGGGATGATGGTAGATCTAAAGGATGAAGAATGGATGAAGATGATGGTGTGGAATGAAAGAAATGGTCTGTAAGGTGTGTGAAACAGGGAAACCCTCGGCCAATCTCATCAAATGTTGAATTATTGGGTATTTATACCCCTTGGGAAGCGACTAGAAGGTTTTGGAATTTTTAGCAGCTTTTTACACAACACGAGTCGTGCTCTGCAACATGGCCACAAGGTGGCCGTGTTGGGTGAATTGATGTCGCTGCACGACCAAGACTTACTGGGCCGTGTTACGTAATACGGCTCGTGTGCTGCAATACGGCTCGTGTGCTGTAACACAGGCACAAGGTGGTCTTGTTGGATGAATTGATGATGGCACACGGCCACTTCTTACAGGGCCGTGTTCCGTACACATGAAAATCATAGGTTTAAGCTCATTCACACACATTTCAATAAAAATACAAAACAAAACCAAATAACACATGAATACTGATAAAAATACACGAAAACACACGTAAAAAGACACTAAAATCTAGGAGAAAATATCACTCGTCACATCCCCAAACTTAAAGTGTTGTGCGTCCTCGCACAACGATAATGATAAACCAATGGGTGATATTTTCACCTAGGAAAAGACGAAACGAACATATGTAATAACACATCAATAGCAATAAGAATTACAAATCATGCTAAGTCATCCTACAACATTAAAATCATAACATGCAAAAAATATTAACAAGTTCAATCACAAGAGAATGATAGTGTAATATAGTCCCTTTTTGTCCAAGCCTCACATAGGTTATAAATGTCATTCAACAATCTTAGAGGTAAGGTAAATCAACACTCATTAATCGATTAGCTCGACTCGCTATAAGCTTGCTCGTGGACTACATTCACAAACAGCCAAAGTTTCCATTAGTGATCAAAAAGGTCTTTCATTAAGGATGTAATGATAGGCTCTTTGGTAGGGTAGGAAGAATATAGGTAAGAGTGACTAATAATGTGTAAGCAATCGAAGAGGTATCTACTTTCTCCCATACTTTCACTTATGTTTCTTCCCTTCTCAACTTTAGTAATCACAAGCACTAATCATCAACTTCCTTGAAACTAATCATCAACTTCCTTGAATTGAGCCTCTTTATAAATCATGCTTCCTTCTTTAAATTTTTATTTTCTTGAGCATCTAGTTTTGCTTTGCTCATTCTCTTGTTTTAAGGTTGCATGTTCACTCTTGTTTTTGCTCTTTTCATCCTTTTTCTTACTTGTTTGCCATTTCCTTTCTTCATTTTGCTTTCTCATCAAACCTTTCTAACTAGTATTTCCTCAATTACTCACACAAAAGGGTAAATATATAAGGCTCATTTGGGTAATCAAGGCTTGTAATGTGCTAAATTCACAATAAAATGGCTTTAAGGCTTAAAGTGGTTGACTAGGGATGATGTTCATGGTAGGGAAATATTTGGCAATGACTATAAATGACAAGGATGGTCTTAGATCATTTCACTATTCTCCACAAATCGGGCTCGTTCCTATAGTCCTTAAGCAAGTTCTAACTTATCAAAACTCAATCGATCCACTCATGAAGAAAAATACCATGTATGCATGGTTAAGGCTCAAACGCTCACAAGCTTGTGCTCAGAACTTAAGGACTTATTACACCACATCCATCTTAAAATTGAACAAGTTAAATAAAACATGTCACAATTCGAAAGTGTAGAGATTCTTAATCATAACTTGTCATCACTTATCACAACAACATGTCATCACTCATATTCAAAAATGACTCACGACATCCCTAAACAAACCACCAAACATACCAACACAAAAATAAGAAAACACACAAAATATAAAATAAAGACTCAACAAACAAGAAACAAAACAAAAACACATAACATGCAAGAATAAAAATCACCATCATTAACAATAAAGCACACATTCTATATCATCCATGACAATTAAGCTCACAATAATCCCATCATTTGATTAAAAGTAAACTTCCTAAAAAATAACACCTAAAGTAGCATGCTAATCCATTCAATCCAAATCAATATCAATTAGAAGTGATAAGGTGTAGAGTACTCCCTCAATAGACATTTGGTAAGGAAAGCGTTCGCTCCAAGCTCCATTCGTGCTTCCAATACCATTCATTCATACTCAAAAACTCATACAACACCATTAGCTCAACAATTGCATTAAAAATATGGATTATCATGCACTTCAACACATCCAATCATACCAAAATTCAACCAACTCATGAGAAAAATTTTAAAATTGATCAATTTTACAAGAAGACATATCATCATCAATATATCATATCAAGCACACTCAAATGGTGAGTCACACCACGCACTCTCCCCCAATCTTAAATTGAACTAAGAGGTGAGAATTAAGTTTGCAAAAAGTGGTGGGACTTACCCTTGTAGTTTCATCAATGATCTTCTTGTAGAGAAGCATACGCATCCATATGACTCAAGCTATGTTCACCACGCACTAGCCCCCCAAACTTAACTCGAGACAAGAGTCAAGAATTAAGATTGCACAAGTGGTGACATACTTACTCAAATCCATGAAGCACTTCTCTTTTCTTCAATAAGCCTTCTTCTCACGAGCATAATCCATCTACGAGACCAAAATAAACAAAACAAGCATCAAAATAAAAAAAGAATGTGTTGCCTCCCATTTAGCACTAAGTTTAATGTCTTCAAGCCGGATGGAATTTTTGCGCTCATTGGACCAAATGTTAGTCCACCACACTTTTTCCTCGCATCCTCACTTTAAACATTTGTTTTGCCCTCTTCTTGTCAACAAGCTCCACTTCACCATTATTGCTCACGAGCATCAAATCTTCATCAAGAAGTGATTCTAGTAGACTTCCTCTTTCTCCTTTATTAATTTTCCAATCAAGGTCCGGGGCTTTCTTTCTATCAACATCACAGGAAGACAAGTTATCATTTGACAATTTCATATAATCGTGAAGAAAGGAATTTAAGTTGTCAAAGAGAAGAGAATCATGATCCATTAGATCATCCGGAGGCTTTGTATGAGACTTGTCCCCTTTTTCTTTGTTGCACAAGAATGTGACTCTTTTTCCTTTAGAATTTAAGGATAACTCTTCTCTTCCAACATCAATCTTTGCTCTTCTGGTAGCTAGAAATGGCCTTCCCAAAATAAGTGGAACTCGAGGATCCGCCTTCACTTCCAATACTATGAAATTAACCGGGAAAGCTAGTCCCTTCACTTTCACCGCCATGTCTTCAACAACTCCTAGAGACTTCACAACCTCTCCATTTACAACCTCAAGACGGATACTCGTAGGCTTTATCTCTCCAATTTCAAGGTCTTTGAATGTGGCATGTGACATCACGTTGATGCTTGCCCCCAAGTCACACAATGCATCAATAGTGCTTTTCCCTTCGAAATCACAAGGAATGATGAACTTCCCCGGATCACCAACCTCTGTAGGCTCCCCTTTTTGCATAGACTTTTCTTTCTTTTTCTCCTCATACTTCTTCTTAAGATTTTTTACATGTTCCTCAAACTCCTGTTTCTTCTCCTCTTTTACAAACATTTGTGGATAGGGAATAGGGAATGGAGTGATCGGAATACCCCAATAATCACGTTTGTACTCCTCTTCTTTCACCTTCTCTTCCACATTCTTTTCCTCTTGCACCCTTTTCCACTTAAGTATCCATTTAGGCCCCTTCTCTTCTTTCTTAGCTATCTCTTCATTTTCTTCGCCAACCTTGCTTTCCACCAACCCTTCTTCAACCTTTCGTTCCTCTTCTGCATCAACAAACAAACATTGAGCTTTCGGATTAACCTCGGTTGTGCCAGAAACTTCCCTTTTTGTTGAGCACTCAAGGTACGTATAATGTGTCCCACATTATACTCCAAAGCTTTGAGCCTCTTTTTATTTGCTTCTTCCGCCTTTTTCAATGCTTCATCTCGAGCTTTGTTCGATGCTTCTCGAGCTTTGTTTGATGCCAACAATTGTTCAAGTAGCTCATCGATCGATGCTCATCCCTCGTTGTTTGGTGCCTTAGCCCCCGGTTGATACCCCGGAAGAAACCAACCGCATTGCTCAGATTAGAGTAGGAAAAATTACCTTGCCTTTGTTGTTGTTGTGGGTATGAGCTTCCACTACTTTGACCATTAGAGTTTCCTTGCCTTGGTGGATAGTTCCCTTGACTTTGGTTGAAATTACCTTGGTAATTGTGTTGATAATTCCCTTGATAATTTCTTTCTTGCATGTATTGCACATCTTCCACTCGTGGCATTGAATTGGCCCATTGTTCTCCACTCACAATATTCGGAGGTAGCACACCTTGATCGACTTGTAGCCCCTCAATCATATAGCTCCTTGATTATTCACACATTGGTTCAAACTCATTTGTTTCATAACCTCCGCCACTATCTTTTCCATGTTTGGCGGACTTTGATCAACACTAGTACTCTTCCACTAAATTGTTGCCCTTGATCAAAACTCTCAAAACCATAGCATCCACTAACCCTTTCTGATGGCCATTGATAGACATTTGTAGCAATCTCTTCAAATATTTTTATGGCCCTTTCCGGAGTCACTCCAAGTACGGATCCACCCGCCGAAGCATCAACAAGCACTCTTTGCCCATTCACAAGTCCTTGATAGAAAAATCCAACTTATTGATTCTCCGGGAATCCATGTTGTGGACACTTCCGTAGCATATCTTTGAACCTTTCCCACACTTCATAAAAACTCTCTAGAGGCATTTGCTTGAATTGAGTGATCAAGCTCTTCATTTGAAGCGTCTTAGAAAGTGAAAAATACTTATTCAAGAACATTTGGGTAAGTTCATCCCATGTGTTGCACGTACCCAGTGTAATAGTGGAGAGCCATGTTCGAGCTCTATCTCTCAACGAAAATGGAAACAACCTCATCTTGATACAATCCTCACTCACCCTATTCATCTTCACGGTGTTGGCGATCTCCACAAATTGAGCTAGATGAGCATTAGGATCTTCATTCGAAGTTCCACTAAAATGTTGCTCTCTCACCAAAGAAATCAAGCCCGCTTTAATTTCAAAGTTGTTGGCGTTGATTGGTGGAGCCATCATGTGTGGCACGACCCTCGGCATGAATAAATTCCGAATCACCCTTTGATCATTTTGCAGTTCATGTTGCACTGGAGGTGGTGGTGGTACATAAGCTTGTTGTGGAGGAGCATAAGCTTGTTGAAAGCCTTGTTGCCTTAGAACTTGTTGCACCATTTATTGAAGCAAAGCTTGGTTGTTGAAAGCTCCATGATTTTGATAGGCATGTTGAGGAGGATTTGCATTGAATTAAAGTGTGTTGTCTTGCACGTTAACATTTTGTCCTCCTTCCCCATCATGCTCTATCTCCACACGATTATCTTCTTGAAAATTTTCTATTAACTCACTATTTTTGAATTTGTTTTCCTTTCCTCTTCTTCTCAACGTATGCTCAATCTCCCAATCAATAAGTTCTATTTGTTTTACCTTGGATCTTGTTTGCATACACCTTCAAAGCAAAAGAAGTTAGAACAAGGTTATCAAAAGCAAATACAAGTAAACAAATAAAATAAAATGTCTCTAGTAAGATTACTCAAAATGATCCTTCTTCAAGCTACTAGCAACCGTTGCCTTCCTGACAACGGCACCATTTGATTAGTCATTTTGTAGTAGGGATGACCAATTAAAATAATTTATCGAACCACAGGAAGGTCGGCACTAGAGCTTAAGCGAGATCACGTTTATCGCAATTTTATAGAGACAAATCATCAATAGGTAGTTTGATTAAACAAGAAATTAAATCAATCAAAGCAAGCAAGCAAGCAATGATTAGCAAACAAGATAGATGGATGAAAAGTGGTTTTCCAAATTAAGTAAAAGTGAGATTAACAACAATTAAGAAGTGGAAATCCTAGGATAAATGCATCGAATTCACATGAATCATGGATTGAAGACTAAGGGTCAACACTAAGATTACCTAAACTCCCTCTCAAGATGGATAGGATATGGTTCTAAACATAGCTCAATGAGTTGGTTCTCACTCAAACAACTCCAACTAGGTACTAAGCTTGAAATGAGAGTCCATTCACACGATTAATCAACCTCTCAGTCAAACCAATCATATGTTCTATTAAAGAATTCTAAACTCTAAAGGATTTCTCAATCTCTTTACAATCTATAATACACATGAAGTGTTTGATGAAATGATTCACTAAATTATCCTAAGCACATAATTGATTTCGCAATCTAATCACATATTTAGAACAACAAAACACACAAATCATCAATACAAATCAAGCAATTAATAATCAATGATAGAAAACCATAGATCCAATCAACATATGAATTCAAATACACAAATCCCAAAATTATCCAAGAACACTCATGTTGCTAATCTCACATGGGAGATTAGTCTACCATATTCATAAAGAAATTAACATAGACAATTAAATTCTTACAAATCATGATAAAACTATGAGGTTTAATACAAAGATTGAATGGAAACTCCCTTGATCTATCTTCAATGGTGATCTTCTTCCCTTCTTTGCACTTTCCTATCTTCCTTGATCCTTTTCCTTCACTTGGATGTAGAAATTGATGGTGGGATGATGGTAGATCCAAAGGATGAAGAATGGATGAAGATAATGGTGTGGAATAAAAGAAATGGTGTGTGAGGTGTGTGAAACAGGGAAACCCTCGGCCAATCTCATCAAATGTTGAATTATTGGGTATTTATACCCCTTGGGAAGCTTCTAGAAGGTTCTGGAATTTTTAGCAGCTTTTTACACAACACGAGTCGTGCTCTGCAACACGGCCATAAGGTGGCTATGTTGGGTGAATTGATGTCGCTGCAAAGGCCAAGACTTATAAGGCCGTGTTACGCAACACGGCTTGTGAGCTGCAACACGGCTCGTGTGCTATAACATGTCCACAAGTTGGTCTTGTTGTATGAATTGATGACGGCACACGACCAATTCTTACAGGGCCGTGTTCCGTACACGGCCCGTGTTGGTGCATGCCTTTGTTTCCTTCACTGTTTTAACTCGCTCTCCCTCGTTTCATCTCCGAATTGAGATTTGCTTTTTCCTACGTCTTCCTTATCATGTCTAGCATCCATTAAGCTCATTCACACATATTTCAATAAAAATACAAAACATAACCAAATAACACATGAATACTGATAAAAATACACGAAAACACACGTAAAAAGACACTAAAATCTAGGTGAAAATATCACTCATCAGCTCCAAAGGCTATGTTTAACCCATCCAAATCTCTCTAAAGACTCCTTCTAGATAAAACTCAGCAACATAAGAAAGCTTGTCCATCGGATCAGAGAAGACATTCAAAGGGGTTAAGAACTCCGCTGTAAGCTGAAAATGAGTTCTTCCCTTCTTCTCCATAAACTGACGTATTCCAACCTGATTGAACATTTCTTGGATATCATCAACAATCTTTAGAGTGATCATGGTTCCATCATCTTGTTAATGAGTTCTGGTGATCTTATCTAACACCTTCTCCTAGGTTGGAGCTATCTCGATCCAATTATTCTATTTAGCTTGAAATCCGAAGGCAACCTCTTGAGTCTACTCAATTTCTCTATCATAGCATTAGTTGTATCATCCGGTGCCTGACTGGAGGAACTAGAAGAACCTTTTCTTTTCTTACTCGGCCCATCTCCCTTATCTTGTTTATTTTCTTTTCCTTTTCCTCCATCACCACCATCATTTTTCTTCCCTCTCCCTGAAAGAAATGTAAAATATTCATCCACATCCTTCATACCAATAATACAAGATGTTCACCAATATGACTATGTGTAGGATCAACAATAACTAGTATCAATCAAATTCACCCATTTCCACAAACTCAATTACTTATCAAGTGAAACTTCCAACATATAGACATGAATCAATTTCACTTGATAAAACTCAAACTTGCTATTTTCAATGCTAAACTATGAATTCAATCGTACTCCAACATGTATCCTACACACTCCTTCACTCGCTTGCAATCACAATCAAGTAATTCAAATCATAATTAAGCAAATTTCAACACATATATATGAATATCAATTTATCTCAACAAGACTTTTCACAACTCAACTTGCTTGCACTCAAAATTTTTAAAATTTCCACTTATATTCAATTTATTTCACCCCACATATATCAACATGTTCAAATAACTCAACATCAATTAAGCCCCTCATCAAAGCTCAAGCACACCTCAACATCACAGATTCATTAATAATAAAATAGGAGAACTCTAAGAAATATTCAATTGACTATCTAATTGACTCCATGCACTAGACACACCAACACAACACACTGAACATTAGGTAAGTTGCAAAAAATTGACATATCAACACCGGTTAAAATATTAATATGCCGCAAAAAATCAACCCCTAACAAACAAATAACAAACGAAAGGAAAAATTATACCTTGATGCTCATAAGATGAGGTAAGTACATCACATCCCCCCTCCCAAACTTAGTAAAAACATAAGTCAAAACTAAGTTTGAAAAGAGATGTAATTGTTGAAATATGAGCACCTCGAATATAATAAATCCTCACTCATACAAAAGAAATAAAGTAATAAAATAGAAGGGCAAACCCCTAACAGACGCTCATGTTTAACATCGAACAGTCACGATGGTTTCCACTTTTACGACTGCTGGATCCGAGGATGGTCTTCTCGCATCCTCACCTTCAAGTACTTTCTTTCCCTCTTCTTGTCTACACTCAACACCTCGCCTTTCTTAGTAACAAGTATATGATCATTGGAATTTCCTTCCTCCCATGACTGTCTAGACACCTCCTTGTCAATCTTCCACTTAAATTCAGAATCATCTGTCTTAGAAAAATCAAGATTAAACAAGTTAGAAACCATATCTATACTCTTGCATAATTGAGTCTCCATGGGCGTCTGAACATCGAATATAGCATTTTGTACAGAAAATTGGATCGGACATTGTTGCACGACCTCAGCTCGACCAGAAAGATCTGGTCAAGTGAGGGTATTTTGGTCGAGCGAGGTACCCTTTCGCGGATTTGCACCATACAGTCCCGATAGAGGCTGCTCGACCTCTGCTCGACCAAGAAGTCCTGGTTGAGTGGCACCATTTTAGTCGAGCAAGGGACCTGTATGCTGATCAGTAGTGTTTAGATTCACAATGGGCTGCTCAACCTCTGCTCAACTAGAGTGATTTGGTCGAGCGAGCCAGTTTTGGTCGAGCGGAGGAACTGAAAACAAAGCATTATTTTTCTGTTTCGTGAAACGTTGCTCGACCATTGCTCGACCAACAAGTTTGGTCGAGCGGTGGTCGAGCAGGCTAAATTTGCCTCCATTTTCGCCAACTGGAATCATCTGGCCTTCGTACTGTGTTCCTGACCTCAATGTGATAGTTTTGTACTCTTTCAGGTTCATTATGCCTTGAGACGGGAACTTTCTTTTCTCCAACGTTTGTGTCAATTGATTCACGTTCACGACCATTTTCCCCATAATCAACGTCAAGTCCTTCATCTGCTCAGATATATCCTCATGATTTGCATCAATTTTTTACTCTAGCTTGGCCTTTAAACGATCTACTCTTGCATCATTCTTAGCCACGTATTGATTGAAGGTAACTTCAACACTCTTCATTTCGTGCTGCTTCATACTAGGTCCCCTTTGTGTCAACTCTACAATCTGCTTCTGCTGGGACTCTAGTAGCTTGTTGATATTAGGTAAACTAGAGACGATCTCATCATCCCTATTCGGCTTCACCACTTGATGTTCAACATGTGTCACCTTACCTAGTACATATGATCCTCTTACTCCCTCCGTAGGCCAGTCACGTGAATTCATGCTTCAAGTGCTTTCTTAGATAACAGCGCTCCTCCTGAGGATGTGTCAATAAGAATACGTGAATCACAATCCAATCCATAGTAAAAGATGCTTATGTATTGAGCCTTAGATATTCCATGCTGCGGGCACCTTTTGAGCATGTCTTTAAACCTGTCCCAAGCCTCATGGAATTTCTCACCCAGATTTGTGATAAATTGGGTGATCTCTTGCCTCTGAAAACCTTTGAGGGTGGCATGTATCTCTCTAAGAACTTCTGTTGCAGTTGGTCCCATGTAGTGCAGTCTACTACATCAAGAGTCTCATACCATTATTCTGCCCTATCAATCAAAGAGAACTTAAATAGGGCATTCATTCAGCCTAGCATTATCATTAGCTTCAGCACCCTTTTGAGTATTTGCATAACCAAGAAATCTTTTGAGATGCTGATATGGATCTTCAAAACAACCTCTAGAAAATGGATTCTTCTCTACCATGTTAATAAGAGCGGGATGTATCTCAAAATCATCATTTTTCCCCTTTCTCCAATCAACCCCATGTTACTAATTCCATAGTTCGTGAAAATTTCAAGTATGGAAACATTATACGGATTCTGCCTTGCTCTGGCCATGTTTAGCTCAATGTGTTATTCCTTTCTTTCCTTCCTCTCCTTTTCCTAGTGCACAAGTACCACAGAAAAATTTAAAGTTAGATAGAAATAAATAATCACAAATAAATCAATAATAACAGCCTTCCCCGGTAATGGCGCCAAAAACTTGATGCGCGTTTTCTTTGCAATCAAAATTAATCTCCAAGTATGAAGGATATCACTTGAAGCTTAAACAAAAGACCAAGTTAAATATCGAACTCAAAGGACGGCGTATTATCAATTTAATTATTAACTAAATTAATTAAGACAAGATGGCAATTAAGATTGAGATTGAAGTATTAACTAATGAACAATTAAATTAAATAACAATAAAAATAAAATAACATTGGAAAAATATGAAAGTGAATCAAGTAGGAGAATAGGTAGCTCTAGGGTAATCCAGTTTTACAACTTAACTTCCCTCTAAAGTGCAGGCCGACTCTGCCTTGTGGACTATGAACGCATCAACAAATCATGCAAATGTACTCCATAGACACAAGTAAATACGCGTGTAACATGTGTGAATAACCTTGGAGCAAGAAACATAATTTCACCCTCCCCTTTCTAGGTACTATCAGTATCAATTATTTCCCTGGTCAATTGGTACTCTAACCCGATATGATCTCCCTTTTTAGGTACTATAAATTATCTTCTTTATCCTACTTAATAACTCGAATTCAATTCAATTAATAAGTATTCATATATGATAGTTCTAATGAAGCTTCAGAGTCCCCTCACTTAGAATCATAACATGGAATCATGTTCATCGGTGAACGCACTCAATCTATGACCAAGATATATATTCAGACTCTATATACCAATTAATGATTCACAAAATGATCGTGAATATGGATTAAGAAAGCACAATCATATATAAAATAAATCCACAAGTAGTGTTGTACGGAGTTTATACATGAAAGTTCAATTAATTCGTAAAAACCTTCACAACCCTAGTTCTACCAAAAGGCTCTAGCCCATGATGTTACGAAGAACAATCATGGGTGTTGGATAAATCTTACCAGGATGTCTGGAAAATTACAAGATAAATTAGGAAGCGAAATAAACCCTAGATGTGGGCGTCGATGCGCCCTTCTCCGTCTTGAATTTTCCTCTTGGTTCTTCTCTTGATTCAACAGACGAATCTTTAAAGTGATGGATGGGTGGAGGAAAGGATGTGGATGATGGTTGGGGGGTGATCCCCCTTGTGGGATGTAGTATTGTTGTGGCCTCTCTCTCCAATTCAATATGATGAATAATGATGTGATCTGCACTCCCTTTTATACTTGTAAGCTCTCCTTATAGGCCTTAAATGAGATTTTACTTGAGGCATATGTAAAATTTGGTAAAAGAAACCCGTAACTACCAAAAATATCATCAGTGACATTCTGTTCGACCAAACCTCTACTGGCCGAGCAAAGCCTTCTGGTCGAGCAAAGGTCGAGCAATGGTCGAGCAAACCTTCTGTAAGAATTTGGTCATTTTACTCGACCAAATTTCATCCGCTCGACCAAGATGATTCTGGTCGAGCGGACTCCGTGGTCGAGCAAACTTGTGCAGTTTCACTGTTTCGCACATAACTTCCACATCCGACCTTCGATTTGAGTAATTCTTACGCTCACGCGATCCTATCTTTCTTGGCTTTCTATCCATATAATTGAGTTTACACTCCAACTAATATGCAATGATGAATTAATCACTCAAGTCATAACATGAAATGAGAATAAACATTCACAATAAAAAAGTATATAAAAAATCCAATCAATTTATCAAACACCTTGTTTATAATACCTATAATTTTAAACCAATCATGATAACTAGCTGATGAGAGTGTAAATTCACGTAATTTGAGCTCTGATTCTTGTGATAATGATGTGTGATTTGATCTTAAGTCAAGATAAGTCAAGATATGTAGTGGAAAGTCACTAATCAGGTGCGTGTGAGGCTGTTTGAGCAAATTCTCAAAGAAAAACAGGACAGAAATGATTGGAACCGGAAAATGGGAGTTTTAGCACCTGATTCGACCAGAGGAGAGGTGGTTCGACCAGTACCCATGGTCGAACCAGGCATCTGGAGTTGTTTTAGAGTGGTTCGACTATGACTTTGTGGTTTGACCAGGCATGGTGGTCCAATCATGATCAAACCAAAAGCCTGAAGATTTGCAAAACATGGTTCGACCGGTGGTTCAGGTCAAACCAGTCACTTGCAGATTCATTACAGGTTGGTTCGACCAGGCCATGAATGGTTCGACCAAGAGCCTTGATCTAACCAATGCACGAGAAGATTTCAGATCCATATTTTTACACCTTCAGTACGTGTTTTCGCTCAAAAAGCCCATCCACGGTCCATAAGGAGAGCTTAAAAGTATAAAAGGAAGACCCTATATAGCAAAAAAGAGAACGATACATCACCTTCATTCTATATAATATCTGAAACCCTACAATCATCCACGGATCTGTGGAGAGAGATTCGTCTGTCGAATCAAGTGAGAACCAAGTGAATACTCAAGATAGAGAGAGACGCGACGGCACCCGCATCTAGAGTTTACTTCGCATCTTAATTTATCTTGTAATTTTCAAGACTATAGGTAAGATCTATGAAACCACCATGATTGTTCTTCGATCAATCATGGGCCAGAACAGCTTTAGTAGTTCTAGGGTTTATGAAGGTTTTATGAGTTGATTGAACTTACGCATGTACAACCTAACGGGGCGCACTTCGGAGTCTAAAAGACTGCAACTAAGGTACTTCAATCTGCTCTTAATTGGCCTACTTTGTTAAAAGACTGTGAATCATATATGGTGAAATGCGATAGATGTCAAAGGATGAGAAATATATAAGTAGAAGAGATGAGATGCCACTTCAGCCGAGCATTATTTTTTAAATCTTTGATGTGTGGAAAATCAATTTTATGGGGCTGTTTCCCCCATCTAATTGATTTCTCTACATCCTTCTAGCAGTGGATTATGTTTCTAAGTGGGTGGAAGTCATTCCTACTCGCATGAATGATTCAAAGACTGTGTTGTCTTTCTTAAAGAAACATATCTTTGCCCGCTATGGAGTTCCTAGAGCACTTGTAAGTGATGGAGGTTCCCATTTCATCAACAAGCTTCTTGAAAGGGTTCTCAAGGAACATGGTGTTAAGCATAGGGTCACTACACCCTATCATCCTCAAGCCAATAGGCAAGCCGAAGTCTCCAACCGGCAAGTGAAACAAATTTTGGAAAAGGTAGTCAGAACTAATAGGAAGGATTGGGCTATGAAGCTCGATGATGTGTTGTGGGGGGTTTTTAACTGCTTACAAGACTATGCTAGACATGTCACCTTATCAAATTGTCTATGGGAAGCCGTGCCACTTACCCGTAGAGATTCAGCATAAGGCTTTTTGGGCATTGAGAAGTTTGAACCTGTGTCTTAAGGATCAAAAAGAGTTGAGGTTGACTCAAATCAATCATCTTGACGAGTTAAAAAATCAAGCTTACAAGAATTTGGTGATCTACAAGGAAAGAATAAAGAAATGGCATGATTCGAAGATCACTTACATGGAATTCAAGCAAGGTGATAAGGTATTACCCTTTAACTCTCGTTTGAAGCTCTTTGCAGGAAAATTGAAATTGAAGTGGACGCGACTGTTCATTATCCACAGAGCCTGCAGAGGGGGGAGTTTTGAGATCATGGACAGGGATGGAGACATCATAGCGGCGAATGGCCATCGATTGAAGCACTATAAGTCGCCGGATGATACTTGCATCGTCTTTGAAGATACCTTGCATTGATTTGGTACCATCGTGACTCTCCGACGTTAAACAAGAGCGCCTGTTGGGGGCTTTCTCTCCTGTTTTATTGCTTTATTTCATTAGTGTGAGTAAAAACTTTTTATATTTGACGTGCTAACTTATCAGAAATTACATCTGTTTGTAAACTTAGTTTCGACTACAGTTTCTACTAAGTTTGTGGGGTGTGATGTACTTACATCATCGTAGTACCGAGAGTATAATCTTTTCTTCATAACATTTTTTAAGGGAGTTGATTTTTTACAATATATTCACTTTAATCGGTGTTGATGTATCGATTTATTACAATTTGCCTAATGTTCAATGATGTTTTATTTATTATGTCATATGCGGAGTATATATACATCCATTATTGAGTCTTATGGTGGTTATCTAGTATAGTTTTTCTCTATTTTGGGTACCTAATGATCGTTTTAGAGCTTAAAGTTCCCAGGAGACGAAGAAGAATCAAGTTTGAAGGAGCAGGAGGCCGGTTCGACCATTGGTGAAGGTCGAAACAAGCGATTTTTTTAGTCGGACAGCTAATCGGAGAAACATTTACAGGCTAGTTCAACCAAGACTTATGCGGTTCGACCAAGGGTTTGAGTCAAACCAGCCATCTAAAAGTTTGTTACAGGCTGTTCGACCACAACGTCCTGATTTGACCAATGGTTCGAGTCGAACATTAGTGCTGAAGTTGTCCAGAAGCGTGATTCGACCACGACGAGGTGGTTCGACCACTTGGTTTGAGTCAAACTTCATAGGTAAGTCATGTTTAAGTCTGATTTTTGCCCCCGTTCCATACATTCTTCACACAACCCTCACTCGAATCCTCTCCAAACCAAAAAACCCTCTCTTCCAAACATTGATGTTACTTCATTCTACTCTGATTAAACTACTTTCCACCCTTCCCACACTCTAATTCTCATAGATTCAGAGCATTTTTAGTTGCAAAACTAGGGTTTTCTGTCCAATTTAGGAATTTTCATACATTGTTCATACAGAGCCATGGCTGGATCGAAAGGTACATTCTCTTGACTCTGTTACCCTATGATTGAAGTTCTATTACTTGATTTTAAGTGGGTAAGTTCATTGAAATCTTTTTTATATGGATTCATGGTGTAGTTTGAATCTTCGTTTAAAATCTCATATGAACAAGTGATGTGTACAATTTAATTGTTGATTTGTTGTTAAACCTTGATGTTTACGTGAAGTTGTTGAGTAATTTGAGTGGTGAAGTGAAGCATGTTAGAATTTTGAGTTAAATTTGATAAATGCATGCTTAATAAAGTGAAGTGATGATGCAATTGTTTAAAAATTCTTGTTGAGGAGTTGAATTTGAAGTGAAATTGGATTAGCATGTGTATGATTCATTTTTATAGTTGGTTTTGAACTAGGATTGGTTGCTTTTCTTGCAATTGTTTGGTATTGAAGTATTGTTTTGTAGGAAAAAGAAAGGCAACTAAAATTCACTTCAAGAAGAGGGAGGATAGGCAGCCTCGTGAAGATGAGGTCACAAAGAAATTACGCCTTTAGGAGAGGATGCATAGGAACTTCCACATACGAATGGAGAATTAGGAGGAGATAAAGGATCGATAGGGTGCGATGTCCGATAAGATTGCTCGAACGAGGTACCAGGATGATGGGGCCATGATGACGATGCATATCCATGATGATATTATGTGGATGTTCAATCAAGTGGGCATCCGTCATTTCATGGAGTTGAAGAGACCGACGTACTTTCATGTGAATGCGGAGGTTTTGTGCTCGATTGCGATAAAGAAGGGGTTCTAGTTCTCCCCTTATGAATTCTCATTCCAGTTAGGAGGCGAGATCAGAACATGGTCAGCTGAGGATTTCAATGTGCTACTTGGAACCCCGAGGGTGATTTCTAGGCACGAGAATGGATACTTCAGGCCAAAAGATTTTTGGAGATCTATTTCGAGAGAGGACATGGATTTCAAGACGAAAGAAGCTCGTACTGCTTTGATTCACAACCCTGTCCTTAGATACATGGATAGAGTCTTTGCCAACACATTGTTTGCCCGATTTGAGGGAAGTTGTGTATCTAGGGGAAGTTGTATCCTCTTTGGTGTATGTTGAATGGGGTTCAGTTTAATATGGGTTCGTATTTGATTCAGCAGCTTTACAGATTCAGGAATTCCACTTTTCAGAGAGTGAATATAGGAGGATTGCTTACTCCTCTGGCTGAGTCGTACCACATGGACTTCATTGGCATTACACCTATCTTAGACGATCCGGACCTAGTGATGAGTGCATGTGTTAAAGCTGGATTGATTATCATCGAGATGGAGACTGGCTTTACAGTAGGGGTTTTAAACCCTTTTCTTTCATGTTTCCATATGATGTGAGGGCTTTGACTACGATCTGGAATGATGATAATTGGTTGATGAACACTCTGGTACAGGAGGCTATATTGATTACGTGCTTGAGGGGAGGTGATTGGAGGACTGTGGCTCAGATGTATGCTGCCGACATATATTAGGAGCTACAAAGGATTGTAGATGAAGGGCAGCAATGGCAGCTAGTGCCGCATCAGCAGCCTCAGCACGGAGAGCACGATGATTAGCATGTTGAGATGTCTAGATAGGAGTCTATCCGTCTTGGGATAGATATTCTGCAGCAGCATGATATGCCACCACCACCATATCCAGTGCAGCCACAGCAGCAGCATTGGAGCGGCCCTGACGAGTATTATAGGGAGCAGTTTCGATTGATGAATGAGCACCTCATCAACATGAACAACAATCAGAGGGAGACGAACTGCCAACTGGGCTTGCTTAACATGAGCTATGCCGTGCTCGATATGTGATACAATGCACTGCATGCCAACTACGTGGTGATGGATCAGAGATTGGGAGACTTGAATGACAATTATGAAGCATTGGATAGAAAGGTGGATATACTTCAGAGAGGTTTTGATGATTGGCGCAGGGGCGAAGAAGATGATGATAATGCTCCGGAGGAGTAGAGGGCGCCAAGTTTTAATCTTATCTGCTTCATCTTATCCCCCTTCTCTTTTCACTTTACAGGATGGGTATTTAGTGGTGTGAGTGGCATGTACTTATATTGATATACTAATTCTGATTTGAGATTGGCTTCATGTGTGATACTTGATTCATGAGGTTTAATTGGATTGGTGATACTAATTGGAATTGATATGATGGGTTCTTTGCTAAGTATGTTGCATTCGTATTTTGCATGTGTTGATTTTGTTTATGAGAAGCATGTATAACATATTAAATGTGTAGAGTTCATAATGGAATTGATCTTGATTATATGCTATGAGGAGTGCTTAGAAATCTATTTACCCATGTGAGAATTTGAGCCTTATGAAATCATGCTACATCCATGCATGATAGTTTATTCTTGTGAGAATCATTCATATGACCGTATTCTAGAACTTGGCTTGGAGTCTTGTGTGAGACTTATGATCTATTAGTTATTAGGACATGATCTTAGGCCATTATTGTTTATTTGAGTCACTTAGCTAAATTTTACCTTCCTTATATTGTATAAATCATTGGAAGCGTTGAGCCTTTAAAAGATTTTTCTTTGGCAAGCCTTGATAAAAAGTTTTTATTTATCCTTTACTTGAGCCTTGTTGAATATCCTATTCATTAGTAGAGATTTGAGGTGAATAAATGCTAGCTTGATGTAAAGAAGGATGGAATGGAAAATTTGGTTGAGTGGTATGAAGAAAAGGAAAATTATGGTTAAATCTTGTCTACGGGTAGTGCCTGAAACTGGTACCCCGACTGCTTAGAAGGGTAGTGCCCAAAATTAGTACCCTTATACTTTGAAGAAAAAAGAAAAAAATGTGTTGATGCCAAGGAAAAGAAGGAGAAGTTGGATCGCAAAGATCATGAGAATGAGATGGAAAAGAGAAAGCTTTTTGATGAAAAGCAAAATCCCAAGGTAATTATCTACTAGTGAATTAGTCACTTTGTCTATATTTTCCTACCTTTACCAAAGAGCCAACATAATACAACCCAAAAATAAGGTGTGATCCTAGTAACGAAGTGATTATAAGTTGATTTTTGATACATTTGCCAAGTTTATGGTTACGCGGAAATATGAATTGCGTATGAGTGTATATATTAACCTATTTAAGTGTACTTTGCACTTGAGAGCGAGAGTAAACATTTATCTTGTGTGCTAGATGACTTGTACTCCGAAGCGTATTATAATTGAATGATGTTTTTTCATGAATAAAATGTATGATGCAAGTAGTACTTGATTTAAGTTGATAAAATTGAATTTGTAGGTATGTATTGTACTTGACTTAATGGCCTTGTGAATTTTACACTTACTCTTGTGGTTTTAATTTCGTTGCCTCAAGACGAGCAATATGTAAGTTTGGAGGTTTAATGAGAGTGTAAATTCACGTAATTTAAGCTCTAATTCTTGTGATAATGATGTGTGATTTGATCTTAAGTCAAGATAAATCGAGATATGTAGTGGAAAGTCATGATTCAGGTGCGTGTGAGGCCGTTTGAGCGGATTCTCGATGGAAAACAGGATAGAAGTGATCAGAAATGGAAAAAGGTTGTTTTAGCACCCGATTTGACTAAAGGAGAGGTAGTTCGACCAGCACCCATGGTCGAACCAGGCGCCTGGAGGTTGTTTCATAGTGGTTCGACCACGACTTTGTGGTTCGACCAAGTATGGTGGTCAAACAGTGGTCGAACCAAAAGCCTGAAGATTTGCAAAACATGGTTGGACCACGAAGCTTCTAGTTTGACCGGTGGTTCGGGTCAAACCAGTCACCTGCAGATTCATTACAGGTCAGTACGACCAAGCCATGAATGGTTCAACCAAGAGCCTTGGTCGAACCAATGCACGAGAAGATTCTTGATCCGTATTTTTACACCTTCAGTACGTGTTTTCGCTGAAAAAGCCCATCCAAGGTCCATAAGGATAGCTTACAAGTATAAAAGGAATACCCTAAAAAGTAGAAATGAGAACGATACATCACCTTCATTCTACACTACATCCGAAACTCTACCATCACCCACAGAGCTGTAGAGAGAGATTCGTCTGTCGAATCAAGTGAGAACCAAGTGAAGATTCAAGATAGAGAGAGACGCGACGGCACCCGCATCTAGGGTTTATTTCGCATCTTAATTTATCTTGTAATTTTCAAGACTATGGGTAAGATCTATCCAACCACCAAGATTGTTCTTCGATCAATCATGGGCCAAAACTGCTTCGATAGTTCTAGGGTTTATGAAGGTTTTATGAGTTGATTGAACTTACGTGTGTATACTCCATAATACACTACTTGTGGTTTATTTTATATAAGACTATGCCTTTTTAATTCATACACAGAGTTGTTTTGTGCATCATTAATTGTTATGTAAGTTTGAATACATATCTTGATTATTGATTGAGTGTGTTCACTGCTGGGCAGGATTACACGTTATGATTCTAAGAAAGGGGACTCCAAAGTCTCATTAGAGCTATCTTATATAAATATTTGTTAATTGAATCTTATTATGGTTAATAAGTAGGACAAAGAGAATAACTTCATAGTACCTATAAAGGGAGATCATATCAGGTTAGAGCACTTAGTGCACGGGAAATAATTGATACTGATAGTACCTAGAAGGGGAGGTGAATTATATCTATTGCTCCAAGGATATTCACACGTGTTACACACTTATTTACTGGTGTCTATAAAGTAGATTTGCATGGTTTAGTGATGCGTCTATACTCCACAAGGCAGAGTCGGACATTGATACACAGAAGGAAAGTTAACGAGTAAAACTGGATGACCCGAAGAACAACCTAATTTCTCATTTATTCACTTTTGTTTAATCTCTACTGCTTGTTTATTTACGTGCTATTTTAATTATTTGTTTACTAGTTAATTAATTCATCACAACTATATTGCCATTTTATTCTTAATAAGTTAGATTATAATTAAATTGATAATAATACGTCCCTTGGGTTCGATAATCACTTGGTCTCTTATCAAAGCTACAATAGCATATTTTACACTTGGAGATTAATTATTACTTTATTATTTCTAGTTTAATTGAGACTATTTTATTCTTGCCTTTACTTTCTAACGCTTATTTTTCTTAGGTGTATGCACACTAGATCAAAGGAAGGAGAATAAGCACCTTTTAAATTGGAGATCGGTGCATCATCGAGGAAGAAAAAGAAGAACAAGAACAAGAATGCGGAACCAACTAAGCTCTTAATTTAGGATTTGAAGTTGACGAGCTGAACTCACAAGCGATTGAAGCTGCAACATGAGACAAGTCGGAAGCAGAAGAAGTCAACATGGTGGCGAATCCAGATAATCTTGCTATCCGTGAAGTCTTTAAGAACAATGGAGGATTAACTTGGGGTTGTTAGGAGCAAGAGGGGCAGATGCGGATTTTGATCTTCATCCTGCTCTGATCAGTATGATAGAAAGGAGTCTCTTCTCTGGGGAACCTTTGAGGATCCTCAACGGCATCTGAATAAATTTCTGAGATATGCAATCACAAAAAAGCGCAGGGACTCATAAGGATACGAGGAAGATTATTTTGTTCAAATTCTCGCTTACTGAAAGAGCGAGAGATTGGTACGATACTCTTAATGTTGCTGAATGCATTACCTAGGAGCAATTAAAATTGAAGTTCTTAGAGAGATACATGCCACCTTCCAAGGTGTTTAAGATGAAGGAAGACATCAATCAATTTGCTATCGGGAGTGGAGAGAAATTTCATGAGGTTTGGGATAGATTTAAGGACATATTTCGAAACTGTCCATAGCATGGGCTATCTAAAGCTCAATACATCAGTATTTCCTACAGCGGATTGGATTGTGATTCTCAGTTTTACTATATACTTCGTCAAATGAAGCACTGCTTACAAAGTCATCCGTTGAGGCCAAAAATCTCTTTGAGGAGATTCGTTGAATTCCAGAGATTGACCAACTGATAGAGTGAGAGGCACGTATGTTCTTGGAAAAGTAGCGCAGGTTGAGCACACTATGGCTAAGTCGAGTAGAAAAGATGATATCGTCTATAGTTTGGCTAATATCAACAAGTTACTTGAGTCTCAGCAAAAGTATATAACTGATATAGCGCAGCGAGTACCAATTATGTAGCAGGATGTTGGTTATGAAGGAGTTAGCCAAGAGGAATTAGAAGAGGCAAACTACGCCATGGGTCAAAGTATTCAAGGAACGAGGTTCCAAAATTAAGAAAACCGGAATTACCAAGGAATTTAAATAATCGTGGTCCCCCTGGTAATTATCAACAACCAAGGAGGCCAGTGTTTTCATGGAGTAATCCTAATACAGCAGTACAACCTCCTGTTGGTGTTGATCCGGGTGCAAAGGTCGAAGAAGGAAAACCTAATTTTGAAGATACAATGAACAGGTACATGGTAAGGAATGATACAAGAGTGGATCATCTAAAGGCGAAGCTTGAGGCAAAGATTGATGCAAACCATGAGGATATATCTGAGCAAATGAAGGACTTGACGTTGTTGATGGGGCAGATGGCCGGGAATGTTAATCAATTGACGTAAACTGTGGAGAAGGGAAAGTTCTCATCTCAGAGTATAATGAACCTGAAGCAGTGCAATGTTATCACGTTAAGGTCTGGAACGCAGTATAAAGGACAGATGATGCACATAACAACTCTGAGTATGAATTAAAAAGGCATAGTCTTATATAAAATAAACCACATGTGGTGTTGTACGGAGTATACACACGGAAGTTCAATCAACTCATAAAACCTTCAAAAACCCTAGAACTACTGAAGCGGTTCTGGTCCATGATTGATCGAAGAATAATCATGGTGGTTAGATTGATCTTACCCATAGTCTTGAAAATTACAAGATAAATTAAGATGCAAAGTAAACCCTAGAAGCAGGCGCTGTCGTGTCTCTCTCTGTCTTAAATCTTTACTTGGTTTTCACTTGATTCGACAGACAAATCTCTCTCCACAGCTCCGTGGATGATGGTAGGGTTTAGGATGTTGTGTAGAATGAAGGTGATGTATCGTTCTCTTTTCTACTTTTCAGGGTCTCCTTTTTATACTTGTATGCTCTCCTTATGAACCTTGGATAGGCTATTTCAGCGAAAACACGTACTGAAGGTGTAAAAATATGGATCCGGAATCTTCTCGTGCATTGGTTCGACCAAGGCTCTTAGGCAAATCATTCATGGCCTGGTCGAACTGACCTGTAATGAATCTGCAGGTGATTGGTTCTACCCGAACCACCGATCGAACGAGAAGCTTCATGATCGAACCGTGTTTTGCAAATCTTCAGGCATTTGGTTCAACCACGTTTCGACCACCATGCCTTGTCGAACCACAAAGTCGTGGTTGAACCACTCTGAAACAACCTACAGGCGCCTGGTTCGACCATGGGTGCTAATTGAACCACCTCTCCTTTGGTCGAAACGGGTGCTAAAACACCCCTTTTTTGGTTCTGATCACTTCTGTCCTAATTTCCTTCAAGAATCCGCTCAAACGGCCTCACACGGACCACCTAATTCATGACTTTCCACTACATATCATGATTTATCTTGACTTAAGATCAAATCACATATCATTATCACAAGAATCAGAGCTCAAATTACGTGAATTTACACTCTCATCACTAGCCTCACTTGGAGACTTGCCTACAATTTGCACGTTACATTCAATACAATCCTTACAATGCTCCATATGAGCCAAATCAAGAGAAATAAACAAAATAGAAGATGGTTTGGTTCCCTTGAAAGGTTGAATTTCTCTTCTTCTATCATGTCAATTCCTGCACCAATTGATTTCTCCTCCTTAGATTTGTGAAAGATGGAATTATTGTAGATTGAAATGTGGAAATTCAATGGAAATTGATGGTAGAATGCATGGAAATAAGGTAGAATTGAATGGAGAAGAAGTGTGTGAGAATTAGGTGCAAAGTGTGTGAAACTACTCCAGAATGTGATACTCCCGTAATAATCATCCATATGAGATATTTATAAGATTGGAATAGAATCGGCGCTGATCAATTAAAAAACTTTTGAGCAAACTCGACTCGAGCTCTTCAACTTGACTCGAGCGCCAACGTCGTTTATCGTCAGCTCTGCAGGCATAACAGAACTCGACACGTGTTTCGGAGCTCGACGAACAGGAGAGGCCGAATTCATATTTCTGACATGGGCAGTCGACATCCAGGGCAAAGGCGACCTATCAAGGGGCCAAGGGGGAACGTGGCCCCCCTCAAAATTTATAAATTTTTACTATATCTGTAACCACCTATCTAACAGACAGGGAATAGCCCAGTGGGAAAATGCTTCTCTGTCCTTGCAAGGGTCACGGGGTCGATTCATGGGCACGACATTTTTATTTTAACTTATTCTTTTAACAAGTATTTATTTTATATATGTAACTATATAAGTAGCTTACAAATTTTAATAACATTATTTATTTTTATATGTAATTAACTTATTCTCTTTTAATACGTATTTATTTTTATATAAGTAGCTTACAAAATTTAATAATATTATTTATTTTTTTGTAAGTTGCATATAAATTAATTGTCACCACACTAAACATTCTTTTAATAATATTTTTTTTATTTATCTTATTTTAATATTTCCTTTCATTATTAGTAATTTAATAGAAAAATGAATTATGAAACACATATTGAAATACCGTTGCGGAATAGAAGTTTTGTACCATTAAAAATTGATTGAGTTAGTCAAAAAATTTTTATTAAATTTAGTATCTACAATATCATGAGGGAGAATTATTAAGTGATCGTGGCCCCCCTGACCGAAATTCCCTGGTCCGCCACTGATCCAGGAATCATCTTTCAGAATTTGATTAGGACTCAAGGCACGAACTCGAGATGAGTTCTATAATCGAAAAGAGTTTTGAAACATTGTGCCCGTTTTCACCCGTTTTGGCTCCCGACTCTACTTTGCTCTATTTTTTACCTGTTTTACACATTGATTTTCAACTCATCACACATAATCTCCAAATAAAAATAAACACCACCAAATTACAATAAATGGACAAATAATACGAAAACAACACATAAAAAGATACAAAAATTTAGGTGAAAATAACGACGATCAACAAAGTAATTATACAAAAATTTTACCGCATCAAAAATGCAAATAAATAAGGATCAAGACCTTCGATAAAGCCTACAAAACATGGCTTCATTATATTTTGGATTCTCGATAAAAAATAATCATTGAATAGATATTGTGCTGCTCCTCTCTATCACTATGAATTGTTGTATGACCAGGAACAAAACCTCTATGAGTGGTATTGCCATAGTGGTTAAGCATGTGTGCTATGTAAGATTATTATTGTCGATTTGTTGAGCCATCAACATATGTTCATAACTTGTTATTAATTGCTCATACTCATCTTCGGATGAGTCTAGGATGGATACATGATTGGAACTTTTTTTTTAATATCAAATAGAGGATAGAAAATAACATAAAGATGATAAAAGAAAGCTAATGAAGAAATGATTTTGTAGAGAATAAGAATGAATTACATCTATTTTATGAATATACTCTCGCCTACTATTATCACACATATCTCACATGCATTCACCACTCAACTATCACGATCACTTGAAAGTCACATGCATCTACCATCCAACCACCACTCAAAAGTCAGATGTGTCTATCATCCGACCATCTCTCAAAAATTACATGTATCTACCATCCAACCACCATTCAAAAGTCACATATATCAATCATTTAACACATTGACTATCAACTACCAATCAACACACATGCACATATTTTCAACCACAATTCAACACAACTGCCACTTAACCACCAGTCAAAATAACCACCACACAACCACCATTCAATTTTAATGATACTTGTCTATAAATATAGGGATTTTACACAAAGCTTACCCATGAACTCAATCTCTAAAAACACAGAAATTTTTTTCATTATTCTTCTAAAATGCCTTAAGAAAGAATTACACTTCTGAGGAGAATAAACATCTTTGCAAATGTTGGATAGAAATCTCAGAAGATCTTGAAGTAGGTAATAATCAAAGTGGAAAAATTTTTTGGGAGCGCGTTACTGATGAATACAACAACAACAAATCAAATTCAATGATTCCAGATCGCAACCCACGATCAATCGAATGTCGCGTGAAAAAAAATTGAACGGTTTCTGAAAAATTGAAAGAGTGTATTGATAAATCGAGAAAAAAAATTCAAGTGGAGCTTCTGAAGATGATTTAGTGAGATATTTCTTTATATTTTCTTTCTTATTTAATTTTGGGTTTCATTTTTATAACATATATTTTTTCATTATGCAGTATAACATGGTAAGAATATTGTATGCATAAGAAAATGATAAGAAAGGGCCATTTCATTTTGACCATGTATAGCATATCATTAAAAGAATTATGTCTATTTTGCTAATAAACCACGAAGGTCCGTACCATAATCGATTGATAGACTAGAATCCCCTGATCAATCGAATCCAGAACTATCTTCATTTTCTATTAATTAAGTTATGAAAATGCTAGTGGTGGTTCTTCCTCATCATAGAGGCTTGATGGTGTGAAGAAAAGAAAAATGGAAATAAAGAAAAAAATGAAGATATATCTATTTATTTCAACCCCTTTGTAAAGACAATGCCAAAATTCAAGAGATGATGATGTCCTTAGTTTCTCAAAGGGATCAGGATATTTCTTATGAAACGTGTGTAAGATCTTAACACACGCACACACTTATGCAGTATGTTTGAAGAAATAAAAGAAAACTTAGAACACCAACAATTATAGTGGTTTGGCAATTGCCTACATCCACTCTTAAGGGAGAAGATGATCTTATTGATTTGGGTTACAACGATGAAGAATGAACTTAACTTAATTATATACTCAATACATGATATTCTTACATATGGATAATATAACATATGATATATATATATATATGGACAATATATGATTTGCAGAATCATGCATATCATATCTTCGATCACAATCTTGCTTGCAAAGAAATCTAATCACCAATCAGGCCTGCTTCCATAATAACAGCCCATTCCATTCTTACATCAAAACTTATATGTGTGTATTGCTGACTCACCATATGCAAGGTCTACCTCTCAATAATATTCCACCTTAGACCTTGCATCACCTCATCATAATTCTTACTTCCCCCACCTGCTGTTTTACGGGATGCAGCCACTCTTCTAACCACTCCAATTCATACCAAACAAACTCTTACACAGCACATACTTGAGGGGTGGTAATGCCTTTGTAAGAGCATCAGTCGGATTTTCCGATGCCTTGATCTTCTTCACATCAACTAACCCCTTCTCAATCATATCTCTTATGAAATACAACCTAACATCAATATGTTTGGTTCTTTCATGATAGCCCTGATGTTTGGAAAGATGAAGAGCACTCTGGTTGTCATAAACCACTTCAACTACATCTTGTTGAATCTCAAACTCCCTCAAAATTCCAATCAGCCACACTTCTTCCTTGATTGTTTCTGTAAGTGCCACATATTCTGCTTCAATAGTTGAAAGAGCTACTACATATTGATGTGTAGCCTTCCAATTCACTGTTGAACCAAATATGTTGAATACATACCCTGTCAAGGACTTCCTAGAGTCAAGATTAGCTGCATAATCCGCATCAACATAGCCCACAACAGCTTGATCCCAAGGTGCTAACTTCTTAAACTTTAAGCCTGCTGATGTTGTTCCTTTTATATATCTCAATGCCCACTTTACTGCTTTCCAATGTAGCAGCACGGGCTTGCTCATAAACAAACTAACCAAGCTCATCACATAAGCTAGATCCAGCCTACAACACACCATTGCATACATTAAACTGCCAATGGTGCTAGCATATGGTATTTTGTCCATCTTTCCCTTCTCCTCATCTATTTGAGGTCCTTGCTATAGAGATAGGCTCAATCCCTGCTTCGCTGGTATAGAAACTGACTTACAAAGATCCATGTTATACATCTTAAGAACTTTGATCAGATATGACTCTTGATGCAAGATCAAAGTTCCTGCTGATCTGCATGCCAAGTATAACACTAGCTTCTCTAAGATCATTCATTTCAAACTCCTTTTTCAGAGTTTCTTTTACTGCAGATATATCATCTAAACTCTTGCAAGCAATCAAAATGTCATCTACATACAGTAACAAGTATATGTAGCTCCCTTCTTCACACCTTATGTACACACAGCTGTCATATAAGCTTCTTTTGAAACCATGTGATGTAATATACTCATCAAACCATAAGTATTATTGTCTAGGACTTTGCTTTAGCCCATACAGTGATTTGATTAACTTTCAAGCTTTATCCTCTACATTTTCAACATTTACTCACTCAGGTAATTTCATGTAAATGTCCACATCCAAATTTCCATGTAAGAATGTTGTAGTTACATCTATTTGATATAACTCAAGATCAAACTGATTCACAATGGCAAGCAATAATCTGATAGAACAATGCTTCACCACAGGAGAGAAAATCTCATTATAATATACTCCCTCCTTTTGAGAGAAAGCCCTTGCCACTGGCCTTGCTTTATATCTGATCTCACCTTCCTTACTAGTCACTGGCTTCTTCTTAAATATCCATTTGCAACTAACAAGCTTCTGATTATCAGGCTTATCTACAAAAATCCAAGTCTTATTCTTTGTTAAAGACAGTAGTTCTTCTTCCATTGGACCTAACCATTTATCACCCTCCTTGCCTGATATTGCTTCTGAGTGTGTTCTTGGCTCATATACTTCAACATCAAATGCTACGTATAGAGAATATGACACAATATCAGCCTCAATGTATCTAGCAGATGCCCTGATTTGTCTCCTCAATCTATCTCTGACCAGCTGATAGCTATTAAGAGTATTTCTAGCATCAACATCAGATGACTCTGCCTCTTCTCTTGCTACTTCTTCCACTTGTTCATCAGCCTTAACTCCTTCTTGTTGCTGCACTTCCTCCTTCTTAAACTCCACCTCAAGCTCAAATTTATCTAGAGTAATAGATGTTTTAGAATTCCTTTCAACTAATGGCAATTTTTCTTCATTGAAAGTGACATCCCTACAAACAAGAACTTGTTAGTTTCATAGCACCACAACTTATATCCCTTCACTTCTTTTGGATAACCAACAAGTGCACACTTGATAGCTCTTGGATCAAGTTTGTCTTGTTTCTAATGTGCATATGCTTGACAGCCGATTACTCTCAGATAACTGTAATTAGGTGCCTTTCTAGACCAAACTTCTTCAGGTGGTTTGAACTTAAGAGCTACAAATGGACATAGATTGATCAGGTAAGCTGCTGTTGTCACCAAATCACCCTAGAATCCCTTTGAAAAGCCTCTGCTGCTCATCATGCATCTTACTCTCTCAATAAGAGTTTGATTCATTCTTTCAGCCACACCATTTTGTTGTGGAGTACCAGGCATAGTTTTATGCCTTTTAATCCCTTTCTCCTTGCAGTAATTATTAAATTGCTCTAATAAAAACTCAAGACCATTATTTGTTCTGAAGCATTTAAGTTTGCTTTCTGTTTGATTTTCAACTTCTATAAGCCACACCTTAAAAGTTGAAAATGCCTCATCCTTAGACTTCAAGATTCTTACCTATACTTTTCTTGAAAAGTCATCAATGAAAGATATGAAGTATCTTCCACCTCCCATAGTTGTACTTCTTGATGGCCCCCATAGATCAGAGTGTATGTACTCTAACCTTGCCTTAGTACTGTGTTCTGCAGCACCAAACTTTAACCTCTTAGACTTGCCTAGAATGCAATCTTCACACTGCTGCAGCTTACAACTTGAACTTATTTCTAATAGCTTTTATCTTGCTAACTCTTATAACCCCTTTTCACTTATGTGAGCAAGTCCGCCATGCCAAACTTGAACACTATCTTGGTCTTGAGTAGCATTTCTTTGTCCATAAACCACAGAGCCTTCAAGGAAATAAAGATCATGTTTCTTAATTCCCTTCATCACCACTGAATTGCCTTTCATGACTGTAAGTATGCCACATTCTGACTTAAACTTGTACCCTTGAGAATCCATCATACCTAAGGATATGAACTTCCTCCTTAAGTTTGGTACATATCTAACTCTTGTCAGAAGACTGACTGCTCCATCAAACAACATCAACTTGATAGAACCAATCCCCTTAATCTTGCAGGCTTGATCATTGCCCAACAAAACCAATCCTTTATGATATGACCTCAATTCAGTGAACCAATCCTTTACGAATGTCATGTAAAATGTACATCCAAGTCCATGACCTATTCACCTGAAATAGAACTAGAACCGATAGACAAGGATTCAATAAAATCATAATCAGAATTACTTTTATTTTCTATCACCTGATTTGCATGAGGTTTCTGATTCCCTCCCCTTTTACCTATTTGTTTTGCCACCATTTCTTTCCACTTGTAACATTGCTTTTTGTAATGGTCAGGTTTGTTACAATGAAAGAAATTATTGCTATCATCATCAACTGATGTACTCTGATCCTAATACTCTTGTTTCTTTTTATCTGCTCTTCCCTTCTTGTTATTATTATTCCACTGGCTTTGTTTCTTGACCATGAAACCTTCACCAGCAATCTGAACATCAGAATTCTTCTAAAGTTCCTTTGATTTTAATGTTATATGCACTTGATCCAGTGTGATTGAGTCCTTGTTTCCATACATCAAAGTATCTTTGAAGTTCTCCAAAGACTTAGGAACAGCAGAAAGTAATATCAAGGCCTTGTCTTCATCTTCAACAACAACCTCTATGTTCTCCAGATCTCCAATGATTTTGTTGAAATCATCAAGCTTACAACTAATGGCTTATCTTCTGTCATCTTGATCGAGTAAAGCTTCTGCTTTTCATATAAACGGTTTGTCAGACTCTTAACCATGTAAAGATCCACAAGTTTCTTCCAAACCCTCCTTGCAGTGACTTCCTTTGAAATTTCTCTTAGAGCTTTATCTCCAAGACAAGGTATAATCGCACTATGATCCTTTGATTTGATTCTTGATCTGTGACCTTTTCAACCCCGTCAACCTCAACATCCTGGTTTGCTGGCAACGGCTTCAAGGCATCAGACTACCCTTGTTGAATAAGGATGGCCTCCATCTTCATCCTTTGTAGACTAAAGTCTGATTTCTTTGAAAAATTCTCAATTTAAAACTTTGTCGTGACCATGATGATCATCTTCTTCAAACAGTCGTTTGTGGCTTACTTTCCAGCAGACGTTGCCAATTCTTATGAAACGTGTATAAGATCTTAACGTATAAAACACACGCACATACACTTATGCAGATTGTTTGAAGAAATAAAAGAAAAATTAGAACACCAACAATTATAGTGGTTCGGCAATTGCCTACGTCCACTCTTAAGGGAGAAGATGATCGTATTGATTTGGGTTACAACAATGAAGAATGAACTTAACTTGCATATATACTTAATACATGATATTCTTATATATGGATAATATCACATATAATATATATGGACAATATATGATTTGCAGAATCATGCATATCATATCTTCGATCACAATCTTGCTTGCAAAGCAATCAGATCACCAATCAGGCTTGCATCCATAATAACAGCCCATTCCATTCTTACATCAAAAATCATACGTGTGTATTGTTGACTCACCATATGCAATGTCTACCTCTCAACAATATTGAACTGTGAAGGAAAATAATTTAAGCACAAGAGCAAATGGCTAAATCACAAAAACGTCTAGCAGAAGCAACTAAAATGGCACAGGAAAATAAGATTTTAATAATGGATTTAGAAACTATGTGGATCTCCGTAGACGTTAATACTTCTGGAGAGAATAAAAAAGAATTTTGCAGGAGAATTAAAGATCTTGGAGGTTCCGAAAGTAATCTTGGTAATTATTAGAAGTATTGTTTGTCTAATTCTTAACATTAATATGCTTTTATGTAATTTAATTTAATGTAGTTTTGTAATTTATGGTTTTATGTATTTTATTCAATATGTTTCTTAATTATTTTTTAATTAATAAATTATAGTTTTTTACTAACACAAAATTTTTTATTAATTAAATAATAATAATAATAACAAATTAGGTAAATTTATAATAATTAAAGTAATTAAATCAAGTTAAGAATTATACTAATTAAATAATTGAAATATTAATGGATAAGCGTGCTTCACCTAAAAATAAAATGAAATAAAGCATGTAGCGTGAAAATAGTAACCGCCACATCTGGCGTGTTATTGTAGATTAATTTTAGTTTGCGTGGGATGTGGCACATCGCTAGAGGATTGTCTCACACCTGAGTAATAGGTAGCACATTCCATTGGAGTTGATATTAATGGTAGACTCGAAGTATGTGGTTGAACAAGTGCAATTTCTAATTAATACTGCATGATATCCTGCCGGGGGGATGGTTCTTTCGGAAGCGTTCTCTGTGATTGAAAGGTTACCTCCTTATTGGAGAGAATTCAAAAGTTACCTTAAGTAAAAGCGAAAGGAAATGTCCCTCGAAGACATAATTTTAAAATTAAGAATAAAAAAGGACACCCAAAAAAGGGAAGGAGGCCATCCTTCAAATGAAGCAAGAGACAATTCGACTGAATATTGTACGGGACCCTCTAAGAAGAGGAAGACATCCAACGACAAGTGTAAGAAGGCAATGAAAAGCCCAAGTTCAGTGGGTAATGCTATAGTTGTGGCAAACTAACCACAAGGCAACAGTTGTCACCTGCCGAAGAAGAACAAATGCAAGAACCACTCTGCTAATGTGGTTGAATGGGCTTTGACTAATGATGGCTTGGCTGATGTGGTCTTTGAGGCAAACCTAGTGGCTAATCCAATGGGGTGGTTCGTGTACACTGACGCCACATGCCTCGTCTGCTCGGAGAAAGCCTTCTCCACTTATGTGCCCATTGAAGGGAAGAAGCTTAAAATGGGAAATCAAACCTCTTCTGACGTAGCCGGTGTTTGGAGCATGACACTGAACCTTACCTCTGAAAAAGATTTGAAGCTAAAGGAATTGGTGCATGTTCCAGACATCCGCAAGAACCTAATCTCTAACTTCCTGCAAGTTAGTCATCAATTCAAGCTTGAATTTGAGTCTAATAAACTAGTGCTTAGCAAGTTCGGTCAATTCTTGGGCTATGGTATCTTGACAATGGTCATTTTAAGCTCAATTCTATGGTTGTAAGTCGTAAAGGCAAAAATACTATCAATAAAACGGTTTATACTTCTTGTTATATTTTTGTGTGTTCCTCATTATGACATTTAAAATTGAGACATGTAAATTTTAAATCAATCAAAAGATTAAATCATTTTGATTTGTTTAAAGAAGCAAATGTTGAGAATTTAAATAATGTGAAGTTTGTGTAGAAGTAAAAATGACAAAACAATAATTTCCAACAACTGAAAGGAGTACTAATCTTCTACAGTTATTCCACACTGATAAATGTGATTTAAAATTTGTACAAACTAGAGAGGGGAAAAGTATTTCACTACTTTAATTGATGACTGCATAAGATTCTACTTTCTCACAGTATAGAACAATATCCATGATTTACTGAGGATTTGTTTTTATGGAGCACGAAAAATATATTTGTAGGAGATCGAATAACGGAGTATACGATGGCGGTTGGATGACAGCGTCGACGATGGCATAGGCGGCAGAGGTCGACAGAAATATAATTTGCGGTTTCCATGAAAATTTATCTGCCGGAAATTTAATTTGCAGTTTCAATAAGAATTCATGTCCACCTTCATAAGCCAACAAACTGCAGAAAAAGACTCGATGAAATTGGAGAGTTAGACAGTTCCTATAAATAAGTAGTTGACCAACATAATAATTTAAATTATTATTTAATTAAGGGATAAATACATATCTGACCCGAGGATAAATATAGGCTAGATCCGTCTCACGTATGAATCTCTCACAAGAGACTTTATCTTCTATAAATTATTCATGAAATATTTCAATTAGACAATTATTATTTTTTTGTCAATCAAATAATTTTAATTAAAAATATTACCACTTTTTATTTTGTTTTCACTAAACTTATTTCTTGAGTCTAAAAATATTACCACTTTTTATTTTGTTTTCACTAAACTTATTTCTTGAGTCCCATACAAATTTTTACCTTTATAAGAGTAATTATATAAACTCATTTTAAATTAGTAAAAATATATATGACAAAGTTTTTTGTGAGATGCTTTTTATGTGAGACTTGTTAAAATGTGTAAATTATACAGGTAAAGTATTTTTATTAATAGTCAAAGGCATGTTTTTTTAATATAATAAATAATGCATTAAAATATTATTCTAGTTATTATAATATGAGTCATTATAAACATATTTTAACTACCAATATTGTTAAAGCGATTTGATTAAATATTTAACGATTCACCTCTTCACCAGCTTAACCTTTTAGGATGAGGTGGTCATTTAATATGATATCCGAGTCATGACCTAGCAAAGGTCCAAGGTTCGAACTTCACTGCCACTCATTTATAAGAAAATTTCACATATAAGTGACGGGTCGTGTTAGAGTGATTTGATTAAGTATTAAATAATTCATCTCTCCACCAGCTTAAGTTTTATGGGGTGTGTGAGTTCCATATTTTAGTTGTATTATTGATGTGTGTGGGTCTTATATGTTTAAAAAGGAAAAATAAGATAGCCGCCCAAAGATGGTCGCGGGAAACAATCATTTACTTTATACATGTTGATTAAGGAGTAACATTATTTTATGTGTAGGGTATTTGTATTAAGGGGTGTGTGAGTCTCATATTTTAATTATATTATTGATGTGTGTGGGTCTCATTTGTGTTAAAAAAGAAAATGAGATCATCTGCCCAAAGGTAGTCATTTAACAAATATGCATATTCCAACAGGAAAAAATTATGAGAAGATCTAGAGGATTTTGGTTAATTTATTTATAGGGCCGCATGTTTGGCAATTTTTATAGCCGCTTAGATTGGCTCTTATGACAGTCTCTATCATTCTTCAAAACATCTTTACTTTTCTATTCTCCTCTCTCTCTTATTTTCCTTTTTATTTTTAATAATATCATTTATTTGCTTGTATACTCCCAAAATTTGTAGAAAAAGACTCATTTACTTTATGCATATTAATTAAGGAGTAGTATTATTTTACGTGTATTGGATATTTGTATTAATGGTTTGTGTGAATCTCATATTTTTATTGTATTATTGATGTGAGTGGATCTCATATGTCTAAAAAGGAAAATGAGATCATCCTCTCAAAACAATTAAACGACTCTTAATAATATACTAGAGGAGTAATAAAAATACTATACTTTAACGGCTCGTTTGGTATATAAGTAAAGATAAAGGGTTATTATTTAAGTAAGTAATATGAATATTGAGATAAGGAGGTAATATGAATTGTGGATCTTATTTGGTAGGAAAGAGAATAAATTAGATTAATAATATTTAGGTGTTTGGTAGGTAATATAATTTATTAAGATATACAATAAAATTACGGCATTATTGTTTTATATTTATAATTTAAATATTTATATTTCATTTCTTAAATTATTTGTTTCTTAATTATGCCGAGTCAAGCACTTTCTCTCTCCTGGCTAAAAACGGCGTGAATAACTGGGATTGAAAAGAGGAATTATGTGGCCACCGCACGCAATTGATTCACGCCGACACTCTCGCTGTTCGCCAACGTCGCCTTTGCTAGGAAAGCGAACCAGCAACTGTCGGTCGCCAGTCCATTGCTAAATATCGCGCCGCCGCAGATTTACCCCCATCGAGCGTCGTTCATGCCTCAAACGCCGGAGACGCGACCGCCGCTCAATCAAGACTCCATGGGATGTCAATGCCGGAAAGCTCGAAGAACAGACGAACGGCGTCGTCTCTCATTTCCGACACCCAACAGTCACCGCCAACCACCACTATTCACTGCCGGTAAATGTGGCCTATGGGCGTGGGAGGCATAGCTACAAAATAGGAGTAAACCCATTAGATTTCTTCTCTCAAGGCCAAATTGGTAATTTCAATGTGTAATATGAAGTACTGTTCCACTCATATAATATTAATACCACGATCATCACGGTATTAATAAGGTAAAGAGGAACAGGGATTTGAAACGGGCCAAGCGTTTTGTACCGGGCCCCTCAACTAATATTTTTGTGTTACCAAACAACTTAAAAGGCCATAATGAGAATGCGAAAAGCCCATATTTTGGGTTATCAAACACAGCATAATGATTGAAGAACTAGTCTCAAAATTCATCTCATATTTACCTCTCTACCATCCTCACAAGTCACAAGATAGTGTACATTTATGGCTTGTGATACGAAATGCAATCGATCCTTTAATTTATCTTGCTAAGATAATAATAATATTTAAAATTAGTTAGTTTTGGCTTTTGTGTATTTAGCTTATATATATTGAGATATGGCCATTAATGAAGCTATATTTAATTAGCACTAGTTATCTCTCTCCAATTAGAAGATTTGTTAGCCAACTCCAATTGACTGAGGAGAAATTTGAAAATGATTGGTAATAAATTAATACACTTTTGTGGAACTTGTCATTACTTTCCACTAACTCATTTCCCCAATCTAATTATAAAGCATACATATTTAAATGCAAATGCATACATATTTAAATGCAAATGTATTAAGCTACTTGAATACTCCAATATGTCAATGATTGCCACTATTTCCATGGGACCCAGAATCTGGATGGGTCCCACTCCTTGAAATTAGGATTAATAGGCCATCTTTCAAATTTTTAAGTTATACCCTTTTCAAAATAACTCCTACCAAGTATCTTTGTTTGATTGGGCTAATCATCTTCCACTACCATTAACTAAATAATGTAATATATACATACAATAATTATTTTTATATTTCCACAAACGACAATGAGTTTAATAATGTACTTATATGTGTACATATCTTTTAAGTGAGAATAGATTGTCCACTTTGCAGGGCAAATCGAATATATATCCAGCATTTAATTATTAATATTCAAAACAAGACAAATTTTTAAAGTAAAGATCTTAACAAATGGGGTATCTCACCATTAGGGGCCCCACCGCTCCTGTCCTGGGGAATGGTGGAGGAGTTAAATCGCAGGATGTGCCTCAAGTGTCTTATAGAGAGGGCTCACTATTAAACTTGTGATTGCAATGAGCCAAATCCATGCCAAAAGCAGGATTCAAACCCCCATCCTGCAGCAACCAACTTCAATTAGAAGGTCTTTCTACCCTCCCCTCTACCACTTGAGTTATATCCTGGGTAAAGATCTTCACAAATACATATATGGAAAGGTAAGAACTCGGGTGGTAACATTATGTGACTTATTTTGGTTTAAAAATAAATAAAAAAAATAGAATCCTCCTACTGCCCAAACAAAGTGATGAAGAGATAAAAATAGTGACTCAATTGAATAATAGGAGTTATATTACTATCCACAACATAAGAGCTCTTTATTTTGAGAGACATGTGACTCATTGGTAGAATATAATATTCCTTCTATCCTTTTGAAAGTTATTGTTTTTTTTTACACATAAATACGATGATAATTTAATGTGTTGTAATTTGTGAGAGAAGTATTTTAATAGTATGTAATTAGTATTTATATGTATTTTGTGTAGATCTCATAAAGATGTATTAATATTTTGTAGTGCGTGTCTCATCTTCAAAAAATAAAATTTAAGTATTTTGTAATGGAACAGACGACAAAATGAATATCTTTCAAGAGAATGGAGTTTTAATTTAAAAAATGACAAATAATCAAACGAAAATGATAATAGTACACTTAAACTATTTCATGAATAAATAGTAAAATAAATTAAAAGTGATAACATTTTCAATAAATAATGATAATAATAATAATAATAATAATTAAATAAATAAAAATGAACCGCAGTCCTTGCTTTCAGCTAAGAGATCTATTAGTTGTAAGAGTGTTTTATTACATGTAAAATTGCTTATAAACTGTTATTTGTCACTTAAAATGAGAGTTTTTTAATTGTCGAGAGAATTATGCAAGAAGAATGCACACATAATTGAAGTACTTATCTCACGTAATTATTAGTCATATCGATGCGAAAAAAATATTAATGTTTATATATTTTTATATGGTTTATTTGGAAAGTGACATAATAAAAAGTGATTTGGGCTATAGTCATTGATTCATTAAGATGATATATAATTATTAATGGCAAAAGTTCTTGCGTCCTCAGGGGACACGGAGGGATACTCTGTGTCCCCATGTGAACACAACTCTTCATCTTTAATTCTATTTAAACATATGTATTGCTAGGGGTTTAAATTGCAAAGGGGCACAAAAATTGTAAAAACGCACGAAATGTGTTCCGTGCGCCCGGGTGCACAGGAGCCTCACTCATTATTTATTTAATTTCTCTATAAAACTATATATGAACAAACATATTTAATACTGATCTCCCAAAACTTTAGGCTTTTTTGGGGTTAAGGGTGTATGATTTCCAGTAACCTTAACAGTGACCCACCACCAGACACACACATACTTGCTAATTGATTATAATGTACTTTGATGTCATAATCCACAATACCAAATTAAAGAATTTTATTTATTTTAATTAATTTTAGTGTTTTGATTAGATAAAGTTATTTAGTTTTGTCACTTGTTAGGATTGATGATGACCCCAGAATTAAACTAGGAATGCAACTAACTCCACTGCCTTTGGAGCACAATTATGTGATCCATTTTAATTTTGATCCTGTTAGTGTCACCCAATCTTGTGCAAATCTACATTTCTTGTCATCATCTGTAGTGGATTTGATTAATTTTTAGATATTTAAATATGTAAATAGTTTGAAAAGATATATTAGAAAGATCGATGCTATATAATGTAAATGTTAGGTTTTTTATGAAAATTTTGAATCATTTAGTTGTGTAAATAATAACTAATATTATTTAATTATTATTTATTTTCCACATATGATTTGTGGATAAGTGAGAGACAGGAGTTAAGATTGGTTACTTAACTCCCATCCTTTTGGAATAAAAACTCACGTTCATTAACTTATAAACCCTAATCTTGCAAGGGAAAAATCTTACCTTTCTCCGTAGGGTTAAGTTGCAGCGGAAGAATATTTACGAACCTGTTGGTACTCACGCTTGGTAAACCGTGATCTTCTGGATCAAACCTTCAACACGGGGTTGAGAAGGATATGTTTTCACGATATGGTATTAATTGTGGAAATATGAAGTTGCATTGTGTTTCGGGAGAGTAAAACGAGAGAGGAAACGCACTCTTGCGTATTGCGTTATTTCGAGCGCATGAATGTTTCAGCACTCTGCGTTCTGCAAAACGTGTCACTTCTGGACAACTGCATGGTGCAGTATATGAAATCCAAGGAGACAGGAGTTGAGTCACGGTTTCATAACTCCTTCTGTCTCTCTTATCCACTTATATTCATATGTGGATTATAATTAATATTTATTATATTAATTATTGTTTACATCTCTCACTCACATATGAAGTCAAAAGTCGTCTAACTCAATTTCTTCATGAATCATATTTTCGTATAGATTAATACATCATGTGACCCACGAGATATGAGTTTGAGATATATAGCAACTCAACCAGTTTATCAAAGAAACTCAACAAGCTCGTTATACCCCAGAACTCTTAAACATTTAACATAAGTTGACATATCTCTTTTCAATCCCTGAATTTGTCAGAGCATATTCAACCCTTTTGCAAAAAACTATGTATTCATACTCAAGACCCTGCTTGATTGACTATTCAATGAATCACAACAGTATATATTAAATTAAGACATTCTTCTCATCTCACTAAGTATCTACAGTCTCCCACTAGCTATAGCTGCTTTCCTAGATATGTACCGCATCGTCGTTATTAACCATAGCTCTTTTGGTAGCATGCTAAAGTAGCAACACCAAAGTGAAGACTTAGAATATAGTAGAAAATCATAAGGGTAACCAATAGATAAGGATTCATACTTTTGAGAAAATAGGGATTATTTTCTCAATCATGTTAGGGTCAACTTAGCACATGTCGTTTTCCTAAAACACATGTCACAATGTCTTTAACTTTCTTCCAAGAAAGTGTATGTCGTATTTCATTTGATTCAGACATCGTGTAAATCAAAGTTCAAGTGTGTCTCATATACTTAACCCAGATATCTTCCCTCCAACGTATAGGATCTCCGTCGATTTAGCTTTACAATAAGTTGAATCAGATTCATGGCGAAATTTATCCCGATTACATTAATCATTGTAATCTCATCTCTGCGCTCCCACTGAGCCAGAGGAGATTGCTCGTATGAGAGAGACAATCATAACTTGCGACATACTATTATATATGAATCATCATATATAATTAATAAAATATATATTAATAGTCTAGCCATTAACTATTTCATTAACATACATTAATATATTCAATACATCATTTTAAATCCTTCGCAAATTCAAACGAGTAGAAGTGTAACTAAGAATCACTTTCTTCTTATTAACAATATCTCTAACAAAGTTGAACTTTGTGTCAATGTGTTTAGTTTATCCATGATATTTGGGTTTTTTGTGTAAGCAATAATCGTCTGATTATCACAATTAATTAAAACAGCTCTCACTAGAGTGTTTGAGACCTCCAAATATTTCATGAATCTTCTCAACCAAATAGCCTCTTGAACTGCAAACGTACATACCACAAACTCGGCTTCCATTAGTGGACAGTGCTATTCAAGTCTGTTTCTTGCTACACCATGAGATTGCTCCATTATTGAGCATGAAGACATAACCGGGAGTTGATTTATGTTAATCTAAATCTCCACTCCAGTCAGAGTCTATATACCCATTCAGTGTACTGTTATTCCGTTGATAACAGAGAGAATAGTCTGCAATCAATCACATTGGCATATGGTACTCTGGCCATTTCATTCTTTTCATCTTTAGTCTTAGGATATATTTGCTGACTCAATGATTCACCTTTCACAATATGAGTATCTATAGGTTTGCATGTATCCATCTAGAATCGTTATAAAAGTTTCTTGATGTAAGTCTCTTGAGACAAACCCAATAACTTCTTTGAACAATTCATATGGATCTTTGCAACAAGTATGTACTATGCTTCACCCATGTCTTTCATTTTGAAATACGAAGTTAACCATCTTATTATGGTTTTAAGATACTCTATGATATTACCCGCTAGTAGTATGTCATCCACATACAAGGATAGAATCATAAAACAACCATTGGACCATTTAATGTAAATACAGTGGTCTTAGTTTATCATAATGAAGTTATATGAGATGATCACAGTGTGAAATCTCAAATGCCACTGTGTAGAGGATTGTTTGAGTCCATAGATCGACTTCTTCAATCTACAAACTTTATCCTCTTGACCTCGAAGAATAAATCCTACAGGCTATTGCATGTAGATTTCTTCTTCTAATTCTCCATTGAGAAATATTGTCTTAACATCCATTTGCTGTAATTCTAAATCCACACTAGCCACTATAGCCAACAGTAGACGAATCAAGGCAAAACTCACTACAGATGACAAGGTTTCTTTGTAGTCTATACCCTCTTATTGAGTATAACCGTTTGTCACCAAACGAGCTTTATACCTCTCTATTGAGCCTTTCTCTCGATTTTGAGAATCCATTTATTCTCAATTGCCTTTCAGTCCCTTCGGAAGATCTATAAGTCGCCAGACTTGATTTGACATCATATATTCCATCTCCTCTTTCATCCATTTCTCCTTTTTCGAACAAGTTAGAGTTTCTTCAACGTTTCTGGGCTCTTGCTCATCAGCAGGAGAAACATCTCAACTTTCTGGTAAAACCAAAAAGACATGTCCATTAATGTCATAACGCCTTTTGGGCACATGCTTTCTAGAACTTTTCTAGATGAAATAACTATTGATGGTCTTCTATAGACAAAGTGCTCTTATTGGGAATCACCTAATTCTCAATCGACAAATATCTATTAAGATCCACACCATCAGCTTATTACTCCCACTTGGATCTTGTAGGTGTTGATTTTCTACTATCTCGAAAATAGGTTCGGTATCCCTGATGCCCCTTCTACTAGGAAACTTAGTTTCCAGAAAATGAGCATTACGTGATTCTATTTAAGTTAAGCTCTCATCCTGATCTCCTATGAACATGTAACCCTTAGAATGTTCGCCTCTAGGACCCAACTTTCTATACTGACTCGATGAATCATGTACGTAAGTTGCTGATCCCCAAGCTATAAAGTTACTCAAGACAGGGTTTCTACCCGTCCAAAGTTCAAATGGAGTTAAAGCAACTGACTTAGAAGGCACGCGATTAAGAACATAAGCTATCGTAAATAACGCATCTCGTTAGATTAGCTTGTACCATCATGGATTTTACCATCTCCAACAAAATCCTATTCCTTTTCCAGCAACGCCATTTTGTTGAGGTGTATAAGGAACAGCTAATCGTCGGATTATACCATTTTCATTACAAAATTCCTTGAATTTTTCTGATAGATATTCACGTCCTCTATCAGTTCTTAAAACTTTGATAGACTTGTCTTTTGATTTTCAACTTTACTCAAGTAACGTCTAAAATAATCCAATGCTTCAAACTTATGAGATATCAAATAGACAGATCCAAAATGTGAATAATCATCAATGAACATAATGAAATAGTGAGCTCAATGTCGTGCTCTCATATTTACAGAACCACATATATCAGAATGGATTACTACTAATGGAGATTAAGACATAATGGCTTTACCAAAAGGTTTTCTAGCCATTTTGTCAGCAAGATAATGTTTGTATTTGGATAATTCGACTTTAGAAGAAAGATTCAACAATCCTTCCACAAGTCTATTCATCCTATCTCGCCCAATATGACCTAATCTAGCATGCCAAATATCATCATTCACACTTGCATTGCTAGAAGAACAACCATTTAGCAAATATGAATAATCATCATAATAACTAAATATCATTCTATTACAATTTAAAACTATAAAGCCATCAGTCTAATGTCCAGATGCATAACAAGTATCATCAATGCCAATTACCACAGTATTTTTAGTATATCATAACCCAAATTAAGTAGAACCGAAATAGAAATTGGATTTCGCATGATCTATGGAGCATAAAGAAAATCATGCAGAATAAAGGCCCGACCATTGTCAAGGTCCAATCTGTAAGTCCAAAGTTTTTTGACTTCGACTCGTGCATTGTTTCCTACATATATCCATCTAGTCCCCTTCGGAACATGATGGAAATGTACAAAAAACTTCTCTATCTCTTGTCACATGGTCCATTGCTCCTGAGTCCATAATCCTCAAAGGATAAGAATCAGACAGAAAGACAGTACTCGAGACATTAATTTCACACAAAATAGAATAAGACGAATCTACCTTGTCCCTCCTGGGCTCAGGGCATTCATGAGTATAATAACCAAGCTTACTATTATTGTAACATGGCATCTTGCTTTTATCTTTCTTATTCTTTTTGTCACGCATCTTTTTCTTTTTCCGTTCATCAGTTTCAGTTGTTGGATTATCACTAGGCTTACCACCACTACCTTCAAATCGTCTTCTCTTCTTTCCCTTCTTCCAATTCCTTTTTCTTTTGAAGCCCGAAGCTCTCTTGGAAGTAGATACGGTATAGAAGGCCCCAAAAGAAGGCTTTGAGGCTTTGAGGCTCTCATCTTCTAGCTCAACACGACGGATAACATCATTAAAAGTTTTAATGCTTTCATTATGCGTCAAGTTGACTTTAAGATGATTCTAACAATCAGGTAAAAAATGTATTAGGGTTTGGATTTACTGATCCTCAGAGAGCATATGACCGGTAGTCTTAAGTTCGATTATCATATTAGACATCTCCCTGAGATGTTGTCTAATGTTATGATCAGGTTCCTTCTGTAGGTGTCAAACTTAATAGCCAACTGCCTAAGCCTTGTAAGCGATGTACAATCATACTTCTCACGCAGATACACCCAGATACCATGTGCAGTGGGATTCATGAATTATCACATCGATTACTGAGCTTACAAGAATACCTTGTGCAATGAAATTCACTTTTTTCATGCATGGAACGCTTCTTGGTCACGTCTTCATTGATTTCCAAAACCCGTGCCTGGCTCAGCCATTACTTGGTTTATAGCATCCAATGTATCTTGTTCATACAGTACATTCCAAATTTTATGATGCCTTGTGTCATAGTTGTCACCATTGAGTTTCTCACTTTTGTTCAACTCAGCGACAATAGATTTCAATGTTCAGTTCTTTTATAGAGATTAAAGTGATTCAGTATGTTAGCAATATTTTATTAAGTTTTATGTTAAGCCAAACATGGACATCTCAATAAATAACACAAGCCTTGATCTCAAAAAATAGCTCGAAGACTACTAATCATCAATCTCATCAAGTGTCATAATACTAGATTCTTGCTTCAAAACGTAAAATCACAATGTTCAAGTAATCAACAATAACATTGAACTGCCACTAATAAACAGAACTTAAACAACCATTCACAATAGCAAAAAACACCAAGTCTGACAAGTCATGAATATAAAATTCTAATGAACTCCCTGAGTTTTCAATTAGAAATACAATGGAAATGAATTACGAAAATCTACAGATTAATCTCCCTAATTTATCATTACTAGATTTTCATCGATGCTCATAATCAAATTTCTTAGTCCTCACACTATAAATAGCTTGCCCTAGAGGATCTATGTGAGGATTCTTTATCTGACGCTTCTCTCGACCACTTAGTCTCAAAGAATCAGAATGTCGAATCCTTCTCATCCTTAAGTAGGCTGATCTTAAGCTTGTGTCCTATCTTCTGCTTCAGATGCATCGGCCAAATCTTGCATAATTTGACAACTATTAGATTTTACTTTATAAGTATCCCACTGAACCCAAAAATCCTTTTGTAGGTAAGGAGACAAAGTATTCGCCCAGGTCTCAGGACTGGAAACTTGGAAATACTTATCACGTGGAATTGAATTGACTATAAAGTAAAGGCAACAATCGAAGGTAGAGTTCAATAAATTCAATTACGTGGTCCCTTATGTTGTGTGTAGGCTTCATTTTATAGTTCAAAAATTCATGGAGGACTTCATCTTTAGTCCTAATGTCTTCCTCTAGAATTGTTTTCGATCCTAACATGCCTCTGAGAAATGAGCAACCAAACATAAAACACACCAGTGTTAGTCAAACTATATCACATGAATTTCCTTTCCAATTTAATGCATATGGAAACAACTTCCCAAGATGCAATAGGCACATTCACAAGTGAATAAGTCCAACTCACTTTGGCTCCCACTTTCATAGGCTACAGGAGTTTTGAACAATCAAACCACACTTAACACCATGAATTAAGAATTAAATGACATATTAAGGTGCATTATTACAAAAAATGCAACCGATTAGCCACCCCGTGAGTTCATATTCAACAAATATGTCATAAAATGAAGTAAAACCACACATACACACTTAAGGTGACGTCAAAGACTCTCATAAACATCACCATTGGACTCAAAACGCTAAAACACATTGGAAAACACCAGACAGTAGCCGGAAAATGCCTTCACGCACCCCCACGCACAGACTGGAGACTCCACGCACCGCCACGCGCTTCTACGTGCTTCCACGTGCCGCCACACGCGGCTGCGGCATGCTGAAGATCGGCGCGTGTATTACACGCGCCACCGCCGGAGTTGGTGTCGATCGGCGAGTGGACCCCATGCGCCACTGCAGACTCCGACGCGTGGGCTTAACGCGCCACCGTCTGTACTGTCGTCGTTGGAGAGTGGCGACACGCGCCTCCGTAGGCCGCCTGTCGTCGGTGAGTCGGTCACGGGCTGACCCGCTGGCCCGACCCGATTTCGTCGGTCTGACCCAGATCCACCTGTCTGACCGATCCACCTTCAGACTTTTTGAGATAGCAATTAGTCCCTCAACTGTTTCTAATTTTTAAAAAACAACCCCTGAAGTTTTTGAAAATTTGCAATTTAGCCCCAAGTACGAAAATTATTTCAAAAAATCATATCTTGAGTTTTAGAGGGCCAAAAATTCTACAAAAAATACTGACGGACTCCTCTCAACGAGACCTATCCAGTGGTATAATCAAAACATGTTTTTGCTTGCACGAAAAAATGATGAAAATAACACCCTTAAGCATTCATGGTGAATTTCAATGTCAAAAATCACATGTTCACTGGGATAAACCATAATCTGCCTCATATTCACATATACAACCCATTAATGTCATACAATACAACAATCATATAACATCAAATAAAAAATTATCTGAGAATATTTAAATCATGAAGGCAGAAAACTTAAAACATAAAAATCCAGAGAAAAACATAAACACGGAGTACCAACCATTGGCTCTGATACCAATGTTGGAAAACTCACGTACAATAAACGTACAAACATACAAAGAGAGTAATGTCACTTACCTCTCACCGTGTATGTTGCAGCGGAAGAATCTTAAGAACCTAGTTGATACTCACGTTGTTAAACTGCGATCTCATGGATCAAATCTCACAACACGGGGTTGTGAATTAATTTCCACGATGTAGTATTAACGTGGAATATGATGTATGGATTTTATGTGTGATTTCGGGAGAAAATACACGAGAGAAAGAGAAATGCTTTCGCATTCTGTGTGAAGCATTCTGCCTTGTGCATGAACATATCAGCATACGCGTTCTGCTTCTGCCTTGTGTTCTGCGTTCTGTAATGCAAACGTATGAGCGCTTCAGCGTGAACACAAACGTTTCAGCATTTTTTTTCTGTAACGCGTGTCAACGTATGTCCATGCAGAAAACTGCTTACGCAGTATAAAACATTCTCAAAAGATGGAGTTAAGAAACTAAATCTTAACTCCTGTCTCTCTCTTATCCACTTCTTATGCTGCTCGTCATGTTGAGGTAGAAGATGAGAGGCTCGGAGCCTCAAAGCCTTCTTCTGGGACCTTCTATGCCAGTTTTACTTCTAAGGGAGCTTCAGGCTTCAAAAGGAAAAGGAATTGGAAGAAGCAAAAGAGGGGAAGATGATCTGATGGTGATGGTGGTAAGCCTGACAATAATCCAACTACAAAAACTAATGAACGGAAAAGGGAAAATAAGTGTGACAAAAAGAATAAGAAAGATAAAAGCAAGATATCATGTTACAATTGTAGTAAGTTTGGTCATTATGCTCATGAATGCCCTGAGCCCAGGAGGGTAAAGATGGATTCTTCTTATTCTGTTTTGTGTGAAATTAATGTCTCGAGTGTTGTCTTGCCGTTTGATTCTTATCCATTGTGGATTATAGACTCAGGAGCAACGAACCATGTGACAAGAGACAGAGGAGTTTTTTATTTATTTTTTTGCCGTGTTGCGAAGGGGACTAGGTGGATAAATGTAGGAACCAATGCACGAGTCAAAGTCAAAGGACTTGAGACTTGCAAAATGGACCTTGACGATGGTCGGGTCTTTATCCTACATGATGTTTTATATGCTCTGCAGATCACGCGAAATCTAAATTCTATTTCAGTTTATAATGTATTGTTTACTAAAGGCACATGTGGTAATTAGCATTGATGATACTTGTTATGCATCTGGACATATGATTGATGGCTTTATGGTTTTATATTAGAATAGAATGACGTTTAGTTGTTATGAAGATTATTCATATTCGCTAAATGCTTGTTCTTCTGGCAATGCAAATGTGAATGATGATGTTTGGCATGCTAGATTAGGTCATATTAGATAAGATAGGATGAATAGACTTGTGAAAGAAGGATTGTTGAGTTTTTCATCTAAAGTCGAATTATCCAAATGCGAACATTATCTTGTCGGCAAAATGACTAGAAAAATTTTTGGTAAAGCTGTTATGTTTGAATCTTCATTAGAAGTAATCCATTCTGATATATGTGGTTTGTAAATATTAGAGCACGACATGGAGATCACTATTTCATTATGTTCAATGATGATTATTCACGTTTTGGATGTCTATTTGATATCTTATAAGTCTGAAGTATTGGATTGTTTTAGACGATTCTTAAGTGAGATTGAAAATCAAAAGACATATCTATCAAAGTTTTAAGAACTGATAGTGGACGTGAATATCTATCAGAACAATTCATGGAATTTTGTAATAAAAGGATATAATCTGACAATTAACTATTCCTTATACACCTCAACAAAATGGTGTTACTGGAAGAAGGAATAGGACTTTGATGGAGATGGCTAGATACATGATGGCACAAGTTAATGTAACAAGATGCGTTACCTACGGCAGCTTATGTGCTTAATTGCGTGTCTTTAAAGTCAGTTGCTTTGACTTTATATGACTTTTGGACGAGTAGAAAACCTGACTTGAGTAACCTTAGAGCTTGAGGATCAGCAGCTTATCTACATGATTCATCGAGTCAGTATGGAAATTTGGATCCTAGAGGCAAACATTCTAAGTGTTACGTGTTCATAGGAGATCAGAAAGGGATCTTAACTGAGATAGAATCACGTAATGCTCATTTTTCTGGAAACGGAATTTCCTAGTAGAGGGGGCATCAGGAATGTTGAACCTATTTTCGAGGTAGTAGAAAACCAATATCTACAAGCTCTAAGTAGGAGTAGTAGTTTAGCTGATGGTGTAGATCTTGATAGATATTTGCCGATTGAGGATGATCTGATTCCCAATGAGAGCATTTTGTCTATAGAAGATTATCAACAGCTATCTCGAAAAAATTCTAGGAAACATGTGCCCAAAAGGCATTATAATATTGAAGGACATGCTTTCTTTGTTTCACCAGAAAATGGAGATGTTTCTCATGTTGATGAGGAAGAGCCCAGAAATGTTAGAGAAGCTCTGACATGTCCAACAAAGGAGAAATGGATGAAAGATGAGATGGAGTCTATGAGTCAAATCAAGTCTGGGAACTTGTAGATCTTCCAAAGGGACGAAAGGCTATTGGGAATAAATGGATTCTCAAAATCAAAAGAAAGTCTGATGGCTCAATAGAGAGGTATAAGGCTCACTTGGTGGTAAAAGGTTATACTCAACAAGAAGGTATAGACTACGAAGAAATTTTTTCACCTGTAGTGAGGTTTACCTCGATTCATGTACTGTTGGCTATAGTGGCTAGTATGAATTTGGAATTATACTAAATGGATGTTAAGACCGCATTTCTCAATGGAGAACTAGAAGAAGAAATCTATATGCAATAACCTGTAGGATTTATTCTTCGAGGTCAAGAGGATAAAGTTTGTAGATTGAAGAAGTCGATCTACGAACTTAAACAATCCTTCAAACAGTGGCATTTGAGATTTCATACAACGATCATCTCATATAACTATGTTATGATAAACGAAGACCACTGTATTTACGTTAAACGATCCAATGGTTGTTTTGTGATGAAGCAGAGTGCATACTTGGTGCGAAGATCCATAGGGATCCTTTAAAGAAGTTATTGGTTTGTCCCAAGAAACATACATCAAGAAACTTTTAGAACGATTCAAAATGGACACCTGCAAACCTATAGATACTTCCATTGTGAAAGGCGAATCATAAATGTGTCCCAAGGCTCAAGATGAAAAGAATAAAATGGCCAGAGTACTATATGCCAATGTGATTGACTGCAGATTATTCTTTCTGTTATCACTGAATGGGTATACAGACGTTGATTGGAGTGGTGATTTAGATAAACATAAATCAACTCTCGGTTTTGTCTTCTTGCTCAATAATGGAGCAATCTCATAGTGTAGCAAGAAACAGACATGAATAGCACTGTCCACTATGGAAGCTGAATTTGTGGCATGTACGTCTGTAGTTCAAGAGGTTATTTGGTTGAGAAGATTCATGAAACATTTGGAGTCTCAAACACTCCAGTGGGAGCTATTTTAATTAATTATGATAATCAGGTGGTTATTGCTTATACAAAAGACCTCAAATATCATGGAAAAACTAAACACATTGACACAAAGTTCAACTTTGTTAGAGATATTGTAGATAAGAAGAAAATTGATTCTTAATTACATTTCAACTCGTTTGAGTCTGCGAAGGATTTAAAATGATGTATTGAATATGTATATATATGTTAATGGAATAGTTAATGGCTTAACTATTCATATATGTTTTATAAATTATATGTGATGGTTCACATATAATAGTATGTCGGCAAGTTATGATTGTCTCTCTCATACGGGCAATCGCCTCTGGCTCAGAGGGAACGCAGAGATGAGATTACAATAGTTAATGTAATCGGGATAAATTTTTCCACGACTCAAATCCAACTTGTTGAAAAGCTAAATCGACGAAGATCCTATACCTTGGAGGGAAGATATCCGAGTTAAGTGTATGGGACACACTTGAACTCTGATTTACACTATGTCTAATTTTACGACATACACTTTCTTGGAAGGAAGTTAAAGACATTATGACATGTGTTTTAGGAAAACGACATGTGCTAAGCTGACCCCAACAGGATTGAGAAAATTATCTCTAATTTTTCAGAAGTATGAGTCCTTATCTATTGGTTACCCTTATGACTTTCTACCATATTCTAAGTCTTCACTTGGTGTTGCTACTTTAGCATGTTACCAAAAGAGCTATGGTTAATAACGACGATGCGGTACATGTCCAGGAAAGCAGCTATAGTGGGAGACTGTAGATACGTAGTGAGATGGGATGAACGTCTTAATTTAACATATACTATTGTGATTCATTGACTAGTCAATCAAGTAGGGTCTTGATTATGAATACATAGTTATTTGCAAAAGGGTTGAATATGCTCTGACAAATTCAGGGATTGAAAAGAGATATGTCAACTTATGTTAAATGTTCACGAGTTCTGGGGTATAGCGAGCTTGTTGAGTTACATTGATAAACTGGTTGAGTTGTTATATATCTCTAACAAGTGTATTGCGATTAAAACTCATATCTCGTGGGTCACACGATGTATTAATCTGTACGAGAATATGATTCATGAAGGAAATGAGTCAGACAACTTTTGACTTCATATGTGAGTGGGAGATGTTAATAATAATTAATATTATTTAATTATTATTTATGTCAAAACTCCGCCGATCTATTTTCATGATACTGGAGCGGATATTCTGCTAGGTTTTCAATCCTTTCCACTTATGATTTGTGGATAAGTGAGAGACAAGAGTTAAGATTGGTTACTTAACTCCCATCCTTTGGGAATAAAAGACACTGCGCCATGCAGTTGTCAATAACGCTCATACGTTGAATCGGTTCATGCGCAAGGCAGAACGCAAGAACACTGAACGAGAAAGCGTTTCTCTCCCTCGTCAGTTCTTCATATTCTGCAGACTAATACTATATCGTGAAAATATACTCTCAACCCCATGTTGAAGGATTGATCCAGATATCACAGTCTATCGTGAGTACCAATCGGTTCAGACGATCAACTAATTTCTTCCGCTGCAACGTAAATTCTACGGAGAGAGGTAAATGAGATTACTCTCTTTGTATGTTTGTACGTTTATGATAGTGAGTTTTTCCAACAAGTTGCACTAATTAAATTGGAGTTTTATCAATCTGTATTGAAATTCAACTAATTCACAAGGAATTTACACCTAGTAGTTAATTTAATCAGATATTTCATATGCATGTAAGTATATGGGTGGTTCTTAATTATTTGGCAATTATATACGAGTACGACCATGTATGGTATATAATCTGTATTAGTTTGGAGAATCAGTGACACCTATGATTATAAGTATAGTGTTGGAAGTTGGGCACTTGGGCTTTTTTATTTTATTTTATTTTGTTATTATTATTATTTTTAATCATGAAAATTTGTTTGTTAACTCAATTATTGTTGTTTCACCTCGCTAATGATGTTTTAATTTCAGTTCTTTGATGCTATTTTTAAATTGAAATATTTGATTATGAATTTATTTATAAATGACAAATTATTGTATGGAATTTTTATTTTTATTTATTTATTTTTTTTTGCCAATTTCTCATTTCGGTCAGATTTTTTTTTTTAGATTTATTTTACTCTTAAAGTTTAATATTTAACCTTAAAACTTATTGATTTTAAGGATATAGTTGTAATTAAGACAACACTTACAAGTGACCGTCCCAAATCTCAATTATTTTCAAAGAAAACTAATTATCACTTCTTAATAAAAACTTCTTAATAAAAACGTTACTATCACTTTTCATTAAAAATATTATATTTTTATTTATCTATAAATATTAATAAAATAATTCATATAATAATACTTTCACTTTTCATCAATTAGCATCAGTTTTTATCTATATACTTAGATTTGTTTTTATAAGATGCTCTCAAATAAGTTATTTTTAAATGAAAATAAAAGGCTCAATTAAATTTACTAGAAATCAATCAATCACATAGAGGAAAGGGTATATCATTCCAAAGTTATTTAGTTGATTGCTTTGAATTTGATTGGATGAAATTACAATTGAAAATAATGAACTTATTATTTAGAATAACTTAAAGTAATAAAAAATGTATTTCTTAATTTTAGAATATAATAAAACTATCACATTATTTATATTAAATGATTAAATTATATAACATTATAAGGAATATATAATTTTTTAACATGATAGTCTTTATTTAATAATAAAATCTTTCAAATATTAAAAATAAAATTACTTAAAATCTAAAATTCACCCAATATATTATATGTTGTGAATTTATTATATGCATGATACTTCATTTTATATTATATTAAATAAATTTTATTTATTTATTTTTAATTTAATAAATTTTAAATATCAATTAAAATAATTGAATGAGAATTGAAAAATAAATTTATATTTAAAAATATATTATTTTAATAAAATTATCAATAATTTTAAATAAATATAATGCTATAAAAATTAAACAAATAAAAATAAATACTCTTTCCGTCCCACTTAAGCCTGTGCCCCCATCATGACTCGAAGATTAAGAAAATTGAAACCTTTTAGGTGTACAACGGTATATTTTTAGAATAAATAAATAATAAAGTATGCTACGCGTGTTAAATATAGTTGATTTTTTTTTAAATATTGTACGTAGAATGGTGATTGTATTCGATTTTTTGCATTTTTAGGTAGCACAATTTTTTATTGGACAACCCAAAATAAAAAAAAAATATTTCATCTTGAAAGGATACATTCTTTATGGATTGATCATTCTTATTAATAAAAGAGTTGGTCTCCTGAGCTGTGTTAAAGTATGTCTATTATTTATATAAAGTATGTTTAATGGTTATTAAAATATGTTTTCTAAAATATGTTGTATTATCTATTAAAATATAATTTTAGTGTGTTATAATTTGATTTATTATTGACATACTTTAACGGTAAATAAATATATTTTATCTATAAAATAAGCATATTTTAGTGAACGGTAAATAAATATATATTTTATCTATAGAATAAACATACTTTAGTGATGGGTCGATCCGTCGCTACCCCATCTCACAAATAACCCGTCTCCGTCTCTTAAGAGGGTGTCTCTAATAAAAAAATATCCATAGGAATAAAATTAGAAATAACAATTCTATTCTCATTTAATTTAATTCCATCATACTAATTACGAGTATTTACATTATGCTTTGCCAAAAAGTAATGCTTTGAGCTAAATATTTTGAGTTCGAGATTCCGTTGAAGCCTTTAAAATACATGAGAACTAAAAGTTGTTTCTTGAAAGCAGTGTTTTCAAAATTGGACCGGACTGACTTGAACCGGTTGAACTGGAAATCGCCGGAAAGGACCGGCTTGAACCAATTGAACTTGGAATCGGAGCCGGGACTGATCGGAACAACCTATATAATCGCTTTTATGGTTAAACCACCGAAAAAAATTGGGCAGAACCGAAAAACCGGCGGAACCAGTTGAACTGGAGAACCGCCGTTTTTGTTCCAAATCTAAATGGTTTCTAAACATCTACATTTCTATGCTGTTCATTGATTGAAATTTTAATACAATCTCAAAATACATTACTTAAAATTACACATTCTATATAGCAAATCCAATGAAACAAAGAAATTTTTGAAAACCCCTTTCGGTTGAAGTGAATTTACAGTGTTCTCTACCATTAAATTTTGCTGCAAAATGACATGGATTCTTCACCTAGAAAACCGATGCTTAATGTGAAAAGAAGAAGAGATGGGGTAGCGACGAATCACGGTTATTGAATTGTCAATTGAGAGAGATATAGAGGAAGACTGAAAGGGAGGGAGCGAAGAGAGATAGAGGAAGACTGGAAGAGAGGGTGGAGTCGTGCTGTGAGCAAGAGAGAGAAGGCAGAGAGAGCGGCTCAGTATTCTGATTCGTTACGACATATAATGTGCCAAACCCTAAGAATATATTAGTCATGTGGCAATGGGCTTAAGTGGGCTTCCTTGGTTATTTAAAACAAAGAAGTAGTAAGTGGGCTGGGCTGAAGTGAAAAAAGAATGTATGTTTTAAATATTATTAAAATTATGTAATTTTCATTTTTTTTGGTTGAATTGTCGGTCCTACCGGTCGACCGTGAACCGTTGGAGCTGCCGACTCGATCTCCGATCTGATTATAAAAACACTATTGAAAGATTAAATTACAAGCCAAGAGAGAATGTTTCAATATATATAGAATTTCATATTACTAGGATAATATTAGTTGGCCTCGATAATGCAGTTCTTGCAGAGATTATAAGAAAAAAAGGAGTGTGCTCCTCTTAAACAAGAAATCTAGCAACTTCAGAAGAATTATACCAACTCTTTTTGCGAAAGCTCTCATAAATTAACCATCATCATTATTGATAAGAAGAAGGGCCGAAAAAACAACTAAAATTTCAGTATATCGCCCTTACCATAACAAAAAATGCTAAATTTATCAAAATTTTAAGTATGCCAAAATTTTTGGTAAGGTATGATAACGTATTGAAATTTTTGATACGATAACAGTATATAAATTGTCAATGCCGCTGTATTTCGATAAATAACGAAATACCGTAAAATATTCAATTTTTTAGTATTACGATATACATATAAGGCTAATCATACTGTGCACCCTATGAAAGGGTGCACCCACTTTCAAAAATATATACAAATACAAACAAAAACATATACAATTATGAACAAAAATGTATACAATTTAATTGTTAGTTTTTTTAATGAAAAAGTGAGCGTAAAAAAATATTAACAAAAGTTATACACATATGAATGCTAATTTTTTTAATGAAAAAGTTAGTGTGAAAAAGGTATACAATTATTAAGAAACAAGTATACAAATAAATAATATGTATACAAAATAGAATAAAAAAATTATACACATATGAGTGCACTCTTGCACCCGAGTGCACCTAATATCAACTCTACATATAATATGGAGTATGTAATTATAATTATTATTTTATATTATAACTTTTTAATTAAATTATAATTATTATATACTAATATAAGAATTATAATTATTATATATAATTATAATTATTATAATCCTAATAAATATATCTTTATATATTTAAAATTTTCAATTGTGTACACCACATTCATTTCTTAATGGTTGGAGCTAGAAATAGTTTATACTCTTATATTATTTAATATGTTTGGTTAATATTAAGATTTGAATTGTTTTTACACTATTACTTAATTTGGTCATTTGTGGATAGTCATATATATATATATATATATATATATATATATATATATATATATATATATATATATTATGAATTTATTATCTATTAGAATTTGTTTTATTGTTTATCTTTCATTTTTTAATACAAATTTTAATTAGGTATACCAAATTTTAGATGCAAAATAGAACTATATATACCGATATTTTAGGTATGATATGATATAAGTAGCATGTATACTATTTTCCTATATAGAAACATCGGTATACCAAACTCTGATATACCAAAAGTTTATGTAATGTAATGATATGATTTTTTTTTATACCAAAACTTTCGATACGACATTTGGTATGATCAAAATCTCGGTATACCATACCACTCACCCCTAAATTAAAAAACACCCATTGATACATAAAAAGACAACAATTTTTTAACTCTTAAAAAAATGGTTTTAGAATAAAAAATTAATTTAAAATTGATGATTTAATCACTAGTAGAGGGTTATAAGTTTAACTATATAGATATTAAACGGGACAAGCCCTATGCAGATAAGGATATTCAATTAATATGTAATTAAGAACATTTCTAATAATCTCCTGCACACACGCCATCGTGCAGAGCCGACTCGGGCCCCACAAGTCATGGCCTCATGGGCTGAACTTGGGCCTTGAAGCCCACATATCTGTTTGGATAAAAGTTTGATAGTGGATTATAAACTGAACTTAAAATCACTAAGTCGAAGGCAATACTATTGACACCCACAACTTTGCTTTAGGCATTCGAATTGAAGACAAAAATGGTGTAAATTTCAATTATATCCCTTCACCATTTCTATACCCTAACCCCTTTATTATTACATTAAAAAAAACAATTTACTTTGCACACCCAATTCACACTCCAATTAAAACACACTAAAAATGCACACTCACACCAAAAACACACACCCACACATACACCTAAAACATACAGCACAAACTGTAATAGCCCATATAATTTTATACATAAATCCAATTGTGGCCCAACTCATAGAGGCCCAATATAAGTATAAAGCATAATCCAGCCCACTTGTTGCTGCAACCGCGTGAATGATGAAGAGGAATCAGAGTTTTATACATTTTTCTTATTTATGAAATCTCCTCCTGTCCAAGAAATTATCATATCTAGTCCATTCTCAAAGAGATATCTCCCTGCAATCAAATCATGAATTTATTCTCTTTACTAAGGAAAGTTTGACCACTCTTCCGTGTTAATTTTTCTGGAGATTTGGCCCAGTCATTCAAGCATAAAAACCGATCATTCTTTTCATCCTTAGAGACCACTCACAGTTTCTTGTCAAGCGGCGGCACTTGTACGAAGAGAGAAGGGTAACAGTGCTTTCAGTCTCTTTCTCTTCTCCTTTTCTGCCATCGATCTAAGTTCTAGCCTATTCCCTTTAATTTTTCTACCCCTCATTTTATTTGGATTTCATTATCATATTATATCTTGGATAGTAATGTATAGTTGTATGATTATAGGTTAAGAAGGGTCTGATCGCGACGTTCATTACGCGAATCCAAGGCTTTTACGTGATTGAAAGGTGGGGATTTTCTCGTCTTATGTGTGTTTAAATATTTCACATGTGATAGTTGAATTGATTGGAATATTGTTATCACGTTGTGATCGTATTGAAGTATATGAAATTTGTACGTGCAATACAAGTTTGGACCGTAATGGTGCCTTACTCTTATCACAAGTTTGGTCCGTAATGGTGTCTTACTCTTATGACAAGTTTGGACTGTAATGGTGCCTTACTCTTATCACGGGTAAGAATCGATGTCGTATCTTTATATGAATAATGGACCGAAAGGTGCCTTATTGACATGACATGATTGTATTGTAAGTGAAATTTAATTCTCGCACATGAATTACTTGACATATGTAAGAATGAGTAAATTTTCACTGAGCTGAGTAAATTTTCACTGAGCTGTGGTTGCTCACTCCTTCAATTACCTTCCTTTCAGATTAAAGCGTGGCACTAGCGTACGAGCGTGGGCGTGTCGACAAAGAGACTAAAACAACATTTTAATAAATTTGCTGATTACAAGTTTGCATAGCAGAAACTTTTATCTATTGAGATTTTGTCATATTCGAATTATTATGATTTAAGGTTGGGAAAAATTGTTATGGGTATTATTTGGAAACAGTTGTGAATTCTATGCCTTTGGTATGGAATAAAATTTTATGCGTAGTCTGTGGAAATAATTTGATGAAATACGTGCCTTATCTGTCGGATTTTCTTCGTGATTTGATCGAAAAGAATAAATCAGTTGAAGTCAGGTTTTGGATGCAAAATCATGTGCTGTTTTCTTAAGTCAATTGCATGTTGGTGGTTGAATTAATTTTGTGGATTCGGGTCATGCTTAAGGGAATTGTTGATTAAAATTTTGACATTTAATTTATCACTTGGTGCCAAATTGGGTGGGCTAGGTGCGTGTGAAGGAATTGAGTCTTACATTTTAAAATGTCACGATTAATTATATGTCCAGAAAGTGTGAGTTGACTTTTAAAATATAATATATATATATATATATATATATATATATATATATATATATATATATATATATATATATATATATATATATATATATATATATATCCACACATTTAGGGATTTTTGGAAGGTTTTTAATTCCTAAATAATAATTTGGTTATACGGCAGTTTGTGTTTAAGAAGTAAGTTTGAGTGGTAATTCCATGTAAATAATTATAGTTGATAATTGTTTTGTTGGTCAAATTTGAGGTTTTTATTATTTTTGCAAATTTGCATAAACTTACAGAATCGGTTTTTGTTGAACTTTTCCCTCATAATTGCTAAATCACTTATTTATTGTTTTCAGCATATTAGGTTTTATTCTTCTAAGTTTGACAAATCTTGTATGTTTTAAATGATATGAATTTAGGAAAAACTTATAATCCTTGTCTTTAAAGGTTTTTGCTAAATACTTTTTTTAAAATTAAATTGCAAAAACTTATAGGACCTAACTTTTATTTAACTCTCTTTTATATTGAATTAATTGCGGACCTAACTTTTATTCAACTCTCTTTTACTTTGAATTAATTGCTTAAAGTTTGCTGAAACTTATGGGACTTGCTCCTTATTCATTATCCTTTATCTTTGGACTATTATTTATTTAATCAAAAATTTAAAATGTTTTATCACGCCCTATTTAATATTTTATAATATGAGAATTTTCTTTATTTAGAAAATTGGGGTGTGACACAAACACTGCAACAAGCACAAGCAATTCTGATAATGGGTTTGTTAGTGGTGATAATTGGAGCATGAGACAGAGTCACAGCGGCAGCTTGTGTCTGGGAAGAGCAATGCTGAAGAAGCCGACTTATGTTCATGGGATAAGGTGATTGCGTCCGTTGATTCGCAAATGGATGGAGTGATACAGAAAACCATCTGGGAGGACTTTGCTGCTTGCATCTGCACTGTCATAAGCATTGCTACCAACGAAAAATAATTTCAGCAGCTCACTAATGAAATTTTTACAAATTTTTGATGACATTGCTGAAATTTAATAAAATTTTCAATATACCAATTTTGAAATCTTAAAGCTCCAATTCTCTTACACTCAAACAACATACCACTCTAATTCTTATTCCTACCATCTATTAAACTCAAGATCATCTATAATTTTACTAATTTGTCAATTAATTACACAATTTCACAAACCCACAAATTATATATACAATGCAAATGTAAATTAATTACTTTTATCAATTACTTGGCTCTTTCCATGTTTTGATTTCTTTTGTGTGAAATGGAGGTTCTTCTATTTTCTCCTCCTCTTCTATTCCCTCTCCTTTTCTTTCCTCCAACTTTTGTTATCAATTGTGTGTGTGAGCAGGTGTGTGTTTTAAGTGATTTATGTGAGTGTTTTCTGTGTGATTGGGTATTTTTAGTGTGTATTTTACGTGTAGTACGAGCTGGGTATGCAAAGTAAATTTTTTTTTTCTTTAGATGTAATAATAATGGGGTTAGGGTATAAAAAGGGGGAGGAATATAATTGAAATTTTACACTTTTTTGGTCTACAATCGGATGCCTAAAGCAAAGTTGGGTGCCATTAGTGCCACCCCTAAGGTAAAACATATTAAAAGACCATGAACACTCAACAACCTCTAGATTCAAACTTGAATTTGAACAGCTGCTGTAACTCCTAAAGCCCATGGTCAAAGAGGGAGCCTCTTAATGAACAGTGGCTTACATAAACCCTCCCTATTTAACAATTGTAAAAACAATTATACTCTAAAATATTTTTAACCCTAAAAATAAATATTACACTATAAGAGCATAATAGAATATAAACCACTCATTACTTCTTTCTTCTTTCTTCTTTCTTCTTTCTTCTTCTGGGATCTCAATAAAATCATCAGAGCCGGGTTCAATAAATTCCAGGTTAAGTAAGGGGTTGGGTTTCCTGTTATGGGTGGGCGTTTTGGGTGGGGGATTGGGGGAGATAGGGTTTGGGTTCGAATTGATGGGGTTGGGAGAGGCATTACCAAGCGGGGTTTTGGAAGTAGATGCCTCATGTTGGTGGGAAGGAAGGATTGGGTTGTGGGTAGAATTTTGGTTAGCTGAAACTGGGGAGGAGATAGAACCAAAGCATAGAGCTAGGCTAGCTTCTGATGCCGGGAGTTTGTAGGCTGGGTTGAATGGGGTTAAGGCTATCATTCTCATCGTCGGAGTAAAGGGCCAGTTGATGAGAGAGAGTTGGTGGGGATTTCCATCAGTTTGTCTTGTAGTGTAGTAGGATGGATAGGAGCTGTACCATGGTTAGTGGGAGACTTACTTGAAAAAGGGGAGGAGAGAGATGATGGCCCAGAAGGTCATAGCATTCCACTTTCCTCAACCCGAGTGAAGCCACTGTCACCTGCTGCAGCAGCTTTACTGCCATCTGCGACTAGCAGCTTTTTCAGATCAGCAACGGTGAAGTCGTCGCTTTCCTGGAACAAAGGCGACTCACCACTCGCCGCCAGCAAGCTTCCTACTCCATTGTCAGTACCAAGATCAAACTGTTGCATTAGAGATCCGACAGACGGGGGAACGGCTTGATAGGCGTGTAGACAATTAAATTTTATTGTCTAATAAATATAAATGCAAAGGAAGATATATTAAATATTGGTTAAATATTTATTTATTAAGGAGTTTAAATAAATTAAATCCTAAAATAAATGAATAAATAATTAATAATTAATATAATTATTTAGCCCAAATTTAAGTTAAATGAGCTCAATTCAAGTTAAGTGGGCTTGATTCAAGTCAACAAGCCCAGCCAAATCAAATACAGTTCCGCAAACTTAATTAAATTAAATAGACTCAAATCCAACCTGGCAGACTTAATTAAAGGAGAAAAGTCCAACATATCTTTTTAAGGAGAAAATATCTCACAAGTGGTTATTTCTCTACCTATAAATAAGGGCCTTTAGACCTCATTCCAATCACACTAAAATATTTGAAGACGTAGACGCTTCTGAAGAGATCAAGAATACGAGCAGTGCTCCCTTAAAATATTCAAGCATCTTCAAGCCAAGAACGGCCTGCGATCCGAGATCAAGGTTCTAAGCCCCTCCGATTCGACGTTCTTCCAACCAGCCGCCTTCGATCAAAGATCAAGATCCAAGTAAAGCAAGCGGAGATTAAGATCAAGTGAAGATCAAGATCCAAGTCAAGCGGAGATCAAGATCAAGTGAAGATCAAGATCCAAGTTCAGTAAAGATCAAGTGAAGATCAAGATCCAAGTCCAACGAAGATCAAGTGAAGATCAAGATCAAGTCAAGTGAAGATCAAGACCAAGTCAAGTCGAAGATCCAGATCCAAGTGCAGATCTAAGTCGAAGATCAAGTTCAAGATATATTCTAGTCAAGAACAGTCCCCAATCAGAGACTAAGGTGCTAAGCCCCCCGATTCGGCGTTCTCCGTGAAGTCAACGTTCTACCAAATTGAATGGTGTTCTTTACGATAAATCTTCAAGTCAACGTTTGATTCGAATAAAGGCTCGACGCCTCCGGATAAACATTTTAAAGCTTCAAGTCAAGCCTGAGCATGGACAAGATTCATCCGAAGATCCGACTCAAAAAGTTGATAAAGTCAACAAAAGTCAACTCAAGAGAGGAATTAGAGGATAGCTAGAGACTGTTCATTCAAATTCTCAAACTCAATCCATATCGGATTATCTTTGTAATTTCTTTTGTGTTTATTATTTAATAAATACAAATTTTGTTGTTACAAATTTTGGCATGCCCAGTGGGACAGTTTCTACCTCTCATCTCTTCTCTTTAAAAGTTTGAAGATACAAAGTATGACTGCTCTCAGGATTGTCATAAGAATGTCTTTTGCATCGAAGCCTTCGGAGCAGCAAACTATGAAGATTGAAATGGCAACTCCACTCAAGATTGTGATAAGAAGGCCTACTACCTTAAAACTTTCAGAGTTACAGAATGAAGATGTTGAAGTTTGAGACAAACCACATGGTGTAAAATCCGATAAGGATGAAGATGTTGAAGCCTCCTCAGAGATAAACCACATGGTGGGAATTGTTCTCGATAAGCCATTGCAAGACGACAAAGATGGTGAAGATGACTCTATCTGCCAAACTCCTCAATCCACAGAAAATTCGGCGTATGACTCATCCATAGCCTTAGCCATGACAATAAGCACTTCGTCTGTCGAAGAACAACTGGCAAGCTTGACTCAATCTGTTGCCGCACTCACCAAACAAAGCCAAGAACAAGGTCTGTTAATCCTCAAGCTAATGGAGAAGATGACCAACACTGAAATAAGTCATGCAAATGAAAAACTAGTTGAGGATGGAGATGAGGAGGAGGACTCCGCGAAGTGTCATCCATCTGAAATAAACCCAGTTGAGGAAGAGATACAAATTTCAGCTGACGGAATGCTCTCTATGAATCAACTGAAGAATATCGTACTAGAGACGATAAAAACAAGTTTAAAGAGAACTCCAAATCTTCTGTTGCTTACAAAAAGCCATTTACAAAGAGAGTTGACAGCTTGAAGATTCCAGTTGACTACCAGCCTCCTAATTTTCAATAATTCGATGGCAAAGGCAACCCAAGACAACACATAGCACACTTTGTCGAGACATGCAATGATGCTGGAACCTTTGATGATCACATGCTCAAACAATTTGTCCGCTTATTAAAAGAAAATGCCTTTGATTGGTATATAGACTTGGAAGCTAGCTCCATCGATAGCTGGGGGCAAATGGAAAAAGAGTTTCTCGATCGCTTCTACAGCACTCGAAGGACTGTTAGTATGCTCGAATTGACTAACACTTTCCAGTGGAAAGAAGAGCCATCAATCTAATATATTAATCGATGGAGAAATCTAAGCCTGAACTGCAAAGATCAATTGTCTGAAGTCTCTGCCGTCAACTTGTGCATTCAAGGGATGCAGTGGAGCCTGCGATACATCCTTCAAGGAATTCAACCAATGACTTTTGAAGAACTAGCTACAAGAGCTCATGATATGGAGTTGAGTATGGCATCAAGTGACTTTGAATTACCTTCAACTAATGACTCTTATGAGTTTGGAGACATGTCTTTCGACACCAATGTTTATTAAGAATAAAAGAAATGAAGTTAAACCAAGAGAAAACAACGCATCCCAAGATTGGAGGCAATGAACAGTTGATAAATCAAAGTTAAAACTCCTTGACACGAGTTAAAACTGTCTGCATTACGATCCTTGATACGAGCTTAAACTATCTAAAATCTCCCAAGTCAAAGCTCCTTGACACGAGTTAAAACTGTCTGCATTACGCTCTTTGATACGAGCTTAAACTATCTAAAATCTCCCAAGTCAAAGCTCCTTGATACGAGCGAAAACTGTCTACATCACGCTCCCTAACACGAGCGAAAAACTGTCTACATCACACTCCTTGACATGAGCTAAAACTATCTACAAGTCATGCTCATTGATACGAGCTTAAACTGTCTAACTCAAATTAATTCTCCTTGAGAAGAGACGAAACTCTCTACACATTATGCTCCTTGATATGAGCTAAAATTATCCACACAATGCTCCTTGATACGAGCTTAAACTGTCTAACTCAAATTAATTCTCCTTGAGAAGAGACGAAACTCTCTACACATTATGCTCATTGATATGAACTAAAACTATCCACATAATACTTCTTGATACGAGCTTAAACTGTCTAACTCAAATTAATTCTCCTTGAGAAGAGATGAAACTCTCTACACATTATGCTCATTGATATGAGCTAAAACTATCCACATAATGCTCCTTGATACGAGCTTAAACTGTCTAACTCAAATTAATTCTCCTTGAGAAGAGACGAAACTCTCTACACATTACGCTCCTTGATATAAGCTTAAATTATCTCACTTAAATCAAATCTCCTTGAGAAGAGACGAAACTCTCTACATGTTATGCTCCTTGATACGAGCTTAAACTATCTAACTCAAATCAAATCTCCTTGAGAAGATACGAAACTCTCTACATGTTTAAGACTCATTGACACGAGTATAAATTGTCTATAAATCTCAATTCCAAGATTCCTTGAGAAGAGTATAAACTGTCTACAAATCTCAAAATTTAAAATTCATTAGCACGAGTATAAACTGTCTACAAATCAAGTTCGAGACTCCTTGAGAAGAGTATACACTGTCTACAAATTTCGAGACTCCTTGAGAAGAGTATAAACTGTCGACAAATCAAGTTCGATGCTCTTTGATGCACGAGTTTAAATTGCATGTCACTCCTGGCTCTCATGAGTATAAACTGTGTACGACACCACCCATTTAAACCAAATCGTGTCCATTTGAACAACGTTATGAATTGATCTTCTGAAAAAAAAAATACGTAAGGAGTTTAGTGTATACTAAACTCAGTCATAATTCAAATTACTTCCATCAAGTACGCGAGATCAACAAAAAGGGCAGTATGGACGGCAAAGAAGGACATGAAATTAACCATGTAAGAAATTTACAAAGGTGAAGTCCCGGGAAAATTCACGTGATTAATTGGAAACATAAATGGCCGCCCACTATCAATTATTTGGGGTCACTCCATCTTGTTGGCAAGAGATTCCATGAGAAGTATAACAAGGATTAATTAGATCCATTATCAAATATGGAATTAATTAATTAAGTCCATTAACAAACAAATGTGGAATAAATTAACTGGGCCCAAATATAGTCAAAATAAGCCCAAAGTCAAAATTGATTTCAATCAATCAATTTCCTTCCCCAAGAAGGGCGTGAGTTTTCTGGTGCAAATTGGAAAGAATTTCCTTACAAGAAAAAAATTGCTTCTCTTGTCAAATGGAAAAGATCTGGGCTGCTGTTTCCCTCCACTGGCCATCGCGCCACCTGCTGTGTCACTACTTCCACCGGGAAATCGCGAGCTCAGTCGCCGGATCTTGCCGTGTCCGAGTCACTCGCTGCCTCCACTGCCAGCGACCGCCTCCGTCGCTCGCCGTCCAGCATCGCCGCCAAGCCTTTCCGGAGAATCTCGCCCGCAATACCAGTGTGCTTCATCCGCTGCTGAAGCGCCGCCACAGCCGAGAGTTCCAGCGCTGGTTGGAAATCTCCACGGGAGGTCCAAGTTGTTCAAGTCATGGCCGTTTACTGGCACCGCTGTCCATCGGAAACACCCATGCCGCTACGTCCATTCCAACCATTGAAGCTTCCGGCGATACTCAGCCGACCATGCAGTCAAACTGCTGGGGAACCAAAATCCGCCGAAAATCGCCACCTGCCAACACCGTCAGAAGCGCGAAGCGCCCAATCGCCGCCTGCAATCGAGCCATTGACGACGCCGCCAAGGAACGCCATGCTAGGTCTGCCGTCGACCGCTCTCTACCTCGACGCCTTTGGTCTGAATTCAGACTTGAAAATTTGGGAGTCTGAATCACCGCTGCCGCCGCTGATAGTTCCGCCACCCTTTAAATAGCTGTGAAAAAACGTTGCACAACGTATAAATTTTAAAGATTTGAGGATATCTACTTATATATTTCATGTGAGATTATCCTTATTTTTAAAAGATTTGAAAAGAAATAAAGGATATCTTCTTATGTGGCTCAAATCAATGAGATAAAGGCGGAAATTAAGGCTGTGAGTATGCGGCTGAGTAGAAAGTTAGTGAATACATTTTCTGAAGATGAGGTATCAAATTTGCATTCAAGATTATCTTCTAGAAATATGATGTATTCAAGATTGGATATTAAACAATAAGATGAGATGGCGTTATCTGCTTATTCACGAACAGGAACAAATTCATTGGGCTGTAAAGGAAAGAAATTGAAGCAAAGAAAATTAATGGGCCAAGGAGAGAATACAGGGTGCAAATTAAGAGTTGATGGACCAAGAAAATAATGTTGCAATTTGTCCACTTCAAGAAAATTTCAGTGAACAAAATGGAAAGCGGCATTTGTAGACAATTAAATTTTATTGTCTAATAAATATAAATGCAAAGGAAGATATATTAAATATTTATTAAATATTTATTTATTAAAGAGTTTAAATAAATTAATTCCTAAAATAAATGAATAAATAATAAATAATTAATATAATTATTTGAGCCCAAATTTAAGTCAAATGGGCTCAATTCAAGTCAAGTGAGTCTGATTTTAGTCAACAAGCTCAGCCAAATCAAATCCAGTTAGGCAGACTTAATTAAATTAAATAGGCTCAAATCCAACCTGACAAACTTAATTAAAGGAGAAAAGCCCAACATATCTTTTAAAGGAAAAAATATCTCACAAGTGGTTATTTTCTCTATCTATAAATAAGGACCTTCAGACCTCATTTCAATCACACTAAAATATATGAAGACGTAGACGCTTCTGAAGAGATCAAGAATATGAGCAGTGCTTCCTTGAAATCTTCAAGCATCTTCAAGCCAAGAATGACCTGCGATCCTTGAAATCTTCAAGCATCTTCAAGCCAAGAATGACCTGCGATCCGATATCAAGGTTCAAAGCCCCTCTGATCCGATTCGGCGTTCTCCGTGAAGTCAACGTTCTACCAAATTGAACAGTGTTCTTTACGATAAATCGACGCCTCCGGATAAACGTTTTAAAGCTTCAAGTCAAGCATGAGCACAGACAAGCTTCATCCGAAGATCCAGCTCAGAAAGTTTATAAAGTCAACAAAAGCCAACTCAATAGAAGAATTAGAGGATAGCTAGAGACTGTTCACTCAAATTCTCAAGCTCAATCCATATCAGATTATCTTTATAATTTCTTTGTGTTTATTATTTAATAAATACAAATTATGTTGTTCTATAATTAATTATGGCGACACTGTAAGCAATTGCCGCTGCTTTCCCAATAAATCTATTTTCATAAATCCAGTAGTATTCGTTGTTTCCTCCGGAGATAGATCGGTGATGTACATCTGAGTATTAAGTGAAATAGGCTTTCTGGATGGAGGAGTACGCATCTCTCTGAATCCCATAAGTGATGTCACTTTCAATTTTTGTTTCTTGTTGCTCTGTTTCCCTAAGCTTCCTTTACTTCCTATAGGAGAAGGCAGTGAACGAGGTTTCCGGAGAGGCATGATCGGCCGGAAACTGAAGCACAAGTTAATGGAGACTACTCAGGGGTAGTTAGTTCACTGACCTCCATTAACTTTGCTCGGAAGGAGCTGATTTACGGAGGGGTGAGAGAGATCTCTAGAGAGAAGGAGGAGAATTCCCTAAAGAGAGAAAATATTTGAATATTAGTGGTGCTACTTATATCGGAGAGGAAATCATTTTATCATTAGTAACAATCCATCTAAATCGAGTGCACTATCAGGATATGTTAGAAAAACTAAACCTAGTTTTCAAAATCTAGTATATGTACTATGCAAATACTCCATCCGTCCCAAACTAAAATTCTCAATATTCGTTTTTTCCATCCCCAGCTCAAGTTCACACCCACATAAAAGAAAATGACACTTAATATATAACCCCCACAACACATTTTAATTCAAAATTGTCATCAATTTTTAACACACATAACATATTTTAATATAAAAATACTAAATTACCTCTAAAGGTAAGGTATAAAAAAAAGCTTTTATTAGTATTCGTGCAAACAGTAAATGTGAAAAATGAATTAAAATCAAGAATTACACAAATACAATTTCGCAGAATAGCTTAGTTAAAGGGAAACAATAATTTTCAATGGACTTTATTATTTTAGAGGATCCCTTATTATATATATAGCCTACCAAATGACATTATAAAGGTAAAAACCTTGTTAATGCTCCCTTATACAGCCTACCAAATCAGGAGTAAGTCAAAAGTACAAACTCAAAAGAAAAATGAGATTTTGTCTTTTCAATTTTGTCACTCATCTAGCAAATAACAAACAAAAATCAGGAGATGATAATTAAAATGTCACAAGATGTGGAAAAAGTCACGCCCTGACTTAATTATTCCAATACTCCCTCCGTTCTGTTTAAAGAGTCTCATTTGATTTTTGCACGTGAATTAAGGAGTATTATTATTAACGTATAATAGCTAGTTGTATTAGTGGGTGTGTGTGTGTTATATTTTAATTGTATTAGTGGATATGTGTGGGTTCCATGTGTGTAAAAATTAAAATGAGACCTTTTGGGGGAACCCCCTGAACAGAAAAAAGAGATTCTTTAAAGTGGACAGAGGCTGAGTACATGAAAAAAGTAGCAATTAAAATGATGAATTAAAGAAGTGACAATATAATTTGGGAGACTTATAGTTAAATACAACTTATACGCTAACATTACTATGAGATACATGTAAAATCTTAATTAATCTTATCAATAATTTAATACATTTTTACCCATACTTGTAATCCCTTAATCTCATTTAATTTACGCAATACTCACCATTTTATTTGCAACAGTGCTTCCAATTAGATGAGTGATGTAGTGTTGCTCCATATATCAACAAACTTGTAAAGCTCTATCTTCCGAACACAGTTGGCCCAAAAAAAGGAACAATTAATCCCTTAATTCACACCTCTTTCTCTTCATTCACAGTAATTTTTTGCATCACTCCTTAATAATTATTGCACGCATAAAAATAATAATAATAATAAAAAAATTACATATTTACAGAAATACTTGCACATCTCTGAATAATTAGTTACACACACGGTTAGGAGAATGGTGATTACTATTTTTATTTTAATATTTACTAAACTCTATTCCTGATTTTTTTAATACTTAACACTAATTATATTAAACAGGCTTAGATATAGGGAATAGATTTAGATAATAGGGTATATTAAGAATAATATTATATTTTGTATTTTCTTTTAATCCTAAAAAATAGGAATGTATTTCATAGTAATAATGTCAAGAAATTTGTATGAATTAGTAATAATTTCAAATAATATCTACACTAATGTGTAAATGACATGGATATTCTGGATCACTTTATTATAACATTGCATGTATCACATGACAGATATAATACATAAGAGAAGGAAATTTGTGAGACAGTGAATTTGAGCAATGACACAATATAATATCTACACTAAAGTGCAAATGATAATGACTTTTTTTGTCAATTCAGTGTAATATTTCTTGTGTTGTCTGTTGGATGAATAACTACTAACTAGAGGGAAAAATCTAAACCATCAATTAAGGTTGACTCACATATAACCAACCCAAAACTCATGTCTGTAACCACTCCTACTAACAAACCTGTCTACATATTGTAAATTATATCATGATCATCTCTCTTATATGCTCTTTTTTTATTTTTTCATTTTAATATAAAAATTGTTATTTAACAGTAATTACATTGAGCAGTCTTATGAATAAAATGATCGCACAAAGACACCTTCTAGGGAGAAAATTTGTATTTCTTATTTGTCACTTCATATATTTGGTTTTCTGACCTTTAAATGTAAATTGAAAATTATTTGACTGTATATAGATAGACAGTTGACAATATGGTATTATCAGTATCAAAGTTTGAAAGTATTTATTCTCTTAGATTTTCTTACATTAATTATGTCATTATTATGACATGAAAATTTTGATTACTATAAATTAATTTTCTTTCTGTAAACATTACTTTGATTATTATTATTTTGCCAAAAACATAAGTTATGATAATCAGGGCAAAGAAGCAATACACCTCAAATTTTCTCATTAGTAAAAACAATTAGTTATACAAGCTCCACTAGTATTGATATGGTATGTTTAACAGATTCTAAAAATGAAAATTGATATAACTCAATTAGCTATATATAATTCTACAAATACAATATGAAATTGGTTGCTACTAGCATGATATGGACTCAAAGTTAAATGTACTTATATATTCATGAGATGCATTATTTTTTTATCTATGTGATTATTTATTTAGATACATGGCTCCTCAGTTGTCCCTTCAACTCCACTCGCTGCACTATAAATGATAGCGCAGTTCAGAAATTGGAACGATAAAAGAAACGACAACGTCATCATTGGAGCATTATAGTAGGAAACAAAATGAGAAGCAAGGCAGATGAACAGAATTCAGACATTAACAATTATGCATGAAATGGGTAGCTGTTCAGTAACTTCAGTCACACGTTAACTAGCAACTAAGAGAAAAACGACAAATGTGGAGATAAAATATAATTGGGTATTTATGAGTACCTTCAAAGCAGCTCTGAAACCAAAGCATATTACATAATACCTAGTCATCAAGTTTGATGAAGCTCATCTCTCATACAAAATCTGGATTCAATTGTGTAAGGAAGGTATGTTAGTCAAAGAATATGCGCAAGCATCGACATCAAATTCTACAACTAATAAATACAAAGAAGAAATTTACCAGGTAAATGGGTTGTTTTGACACCCTGCAAACTTACATCATCTAAGAGCAGGAAACAAGGCCCTTGATTCACTGCCGAAAGAGAAATACCCTACATTCTTCGAACCTTCAATGCCCATAAAACTAATTTTAATGAGATCCATACTCAGCGCGTACAAAAAACAGAACTCCCACAGTTTTTTCACCTAGTAAAGAGACAAATATCCATGGGAGAGGTTGTTTCATACAGGCAAAGGATTGGGACACTTCATCTGCCAAGATGCGAGGTATTGAAGGAGAAAAGAGCAAGGTTGTACATAATACGCCGATGCATCTACATGCTAATTTGCTGGAGGGATACTGAAGATTAGATGTGTCATCCTAATGCATAGCGTGTCTAGCTTGTAGTGTTCTACGCAATGCAGTTTGTAGTTTTTGTATGCCTACAAGAGCTCGTTTTTCAACTGTCTTGTGTATCATAATGCAAGTAATGATGTGTAGCAGGAACTATAAGCTCAGAATCTCTGAGGTGTAATTCAGATTACTATATCAATGTCATTCTATGGATTCAACTAATTCTATTTTCAGATTACATTTGCAGAAGAAATGCTTCTGTCCACAAAAGATGATTACAACTATCCATCATCCTAGATACACCAAATCTTCGACATTGCATAGATACACAGAATCACAGAGTAAATTCATGATAAAGAATTTAGAGCAATTGTCTTCAATAAGATTAATGCAGCACTCAAAATGAACAAGCATAGCTGATGGGAAAAACAAAAAAATTATCAAGGAAAATCGCAATCATCACAAACTCAGTTTTACCTAAAACTCAACCAACGCAAAAATGCAATTGCCACAGCCCATTTGGGGAAAAGAGCGAGACGAAAAGGCTTTAATATTACCAATTTAAATGATCTTCAGATTTGTTGACGATCTTTGCAAGCATACACAGATGGACTTCGATCCCCAAAGAAACCCACTAGAATCGCCGCTCAGTCACTCGCAGTACCAGTTTTCTGAAACGCATCAGACCTAAAACATGAGCGGGGAATATGGATGGATGATGTTATTTCTTCTTATATTAAAGGATTTCACTTAGTCAATATAAGCGCATCTGGTGTAGTGGTATCATAGTACCCTCCCACGGTACTGACCGGGGTTCGATTCCCCGGATGCGCAGGTTTTTTTATTATTTCATAATAATTATTTTATTGTATTCTAATTATACAATTATTAAAAAAATATGTATACACTATTAAATAAAAATTTATACACATATGAATGTTAATTTTTTTATTATTTCATAATAATTATTTTATTGTATTCTAATTATACAATTATTAAAAAAATATGTAAACACTATTAAATAAAAAGTTATAAAAAGTCATATACATATGTGTGCACCCTTGCACCAGGGTGCACCCAATATTTCATAATAATGATTCCCCGGATGCGCAGGTTTTTTTATTATTTCATAATAATTATTTTATTGTATTCTAATTATACAATTATTAAAAAAATATGTATACACTATTAAATAAAAATTTATACACATATGAATGTTAATTTTTTTATTATTTCATAATAATTATTTTATTGTATTCTAATTATACAATTATTAAAAAAATATGTAAACACTATTAAATAAAAAGTTATAAAAAGTCATATACATATGTGTGCACCCTTGCACCAGGGTGCACCCAATATTTCATAATAATGATTCCCCGGATGCGCAGGTTTTTTTATTATTTCATAATAATTATTTTATTGTATTCTAATTATACAATTATTAAAAAAATATGTATACACTATTAAATAAAAATTTATACACATATGAATGTTAATTTTTTTATTATTTCATAATAATTATTTTATTGTATTCTAATTATACAATTATTAAAAAAATATGTAAACACTATTAAATAAAAAGTTATAAAAAGTCATATACATATGTGTGCACCCTTGCACCAGGGTGCACCCAATATACACTCTAATTTAAATGTATTTATTTGGAAAATTTGTAAAATACAATTTTTTTTAGGGCAAATCTTCCTTGAGATTATTTTACACTTTTGAGGTACTCTCTTGTGATACGGATTTTTTGTGAGACGGTCGTGAGACGGGTCTACCCATTACTAAAGTATATTTATTATATAATTAAAGTATGTTTCTTTGTAATTAAAGTATGTCAATAATGAATCATATTATAATACCATAAAATCATATTTTAATTCATAATTCATTATACTTTACAAAATACAATTTAACAATAATTAAACATATTTTATTAATATAATAGTCATACTTTAACCGGTCTCACAAGTCGTCTCATAAAATTAAAGTCTCACAAGAGACTTTGTCTACACTTTTTAGAACGGAGGGAGTATTACTTTCACTAATATAATGTTATTACTTTTTATTTATACTATAAATTGTTAATGAATAAACAATATCACTTTTCATTTGTCTTTTTTAAATTCCAAATCATTATCATCCATCAATATAATTTTATAGTAATTCTACTCATTTGAGATATATATTTTTTTTACCAAAATACTCCCACCATCTCATTTTTTTAATAGTTTAAGAATTTAGTATTGGTCAAGTAGGAATGTCACTCCCTAACCCACGGGTACCCGTCCAGCAAATTTTGGAGCGGACCCGACCTGGCTCATTTCGGAAACGGGGCAAGATCACCCCGACTCGCGTACAAAATGAGGCAGGTCCTCGCCCTGGACCGTAAATATTATATATATATATATATTAATAACACTCTCCGTCCCGTGTTAACATTTACTTTAATTTTTTGCATGTAGATTAACGACATTATTGGTATATGGGAATCAAATAGGAATGGAATTATCATTCCTTATTATATTCCTAATATCATGATTGGTACATTTAATGAATTGGAATCAAATTCCATTTGGAATCACCATTCCTTTAAACAAAGGAATGGTGATTCATCATATCCCCTATGGTATTCCCCATTCCCACACATAACGTAATTAACATTTTATTTTTATTTTTTATTTATGTAGAATAATGTAGTATACTATAAAAATTGTAAAAAATATTCTTTTATGCCCTCACACACATATATATAATTAAAAAATTAATCTTTTTCGATTTAACATGTAATATTAATTTAAAAAATTATATTAAATTTATTTAATAAAAAATAAAATGTTAAATTATTTAAAATAAAAAATTCATTCATTTTTATATATACTCATTAAAAAATATATTGTTAAATTTAATTCTTTAAAATTTTAATAAAAATTTATATAATTAATTTAATATTTATTCTAAATAAAATTAGTAAATTATATATAAAAGATAATATTATTGATTAAATTAATATTAAATATTAAATTAATTTTTTATATATAAAATAATTTTTTTAATATATATATATATATATATATATATATATATTATTTTAAGAATATTAAATTTTTATTTTATTTTTAATTTAACACTATTTAAGTTTGTATAATTTTTAAATCATATAAAATCTTTATTTAATTTTTAATTCTTTTTTTAAATATATAAAATTTTCATTGAGATTTTAATCAATTTAAATATTTTATATAATCTAAGTTGTAAATTTAATTCTATAAAAATATTATTAATGAAATTGGAACCAATTAAGGAATACATTTTCTATTACTTGAGTTATTCCTAAATCATACCAATAATGATAATTATCATTTTTAATCATTCATTTCCTATCTCTATTCCATTCATAAGTTCATTCTATTCCATCATAATTCTATTCAATCATATCAATCAAAGCATAAGAGATTTTTAATATATAATGAAGTGAGAGAAATAATAATTACGGTTTGTTAGATAGGCGAGATAAGATAAGGAAGTATATATAAGAAATGTGATTTAAATAATGTTAAGTTGAGAGAATATGTAAACTAAGATTGCGTGATATGTTGTATTAAGATTGATATAACAAAAATTTGATATGTTTGGTAGGAAATAAAAGAATTAAGATAGGTGTTGAAATTACATTTATAATAACCTTTATTTTAATTTTAATTACGATTTTACCAAACATTAAGCCAATGTTCATTTTCGGGTTTTAAACCCCGAAATTGGAATTCAAAACCCACATCCAAATTTAAAAAATCACTCCTATATATACCTACTACATTCTATTTTCTCAATTAATACACTTTCTCTCTTTATCTCTCATTTCTTATTTAACTTTTTAAATAAAAATTAATACATTGATTTGACATAAAGTTAAAACATAACCTACCCAACCCAAAACAAACATAAAATAACTATTCATGGTTTTCAAACCCCACATAACCCCAAACCAAACATCACCTAAATTTACGGCATTCCCATTTATCATCAATTTTTTTCTCTTTAACTTAATTTAATTAATTTTTAATTTTAATATTAAAAAAATATATTTGCTTGAGTTTGTGTTGCCATATATATATATGTGTGTGTGTGAGAGAGAGAATATATTTTAATTAAAAAGTGAAAACAAATGAAAAATAATGAAATGAAATTAACAGAGTTTATGAAAAAAATCAACAGAGTTGATTTGGTGGCGATATTTTCACAGAGATAAAACAAAATCAATAAATAACCTAATTAGGGAACATCCAGAAAAATAAATTCACATAGATATCAAAGAAAATCAATTACAATAATCAAATTGGGAACATCCAATCCAAATCAAATTAAAATATCAAGAAAAATCAATTACAATAGCCTAATTACGAACATCCAAATCAAATTTATTCAAAATGTGAAGAACCCTAATAACAAAATTGTTTCCAATTAAAATTAATTACTCCATTACAAGGGAAGAAAGAAAAAATTAATTACAAATCGCGTGCAAATACAACACCTTTTCTTTCAAGATGCTACTAGTGAGGCTTTGTCTCGTGGGGCGATGCCGACGGAATGATAGGTAATGGCGATGAGTGAAAAATATAGATAGACTACTCTGTAGCTTGTGCGACACGACAGGCTGATGGGTAATGGCGAGGTGGCCGCGATTGTTGGCTGGCGATTGGTCGCCCACTTTGATACATCTGAATTTGACTATAGAAAGTAAATAGGATTGAGGGCATAAAGTGTGTGAAGGGGGGTGGAGTGAAGGATTTAGCCCTTTTGTGTGGTTGGAGGGTAAACTAGTAATTACCCATTTTATCTTGATTCACCGAACAATCAATCAATTATATTAATACCACGCCACTTGCTAGATAATATATGTTAAAGGCTACAGAACTTTTCTAACGGGCCAAGATTTTGTACCGAGCTCCCAATACAATTATTACATCCTATCAAATATCATAAAAGCCCAGATAATTTGTGTTAATAGGCCGTATAAAGGGCTAGCAAATGAGCCGTTAATGTAAAGTGGGTAGTTATATTTGTAATGTGTGTGGATCCTATATAGAATAATTAATTATTTTATGTTGGCCCAACGTGACAAAAAATAAATATAAACCTTAATGTGGGACGGAGGGAGTATATAATATTGTTATATTTAAATACTCCCTCCGTCCCCTTGATACATATCCATTTTTTTATTTTGGTTCGTCTCAATGCAAAGTATTCATTTTCTTTTTTGATAGATGTAACCCACAAAATAATATTATTATACTCAGCTCACTACACATGTTGCCCAACTCAACACTCAACACTAACCCTTCGTTTGGTAGGGCATAATTAGGTTTCCCATACTATTAATATGTTGTAATACATTATTTGGTAGGACATAATATTATTTGAAGGGGGAGTTGATACGTATCCTGTTCAGTGGATTGGCACTGTAGCCTTCAGCATTAATAATACGACGGTGGACATGGTATTAACAATATGCTGTGCACTGTTGAGAGTGAAAATAAGTGTGTTTGAGTGTCCAATTTAACATCGTTTGATGAGAATTGTTATTATACATTAGCACAAGTGTCTTATATACTATATATATGAGAAAAAGGAGCACTTTAGGTGTTTTATTGTGTTTTAGGTGGAAAAATGATCAAAAGTGCAAAGTTGGAGAAAATGTGCAACTTGTGCTAGAATGCTGAAAACCCACATCCAACTTGTGTAATTTTTCTATTTTCTTATGGAGCTCATAAAGGGAAGTGTGATACATATTTAAGAATCCATAGAAGATAGGATCGTTTTGGCGTAAAGAACACTTCAATCAGAATCCAAATGAGAAAGTTATGATCAAATGGTGACATCGCGCGAGTTTTGCCGAACAGAACTGCTGTGCCATTTTGCATGGCTTGTTACACCTTCAAATCTTAGAGTTTTTCTGAGTTCTTTATATTGATAGAAATCCAAGGAAGAGAAAATTGCCTGAGCATAAGAATCATTCAAATCGCAGTTTGGATGTGGAAGTTATATGCGAAATAGTGAGACTGCACAAGCTAGTTCAGACCAGTTCGACCATGACAGCTCTAGTTTGACCAGCCATGAATGTCGAACCATGGTCGAACCAAATGCCTGAAACTACATTAAATTGTCAATTTTGATTCGATCATGGTTCGACCAAGCCCATAGGTCAAACCAAATGCCTGGGATAGCTCTAGATCCGTATTTCTACACCATCGGTGCGTATATGTGCATATTTTGACGTGAAAAAGCACATCCAAGGTCCATAAGGAGAGCTTACAAGTATAAAAGGGGATATAGATCACACTAAGAAGGCATTGGAGAGACCACAACACAATCATCTAACACCCCACAAGGGGGGATCACCCCCCAACCATCATCCATATCCTTCCCTCCATCCATCCATCACTTTGAAGTTTCGTATGTGGAATCAAGAGGAGAACCAAGAGGAGGATTCAAGACAGAGAAGGATACGACGACGCCCACAACTTGGGTTTATTCGTTTCTTAATTTATCTTGTATTTTCAAGACATATGGGTAAGATCTATCCAACTCCCATGATTGTTCTTTGCAACATCATGGGCTAGAATCGTTTTGGTAGATCTATGATTTTGAAGGTTTTATGAATTAATTAAATCTCTTGTGTGTCCTCCGTACAACACTACTTGTGGATTTATTTTATACATGATTGTACTTTTTTAATCCATATTCACGGTCGTTTTGTACATCTTCAATTGGTATATAGAGTCTGAATATATATATCTTGGTTGTAGATTGAGTGTGTTTACCGCTGAAAAGGATTCCATGTTATGATTCTAAGTGAGGGGACTACGAAACTTCATTAGAACTATTATATATGAATGTTTATTAATTGAATTGAATTCGCGTTAGTAAGAAGGATAAAGAGGGTAATTTTATAGTATCTATAAAGAGAGAATATATCGGGTTAGATTCCAGACGTGGGAAATAATTGAAGCGGATAGTACCTAGCTAGAAAGGGGGGGTGAAATTACGTCTCTTGCTCCAAGGTTATTCACATAATTTACACACATATTTACTTGTGTCTATAGACTAGATTTGCATGGTTTAGCGATGCGTCCATAGTCCACAAGGTAGAGTTGGCCTGCACTTGAGAGGGAAGTTAAGTAGTAAAACTAGATTACCTTAGAGCTACCTATTCTCAATTCTTGAGCACTTTTGTATTCTTCCAGTGTTATTTATTTTATTCGTTATTTTAAATTAATTTTTTATTAGTTAATAATTCAATCCTCAAAAGTTATTGTCTTTCATTTTAATTAATTTAGTAAATAATGAAATTAATAATACGCCGTCCTTTGTATTCGATATTTAACTTGGTTGTTTGCTTAAGCTGCAACTGATATCCTAAATACTTAGGGATTAATTTTGCGTGTAAAGAAAACGTCCATCAAGTTTTTGGCACCATTGCTGGGGATGACTGTTATTATTGATTTATTATTTTTAGTTTGATTAAGATTTTTATTTGTGATTATTTATTTCTATCTAGCCTTGAATTTTTCTGAGGTACTTGTGCACGAGGAAAAGAAGTTGAAGGAAAAGAAAAAATAACATATTCAGCTAGATATTGCCGGAGCAAGGCAGAATCCAGATGATGTTGCCATATGTGAGATTTTTACGAACTATGGGATTCACAACATGGGGTTGATAGGAGCAAGGGGGAAGATGATAATTTTGAGATACATCCCGCTCTTATTAACATGGTAGAGAAGAATCCATTTTCTGCAGGTTCATTTGAAGATCCATATCAGCATCTCAAAAGATTCATTCGTTATGCAAACACTCAAAAGGGTGCTGGAGCTAATGATCATGCTAGGCAGATCGCCCTATTCAAGTTCTCTTTAATTGATAAGGCGAAAACTTGATATGAGACTCTTGATGCCACAAACTGCACTACATGGGACCAACTGCAGTAAAAGTTCTTGGAGAGATACATGCCACCCTCAAGGATCTTAAGAATGAAAAAGAGATCACCCAATTTGTTATGAATCAGGGTAAGAAATTTCATGAGTCGTGGGACAGGTTTAAAGACATACTCAGGAGGTGCCCACAACATGGGATGTCTAAAGCTCAGTACATAAGCATCTTCTACTATGGATTGGATTGTGAGTCGCGTATTCTTATTGATACATCATCAGGAGGAGCGCTGTTATCTAAGACAACACTTGAAGTAGAAAATCTGTTTGAAGACATCTCTATGAATTCACGTGACTGGCTTATGGAAAGAGTAAGAGGATCTTATGTACTTGGTAAGGCGGCACATGTTGAACATCAAGTGGTGAAGCCGAATATGGATGATGAGATCATATCTATTTTAGCTAACATCAACAAGCTATTAGAATCATAGCAGAGGCAGATTACAAAGTTGACACAAAGTGGGCTTATTATGAAGCAACACGAAGTGAGGAGTGTTGAAGATACCTTCAATCGATAAATGGCTAAGAATGATGCAAGGGTTGATCGTCTTGAGGCTACTATGAACTCTAATCATATAGATTTATCTAAGCAGTTGAAGGACCTTGTCTTGATGATGGGACTGATGATGCTGGAAACAAATTCTGAAGCTCTAGGAGCTCGATTCGACCAGGTTCAACCAAGCCAGCAGGTCGAACCACATTCTGGAGGTCAAACCAAGCACCTGGGCAACCTCTAGAGCATCCAGATGGACGGCTCGACCAAGAGCACCCTGGTTCTACCAACCTTGAAGGTCGAACCATGGTCGAATCATCCTGTTCGAGGCCCTCTATTTTTCTGAAGTCGGGTTCGACCAACCCAGCCCTGGTTCAACCAATCTTGTTGGTCGAACCATGGTCGAACCGACCTGTCCAGGGAAAGCCATACTTTATGAAGCCCGATTCAATCATGAGATACATGGTTCAAACAAACCCCTTGGTTGAACCATGGTTGAACCAGCTTGTACGACATTGAGCTTTCTGATACATGGTTCGACCACGATATACATGGTTCGACCAAAACCCTTGGTCAAACTAGCCTGTACTGGGGAGTTTGAACTTTCTAATTGTCGGTTTGACCACTACATACATGGTTCGACCAATCCTAAAGGTCGAACCCTCCAATATAGTACCATTTTTCGTGTGTAATGCACTATCTCATGTTAATGCTACTCCAGTGCCATCACAAGGACAGAATAATGAGCTTATAGAGGAGAAAAAATATAAAAGAGTAAAGAGGTTGAGAGCCGAGAAGCTTAGACTGCAAATGGACAATGAAGATGTGATTTTCTCTCTTGAGAAAGCAATGAAGATGCCCATGGAGATTTAATCATGCGAGAGTTTACATGTGGTTGCTAACTTGTTTAATCTTGGTTTTAATAGGATGGATGATTCTGAATTTGAGTGGAAGATTGATAAGGAGGAGTCTAGACAGCCATGGAAGGAAGGTAATTCTAAGGATTATATATTTGTGACTAAGAAAGGTGACGTGCTAAGTGTAGACAAGAAGAGGGAAAGAAAGTATTTGAAGGTGAGGATGCGAGAAGACCATCCTCTACCGTCGTAACTATCCGACGTTAAACATGAGCGCCTATTGGGGGCTTGTTCCTTCCGTTTTATTGCTTTATTTCTTTCGTGTGAGTGAGGATTTATTATATTTGAAGTGCTCATATCTTGGCAATTACATCTCTTTTCAAACTTAGTTTCGACTTATGTTTTTACTAAGTTTGGGGGTTGTGATGTACTTACCTCATCTTATGAGCACTAAGGATATAATTTTTCCTTTCGTTGGTTGTTTGTTTGTTAGGGGGTTGATTTTTGCGGTATATTAATATTTTAACCGGTGTTGATATATCGATTTTTTGTAACTTACCTAATGTTTAGTGTGTTGTGTTGGTGTGTCTAGTGTGTGGAGTCAGTTAGATAGTCAATTGAGTCTTTCTTATAGTTTTCTTATTTTATTATTGATGAATCTGTGATGATGAGGTGTGCTTGAGCTTTGATGATAGAAACAGAAAAACTGAGGCTTTGACCTGACCGAGTTGAACAACTCGAGGAGCTTGTGAATACGTTGAAGAGAAATCAGGTGCTCTCGTTTCCTTATTCTACTTTTTATGTGTGCTTTTAATTCATGAGAATGGAAGGATTGAGTTTATATTTTTGGTGATCCATATGAGCTTATATTTTTAAATTGTGCCTAAAATTCATATGCTCTTGAAATTGATGAAGGAAGTGTACTTGAGTTATATTGTGATATGAAGTTCAATATGTACTTGGGGAATATTGCTTATCATAAAAAAAAATGCTCTGTTACTTGTTAAAACTCATGTGAGATTTTGAGCCTCGTTGATCATGTACATAATCACATGATATTTCTTTTTTGGTAAGTATCATTTTTGTGTGTGTATTCTAAAACTTGCCTCTTATGTTACTTGAGACTACATGTGTGTTAGATGATGAGAGATAATTTAAGGCAATCCTTGAATTTATGAGTCACTTAGCCAAATAATTCCCTACCAATGATGTTTATCCGTAGTTAGCCCCGTTGAGCCTAAAAACCTCTTTCTTTGGCAGCCTACGAGAAAGAATCACTTTGAGCATCTGAATTTTTTTTAGCCTTGATTGTCCTTCTAGAAGAGAATTAATGGCTTTTCAAAGTGTGTTGATGGAGCTTGTTAACAAATTGGGAAGGAATGAAATTGGTGTTGAAAACATTGACTGAACTATTGCATCTAAAGAAAATCATGGAGTAGTGCTTAAATCTAGTACCATATGGAGGATGCGAGAGGTAGTGCCCAAAACTGGTACCAAAAGAAAAAAAAAGAGAAGGAAAAAATATTGCGCTAGAAAGAAAAAAAAGTGAAAGAGTTGAGGAAGATGTTGTGCTAAATTGAAGTGAGTAAGAAGAATGAAAGATCATGATGGAGTGCTGATGCGCATTTTCTTTGCACGCAAAATTAATCCCCAAGTATTAAGGATATCAGTTGCAGCTTAAGCAAGCGATCAAGTGAATATCGAACCCAAAGGACGTCGTATTATTAATTTAATTATTATCTAAATTAATTAAGACAAGATGACAATAGGATTTGGGATTTAATTATTAAGTGCTAAGCAATTATTTGAAATAACATATAAAATAAAATATCACTCGAAGAATACAAAAGTGGATCAAGTAGGAGAATAGGTAGCCCTAGGATAATCCAGTTTCACGCATTAATCTCCCTTTCGTGTGTTGATGTCCGACTCTGCCTTGTGAAATATGGACGCATCACTAAATCATGCATATGTACTCTATAGACACAAGTAAATATGCGAGTAACACGAGTGAATAACCTTGGAGCAAGAGATATAATTCCACCCCCCTTTCTAGGTACTATCGGTATCATTTATTTCTCTGGCCAATTGGTACTCTAACCTGATATGATCTCCCTTTATAGGTACTATGAAATTATCCTCTTTATCCTACTTAATAACTCGAATTCAATTCAATTAATACATATTCATATATGATAGTTCTAATGAAGCTTCGTAGTCCCCTCACTTAGAATCATAACATGGAATCCTGCTCAGCAGTAAATGCACTCAATCAATAACCAACATATGTATTCAGACTCTACCTAATAGTTAATGATGCACAAAACGACCGTGAGTATGAATTAAAAAGGCACAATCATATATAAAATAAATCCACAAGTAGTGTTGTACGGAGTTTACACAAAATTTCAATTAATTGGTAAAAATCTTCACAATCCTAGTTTTACCAAAAAGGCTCTAGCCCATGATGTTACAAAGAACAATCATGGTTGTTGGATAGATCTTACCCGAATGTCTGGAAAATTACAAGATAAATTAGGAAACGATAAAACCCTAGATGTGGCATCGTCGCGTCCTTCTCCGTCTTGAATCCTCCTCTTAGTTCTCCTCTTGATTCCACAACGAATCTTCAAATTGATGGATGGATGAAGGAAAAGAAGTGGATGATGGTTGGGGGGTGATCCCCCCTTGTGGGGTGTGGTATGGTTGTGACCTCTCTTATGGCTCTCTTGTTGTCTTCTTTTTCCGAATCCCCTATACTACTGCATAAGCCTTGTTTTATACTTGTAATCGTGCCTCCCGGGCCTGGATTGGGTTTTTAAGTGATCACATGCATTGAGGGTATAAATATATGGATATGGTAAGTTTCTGAGGCTCAATTCGACCAACACAACAGGTTAAATTCTGCCCTCTAGGTCGAATTGGAGGTCGAATTGCCTACTATAAGTCCCAGGCGCTCAATTCGACCTGAGGCCCTGATCGAATTGACATGACATGGTCGAATTGGCTTCGCCAACGATCAATTCGACCAGATGCCCTGGTCGAATTCCCCTGTCGTGGTAGAATTCTATTCCTGTTCGTGTTCTGCATTCAATTCGACCAGCAGGCCTGGTCGAATTCTACTCCAATCGGTCAAATTGACCTCCTGCTTCGACCAAACAGATGGCTACGACTTCCTTTCTTCAGTCTCCAACACTTCCACTCCAATTTCCTTCGAAAAACCACTCAAACGGCTTCAATAACACCTGATTTGTGACTTAACACAATATATATCGGTTTACAACCGATTATAACCTTCAAACACCTCATAATAGCGCAAATCTAGGCGCAAGATTCGTGAATTTACACACTCATCAAACCCCAAAACTTACATGTTGATCGTCCCGAGGCAACACAATCAAAACAAGGAGTCGTGTATAATTCATGAGAATCACCATGTACACACATATTGCACATGCAACTTCATCAATTAAAAACAAGTATTTCCTGCATCATACATATCATTCATGCAAAACATCACACAATCATATTACCATTCTGAGTACTAAGTCATATAGCTCACAAGATAAGTGTTTACTCTCTCACTCAAGTACTCGTTGTACTTAAACAGTTAATATATACACTCATACTCAGTCCATACTCACGCGTAACCATAAGCTTGGCAAAGGTCTCAAAAATCAACTCACAATCAACTCATGACTAGGATCACAAAGGATTTGTTTTCGGGTTGTAATGTTGGCTCTTTGGAAAGGTTAAGAAAATTTAGATAAAGTGACTCAAACACTAGTAGAGAGTTACCTTGGAGGTTCTTGCTTTCTTCATTCGGCTACATATTCTCCTCCAATTTCTTCTCTTACACTTCCTATTTTTGAACTTTCCTTCTCTTTCTTGCACCAACATCATTCTTCTTTTGATAACTCGGGTACCGGTTGTAGGCACTACCCTTTTTAACAGAAATTGGGGTACCAGTTTCAGGCACTACCTCTAAACAAGATTTAACCATACACTTCTTTTACTTTACTCAACCACATTCTATCTTCCTTCTTCTTCTTGCAACACTTATTCACCTCAACTCTCTACCAATGAATAGAGTATTTAAACAAAGCTCAAGTAAAGGTTAAATAAGGCTCTTTTATTCGGCTTACCAAAGAAAAAGCTTTTTTAAGGCTCAAACGGGGCTACCAAAGATATACATAATCAATGGGAAGGTAAAATTTTGCTAAGTAACTCAAGTAATCAAGAATGACCTAAGATCATATCCTAGCAATTCACTAATTGTAAGTCTCACATAAGACTCCAAGCCAAGTTCTAGAATACGTTCATATGAATGATTCTCTCAAGAATAAACTCTCATGATCAAGCATGATTAAAAGGCTTAAATCCCCACATGAGTAAATAGAATCCTAAGTACTCCTCATAGCACATAATCAAGATCAATTTCACAAGAACTTTACATACTTATCAAATTATACATGCTTCTTATCAATGAAAATTAACACATGAACATAAGAATGCACAAAATCCAAAAACCCATACAGCATAGTCAATCATACAAGTGTCTCAAACAATCAAACTCATGCATCATAGTCACCCCTCGCAATCCACATCTGAGTTGATAAAATATGACAATATATAGTACATGCCACTCACACAAGACACACCATCCTGATTCTCCTTCAAAATGCACGAGCTCCTCGAGTTAATGCCTCATTGTAGAACTCGTCTTGCCACTCTAGTTACCTTTTTCTATCATCAAAGCTCAAACACCCTCATCATTACAGATTCGTCAATAATAAAATAGGAGAACTCTAAGAACGACTCAATAGACTATCTAATCGACTCCACACATTAGAAACACCACTGAGCACTAGGCAAATTGTAAAAAATCGACATGCCAAAATCGATTAAAGTTTCAACATACCGCAAAAAATCAACTCCCCTAGCATACATTACAAAGAAAATATTATACTCTTGGTGCTGCAATGAGGTAATAACATCACACACCCCCAAACTTAGGAAAAAAGTAAGTTGAAACTAAGTTTGAAAAGAGATGTAATTGCTGATTAGTAAGCACCTTAAATATAAAAATTTCTTACTCACACAAAAGAAATAAAGCAATAAAATGGTAGGGAAAGCCCCCAACAGGTGCTTATATTTAACGTCGGAGAGTCACGACGGATGTAACCTTTTAAACTACTTGATTGGAGCACAGTCTTGTCGCATCCTCACCTTCAAATACTTTCTTTCCCTCTTTTTGTCTACACTCAACACCTCACTTTTCTTGGTCACAAAAATATGATTATTGGAATTTCCTTCCTCCCAGGGCTGTCTAGAGACCACCTTGTCAATCTTTTATTTAAATTCAGAATCATCTGCCTTAGAAAAATAAAGATTAAACAAGTTAGAAACCACATCAATGCTCTTGCACGATTGAGTCTCCATGGGCATCTTCATTGCATGATCAAAAGAGAAAACCACATCTTCATTATCCATCTGCAGTCTAAGCTTCTCGGCTCTCAACTTCTTTGCTCTTTCCCACTTCTTCTCCATTGTAAGCTTAGTATTCTGCTCATGCAATGGTACTGGAGTAACATCAACATCATGTGGAGCATTCAGCACAGAAAATGGTGTAGAACGGTTGGGTTCGACCTGGATTCGACCAAGGCTACTGATCAAATTGGGTATGTAGTGGTCAAATTGTGAACCTGGAAGTCCATTCTCTCCCTGTTTGTTGGATTCGACCATGATTCGACCTTGAGGTCTGGTCAAATTGTAGTGCTCCTGGTCGAATCGAGCTTCTGTATGATATTTATCCTTCGATTCGACCAGGATTCGACCAAGGGGTCTGGTCGAATTAGATTGATTCAGGCCAAATCGAACTTCTAATTAAACAAAGTGCTCCGGAGGGTAGGATTCAACCTTGATTCGACCAGAGGATCTAGTCAAATCATGGTGTTTCTGGTCAAATCGAGGCTCTGTTACTTCTGAATCACGCTCAGGTGTCTCATTCAACCTCCCCTATTGAATTCGACCAGGATTATTAGTTGAATTGGGGTCGAGTCAAGCTCCTGATGCTTCAAAATTCATTTCCAGCATCATCGGTCCCTCACCCTGTGTTCCAGACCTTAACGTGATGATTTTATTTTCCAATTTTTGTGTCAATTGATTCACGTTCGCGGTCATCTATCCTATAATCAAAGTAAGGTCCTTTAACTACTTAGATAAATTTGCATGATCAACATTCATGGTATCCTCAAGACAATCAATCCTTGCATCATTCTCAGCCATGTATCGATTGAAGGTATCTTCAACACTCTTTACTTCATGCTGCTTCATACTAGGCCCCCTTAGTGTCAACTCTATAATCTGCCTCTGCTGGGACTCTAGTAGCTTATTGATGTTAGCTAGACTAGAGACGATCTCATCATCCCTATTCGGCTTCACCACTTGATGTTTAACCTGCGCTACCTTGCCAAGTACATGTGATCCTCTCTCTCTCTCTGCAGGCCAGTCACATGAATTTATAGAGATGTCTTCAAACAACTTTTCTGCTTCAAGTGCTGTCTTAGATAACAGCGCTCCTCTTGATGATGCATTAATAAAAATACGCGACTCACAATCCAATCCATAGTAGAAGATACTTATGTATTGAGCCTTCGACATTCCATGCTGTGGGCACCTCCTGAGCATGTCTTTAAACCTATCCCCCGCCTCATGAAATTTCTCACCCTGATTCCTAACAAATTAGGTGATCTCTTGCTTCATTCTTAAGATCCTTGAGGGTGGCATGTATCTCTCCAAGAACTTCTGCTGCAGCTGGTCCCATGTAGTGCAGTCTGTGACATCAAGAGTCTCATACTAAGCTTCTACTTTATCAATTAAAGAGAACTTGAATAAGGCGATCCACCTAGCATGATCATTAGCTCCAGCACCCTTTTGAGTGTTTGCATAACCAAAGAATCATTTGAGATGCTGATATGGTTCTTTAAATCAACCTCCAGAAAAGAGATTATTCTCTACCATGTTAATAAGAGCGTGATGTATCTCAAAATCATCATCTTCCCCACTTGCTCCTATCAACCCCATGTTGCCAATCCCATAGTTTGTGAAAATTTCACGTATGACAATATTATCCGGATTCTGCCTTGCTCCGGCCATGTTTAGCTCAATGTGTTATTCTTCCTTTCCTTCCTTTCCTTTTCCTAGTGCACAAGTACCTTAGAAAAATTTAAGGTTAGATAGAAATAAATAATCATAAATAAAAATATTAATCAAATTAGAAATAATAAACTAATAATAATAGCAGTCCCCGGCAACAACGCTAAGAACTGATATGCATTTTCTTTGCACGCAAAATTAATCCCCAAGTATTAAGGATATCAGTTGCAGCTTAAGCAAGCGACCAAGTGAATATCAAACCCAAAGGATGTCGTATTATCAATTTAATTATTATCTAAATTAATTAAGACAAGATGGCAATAGGATTTGGGATTTAATTATTAACTACTAAGCAATTAATTGAAATAACAAATAAAATAAAATATCACTCAAAGAATACGAAAGTGGATCAAGTAGGAGAATAGGTAGTCCTAGGATAATCCAGTTTCACGCATTAATCTCCCTTTCATGTGTTGATGTCCGACTCTACCTTATGGAGTATGGACACATCACTAAACCATGCATATCTACTCTATAGACACAAGTAAACATATGTGTAACACGAGTGAATAACCTTGGAGCAAGAGATATAATTCCACCCCCCTTTCTAGGTACTATCAGTATCAATTATTTCCCTGGCCAATTGGTACTCTAACCCGATATGATCTCCCTTTATACGTACTATGAAATTATCCTCTTTATCCTACTTAATAATCCGAATTCAATTCAATTAATAAGTATTAATATATGATAGTTCTAATGAAGTTTTGGAGTCCCCTCACATAGAATCATAACATGGAATCCTGCTCAGCAGTGAACGCACTCAATCAATAACTAAGGTATTATTTATACTCTACATAACAGTTAATGATGCACAAAACAACCGTGAGTATGAATTAAAAAGACACAATCATATATAAAATAAATCCACAAGTAGTGTTGTACGGAGTTTACACACGAAAGTTCAATTAATTGGTAAAAACCTTCACAACCCTAGTTCTACCGAAAAAGCTCTAGCCCATTATGTTATAAAGAACAATCATGGGTGTTGGATAGATCTTACCTGGATGTCTGGAAAATTACAAGATAAATTAGGAAATGGTAAAACCCCTAGATGTGGCGTCGTCGCGTCCTTCTCCATCTTGAATTCTTCTCTTGGTTCTCCTTTTGATTCCACAATGAATCTTCAAAGTGATGGATGGATGGAGGAAAGGAAGTGGATGATGGTTGGGGGATGATCCCCCCTTGTGGGGTGTGGTATGGTTGTGGCCTCTCTTATGGCTCTCTTGTTGTCTTCTTTTTTCGAATCCCCTATACTGCTGCACAAGCCTTCTTTTATACTTGTAATCGCACCTCCCGAGCTTGGAATGGGCTTTTTAAGTGATCACACGCATTGAGGATGTAAAAATACGGATATGGTAAGTTTTCGAGGCTTAATTTGACCAACACAACAGGTCGAATTCTCCGCTCCAGGTCGAATTAGCCTACTGTAAGTCCCAGACGCTAAATTCCACCAGAGGCCCTGATCGAATTGACATGACGTGGTCGAATTGGCTTCGCCACCGATCAATTTGACCAGGATTTAACCAGATGCCCTGCTCGAATTCCTCTGTCATGGTCGAATCCTCTTCCTGTTCGTGTTCTGCATCCAATTCGACCAGTAGGCCTGGTTGAATTCTCCTCCAACAGGTCGAATTGACCTCCTGCTTCACCCAAATGGATGGCTAAGACTTCCTTTCTTCAGTTTCCAAGACTTCCACTCTGATTTCCTTCGAAAATCCACTCAAACGGATTCAATAACACTTTATTTGTGACTTAACACAATATATATCAGTTTACAACCGATTACAACCTTCAAACACCTCATAATAGCACAAATCCAGGTGCAAGAGTCGTGAATTTACACACTTATCAAGTGCACACTTGATTGATCTAAGTTTTGAGTCACTTATCCATATATTTCCTACCTTAACTGAAGAGCCAACATTACATCCAAAAGAAAAGTCATCCCATTATCGAGTCATACCTTTTTGTGGTAGAAAATTTGAGACATTGGACAAGCTTATAGTTACGTAGGTATTTGAATTGAATCTGAGCGTAAACAACTTAACCCATAAGTATAAATCTTTTACACTTGAATGCGAGTGATATTATTTCCCGTGAGAACATGTCAATGGAGAATTTGAATTGGTGGTGATTGTTTTATCTTGTATGCTATGAATTGATTATTACATGTAATAAGAGTTGCATTACCTAAGTTGATGACAATTGTATTTTGAATGGGGTATTTGTCATAATCCTTATTTCCCCACTAATTTTCTTACTCTCTTTCTCTTTATTTTTATTTTGTTATCTCGGAACGAGCAACATGTATGTTTAGGGGATTGTTGATAGTGAAAATAAGCGTGTCTGAGTGTCCAATATAACATCGTTTGATGTGAACTATAATTATATATTAACACAAGTGTCTTATATTCTATATATGTGAGAAAAATGTTCACTTGAGGTGTTTTATTGTGTTTTAGGTGGAAAAAGGATCAAAAGTGCAAAGTTGGAGAAAATGTGCAACTTGTGTAATTTTTCTGTATTCGTGTAGAGCTAAAAAATGGAAGTGTGATAAATGGTTAGAAAGCCATAGAAGAGAGGATCGTTTTGGCATAAAGAACACTTCAATCAAAATCCAAATGAGAAAGTTATGATCAAAATAGTGACATCGCGCGAGCTGTACCGAACATAACGGCTGTGACACTTTGCATGTCTTGTTACACCTTCAAAACTTGGATTTTTTCTGATTTCTCTATTGGGATAGAAATCTAAGGAAGAGAGGATCGCGTGAGCGTAAGAATCACTCAAATTGGAGTTTGGATGTGAAAGCTATATGCGAAACGGTGAGAATGCGCACGATGGTTCAAACCGGTTCGACCACAATAGCTCTAGTTCGACCAGCCATGAAGTTCGAACCATGGTCGAAACAAATGCCTGAAACTGCATTAAATTGCTGATTTTGATTCAACCATGGTTCGACTAAGCCCATAGGTCGAACCAAATGCCTGGGACAGCTCCAGATCCATATTTTTACACCCCCAGTGTGTGTATGTGCATGTTTTGACGTGAAAAGGCCCATCCAAGGTCCATAAGGAGAGCTTACAAGTATAAAAGGGATATAGATCACACTAAGAAGGCATTGGAGAGACCACAACAAAATCATCCTATACCCCACAAGGGGGGATCACCCCCCAACCATCATCCACATCCTTCCCTCCATCCATCCATCACTTTGAAGATTCATCTGTGAAATCAAGATGAGAACCAAGAGGAGGATTCAAGACAGAGAAGGACGCAACGATGCCCACAACTAGGGTTTATTCATTTCCTAATTTATCTTATATTTTCCACCGGCGTGCTCCTCAATCTTTCAATGGCATCCGCTACCCATGGAAGCTTCCTACTCGCTACCCCCTTCCTGTATTGCAGCAGCGGCTCACCCGCTCAAACTTCACCAGAGTGCGGTTCGACTGTTGTCGGCCGTGACCAGAGTTTCCAACAAGACTACTGGATTTTCAGCCGGCACCCCTTTCTCCTGTAGGCTACAATTCTTTCTTGTGTTTTGACAGCTTCAGGGATCGATGAATCTGCTTTGTTGTAGGCAGATTTGGATGGGAATTTGATCATCTCTTCCCAGTTTCTCCTCCTGTCGTGGCTGAATTCCACCAGCAGCCTTCTGCTGATTTCTCCTCCGCACGCAGTAATTTATGCCTCTGATTATTAAGATAGCGATTCATATTATGTTTGAGGGTTATTTGTTTTGTTATCTCTGATGCGATACCCTGTTTCTTCTCTACTTGCCCAGCAACGGAGATTGTTTTCCAACTCCTGCTTTCGATGTGGACTGGTTACACACATAAGGCATTTCCAATTAGTTATCCTTATTCATCTTTTTCAATGGCGTGCGACCTCCCTTCTCGATGGAAGGAGTATCTTTATTATTCGTCCTGATTTGGACACCGAAGACAGATTACAGAATGGACATTGATTGATAATGCATAAGTTTCATGTGTTTTAACAGTACGCTATATAAGTGATGCATCTTGTGGTTTGAGTCTCTTGATCATTACATGCTCTGCTGATTTTTCTTGTTTATTTTATTGATGGTAGAAGCATATTGAGGGGTCACTTTTTCTATTCCAATTTTGGCAGGACTCTGCCAATCATCTTGTCGACAACACCTTCACACTCCACGATTTAGTTTGTTTGGCTCATCTTCTAAGTCCAGCTGTAGAACAATTTGAACAGGATTTCTATAGTTTAGGCTGGTTTCATTTTTACAAGGTCGTTGTTTGACCTTTACTTTTATTTTAGCCACCTGTTTGGTCCTATTAGCCACCTGTTTGGCTCCTTTAATAATCATTTCATTGATCATCTTTACATTTTCCTTTCTGTACTGCTTTTCTCTTTCTTTTACTTTTTAATAAAATGCGACTTATTAACATAATTTATCTTGTATTTTTTAGACATATGGGTAAGATCTATTTGACTCCCGTGATCATTCTTCGCAACATCATGGGCTAGAACCGTTTTGGTAGATCTAGGGTCTTGAAGGTTTTATGAATTAATTAAACTCTCTTGTGTGCCCTCCATACAACATTACTTGTGGATTGATTTTATATATGATTGTGCTTTCTTAATCCATATTCACAGTCGTTTTGTACATCTTCAATTGGTATATAGAGTCAGAATATATATCTTGGTTATAGATTGAGTGCATTCACCGTTGAACAGGATTCCATGTTATGATTTTAAGTGAGGGGACTACGAAGCTTCATTATAACTATCCATATATGAATGTTTATTAATTGAATTGAATTTGGGTTAGTAAGAAGGATAAAGAGGGTAACTTTATAGTGCCTATAAATGGAGATCATATCGTGTTAGATTCCAGACGTGGGAAATAATTGATGCTGATAGTACCTTGAAAGGGAGGTGAAATTACGTCTTTTGCTCCAAGGTTATTCACACGTGTTACACACATATTTACTTGTGTCTATAGAGTAGATTTGCATGGTTTAGTGATGCGTCCATAGTCCACAAGACAGAGTTAGCCTGCACTTGAGAGGGAAGTTAATTAGTAAAACTGAATTACCTTAGAGCTACATATTCTCCATTCTTGAGCTACTTTCGTATTCTTCTAGTGTTATTTATTTTATTTGTTATTTTAAATTAATTATTTATTAGTTAATAATTTTATCCTCAAAAGTTATTGTTTTTCATCTTAATTAATTTAGTAAATAATTAAATTGATAATACGCTGTCCTTTGGGTTCGATATTTAACTTGGTCACTTGCTTAAGCTGCAACTGATATCCTTAATACTTGGGAATTAATTTTGCATGCAACGAAAATGCATATCATGCACAGTGAATGTGTACTAAAGGTCAAATTTCCCAAAATAGGTCTGATCTCTTCATCAATTCCAAAACACTAATTGCATCTTTTCTTCTCTTACGATTTCATAGCCAAACTCATTTGATGTACAAACTCAAACATCAATGGGTATTTAATCTTCCTCATTGTCGGTTGATTCCTCCCTGTTCTTTTATCCTTCCTCGTCGGCAGTCGTCTCTCGGCTCCTCCAGTTCCTTGCCCTTGTTGGATTGTATACTAAAAGTCTAGCTTTTGTATGAACAATGTGTGCAGATCATATTATCAATTTTCGTATAAAGTATAAACAGATGCTCACAATCGAAATAGATGGGGACAATCTATTGGGATGGTTGTAGTGTGATTTAGTATTAGTTTGTCTTGACTTTAAAATCACATTAGTGTGCTTTGTGTGTATTGAGCAGGACCGCTTGAGATTGTTCGACTTATACTGACTATATAGAAGAAATTGATCTTTGTTATTATGGATGTTCATGCACATAATCCTTATACAATATTCTCGACACGTAAGCCAGTATATATCTCTTTGATTCTTCAATGGGTGAGATTTAAATAATAAATCAACAAGTTCGGTGAGTTGGAAAATAGTGTTGTCTCTATGATGTGCTGTTGATTGTAGAAGGAATCTGTGATCTATTAAATAGGTTGATGATGTACCATTGAGGAGCTCATAAGGATTATTATGTAAATCTTGTAAGTGGATTTATTCTGGCATGAATAAGGTTGAGTGGTACTACTCTCGGATAAGATATTAATTAATGGAGTTATCAGTAACTTAATTAATTAATGGACATTGTATATCTTAAACATGGGAGACTAACGGGCTCATTTATAAGAAGGTGCCCATAACGTATTTGGGATTAGAGCGGCAGTGCAGTAATAATATTTTAGTGGATTATATTATTATTATTAGACTTAAGTATATGTTTTGGGCTAAACATGGATACTTAAGCCCAATGGAGGCCCAACTCTAATTTCTCATCCTGGTCCCTATTGTAGCCTATATATAAGTTATCTCAACTGTCCAGAACCCTAGAGAGACACGCCTAAAACCATGAGAAGTAAGAAGGAGAGCATGTTGAGAGGATCTTGAAGATCGTCCCCCACACGACCACAAGATTGGACTTGGGAATACAACAGAATATCAAAAGGTGGTTCTCTGTAGCGTTCTTCTTCAACATATCATGGTGAAAGGTAATACATTTCTATGTTGTTGCATTCGCTGATTTAGAAACGTATGAAACCCTATCGGTTCATGTTAACCAAATGATCGAACGCCAACAATTGGTATCAATGCTTCAGTTTCATGGATAAGCATGTCACGTTAGGCTAGGGTTTGTGTGTCAAATGTGGATTAGGGTTAAGAAATTATGCTTTTTGTTGAATACTCTATACCTTTGACGACGACAGATCATGGCAGAACGCAGCGGAACATGGCGTACGAACGACGGTGATTGTCAAATGGCTAGCGCTAGGCAGCTGTTTGATTCTTGCCATCGTATGGTATGAGTCGTGCCAGCAAAGAGCGACGCCGAATGAGGACGAGGGTTGGACAGACGCTACGCATGGTGGAACATGCAACAGTGCACGTCGACAGATGACATGGCATGAGTAGTGCCATGATATGGCACGAGTCATGCCCTAAGTAGGGCGTTGGCGGGTGTGTAGGTGTGTATGACACCTGCAGTGCTGACAGACTGAGTTCTGGCGTGCGGGTCGTCCTAACGGTAGGCATGAGTCATGTCAAGCACTGGCACGAGTCATGCCCGCATCGATGAGGGACGCGAGTGGTGGTACTGCTAGCGTTGACGTGTCGCGGCGATGGAGCATGGTGATACACCTCGACACGAGGCACAACAATGACCGATAGGCATGAGCGCCACTGGAGGCTTGTGCATGAGTCGTACCGAACGGCTGTACGAATTGGCAAGGACTGGCGTACAGCACAAGCGTGGCGTGATGGGCTGGCAAAAGCCGTCGGCGCAATTGGCACAACTGTGCCGCACGAGTCGTGATAGGCATGAATGGCGGACATGGACGACACGAATCGTGCCGATGGGGCATGATTGGCAGAAGCGTGGCGCGCTGGTGCGATGGTGTGTGACACAGGAGTGACACAACCCGTAAAAGAGTGCGCAAGAGTCGTGCCGACGTGTTTCATGTACAGTAGATTCATTTTTTCGTTTTGGTATTTTTCCTGCATTTTCGTCGTGATATATAACTATCATAATATGATTTAATTTAATTATTTGATTATTGTTATATATGATATGTATGTTCTATGTGATTTACTGCTTTAAATTGATGAATATAAAAGCATGCTAGGATGCATATTTTATTGATGGATATTATGTGCATGTAAAAACTATCGGTGTTAAATAACTAAGTGGGGAGGGGATTCGTAAATAATTCCCGCGGCCTCCATTATTGGTTTGTAAGTGATGTGAGTAAACTCGCACGTTGGCTATATTGTCTAACTTCCCAGCGGATGAGTTTATTCACAGATCACTAGTACAAAACTTTTTTATGATGATTGTGGGTGTTGGATTGTATACTAAAAGTCTAGGTTTAGTATGAACAATGTTATAACAATTTATTTGAAATGAGAATCATAAGATCAAATGATTGCATCTTATAATTTATTTATATGGACGATGCAATAGTCCACTTACTTTATACTGTAGATAATATGTTGTGCGACAACACGCGAAAGATCATACTATCAGTTTCCCTAAAAAATATAAACAGATGCTAACAACTGAGATAGACAGAGACTCTCTATTGGGATGGTTGTAGTGTGGTTTGGTATTAGCTTGTCTTGGCTATAGAATCACATTAGTGCACTATGTGTGCATTGAGCAGGACCGCTTGAGATCGTTCGACTTGTACTGTCTATATAGGAGAACTTGATCTCAGTTATTATGGATGTTCGTGCTCTTAATCCCTATACAATAACCTCGACACGTAAGGCAATATATATTTTTTTGATTCATCAATGGGTGAGATTTATATGTACTAAATCAACAAACTTGGTGAGTTGGGAAGTAATGCTGTCTCTATGTTATGCTGTTGAATGTAAAAGGAATCCATGTCCGACATATGTTGATGATGTCCCCTTGAGGAGCTCATAAGGTTTATCATGTAAATCTTGCAAGTGAATTAATTCCGGCATGATAATAAGGTTGAATGGTACTACTCTCGGATGAGATATTAATTAATTTGAGTTATCAGTAACTTAATTAATTAATGAGCATTGTATATCTTAAACATGGGGAGATTTTCGGGCTTATAATAAGAAGGAGCCCATAACATAATTTTGGGATTGGATGGGTAGTGCAGTAATAATATTTTATTGGACTATATTATTATTATTGGATTTAATTATAAGCTTTGGGCTAGGCTTGGTTAATTAAATCCAATTGAGGCCCAATCCAATTTCTCCTCTTGGTCTCTGTTGTAGCCCAATATATAAGTCATCTCTTCTGGTAACCTAATTTTTCTGCTCTGGTTTTGACGTGAGAAAGGAGAGAAGCAGATTGAGATAATCTTGCAGATTGTTACCCATACAACATCAGGATTGGACTTGGATCATACAGTAGAAGATCAAGAGGTAGTTCTCTGCAACAATTCATCCTCTACATCAACCTAGAAGAAAGGTAAACTTTAATTATTGCTTCTGCTGTTATTGTTTACTTGTATTCCTAACGAATCACACTGAACCAAACGATCCAAAAGCCAACAATTGGTATCAGAGTGTTGGTTTCGTGGTGAGACATGAGACGTTATGTAGGGTTGGTTCCTTTGGTGTGTTTATCGTCGATAAGAAAGCATGTTTATTAGGTTTTGTATATGTGAGAATTATCCTAAGTGTTCTTTTGGCTGGTTAAGCATGAATTAGGGTTGTTGAATTTGTATTACACGTGATTGCCCTAATTGTGAAAGGAAGAAAGATTGAGGCGTGTGAATTTTATGATTGAACATGCTATACACACACACTGCCTTGATGCCTGAACACACGATACACACATCACTGCACCGTGTGCGATGGGCTGTTGTCGTACAACCACGATGGGGTTGAGCCCTGATGGCTGTCAGGCCAGCGATGATGGCGAGCGGACTGATGAAAGCGACGGGATGAAAGAAAGAAAGAAAGTTAGTCTGGACTGATGTTCTGGGATCGCGACGGGCCTAGTGTAAGATCGATGTGAAGCTTCAGTGGCCTTGTCGGGAGTATCACGCTGATTGGGCTGAACGATGGAAGACGACTGCATACCTGACCTTGATGATAGTCGGCGGTATGGAGGTCTGCCATCACAATTAAAACCCACGACCGGTTGATTGACAAGCGGCGAGTTGCGGACATCAAGGGTTCAGGCGACCACTACGACTCGATGAAGCTGCAGCAGGTGGCAATTGATGGATTCCGGGCGGGTCTGTAAGAACTGCCGCTTGCTGGTGCGATGGTGGGGTCGGTGGATGATGGCGTGATGGCGCGCTAGATTGTCGTCACTCGACTACCAGACAGTGGGGCTAGTATGGGCTATTGGTTAAAATCATCCACGACGATGGCTGGAGTGGCGACTCCAGTTGGTGATGTTGGATGGCGAGTATGAGGCTGGCAACTTCACGGCGGCGCTCATGGCATCGTATCATAGCGGCGATGAAGACTGACATGTAGCTTCCGGACGAGATACAGCTAGGTTTCGGGAATGTCATAGGCTGCTTCCGGTTGAGTCAGAAGCACCTTCCAAGCGGGCCTGAGATTATTTCTTTGATAGACAGGTCGGGCCTTCACTCTGTCTGATTGAATCTGCCGGCGACCTGTTATGAGCGATGAGGCCAAATCGTGACTACTTGGGTGGCCGAACAGGATAGTTGGAGGCGCGTTTTGAGCGAAGAGGATCGTTTCTTCGCGGGCTCTAGGCATGTTGTTGATCATCGATGGGAGCGCTTATAAGCAGTGGGCGACGAATGCTGGGGCTGGCAAAAGTTGGGCTCACCTGGGTGGAAAGTGGAGATGAGGCTGCCTTAATGGGCTTGATCCTTTGTTGGGCCCATTTTCCTTGTTGGGCTTATATTCCTTGTTGGGCATGTATCTTGCAATTGCTGCTTGGGCCGCTGGGCTCAATTTTTTTTGTGGAATTCATGCTAGTTGGGCTTGCTGGGCCCATTTCCTTGAATTCTCCTTTTATGCAATTAATTCATAATTTATATAACTTGTTTAATTATTTTATTTGACGATTAATTGTTATATATGTGGCATGTTTTATGTGATTTATTTTTTTAAATTACTTAAATAGAAGCATACTAGAATGTATAATTTAGTATTAAATATTATATGCATGTTAAAAACCCTCGGAGTTAAATAACTAAGTGGGAGAGGGTATTGGTAATTAATTCCCGTGGCCTCCATTATTGGTTTGTAAGTGATGTGAGTAAACTTGTGTGTTGGCAATTAGCCTTCCTCCCTAACGGATGAGTTTATTCACGGATCACTGGTACATATTTCATTAAATAATTATTGTTTGTAATGTGGCACATAAACTTGCGTGTTGACATAGACCTTCCTCCCTAATGGATGAGTTTGTGTGCGGTTCACTGGTACAAACTTATAATTGATGATTGTAGGAAGTTATCCGAGCGCGTGTGTATTTCTCCAACTGTAAGACACATAAGCTTGCGCAATGGACTTGGGATCAAATAATGGTGCACACAGGTGTGAATAATTAGTATCATCCCCAACAGAGTCACTGCTATTATTTACATGGTTAAAGAGGAACCAACTATTAATTATTTTGTCATGAGATTAGGTTGACAAATAAAATTAATGGGTAAAACTTTCTCTTGTAAATGTTCGGGTTTGTAAACATCCACACTAACGTGGCTTGCAGACTCACGGTGCTTGAGATGTCGGTGAATTTTATTTTTATATTGTTTTAAGGAAGTCAATATAAAAGGATAAAATTCGAAGATTTGATCGGTATATTTATTTGTGATTCTCTGAATTTCGAATGGTTTTATCTCACTAATTGTTAACTAAGATAAATTATATTTTCTTGTCCAAATTAGATGATTAGAAAAGAATCTTTGTTTTAGATTTTACTGCTTGAGAAAATACATGTGTGTTCTCACAAAGGACGTCTCATGATGCCTATTAAAGTCTCTAGTGAAGAGATGAGAGGTTCATAGAAATATGATGGTCTCATGTAACTCTTCGGATACTTGAGTAATTTAAAAGGCGGTAGGTCATGATAGAATTTGATGAATGAATTGGAAATACATAGAATAGAAGTTGAAGGGAAAACCTAAATCAATTTTATTCTCCATAATTGCCTAGATGTTTTGAGTAAGTTCCACCTGAATTTCGAGAGGATGTATATGGTGGGAAACTTCTGACAAAACATGTGGCAAAGGAAAGCCATTTTCATCATAATGCGAACAAGTTTAATATCTTATTCACTAGTTGTTTAAACATGATTAGTGATGTCATCTACTGACACGAAGTGTGTAGATACTGGAATCACTAAATGTTTATTACTAAGTAAAGATAAGATTGTTATACATGGGTAAAACTACGAAGGTAGTGGCTATTGCAGTGGGAGTTGTTTATTTATCTTATGATAGGAATAAATGATTGATTATGAGAAATTATCTTTACGTACGTTTTCATAGAAAGAATTTGATTTCAGTTTCTATGCATTAACGGATGGATACTTCATTTCATTTAAATGACATGGTCATAGTGATGAGGAATGGGGCTATAATCTGTTATAGTACGTTGGTGGATAATATGTATACTCTTAAATCATGTTCATCCCACAGATGCAACAAATAGTAATTAATAATGCATCTTCTAATATTAGTAAGAGAAAGGAACCTTCGAAGATGAACTAAACATACAATTGGCGTCTAAGACTAGTTCATTTTACTTGAGTAGGATTCAAAAGTTGATAGCCGATGGACCGTTAGGTTTATCAGAAGTGGAAACTATCAGACTTGCGAGTCTTGCTTGAAAGTAAAAATGATTAACTACCTTTTCAAGGCTAAAGTAAAGAGCCAAAGATATATATGTTGGAATTGGTTCATTCTGATTCAAGCGGACCTAATATTATCCAGGCGAGAGGTGGTTATGAATATTCGTCAATTGATGATTATTCTTGAAATGGATATATTTGTTTGATACATTCCATGTCTATGTTCTTTGATTAATTCAAGAATTGCAAGGCTGGTATAGTGAAGCGTATTGGAAAATATATCAAATCATTACGATTTAATCGTGATGGTGAATACCTCTTAGGATAGTTAGAAGCCATTAAACAGAAGTTGAGATTAAATCTCAGGTTGTCCACACCGGGCATGCCCCAACTGAATGGTGTGGTGGATAGAAGTTGTAAGACTCTTATGGTAATGATTAGATAGATGAAGAATTATTTGGAATAATTAAATTCATTTTATGGATATGCCCTAGATACAGTAATTCGTAAAACGTTTGTCTGTTTATGGGACATCCTAGAAAAATAGAGGGTGATTTATTTAGTCCAAAAGATCGAAGGGTGATTGTTAACACAAACACTAGATTTTTGGAAAGGACTATGTAATAAATCACAAACCCATGTATGAGTTGTTCTAAAGGAAGTGAGTAGGAAAACACTAAGTATTAGTACCAAGTGTACAAGAGGATATACCACAAGGTAAACTGCATCGCGTGTCACGTCTGATACACAATTGCGTGCAGTACTTTGTCGTAGTGGGAGGGTCGTTAGACAACCCGTAAAATATATATTTTGGGAGAGTCGTGAGACTTGGTCCCTAGTAAATATGGTATTGTCCCACGGATACGACGTAGCACTACGAGATTAAAATGCGGAATCTTAGTAAGATGCAATGAATGTTGAAATAGAATCTACGGATTCTAAATTAAGTCTGGGAGCTTGTAGGACCACTAAATGGTGTAAAAGCCATTGCAAGTGGTCATAGGAAATAAAAGAGGATCATATGGTAAGGTGAAAACCTTGGAAGCAAAGCTTGTTGCAAAAAGGTGTTCTTAGAAAGAAATGGTTCAATTATGAGGAAACATGTTCGCTGGTAGTTATGCTTATGTTGATCCAGATTCTTTTATTTATTGCATCTCATACTCAATTATGAGGAACAACAAATAAATGTCAAGATAGCTTTCCTGATTGGAAGTCTTGAGGAAAACATCTATGTGAAGCAATCAAAGTAATTCATTGCAAAAGGGCTAAGGGCATTTTAATAGTAAGCTTAAAGGTGTCCATCGATGGACTAAACCAAGCTTCAAGATCATAAAACATCCATTTTGATGAGGAAATCCAAAGATATGGATTTATTCAATGAGCGGATGTGTCTTGTGTATTGTAAAGAGTGACGGAAACGTGGCGGTATTTCTTGTACTATATGTAGATAGTATCTTGCTCATTGGAGACAGTGAAAAAATATTGTCGGGCTTATGGGGTATGGTTAATAAAGCGGTATGTAATGAAGGACTTAAGGAAAGCAAAAATATCCTTTCGATCACGGTAATACGGATCACAAGAAAAGATGTTATGCTTATCTCAAGCTTCATGAAATGATACGATCCTTATTTATTTTAACACGTATCTTTATCTGAGGAAATGTGTATTGAGACACAAAAGAAGATAAAGGTGATAAAAGGGGTTCCTTATGCTTCGGCTAATAAGAAAGCTTAATATAAGAAATACAATGCACGAGATCGGATATCTGTTTTGCCGAAGGCATAAACAGTGGGTATCAAGGTAATTCGAAATAAGAATGTTGAACTGTGGTAAGACATATATTTATGTACCTGAAAAGGATTAGAAATTATACGTAGGCTTATCGGACAGATTCGCTGCTTCTTATGAGTTACATAGATTCAGATTTTTCAAATCAGATATAGACGGCAGTAAATCCACCTCAAAGGTTATGTGTTTAATATTAGGAAGTAGAGTCATAATGTGGAGGAGTGTTATATAGAAATATATTTCAGACTCCGGACTTCATCATGGAAAGATGATAAATTGGAACCTATGAGGCAGCCAAAGTATATATATGACTCAAGAAACTTCATAATGGACTTTGAAGTGTTTCTAAATTTGCCCAAGGTTATCACAATTTATATTGATGATATTGGTGCAGTTGCAAACTTGAAGGAATCACGAGTCCATAAGGCAATTAAATACATGGAGCGCTAGTACCACCTGTTACGAGAAATCGTATGATGAGGGGAAGGTTGCTGTTGCCTAGATTACATCGGATGATAACCTAGTAAATCCATTTACAAGGACCTTAAAGTGAGAGCTTTTGACGGTCGTGTAGTGGGAGTATGAATCAGATGTATGGCGAAAGACATGACAACATAGTCTTTTAGTATAAGTGGGAGATTGTTGGATTGTATACTAAAAGTCTAGGTTTAGTATGAACAATGTTATAACAATTTATTTGAAATGGAATCATAAGATCAAATGATTGCATCTTATAATTTATTTATATGCACGATGCAATAGTCCACTTACTTTATACTGTAGATAATATATTGTGCGACAACACGTGGAAGATCATATTATCGGTTTCCTTATAATGTATAAACAGATGCTCACAACCGAGATAGACGGAGACTCTCTATTGGGATGGTTGTAGTGTGGTTTGGTATTAGCTTGTCTTGGCTATAGAATCACATTAGTGCACTATGTGTGTATTAAGCTTAATATTAGCTTATCTTGGCTATAGAATCACATTAGTGTGGTTTGGTATTAGCTTGTCTGGGCTATAGAATCACATTCGACTTGTACTGTCTATATAGGAGAACTTGATCTCAGTTATTATGGATGTTCGTGCTCTTAATCCCTATACAATAACCTCGACACGTAAGACAATATATATATTTTTGATTCATCAATGGGTGAGATTCATATGTATTAAATCAACAAACTCGGTGAGTTGGGAAGTAATGTTGTCTCTATGGTGTGTTGTTGATTGTAAAAGGAATCCATGTCCGACATAGGTTGATGATGTCCCCTTGAGGAGCTCATAAGGTTTCTTATGTAAATCTTGCAAGTGGATTAATTTCGGTATGATAATAAGGTTGAGTGGTACTACTCTCGGATGAGATATTAATTAATTTGTGTTGTCAGTAACTTAATTAATTAATGAGCATTGTATATCTTAAACTTGGGGAGATTTTTGGGCTCATAATAAGAAGGAGCCCAGAACATAATTTTGGGATTGGATGGGTAGTGCAGTAATAATATTTTATTGGACTATATTATTATTATTATTGGATTTAATTATAAGCTTTGGGCTAGACTTGGTTAATTAAATCCAATTGAGGCCCAATCCAATTTCTCCTCCTGGTCCCTATTGTAGCCCAATATATAAGTCATCTCAGTTTCTAGTAACCTAATTTTTCTGCGCCGGTTTTGACGTGAGAAAGGAGAGAAGCAGATTGAGAGAATTCTGCAGATTGTTGCCCATACAATATCAGGATTGGACTTGGGTTATACAGCAGAAGATCAAGATGTAGTTCTCTGCAACGATTCATCCTCTACATCAACCTAGAAGAAAGGTAAACTTTAATTATTGCTTTTGCTGTTATTATTTACTTGTATTCCTAACGGATCACGCTGAATCAAACGATCTAAAAGCCAATAGTGGGAAGTTATCTAAACTCGTGTGGACTTCTCCATCTGTAAGACACACAAGCTTAGGCAACGGACTTGAGATCAAATAATGATGTACACTTAGGTGTAAATAATATGTATCTTCCCCATTGGAGTCACTGGTGTTATTTGCATGACTAAAAAGGAACCGAGTATAATTATTTTTTCATAAAGTTAGGTTGACAAAAGAAATTAATGGGTAAAACATTTTCTTGTAAATGTTCGGGTTTGTATACATCCATACTATCGTGGCATGCAAATTCACGGTGCTTGAGATGGTGAATTTTATTTTATGTTGTTTTGAGGGAATCAATATAAATTATTAAATTCAAAGTGTTTGATCTGCTTATTTATTTATGATTCTCAGAATTTTCAAATGATATTCAAGTCACTTTCTGTCATACTTAAAGAACACAAATTTACTGAAACAAATTATGTTGACTGGAAACAAAACATGGACATTTTTTTAACTGTTGAAGATTATATCTTTGTACTCACTGAGGAATGCTCTGTGGCGCCTACTGATGACTCTAGTGAAGAGGAAAGAGCTGCTTATAATAGATGGGTTAAGGCTGATAGGATGGCTAAATGCTATATTTTGTCTTCTATGTCAAATGTGCTTTAACATCAACATCAAGCTATGAACTCCGCCTAAAATATGACGCAGAATCTTAAGGAACTCTTTGGACACTAAAGTCGTCCTGCTAGGTCGCGGGGCATGGCTGTACTGATAAACACCAAAATGGCTGAGGGCACTCCCATAAGGGAATATGTGTCCTTAGGTTGATGGGCCAACTTAATGAGTTGGAGGTTCTTGGAGTTGAAATCGATAGGGAAACCCAAATCGATATCATACTCCAAAGCTTGCCTAGGAGTTTTGAGCAGTTTCATCTTAACTACGATATGAACAAACATTTGTACACATTAGCGGAACTTCTGACAGAACTTGTGGCAGTAGAAGAACTATTTCGTGGATCTCCTCAGGTTCATGTTGCTGAAAATGCTGCTTATCTTAGGCCGAAAGGCGGTAGGAATAAGAAAAAGCAAGAAAATTCAGCACAGGTGAACCAAGTGAAGGCAAAGGGTGGTGCAATCAAGAAGCCTAAAGGCAAGTACTTCAAATGCAAGCAGACGGGACAGTACAAGGCAGACTGCCCTCTTCTGAAGGGGAAAATGAATGATAAGTCCTATTTACTAGTTGTTGGATCGCGTTTAGCGGCTGTATCTGCTGACACTTGGTGCATAGATATGGGAGCCACTGACCATGTCTGTAATTCTTTGCAGGGGTTCCACCAAACCCGATAGCTTAGTGATGGAGAGATTACTATAATCATGGGGAATGCTACAAGAGTAGCGGCTGTTGTAGTGAGAGACGTCTATTTATTTTTCAATGAGAATAAAACTCTTGTTTTGAGGAATTATCTTTATGTACCTCATTTTAGAAAGAAATTAATTTCGGTTTCTAATTTTTTTCTGTATGGATATTTATTTTCTTTTAATGACAATGTTGTTTTAAGGAAAAATAGAATTATTATCTGTGATGGTGCATTGATTGATAATTTGTATACTCTTAATCTAATTTCTCCCACAATGCAACAAATTGAATTGAATAATACATCTAATAATAAGAGAAAAGAACCTTTGAAATGAACAAAACATATCTTTGGCATCTACGACTAGGTCATATTAACTTAAGTAGGATTCAAAGGTTAATAGCAGATGAACCTTTGAGTTCATTAGTTGTGAAAAATCATCCAACTTGCGAATCCTGCTTGGAAGGAAAGGTAACAAAAAGGCCTTTTAAGGCAAAGGGGTATAAAGCCAAGGATCTGTTGGAATTGGTTCATTCTGATTTATGTTGTCCTATGTCTGTCCAAGGAAGAGGTGGTTATGAATATTTTGTCACTTTCATTGACGATTATTCAAGATATGAATACATTTATTTGATGAGATGCAAGTCTGAGTGCTTTGATAAATTCAAAGAGTACAAGCTGATATGGAAAAGCAACTTGGAAAATGTATCAAGATACGGCGATCTGATTGTGGTGGCGAATACCTATTGGGAGAGTTTAGAATTATGTATCAGAGGAAGGGATATAATCCCAATTATCTGCACTGAGTACACCCCAGCAGAATGGTGTTGTAGAAAGAAGGAATATGACTCTTATGGAAATGGTAAGATCAATGATGAGTTATTCGAAATTACCAAATTAGTTTTGGGGATACGCCTTAAAAAACGGCTTATATCCTAAACTTAGTATCTTCTAAATCGGCTCACGCCTGAAACACATTTGGGTTTGGGGTGCTCCGACGTATGTGTTAAAGACAGATGCTGATAAGTTAGAATTGCGTACAGATGTTTGTCTGTTTATAGGGTATCCTAAAGGAACGAAGGGTGATTTGTTTTATAGTTTGAAAGATCAAAAGGTGATCGTTAGCACGAATGCTAGATTTTTGGAAGAGGATTATATAATGGATCACAAACCCATGAGTAAAAATGTTCTAGAGGAAGTAAGAGAAGAAACACCAAATTTAATACCAATTGTACAAGAGGATATACCATAGGACACTGCACCACGTGTCACACCTAATACACAATTTCTTGCAGAGCCTCATCATAATGGGAGGGTTGCGAGACAACCTGATAGATTCATGGGATTGGGAGAGTCATCAGACTTGGTCCCTGGTGAACATGAAATTGACCGATGGAATTACAACGAAGCACTGCATGATAAAGATGCTCAATCATGACAAAGATCAATGATATCTGAAATAGAATCCATGTATTCTAATCAAGTCTGGGAGCTTGTAGAACCACCCAGTGGTGTAAAAAATCTATTGGATGCCAGTAGATCTACAAAAAAAAAAGAGGATCAGACGGTAAGGTTGAAATCTTTAAAGTAAGGCTCGTTGCGAAGGGATATACTCAGAAAGAGGGAATCGATTATGAGGAAACCTTTTCGGCCATCGCCATGCTTAAGTCAATCTGGATTCTTTTATCTGTTGCCGCTCATATGGACTATGAGGTATGAAAAATGGATGTCAAGACAACTTTCCAAAATGGAAGTCTTGAGAAAAACATCTATATGAAGCAACAAGAGGGATTAATTGCGGAAAGGGAAGAGCATCATGTGTGTAAGCTTAATAGATCCATTTATGGATTGAAACAAGCTTCTAGATCATGGAACATCCATTTTGATGAAGTAATCTAGTCATATGAATTTAATCAATCATCTGTGTACAAGAAGTATGACGAAAATGTAGTGGTATTTCTTGTACTTTATGTGGATGATGTCCTTCTCATTGGGAACAATGTAAAGGTATTATCGGGCGTAAGGGTATGGCTATGCAAGCAGTTTGAGATGAAGGACTTAGGAGAAGCCGGGCACATTCTAGGGATCAAATTGATAAGGAGTCGCAAGAAAAGAATGTTGTGCTTATCCCAAGCTTCATACATTGATACAATCCTGGCACATTTTAGTATGCAAGATTCCAAGAAAGGTTTTCTACCTTTTAGACATGAAATACCTCTATCTAAGGAAATGTGTCCAAAGACACAAAAGAAAATAGAGGATATGAAGGTGGTTCCTTATGATTTGGCAATGGAAAGCCTTATGTATGCAATGCTATGTATGAGGCCAGATATCTGTTATGCCGTGGGCATGATCAGTAGGTATCAAAGTAACCCAGGACAAGGGCATTGGACTGCGGTAAAGCATATTCTGAAGTACCGGTGAAGGACTAGGGATTATATGCTAATTTACCGGTCAGATACTTTATTGCCTTTGGGTTATACTAATTCAGATTTTAAGTCAGATAGGGATGCTAGTAAATCCACCTTGGGTTATGTGTTTACTCTTGGAGGAGGAGCCATAATATAGAGGAGTGTGAAACAGAATTGCGTTGCAGACTCTACCATGGAAGCTTAATATGTAGCAGCCTCTAAGGTTTCTAAAGAAGTAGTGTGGCTTAGGAACTTCTTGATGGAATTGGACATGATTCCTGGTTTGCATTAAGTGATCAATATTTATTATGATAACAGTAGTGCAGTAGCAAACTCGAAGGAATCACGAGCCCATAAGGCGAGTGATGAGTGTTTTCTCAACATATAATATTAATCCCCAAGTGTGAAGGATGTTATTGTAGTTTTGATGAGTATGTAAATTCACGTGTTTTAAGCCTTGATTCTTATGATAATGATGTATGATTTGGTCATAAGTGAAGATAAATCGAGATATGTAGTGGAAAGTCATGAATCAGGTGTGTTTGAGGCCGTTTGAGCGAATTTTCAAAGGAAAATGGGATAGAAGTGATTAAAACCGGAGAAGGGGTGTTGTAGGCACCCTGTTCGACCAAATGTGGGGTGGTTCGACTAGCACCCTTAGTCGAACAAAGCGCCAGAAGCCAGCAGAAGTGTGGTTCGACCACGACAGTGTGGTTCAACCAGACGTGTTGGTCGAACCGTGGTCGAACAAAAGCATACCTTTTTACAGATGAGGTTCGACCAGTCGTTCGAGTCGAACTAGAAGCCTGCCAAGTTGTTACAGGCCGGTTCGACCAGGGGCCGATGCGTGAGAAATCTCCAGATCCGTATTTTTACACCTTCAGTACATGTTTTTGCTCAAAAAGCACATCCTAGGTCCATAAGGAAAGCTTACAAGTATAAAAGAAAGACCCTACGCAGCTGAAAAGGGACGTTCACCACCACCTTCATTCTACACAAGATCCAAAACCATACCGTCATCCACGGAGCTGTGGAGAAAGAGATTCGTCTGTCGAATCAAGTGAGAACCAAGTGAAGATTCAAGATGGAGAGAGACACGACGACGCCCACATCTAGGGTTTACTTCGCATCTTAATTTATCTTGTAATTTTCAAGACTATGGGTAATATCTATCCAACCACCATGATCGTTCTTCGATCAATCAAGGGCTAGAACCACTTCGGTAGTTCTAGGGTTTATGAAGGTTTTATAAGTTAATTGAACTTCCGTGTGTATACTCTGTACAACACTACTTGTGGTTTATTTTATATAAGACTATGCATTTTTAATCTATACTCAGAGTTGTTTTGTTCATCATTAATTGCTATGTAGAGTCTGAATATATATCTTGATTATTGATTGAGTGCGTTCACTGCTGAGCAGGATTACATGTTATGATTCTAAGTGAGGAGACTCCGAAGTCCATTAGAACTATCTTATATAAATACTTGTTAATTGAATATGATTCGGGTTAATAAGTAGGACAAAGAGTATAATGTCATAGTATCTATAAAGGGAAATCATATTGGGTTAGAGTACTTAGTGATCAGAAAATAATTAATATTGATAGTACCTAGAAAGGGAGGTGAAATATATCTCTTGCTCCAAGGATATTCACACGTGTCACACGCTTATTTACTTGTGGCTATAGAGTAGATTTTCATGGCTAAGTGATGCATCCATACTCCACAAGGCAGAGTCGGATATTGATACACGGAAGGGAAGTTAATGACTAAAACTAGAATGCCCGAAGGACTACCTATCTTCTCACTTATTCACTTTCATTTAATCTCTACTGCATTTTTATTTTAGTTGTTCTTTTAATTATTTGTTTATTGGTTACTTAATCATCACAACTTTGTTGTCATACTAGTCTTAATAAGTTATATTATAATTAAATTAATAATAATACGTCCTTTTGGGTTCGATAAACACTTGGTCGCTTATCAAAGCTACAATAGCATCCTTCACACTTGGGGATTAATATTGTGTGTTGAGAAAATGCTTATCAAGTTCCTGGCGCCGTTGCCGGGAACGACATTAATTAATAGTTTATTATTTCTAATTTAATTGAGACTATATTATTCTTGTCTTTATTTTCTAACGCTTATTTTTCTTAGGTGTATGCTTACTAGATCAAAGGTAGAAGATTTAGAACCTTATAATCCAGATATTGAAGCATCGTCGAGGAAGAAGAAGGGAAAGAAGAAGAAGAATAAAAGCATAGAACCAACTGCAACTCTTAATTTAGGAGTTGAAGTTGAATAGCTGAACTCGCAAATGATTGCAGCTGCAATCGGAAATAACTTGGAAGCAGAAGCAACCAACATGGCGGTAAATCTGGATAATCTTGCCATCCGTGAAGTCTTTAAGAACAATGGAGGTAGAAATGCGGGGCTGTTAGGATCAAGAGGGACCAGAGTTGATTTTGATCTTCACCTTGCTTTGATCAGCATGATTGAAAGGAGTCTATTCTCTGTGGATCCTTAGTAACATCTGAATAAGTTCCTTGGTTATGAAAGTACACAAAAGGATTCAGGAACTCATGAAGATACAAGGAGAATCATCTTGTTTAAGTTCTCGCTTATTAAAAGGGTGAGAGATTGGTACGATACTCTTGATGCTGCTGAATGCACTACCTGGGAGCAATTGAAATTGAAATTCTTGGAGCGATAAATGCCAAATTTGAAGGTGTTTAAGATGAAACAAGAAATCAATCAATTTGCTATCAATAGTAATAAGAAGTTTCATAAGGCTTGGGACAGATTCAAGGACATTCTTAGGAAGTGTCCACAACATGGTCTATCTAAAGCTCAATACATCAGTATTTTCTATAACGGATTGGACTATGATTCTGGAGTTTTACTAGATTCTTCATTGAATGGAACATTTCTTACAAAGTCATCCGTTGAGGCCGAAAAGCTCTTTGAGGATATTTTAATGAATTCAAGAGATTAGCCAACTGATTGAGTGAGAGGCACTTATGTTCTTGAAAAAGTAGCGCATGTTGAGCACACAGTGGTTAAGTCAAGTAGAGAAGATGAGATCATCTCTAGTTTGGCTAGTATCAACAAGTTACTTGAGTCTCAGCGAAAGCAGATTATTGATGTAGCACAACGAGTACTAATGATGCAGCAGTATATTTGTAATGAAAGAGCTAGCCAAGAGGAATTGGAAGAGGCGAACTATGTCATGGGTCAAAGTATTAAAGGAACGAGATTCCAAAATCAAGGGAACCCGAATTATCAAGGGAATTACAATAATTATGCTTCCCCTGGTAATTATCAAATACCAAGGAGCCGGAGTTTTCATGGAGTAATCCTAATACAACAGTACAACCTTCTGTTGGTGTTGATCCGGGTGCTAAGGTCGAAGAAGGAAAATCTGGTTTTGAGGATACGGTGAACAGGTACATGGCAAGGAATGATGCAAGAGTAGATCCCTAGAGGCGAAGCTTGAGGCAAAGATTGATGCAAATCATAAGGATATATCTAAGTAGATGAAGGACTTGACGTTGTTGATGGGGCAGATGGCCGAGAATGTTAACCAATTAATGCAAATCGTAGAGAAGGGTAAGTTCCCATCTCAAAGTATAGGAAACCCGAAGTAGTGCAACGCCATCATGTTGAGGTCTGGAACTCATTATGAAGGACCGATGACGCCAAAAACAATTTTAGAAGGTCCAGTCAGCCGGTTCGACCACGACCAGCATGGTTCGACAAACCTTGTTAGTCAAACCGTGGTCAAACCAACCTGTACACGACACTCTGTTCTGTTTGAAGCACGATTCGACCACGACATTAATGGTTCGACCAACCCTGTTGGTTAAACCATGATCGAACCAGCCTATCCGGGAAAGAAAACATTTTCTGAAGCACGGTTCGACCACTACTCACCTGGTTCGACCAGTACTCATGGTTGAACCACCTAGTTTGACACTGTTTTTCACGCCGAATGCTTTACTTGATGCTGATGCTACTCTAGTACCATCTAAAGAGCAAAATACTGAGCATATAGCGGGGAAGAAATGGAAAACAACAAAGAGATTGAGAGCCGAGAAGGATAAAGCGGAGAAGGTTGAACGTGATGAATGGGGGATTCCCAAGACTAAGATGCCTCCACTATCTCCTTTCAAATTAGTAAAGAAGGGATTGGAAGAAAAGTTCAAGAAATTTCAGATATCATAAACAAGATAAGCTTGAGCATTCCTTTCTTTGAAGCACTCTCGGAGATGCCATACTACGCCCATTTTCTAAAAGACATACTTTTGAAGAAGAGAAGCTTGAATGGAATTAAAACTGTGAATTTGTCTGAGAACTGCAGCTCGATCATACAGAGGAAGCTGCCAGCTAAGTTAAAAGATCCGGGAAGCTTCACTATTTTATGTGAGATTGGAAAGGGGCCGACACGATGAGCCTTGTGCGATCTTGGGGCAAGCATCAATTTGATGCCATTGCCAATATTTCAAAGGCTTGGTTTGGGGGAGTTAACTCCCACAAAGGTTGCTCTACAATTAGCGGATAGGTCTATGACTTTTACGAAGGGTGTAATCGAAGATGTTCTTGTAAAAGTGGAGAAACTAGTCTTTCCTATGGATTTTCTTGTGCTCGAGATGGAAGATGACAAGGTTAATGTTCCCCTCATCTTAGGGAGACCATTGCTTGCTATTGCTAGAGCAATGATTGATGTTTAAAAAAGAGAGCTAAGGCTGCGCATGGATAAAGAAGAAGTTCTATTCAAACTTGATAAAGTAATAATGATGCCAATGGAGACGCAGTGTCATAGCATTGATGTGGTGGAGGAGATAGTGAAGGAAGATATGTCTTTGATCATTTCAAAGGATCCACTAGAGATATTGAATTTCTTGAAAACCTACTTGCTTTAGGTGATGACAGGTATGAATCACAAAAGACCAAGTTTGAAGAGGTGAAGTGGACTAGGAAGTACTTACCATTAGATAGAGAAAGCACAGTAAAAGAAAAGAAGAAAGAGGAGTTGAAACCACTACTAGAGCACTTGAAGTATGCTTATCTAGGTGACAATGAAACATACCTGGTAATTGTATCTTCTTCTCTAACTGATGATCAACTTGATGAGTTATTAGATGTGCTTAGGAAGTATAAGTCTGAAATTGGTTGGTCTCTTGATGATTTGAAAGGTATTAGTCCATCGTAATGTATACATAAGGTAAGATTGTTAGATGAAGCCAAGAGCAGCATTCAGAATCAGGGGAGGTAGATCCCGCTATTCAAGAAGTGATTAGGAAGCAAATCTTAATGTGGCTAGATGCAGGAATTATATATCCAATTAGTGATAGTCCCTATGTGAGTCCATTGCATGTTGTAGCTAAAAAGGGGGCATGCCAATTATGAAAGCCGTTGATGGCAAGACTCTAGCCACTAGGATTCCTATGTGATGGCATGTGTGTACCGACTATAGGAAACTAAATGAAAATACATGCAACGACCATTTCCCTCTTCCTTTCATGGATTAAATGCTTGATTGTCTTGCACGGTATGATTTTTACTATTTCTTGGATGGGTACTCGGGGTATAATCAAATCATGATTGCACCCGAGGATCAGGAAAAGACTACTTCACTTTCTCTTATGGAACTTTTGCCTTTAGAAAAATGCCTTATGGATTGTGTAATGAACCGGTGTTGAGAGTGAAAGTAACTATGTTTTAGTGCGCAATCTAACACCTTTTTGATAGGAATTGTTGTCATATATTAGCACAAGTATCTTATATTCAGTATATGTGAGAAAAAGGTGCACTTGAGGTGTTTTGTTGTGTTTTAGGTGGAAAAGGGATCAAAAGTTCAAAGTTGGAGAAAAGGTGCAACTTCTGTATGAATGCTGAAAAACGCATGTCCAACTTGTACAATTTTTATGTGTTTGTATGGAGATCAAAACTGTTGGTGTGATATATATTTGGAAAGCCACTGAAGAGAGGGTCGTTTTGGCGTAAAGAACACCTCAATCGGAATCCAAACGAGAAAGTTATGATCAAAATGGTGACGTCGCGCGAGCTATGCCGAACAGAACAGCTGTGTAACATTCCATGGCTTGTTACAAATTCAAATCTTTGAGTTTTACTGAGTTCTTTATATGGATAGAAATCCAAGGAAGAGAGGATCGCGTGAGTGTAAGAATCACTTAAATCGGAGCTTGGGTGTAGAAGTTATACGCAAAATGGTAAGACTGCGCAATCTGCTTTAGACCGATTCGACCACAACACATTGATTCGACCAAGCTATGCAGGTGAAACCATGGTCGAATCACATGCTTGGAGTACAAAAAATTGCCGATTTCGATTCGACCATGGTTCGACCAATCCTTAGGTCGAACCACATGCCTGGGACATGTCCAGATCCAAATTTTACACCCCTAGTGCGTGTTTCTACTTGTTTTCCAAGAAAAAGCCCATCCTAGGCCCATAAGGGGAGCGTACAAGTATAAAAGGGGATGCATATCACACTACCAAAAGGAGGTTGAATTGGAGAGAGCCACATCCATCCTACACCACCCCACAAGAGGGGATCCCCCCCAACCATCATCCACATCATTTCCTCCATCCATCCATCACTTTGAAGATTTGTTTGTGGAATCAAGAGGAGAACCAAGAGGAGGATAAAAAAGATAATTCTATAGTACCTATAAAGGGAGATCATATCGGGTTAGAGTACCAATTGGCCAGGAAAATAATTGATACTGATATACCTAGAAAGGAGGGTGGAATTATATCTCTTGCTCCGAGGTTATTCGCACATATTACACGCATATTTACTTGTGTTTATAGAGTAGATATGCATAGTTTAGTGATGCGTTCATATTCCACAAGGTAGAATCGGACATCAACACATGGAAGAGAAATTAATGCGTGAAATTGGATTATCCTAGGGCTACCTATTCTCCTACTTGATCCACTTTCGTATTCTTCTAAGTGACTTCATTTTATTTTATTTGTTATTTTAATTAATTGTTTATTAGTTATTAGATTAAAATCTCAATCTTAATTGCTTTTCATCTTAATTAATTTAGTTAATAATTAAATTGATAATACGCCGTCCTTTGGGTTTGATAATTCACTTGGTCGCTTGCTCAAGCTGCAACTGATATCCTTATGCTTGGGGATTAATTTTGCATATAAAGAAAACATGCATCAACCGGTTACATTTCAGTGAAACATGATGGCCATATTTGATGGGTTGATAGAAAAATTATGGAGGTGTTTATGGATGATTTTTCTGTGTTTGGTTCCTCTTTTGATATTTGTTTATCTAAACTATCTACTGTTTTAAAGAGATGTCAAGAAACTTATTTTATCATGAATTGGGAGAAGTGCCACTTCATGGTGAGAGATGGGATTGTTCTCGGGCATCATATTAGGCTAAGGGATTGCAGGTTGATAGAGAAAAGGTGGTGGCAATTGAGAAACTTCCACTACCTACAAATGAGAAGGGAGTGCGGTTCTTCCTTGGACACGCAAGATTTTATAGGATAATTATCAAAGACTTCTCAAAATACTCCAAACCGGTGTCTCACTTACTTGAAAAGGATGTTCCTTTTGTTTTTGATGAAGAATGTTTAACATCTTTTCAGGTTTTGAAGGAGGCACTTATTACTGCACCTATCTTGATCACACCGGATTGGACTCAACCATTTGTACTTATATGTGATGCAAGTGATCAAGCACTTGGAGTGGTGCTTGGGCAGATGAATGAGAAGAAGTTCTGCGCCATCTACTATGCGAGTAAGACTTTTGATGCAGCATAAAAGAACTACATTATCATTGAGAAGGAGTTTCTAGCTGTTGTGTATGCATTCAATAAGTTTTGACAGTATTTGGTTGGCATGAAGTTTGCAGGGGACGAAGAAGAATCGATTGAAGTATCAGGAGCTCAGTTCGTCCAGGGAGTCTGGTCGAACCAAGTAGTTTGAATCGAATCAAAGATCAAATAAATTATTATAGGTCGATTCGACCAAGAGGGGTATGATTTGACCAAGAGTTCGTGTCGAACCAGCAAACTGAAAGTTTGTTACAGACTGGTTCGACCACGGCTTCCTGATTCGACCAGTGGTTTGAGTCGAATCAGAGTTCTTAAGTTGTCCAGAAGCATTGTTCAACCATGACGAGGTGGTTCGATCATCTGGTTGGGGTCAAACTGAACAGGTATGTTGTGTTTTAAGTCTGATTTTTACCCCTATTTCATACATTCTTCACACCACCCTCACTCGAATCCTCACCGAATCAAAAATCCTCTCTTCTAAACTTTGGTTTTGCCTCATTATACTCCTATTAAACCACTTTCCATCCTTTCCATACTCGAATTCTCACGGATTTGGAGCCTTTTAGTGCAAAACTAGGGTTCTTCATTCCAATTTGGGGATTTTTCATAATTTGTTCATATAAGCCATGGCTGGATTAAAAGGTATGTTCTCTTGACTCTATTATCCTAGGATTGAATTTCTATTGCTTGATTTTAAGTGGGTAAGTTGATTGAATTTGTTTTTATATGGATTCATGGTGCAATTTGAATTTTTTTTATTTAAAATCTCATATGAACAAGTGATGGGTCCGATTTTAATTGTTGATTAGTAGTTAGACCATGATGTTTACGTGAAATTGTTGAGTAATTTGAGTTGTGAAGCATAGCATGTAGAATTTTAAGTTGAATTATTGAATTTAATAGATGCATGCTTATGTGGTGTGGTTGTTGAAATTGTTGATAGTTTTATTGAAGAGTTGAATTTGAAGTAGAATTGAATTAGCATGTGTATGGTTTTGTTGCTAAATTTGTGAACACATGAATGAAGTTTGGAGCAAGATTTGTTAGAATTGATGATACATGTTTAACTTGAAGTCTTGAGTAGATTTTCATGTATATTTAGTCTTGAACTAGGTTTAGTTTGCTTTTCTTCTATCCGTTTGGTATTGAAATATTGTTTTGTAGGAAAAGGAAAATTGATTGAAGTTCGTTATAAGAAGAGACAAGATACGCCATCTCGTGAGGACGAGTTTACTACGAAACTAAGGCTTAAGGAGAGGCTGCCCAGGGATTTTAAGATTCTAATGAAGAATTGGGAGGAGATAAAGGATCGATGGGGCGATATGTCTGATAAGATCGCTCGAACGAGGTACCAGAATGATGGGGCCATGATTTCAATACATATCCTTGATGATATTATGTGGATGTTCAATCAAGTGGCATCCGTCGTTTCATGGAGTTGAAGAGGCCGAGGTACTTCATGTGACTACGGAGGTTTTGTGTTCAATCACTGTCAAGAAGGTTTCTAGTTCCCTTCCTTATGAGTGTTCATTCCAGCTGGGAGGCGAGATGCGAAAGTGGACAGCTGAGGGTTTCAATGTGTTATTTGAGACTCATAGGGGGATCTCTAAGCACGAAAATGGATACTTTACGCCGAATGATCTTTAGAGGTCTATTTCCAGAGAGGATATGGATTTCAAGGCGAAGGATGTGTTGGATTGTATGCTAAAAGTCTAGCTTTTTGTATGAACAATGTTATAACTATTTAATTGAAATGAGATTCATATGATCAAATGATTGCGTCTTATAATTTATTTATATGTACGATGCAATTGTCCGCTTACTTTATACTTTAGATAATATGTTGTGAGACAACACACAGAAGATCATATTATCGGCTTCCTTATAAAGTATAAACAGATGCTCATAACTGAAATAGATGGGGACTCTCTATCGGGATGGTTGTAGTGTGATTTGGTATTAGTTTGTCTTGACTATAAAATCACATTAATGCACTTTGTGTGTATTGAGCAGGACCACTTGAGATCGTTTGAGTTATATTGATTATATAGGAAAACTTGATCTCTGTTATTATGGAAGTTCTAGCTCTTAATCCCTATACAATAACCTCGACACGTAAATCAATAAACTCGGTGAGTTGGGAAATAGTGTAGTTGTTGGCTTTTGGATCGTTAGTTTCAACGTGATCGTTAGGAATTCAAGTAAACGGTTACAGCGGAAGCAAAATAAACGTTACCTTTCTTTTGGGTTGATGTAGAGGATGATCTGCAGTAGAGAACCACCTCTTGATCTTCTGCTGTATGACCCAAGTCGAATCCTGATATTGTGTGGGCAACAATCTACAGGATTTCTCAATCTGCTTCTCTCCCTACTTTCACACGTTGAAAACGGCGCAATCAATAGGGCATCCAGAAGTTGAGATGACTTATATATTGGGCTACAGCAGGGACCAGGAGGAGAAATTGGATTGGGCCTCAATTGGATTTAATTAACCAAGCTTAGCCCAAAGCTTATAATTAAATCTAATAATAATATAGTCCACTAAAATATTATTACTGCACTACCCATCCAATCCCAATATTATGTTTTGGGCTCCTTCTTATTATGAGCCCGAAAGTCTCCCCATGTTTAAGATATACAATGCCCATTAATTAATTAAGTTACTGACAACTCAAATTAATTAATATCTCATCCGAGAGTAGTACCACTCAATCTTTTTATCATGCCGGAATTAATCCACTTGCAAGATTTACATAATAAACCTTATGAGCTCCTCAAGGGGACATCATCAACCTATGACGGACATGGATTCCTTCTACAATCAACAGCACACCATAGAGACAATATTATTTCCCAACTCACCGAGTTTGTTAATTTAATTCATTTAAATCTCACCCATTGATGAATCAAAGAAATATATACTGCCTTATGTGTTGAAGTTATTGTGTAGGGATTAAGAGCATGAACATCCATAATAACAGATATCAAGTTGTTTTATATAGACAGTACAAGTTGAACGATCTCAGATGGTCCTACTCAATACACAAAGCAGTGTACTAATGTGGTTCTATGGTCAAGACAAACTAATACCAAACCACACTACAACCATACCGATAGATAGTCCCCGTCCATCTTGGTTGTGAGCATCTGTTTATACTTTATAAGAAAACCGATAATATGATCTTCTGCGTGTTGTCGCACAACATATTATCTACAATATAAAGTAAATGGACTTTTGCACAAACATATAAATTAACAATTTATAATATGCAAAAACGTTTGATCATATGATTCTTATTTCAAATAAAATCATTAAAACATTGTGCAATACAAAAGTAAGGCTTTTAGTATACAAATCTAACAATCTCCCACTTATACTAAAAGACTATGTTGCCTTATCTGCTGACACACATCTAATCCCCATTCCTTCTACATGCCCATCGAACGCTTTCACTAGAAGGCTCTTAGTAAAAGGATCAACAAGGTTATCTTCAGATGCAATCTTAGCGACAACGGCTTCCCCTCTTTTAACGATGTCTCGTATCAGGTGGTACTTGCGCTCAATGTGTTTACTCGCCTTATGGGCTCGTGGTTCCTTCGAGTTTGCTACTGCACCACTGTTATCACAATAAATTGTGATCGCTTTGGGCAAACTAGGAATCACATCCAAGTCCATTAAGAAGTTCCTGAGCCATACTGCTTCTTTAGCTGCCTCAGAGGCTGCTACATATTCAGCTTCCATGGTGGAGTCAGCAACACATTTCTGCTTTACACTCCTCCATATTATGGCTCCTCCTCCAAGAGTATACACATAACCCGAGGTGGATTTACTAGCATCCCTATCTAACTGGAAATCCGAATCAGTATAACCCAAAGGTAACAAAGTATCTGCCCTGTAAACCAGCACATAATTCCTAGTCCTTCGCAGGTACTTCAAAATATGCTTTACCGCAGTCCAATGCTCCTGTCCTGGATTACTTTGATACCTACTGACCATGCCCACGACATAACAGATGTCCGGTCTCGTACATAACATAGCATACATGAGGCTTCCTACTGCCGAGGCATAAGGGACCAGCTTCATTGCCTCTATTTCTTGTTGTGTTTTAGGACATATCTCCTTAGATAGAGGTATTCCATGTCTAAAAGGTAGGAAACCTTTCTTGGAATCCTGCATGCTAAAACGAGTCAGAGTTGTATCAATATACGAAGCTTGGGATAAAGATAACATTCTTTTCTTGCGATCCCTTATTAATTTGATCCCAAGAATGTGTCCAGCTTCTCCTAAGTCCTTCATCTCAAACTGATTGGACATCCATACCCTTACGCCCGACAATACTTTTATATTGTTTCCAATGAGCAAAATATCATCCACGTATAGAACAAGAAATACCACTACATTTTCGTCACACTTCTTGTACACACATGATTCATCCAGACATTGAATAAATCCATATGACTGGATTACTTCATCAAACCGGATGTTCCATGATCTTGAAGCTTGTTTCAATCCATAAATGGACCTTTTGAGCTTGCACACAAGATGCTCTTCGCTCTTTGCAATGAATCTTTCTGGTTGCTTCATATAGATGTTTTCCTCAAGACTTCCATTAAGGAAAGCTGTCTTGACATCCATTTGCCATACCTCATAATCCATACGAGCAGCAATAGACAAAAGAATCCGGATTGACTTAAGCATGGCCACAGGAGAGAAGGTTTCCTCATAATCGATTCTTTCTTTCTGGGTATATCCATTAGCCACAAGCCTTGGTTTAAAGGTTTCCACCTTACCGTCAGATCCTCTTTTTCTCTTATAGATCCATTTGCATCCAATAGCTATTACAACATTTGGTGGTTCTACAAGCTCCCAGACTTGATTAGAATACATGGATTCTATCTCAGATTTCATTGCGTTTTGCCATAATTGAGCATCTTTATCTTGCAGTGCCTCGTTGTAATTCCATGGGTCAATTTCATGTTCACCCGGGACCAAGTCGGATGACTCTCCAAATCCCATGAATCTATCCAGTTGTCTGACAACCCTCCCACTACGACGAGGCTCCGCAGGCAATTGTGTATCAAGTGTAACACGCGGTGCAGTGTCCTGTGGTATATCTTCTTGTACAGTTGGTATTATATTTGGAGTTTCCCCTCTAACTTCCTCTAGAATAATTTTACTCATGGGTTTGTGATCCATTATATAATCCTCTTCCAAAAATCTGGCGTTCGTGGTCACGATCACCTTTTGGTCCTTGGGATTATAAAATAAACCACTTTTCATTCCCCTAGGATACCCTATAAACAGACAAACATCAGTACGTGATTCTAACTTATCAACATCTGCCTTTAACACGTGTGCCGGAGCACCCCAAATTCGAACATGTTTCAGACTAGGCTTACTCCCGGTCCACAGTTCTGTGGGTGTGGAGGCTACTGATTTAGAAGGTACTAAGTTTAGAATGTAAGCCGCTGTTTCCAAGGGGCGTGTCCCCAAAACGAATTTGGAAATTCTGAATAACTCATCATTGATCTTACCATTTCCATAAGAGTCATATTCCTTCTTTCCGCTACACCATTCTGCTGGGGTATGCCCGGTGCAGACAATTGGGATTCAATCCCATTTTTCGATAAATAATTCTTAAACTCTCCCAAGAGATATTCACCACCACGATCAGATCGTAGTGTTTTGATAAATTTACTAAGTTGCTTTTCCACATCAGCCTTGTATTCTTTGAATTTATCAAAGCATTCAGACTTGCGGCGCATCAAATAAATATATTCGTATCTTGAATAATCGTCAATGAAAGTTACGAAATATTCAAAAACCCCTCTTTCCTAGAAAGACATAGGACCACATAAATCGGAATGAACCAATTCCAACAAATCTTAGCTCTATACCCCTTTGCCTTAAAAGGCCTTTTAGTCCTTTTTCCTTCCAAGCAGGATTCGAAAGTTGGATAATTTTCCACTGCTAATGAACTCAGAGGTCCATCAGCTATCAACCTTTGGATCCTACTTAAGTTAATATGACCCAATCTTAGATGCCAAAGATATGTTTGATTCATTTTAGAAGGTTCCTTTCTCTTATTAGTAGATGTATCATTCGTTTCAATTTGTTGCATTGTGGGAGAAATTGGATTAAGAGTATACAAATTATCTATCAATGTACCATCACATATAATAATTCCATCTTTCCTTATAATAACCTTGTCATTAAAAGAAACAGAATATCCATCCATAACCAATTTAGAAACTGAAATTAAATTCTTTCTAAAATGCGGTACATAAAGATAATTCCTCAAAACAAGAGTTTTACTTTTATTAAAAAATAAATAAACGTCTCCCAGTGTGACAGCTACTACTCTTGTAGCATTCCCTATGAGTATGGTAATCTCTCCATTACTGAGCTGTCGGGTTTGGTGGAACCCCTGCAAAGAATTGCAGACATGGTCAGTGGCTCCCGTATCTACACACCAAGTGTCAGTAGATACAGCCGCTAAACACGCTTCAACAACTAGTATATAAGACTTACCATTCCTGTTCCCCTTCAAAAGAGGGCAGTCTGCCTTGTAGTGTCCCGGCTGCTTCCATTTGAAGCACTTGCCTTTAGGCTTCTTGACCGCACCAGTCTTTGCTTTCACTTGGTTCACTGGTGCTGAATTTCCTTGCTTCTTTTTCTTCCTACCGCCCTTCGGCCTAGGATGAGCAGCATTTTCAGCAACATGAACCTGAGGAGGTCTACAAAACAGTTCTTCCACCGCCACAAGTTCTGTCAGAAGTTCCGCCAACGTGTACATATGTTTGTTCATACCATAGTTCAGGCGGAACTGCTCAAAACTCCTAGGCAAGCTTTGGAGTATGATATCGACCTGGGTTTCCCCATCGATTTCAGCTCCAAGAACTTCCAACTCATTGAGTTGGCCCATCATCCTAAGGACATGTTCCCTTATGGGAGTGCCCTCAGCCATTTTGGTGTTCATCAAGACCGACATGCCCTTCGACCTAGCAGGAAGACTCTGATGTCCGAAGAGTTCCTTAAGATTGTGCATCATATCATAGGAGGTCTCCATGGCTTGATGCTGAGTCTGAAGCACATTTGACATGGATGCCAAAATGTAGCATTTAGCCATCATATCAGCCTTGACCCACCTATTATAAGCATTTCTTTGCTCTTCGGTAGAGGCATCAGTAGGTGCCGGAGGACATTCCTCAGAAAGTACAAAGATATGATCTTCAGCAGTTAATACAATGTCCATGTTTCGCTTCCAGTCAACATAGTTAGTGCCAGTAAGTTTGTGCTCTTTAAGTATAACTGAAAGTGAGTTGAGTGCCATTTGAAAATCCTGAGAATCATAAATAATTAAACAGATCAAACACTTCGAATTTATCAATTTATATTGAATCCCTCAAAAACAATATAAAATAAAATTCAGCAACATCTCAAGCACCGTGAATTTGCATGCCATGATAGTGTGGACGTATACAAACCCGAACATTTACAAGAGAAGGTTTTACCCAATAATATCATTTGTCAACCTATCTTTATGACAAAATAATTAATAGTCGATTTTTTTAGCCATGCAAATAACAGCAGTGACTCCGATGGGGAGGATACTAATTATTTGCATCTAAGTGTACACCATTATTTGATCTCAAGTCCATTGCGCAAGCTTATGTGCCTTACAAATAGAGAAGTACACACGCGCTTGGATAATTTCCTACAGTCATCTTAAAGAAGTTTGTACCAGTGATCCGTATATAAACTCATCCGATAGGGAGGAAGGTCTATGCCAATGCTCAAGTTCATATGCATCACATTACAAACATAATTATTTAACGAAGTCTGTTCCAACAATCCATGAATAAACTCATCTGATGGGGAGGAAGGCTCTAATGCCGACATGCAAGTCTATTCACATTGCTAACAAACCAATAATGGAGGCCGCGGGAATTAATTACCAATCCCCTCTCCCACTTAGTTATTTAAACACCGAGGGTTTTAACATGCATATAATATTTAGAAATAAAATATACATCCTAGCATGCTTCTATATTTATTTAATTAAAATAAATCACATAGAACGTGCCACATATATAACAATTAATTGACAATTAAACAAATTAAATCAATTATATATATTTTAGGGATTAAGGCACAAATAATAAGTCAAGCAAATGGGCCTATTAACTCAACTAATAAATAAAACTAAAGAAATTAGAGCCCACCAAGCCCACTAGCATAACAAAATAACCCATTGATTAAATGATTAGGCCCATTATCCTGCCAGCCCCTTTATGTGCCCACCATGTAGCCCAAAACAAATTTAAGAAATTGAGCCCATAACCGAATCCCCATTATGCACGGCCCATTAATCCCAGCCCATAATCAAATATTAGAATTAGGCCCATTAACCACAAAAAAATAGCCCAGCAGCCCTTAAGAACGTTACAAGCCATTCACTGCCCTATTTCTTCTCACCAGCCGCAACAATCACATGGAGCTCACACCGGCACGACTTGGTGACAGCTGCTCTCGGCAGTCGTTCTGTCAGCCAACTAGAGTCGTGTCGTCAGCCACCGGAGTCGTGCCTTCTGTCTTGCATCACTTTATCACCCCGTCAGCACTTCTCGCCGCCGCTACTGCACCATCGCTGGCCATGGCTCAATTGATCACCACCATTAACCGTCGGAAATGTCAGACCCGCTCAGCTCATGCCCGTCGCCAACCAGAAGCGATTGGAGGTCAGGGGAGATGCGCTGGAATAGCAGATGGCTCACCTGAAAACTGCAGCTAACTCGCCCGGAACTACCATGGACTCGCCTGGAATTTTCAATTGTCTCGCCCGGGAGCACCCGCTTGTCTCTACATCGTCCAGGTCGCCTGGAAAAAATCACGCTGTGCAAGTCAAACATGTCCCTGTTCTGCCGCTAAGCCGCCGTGTTTAGCCCAGCGACACTATGCCATTGCCGTGCACTTCAATCGCAACTCCTGATGACCTGCTATGATCCGCGCTGCAATGCTCGCCTTCATCGTTGACAACGATCCAGCAGTGCACCGCCTTGTGCTCACGCTGTGCATCGCTAACATTGCATTGCCAACAGCCCACCGTACAGCCCAGTCAGCGTGTTTCTCCTGACAAGCCGCTTCATCCTTTCGTCGATAATATTTAGCGATGCATCTAACATGGGCTTTCTCCAGGATCGACTTTCCAGCCCGCATAATATACAGATCTTTCTTTCTCAAGTTCTGCCATCAGCCGTATGAAGTCGACCCTTTCTCTCTCAAGGCAAAACCGTGTGTGTATGATTCGCGTGTACAATCATCAAGATAATCGCACGCCAATTTCATCGACAAAACATATAGGAATTATGGATAATACACACATATACAATCCCTAATTTTGATGCTTTCTCATCGATAAAAAAACACACAAAAGGCACAAACCCTACCTAACGTTTCACGTTTCACCACTAAACCATGCTCTGATACCAATTGTTGGCTTTTGGATCATTTGGTTCAACGTGATCATTAGGAATTCAAGTAAACGGTTACAGAGGAAGCAAAATAAACATTTACCTTTCTTCTGGGTTGATGTAGAGGTTGATCTGCAGTAGAGAACCACCTCTTGATCTTCTGCTGTATGACCCAAGTCGGATCCTGATATTGTGTAGGAAACAATCTACAGGATTTCTCAATCTGCTTCTTTCCCTACTTTCACACATTGAAAACGGCGCAATCAATAGGGCATCCAGAAGTTGAGATGACTTATATATTGGGCTACAGCAGGGACCAGGAGGAGAAATTGGATTGGGCCTTAATTGGATTTAATTAACCAAGCTTAGCCCAAAGCTTATAATTAAATCTAATAATAATAATATAGTCCACTAAAATATTATTACTGCACTACCTATCCAATCCCAATATTATGTTTTGGGCTCCTTCTTATTATGAGCCCGAAAGTCTCCCCATGTTTAAGATATACAATGCCCATTAATTAATTAAGTTACTGAAAACTCAAATTAATATCTCATCCGAGAGTAGTACCACTCAACCTTTTTATCATGCAGGAATTAATCCACTTGCAAGATTTAAATGATAAACCTTATGAGCTCCTCAAGGGGACATCATCAACCTATGACGGACATGGATTCCTTCTACAATCAATAGCACACCATAGAGACAATATTATTTCCCAACTCACCGAGTTTGTTGATTTAATTCATTTAAATCTCACCCATTGATGAATCAAAGAAATATATATTGCCTTACGTGTCGAATTTATTGTGTAGGGATTAAGAGCACGAAAATCCATAATAACAGAGATCAAGTTCTTCTATATAGACAGTACAAGTTGAACGATCTCAGGCGGTCCTACTCAATACACAAAGCAGTGTACTAATGTGGTTCTATGGTCAAGACAAACTAACACCAAACCACACTACAACCATACCGATAGATAGTCCACATCTATCTCGGTTGTAAGCATCTGTTTATACTTTATAAAGAAACCGATAATTTGATCTTCTGCGTGTTGTCGCACAACATATTATCTACAATATAAGTAAATGGACTTTTTCACAAACATATAAATAAACAATTTATAATATGCAAAAACGTTTGATCATATGATTCTCATTTCAAATAAAATCGTTAAAACATTGTGCAATACAAAAGCAAGGCTTTTGGTATACAAATCTAACAGTAGTCTCTATGGTGTGCTATTTATTGTAGAAGGATCCGTGTCTGTTATAGGTTGATGATGTCCCCTTGAGGAGTTCATAATGATTATCATGTAAACCATGTAGGTGGATTTATTCTGGTATGATAGTGAGGTTGAGTGGTACTACTCTCGGATGAGATATTAATTAATTGAGTTTTCAGTAACTTAATTAATTAATGGGCTATGTCTTATACATGGTGAGACTAAAGGGCTCATAATAAGAATGAGCTCATAACGTAATTATGGAATTAGAACGGTGGTGCAGTAATAATATTTTAGTGGTATATATTATTATTATTGGACTTAAGTATATGCTTTGGGCTAAACTTGGATATTTAAGCCAAATGGAAGCGCAATTATAATTTCTCCTCCTGGTCCATGCCGCAGCCCATATATAAGTCATCTCAGCTGTCCGGAAACCCTAATTGATTATTCACGCCTAACATTTTGAGGAGGGTAAGGGAACAACAGATTGAGAAGATCTCGAAGATCGTCGCCCACACAACATCGAGATTGGACTTTAGAATACAACATAAGATTGGAAGGTTGTTTGCTACTGCTATTTGTCAATTTCTACAATTTTTCAAATATTTTTTGGAACTCTAAATTGTACCTGTGGTACACCGTTGGTAATCCACTAAAGAGAGGATCGTTTTGGCGCATAGATCACTCAAATCAGTGATCAAATGATAGAGTTATACCCAAAACGGTTAGGCTACACAGGCTGCCGGCGAGAATCTTTCTTCTTCAACATACACTGGTGAAAGGTAATACGTTTCTATATTTTCTTGCTTCCGCTGATTATAGAATCATATGAAACCCTAACAGTTCACATTAACCAAACGATCGAATACTAACAGGATGCTCGTGCTTTGTTGATTCGAAACCTTGTTATTCGATATATGGATAGAGTTTTGGGCAACACACTGTTCGCCCGATCTGAGGGAAGTTGTGTGTCTATGGGAGAGTTGTATGCTCTCTTGTGTATGCTGAATGGAGTGAAGTTTAATGTAGGTTTGCATTTGATTCAGCAGCTTTACAGATTTAGGAGTTCCACGTTTCAGAGAGTGAATATTGGAGGATTGCTTACTCCTGTGGCTGAGTAGTACCACATGGATTTCACTGGCATTACACCTATCTCGGAGGATCTGGACTTAGTTTTGAGTGCATGTGTCAAAGCTGGATTTGCTTATCATTGAGATGGTGACTGGCTTTACACGAGGGGTTCTAAACCCTTTTCTTTCATGTTTCCATATGATGCAAGGGCTTTAACTACAATCAGAAATGATGACAATCGATTGATGAACACCTTGACTCATGAAGGATGTCAACAATGTGCTTAAGGAGAGGAGATTGGAGGTCTGTTTATGATCTGTATGCTGCAGGGATGTATCAGGAGTTGCAACGGACAGTAGATCAAGAGCAGCAAAGGCAGTTAGAGCTGCAGCAGCAGCCTTATCACGGAGAGAACGACGAAGAGCATGTTGAGATGCATGAGGAGGAGCCTATCCATCCTGGGATGAATATTCTGCAGCAGCATAAGATGCCACCATCACCATATCCAGCACATCCACAACAGCAGTATTGGAGCGGTCCTGAAGAGTATTACAGGGAGTAGTTTAGGTTGATGAATGAGCACGTTACCAACCTGAACAACAATCAGAAAGAGACAAACCGCCAGCTGGACTTGCTTACCACTAGTTATGCCGTGCTCGACATGAGATTCAACGCGCTGCATGCTAACTACATGGTGATGGATCAGAGATTAGGGAATTTGAATGATAACTATGAAGCTCTAGATAGGAAGGTGGATACCCTACAGAGAGACTTCGATGATTGGCACAGGGGCGAAGATGATGATGATGATGATGCTCCGGAGGAGTAGAGGGTGCCAGATTTTTCATCTTATCTGTTTCATCTCATCCCCCTTCTATTTTTCTCTTTACAAGATGGGTATTTGTGGTGTGAGTGGCATGTATGTATATTGATATTCTGATTTGAGATTGGATTGAGGTGTGATACATGATACTTGAGGTTGGATTGGTTGGTGATGCCTATTTTGATTGATATATTGGGTGGGTTCTTTGCTAAGTATGTTGCATTTGTATTTTGCATGTGTTGATTTTGTTGAAGAGAAATATGTATATCTTGTTAAATATGTGAAGTTCATTGTGAAATTGATCTTGATTATATGCTTTTAGGAGTGCTTAGGAATCTATTTATCCATGTGAGAATTTGAGCCTTATGAAATCATGCTACATCAATGTATGATAGTTTATTCTTTTGAGAATCATTCATATGACCGTATTTTAGAACTTGGCTTGGAGTCTTGTGTGAGATTTATGATTAATTAGTTATTAGAACATGATCTTAGGCAATTATTATTTATTTGAGTCACTTAGCTAAATTTTACCATCCTTATATTGTATAAATCATTGGAAGTCCTGTTGAGCCTTTAAATGCTTTTTCTTTGGCAAGCCTTGATAAAAAGCCTTATTCATCTTTTACTCGAGCCTTGTTGAGAAAAACCCTATTCATTAGTAGAGAGTTGAGGAGAATAAATGTTATCTTGAATTTGAAGAAAAGGAAGAAAAATTTTGGATGAGCGATGTGAAGGAAAGAAAGGGATGGTTAAATCTTGTTTAAGGGTAGTGCCAGAAATTAGTACCCTTGTACCTTGAAGAAATGAGAAATGAAGATGTTGATTCCAACATGAAGAAGGAAAAGTTGAATTGCAAAGATCATGAGAATAAGATGGAAAAGATGAAGCCATTTTTTGAAAATCAAAATTCCAAGGTAATTCTCTACTAGTAAATTATTCACTTTATCTATATTTTCCTACCTTTACCAAAGAGCCAACATTACAACCCAAAAGCAAGTCCTTTGTGATCCTAGTAACGAAGTAATTATAAGTTGATTTTTGAGACCCTTGCCAAGCTTATGGTTACACAGGTATATGAATTGAAATTGAACGTATATACTAATCTGTTTAACTTACATCTTTTATACTTGAGAGTAAGAGTAAACACTTATCCTATGAGCTCCGAAGTGTATTATAATTGAGTGATGTTTTGCATGAATAAAATATATGATGCGAGTGACACTCGTTTTAAGTTGATAGAATTGCATGTGCAGGCATGTATTGTATTGGATGTTATGGCCTTGTGAAATTTACACTTACTCTTATGGTTTAATTTTGTTGCCTCGGGATGAGTAACATGTAAATTTGGGGGTTTGATAAGTGTGTAAATTATTTTAAGCCTTGATTCTTGTGATAATGATGTATGATTTGGTCGTAAGTAAAGATAAATCGAAATATGTAGTAAAAAGTTATGAATAAGGTGTGTTTAAGGCTGTTTGAGCGGATTTTTGAAGGAAAATGGGATAGAAGTGATCGAAACCAGAGAAGGGGTGTTGTAGGCACCCGGTTCGACCAAATAGGAGTGGTTCGACCAGCACCCCTGGTCAAACCAAGTGCTGGAAGCCAGCAGAAGTATGGTTCGACCATGACAGTGCGGTTCGACCAGGCGTGTTGGTCGAACCATGGTCGAACCAAAAGCATATTTTTTCACAGGTGAGGTTCAACCACGAAGCTTCTAGTTCGACCAGTCGTTCGAGTCTAGGAGCCTATCAAGTTGTTACATGCTGGTTCGACTAAGGTCCTTGGTCGAACCGATGCGCGAGAAATCTCCAAATCCATATTTTTACAGCTTCATTACGTGTTTTTACTCAAAAAGCCCATCCTAGGTCCATTAGGAGAGCTTACAAGTATAAAAGAAAGAACCTACGAAGCTAAAAAGGGACGTTCACCACCACCTTTATTCTACACAACATCCGAAACCCTACCATCATCCACAGAGCTGTGGAGAAAGAGATTCGTCTGTCGAATCAAGTGAGAACCAAGTAAAGATTCATGACAAAGAGAGACGCGACGACGCTTACATCTAGGGTTTACTTTACACCTTAATTTATCTTGTAATTTTCAAGACTATGGGTAAGATATATCCAACCACCATGATTGTTCTTCGATCAATCACGGGCTAGAACCGCTTCGGTAGTTCTAGGGTTTATGAAGGTTTTATAAGTTAATTGAACTTCCGTGTGTATACTCCGTACAACACTACTTGTGGTTTATTTTATATAAGACTATGCATTTTTAATCCATACTCAGAGTTGTTTTGTGCATCATTAATTGTTATGTAGAGTCTGAATATATACCTTGATTATTAATTGAGTGCGTCCACTGCTGATCAAGATTCTATGTTATGATTCTAAGTGAGGGGACTCCGAAGTCTTATTAAAACTATCTTGTATAAATATTTGTTAATTTAATATGATTCGAGTTAATAAGTAGGACAAAGAGTATAACGTCATAGTATCTATAAAGGGAGATCATATCGGGTTAGAGTACTAAGTGTACGAGAAATAATTGATACTGATAGTACCCAGAAAGGGAGGTTAATTATATCTCTTGCTCCAAGGATATTCACACATGTCACACGCTTATTTACTTGTGTCTATAAAGTAGATTTGGATGGCTTAGTGATGCGTCCATACTCCATAAGGCAGAGTCTGACATTGATACACGGAAGGGATGTAATAAGTATAACTGGATGGCCCGAAGTACTACCTATCTGTTGGCGCTTGATCATTTGGTTAAATTGAACCGTTAGGATTCCATACGTTTCTAACTGTCAGCGAAAGCAAGAAAACAAGAAACATATTACCTTTCACAAGGGTATGTTGGAGAAGATGGATTCTCGAAGGCAGCCTGCGCTGCCTCACCATTTTAGGCATAACTCTCTCATCCGATCTCAGAATTGAGTGATCTATGCGCCAAACGATCCTCTCTTCTATAGCTTTTTGTTAGTATATGAAAAATAGAATTTAGAGGTCTTCATGATTTTATAAAAATCATGCAAGTTGGCAGACATCAGCAGCAAACAACCTTCTGATCTTCTGCTGTATTCCTAAGTCCAATATCAACGTCGTGTGGACGATGATCTTCAAGATCTTCTCAATCTGCTGTTTTGTCTACCCTCTTCACATGTTAAGCATGTCTCCTTAGGGTTAGAACAGCTGAGATGACTTATATATGGGCTACAGAAGGGACCAGGAAGAGAAATTAGAGTTAGGCCAAAATTGGGCATAAATATCCAAGCTTAGCCCAAAGCTTATACTTAAGTCCAATAATAATAATATATTCCACTAAAACATTAATACTGCACTACCGTTCTTATCCCATAATTACGTTATGGGCTCCTTCTTATTATGAGCCCGTTAGTGTCCCCATGTTTAAGATATACAATGCACATTAATTAATTAAGTTATTTACAACTCCATTAATTAATACCTCATCCAAGAGTAGTACCACTCAGCCTCATTATCATGCCAAAATAAATCCACCAGCAGGGTTTACATGATAATCCTTATGAGCTACTCAAGGGGACATCATCAACTTATGACGGACACAGATTCCTTCTACAATCAACAGCACACCATAGAGATAGCACTACTTCCCAACTCACAGAGTTTATTTATATAATTACATGTAAATCTCCCCCATTAATGAATCAAAGAAATACATACTACCCTACGTGTCGATGTTATTGTATAGGGATTAAGAGCACAAACATCTATAATAACAGAGATCAAGTTCTTCTATAAGTCAATATACGTCGAACGATCTCAAGTGGTCCTGCTCAATACACACAAAGTGCACAAATGTGATTCTATGGCCAAGACAAGCTAATACCAAACCATACTACAACCATCCTGATAGAGAGTCCCCATCTATCTCAATTGTAAGCATTTGTTTATACTTTATAAGAAAATCGATAATATGATCTTCCACGTATTTTCGCACAATATATTATCTAAAGTATAAAGTAATTGGACTATTGCATCGTGCATATAAAAAAATTATAAGACGCAATCATTTGATCATATGATTCTCATTTCAAATAAATTGTTATAATATTGTTTATACAAAAAGCTAGACTTTTAATATACAATCCAACACTATCTTCTCACTTATTCACTTTCTTTTAATCTTTACTACTTGTTTATTTTAGTTATTCTTTTAATTATTTGTTTATTGGTTACTTAATCACCACAACTTTATTGTCATGCTAGTTTTAATAAGTTAGATTATAATAAAATTAATAATAATACGTCCTTTGCGTTTGATAAACACTTGGTCACTTATCAAAGCTACAATAGCGTCCTTCACACTTCGGGATTAATATTGGGTGTTGAGAAAATGCTCATAAAGCTTTGATAAGCGACCAAGTGATTATCGAACCCAAAGGACATATTATTATCAATTTAATTATAATCCAACTTATTAAGACTAAGATAGCAATATAGTTATGATTATTAAGTAACAAATAAATAAATAATTAAAAGAACAATTAAAATAAATAAGCAGTAGAGATAAAACGAAAGTGAATAAGTGAGAGATTAGGTAGTCCTTCGGGCCATCCAATTTTACTTATTAATTTTCCTTCCGTGTATCAATGTTCGAGTCTGCCTTGTGGAGTATGAACACATCACTAAACCATAAAATCTACTCTATAGACACAAGTAAATGAGTGTGTGACATGTGTAAATATCCTTAGAGTAAGAGATATAATTCACCCCCCTTTCTAGGTACTATCAGTATCAATTATGTCCCGTGCACTAATTACTCTAAACCGATATGATCTCCCTTTATAGGTAATATGAAGTTATTCTCTTTGTCCTACTTATTAACCCGAATAATATTCAATTAACAAGTATTTATATAAGATAGTTCTAATGAGACTTCGGAGTCCCCTCACTTAGAATCATAACGTGTAATCCTGCTCAGCAGTGAACGCACTCAATTAATAATCAAAATATGTATTCAGACTCTACATAACAATTAATGATGCACAAAACAACTCTGAGTATGAATTAAAAACACAAAGTCTTATATAAAATAAACCACAAGTAGTGTTGTACGGTGTATACACACGGAAGTTCTATTAACTCATAAAACCTTCATAACCACTAGAACTACCAAGGCGGTTCTTGCCCATGATTGATCGAAGAACAATCATGTGTAGTAAACCCTAGATATTGGTTTCTTCGCGTCTCTCTCCGTCTTGAATCTTCACTTGGTTCTCACTCGATTCGACATACAAATCTCTCTCCACAGCTCCGTGGATGATGGTAGGATTTTTGATGTTATGTAGAATGAAGATGATGAATGATGATGTTACTCAGCTATGCAGGGTATTCCTTTTATAACTTTGGCTCTCCTTATGGACCTTGGATGGACTTTTTGAGCGAAAACACGTATTGAAGGTATAAAAATATAAATACGGAAGTTTCTCGCATATTGGTTCGACCAACACCCTCGGTCGAACCACACATGGTCTTGTCAGACTGGCCTGTAATGAACTGGCAGGTGGCCAGTTCGACCTGAATGACTGGTCGAATCAGAAGTTTCGTGGTTGAACCACAACTGCTTTTTTAGGCTCTTGGTTTGATCACAGTTTTACCAACACGCCTGGTCGAACCATAATGTCATGGTTGAGCAGCTCTCCTGCTGACTTCCGGCGCCTGGTTCGACCAGGGGTATGTTAGATTGTATACTAAAAGTCTGGCTTTTATATGAAATAATGTTTTAACAATTTATTTGAAATGAGAATCATATGATCAAATGTTTTGCATATTATAATTTATTTATATGTTTGTGCAAAAGTCTATTTACTTTATACTGTAGATAATATGTTGTGCGACAACATGTGGAAGATCATATTATCAGTTTTCCATATAAAGTATAAATAGATACTCACAACCAAGATAGACGGGGACTATCTATTGGGATGGTTGTAGTGTGATTTGGTATTAGTTTGTCTTGACTATAGAATCACATTAGTGCGCTTTGTGTATATTGAGCAGGACCGCTTGAGATCGTTCGACTTGTATTGTCTAAATAGAAGAACTTGATCTCTTTATTATGGATGTTCGTACTATTAATCCCTATACAATAACCTCGACACGTAAGGCAGTATGTATTTCTTTGATTCATCAATAGGTGAGATTTACTTGTAATTAAATCAACAAACTCGGTGAGTTGGGAAGTAGTGATGTGTCTATAGTGTGCTGTTGATTGTAGAAGGAATCCAAGTTCTATTTAGGTTGATGATGTCCCCTTGAGAAGCTCATAAGGATTATCATGTAAATCTTGCAAGTGGATTAATTCCGACATGATAATGAGATTGAGTGGTATTACTCTCGGATGAGATATTAATTAATTTGAGTTGTCAGTAACTTAATTAATTAAAGGGCATTGCATATCTTAAACATGTGGAGACTGTCGGGCTCATAATAAGAAGGAGCCCATAACGTAATTATGGGATTATAACGGTAGTACAGTAATAATATTTTAGTGGACTATATTATTATTATTGGACTTAAGTAAACGTTTTGGGCTAAACTTAGGTACTTAAGCCTAATGGAGGCCCAACTCTAATTTCTCCTCCTGGTCCCTACTGTAGCCCATATATATGTCATCTCAGCTTCCTGTAACCCTAAGTGTGCGCCACTTTTGACGTGAAGAAGAGGGAAATGAGCAAATTAAGAAGATCCTGAAGATCGTTGCCCACACGACATCAGGATTGGACTTGGGAATATAACAAAAGATCAGGAGGTTGTTCTCTACAGCTGTTCTTCAACAATATACCCTAGTGAAAGGTAATGCAAACTTTGAATACTTATTACTTCCCCTGATTAAGTTTTCATGGAACCCTAACAGTTCACGCTAACCAAATGATAGAACGCCAACAGGGTGCTGGTCGAACCACCCCTATTTGGTCAAACCGGGTGCCTAAAACACCCTTTTTTCGGTTCTGATCACTTATGTCCCATTTTCCTTCAAAAATCCGCTCAAACGGCCTCAAAAGCACATAATACATGACTTTCCACTACATACCTCGATTTATCTCCACTTAAGATCAAATCATACATCATTATCACAAGAATTAGAGCTCAAAATACGTGAATTTACAAACTCATCAACAAGTAAACATATTGAGTGCAAGTACCACCTGATACGAGATATCGCTAAAAGAGGGGACGTCGTTGTCGCTAAGATTGCATCTGAGGATAACCTAGATGATCCTTTTACTAAGAGACTTCCAGGGAAAGCGTTTTATGGGCATGTAGAAGGAATGGCGATTAGATGCGTGTCAGCAGATATGACAATAGTCTTTTAAGATAAGTGGGAGATTATTGGATTGTATACTAAAAATCTAGCTTTTGTATGAATAATATTTTAACAATTTATTTGAAATGAGAATCATATGATCAAACATTTTGCATATTATAATTTATTTTTATGTTATTGCAAAAGTCCACTTATTTTATTCTGTAGATAATATGGTGTGCGGCGTCCAACAGAAGATCATAATATCGATTTTCTTATTAAGTGTAAACAGATGCTCATAATCTAGATAGAAGGGGACAATATATCGGGATGGTTATAGTGTGATTTGGTATTAGTTTGTCTTGATTATAAAATCATATTAGTATGTTTTGTGTGTATTGAGCAGGACCGCTTGAGATCGTTCGACTTACACTAACTATATAGAAGAACTTGATCTATGTTATTATAGATGTTCGTGCCCTTAGTTCCTATACAATAACCTCGACACGTATTTGCATATTATAATTTATTTATATGTTTGTGCAAAAGTCTATTTACTTTATACTGTAGATAATATGTTGTGCGACAATACGCAGAAGATCATATTATCAGTTTTCCTTATAAAGTATAAATAGATACTCACAACCGAGATAGACGGGGACTATCTATCTGGATGATTGTAGTGTGATTTGGTATTAGTTTGTCTTGACTATAGAATCACATTAGTGCGCTTTGTGTGTATTTAGCAGGACCGCTTGATATCGTTCGACTTGTATTGTCTATATAGAAGAACTTGATCTCTGTTATTATGGATGTTCATACTATTAATCCCTATACAGTAACCTCGACACGTAAGACAGTATATATTTCTTTGATTCATCAATGGGTGAATTTACTTGTAATTAAATCAACAAACTCCGTGAGTTGCGAAGTAGTGTTGTGTCTATGGTGTGCTGTTGATTGTAGAAGGAATCCAAGTCCTATTTAGGTTGATGATGTCCCCTTGAGGAGCTCATTGGATTATCATGTAAATCTTGCAAGTGGATTAATTCCGACATGATAATGAGGTTGAGTGGTACTACTCTCGGATGAGATATTAATTAATTTGAGTTGTCAGTAACTTATTAATTAAAGGGCATTGTATATCTTAAACATGGGGAGACTGTCGGTTCATAATAAGAAGGAGCTCATAACGTAATTATGGGATTATAATGGTAGTGCAGTAATAATATTTTAGTGGGCTATATTATTATTATTGGACTTAAGTATAAGTTTTGAGCTAAACTAGGATACTTAAGCCCAATGGAGGCCCAACTCTAATTTCTCCTCCTGGTCTCTACTGTAGCCCATATATAGGTCATCTCAGCTTCTTAGAACCCTAAGTGTGCGCCACTTTTGAAGTGAAGAAGAGGGAAATGAGCAGATTGAGAATATCCTGAAGATCGTAGCCCACACGACGTTAGGATTGGACTTGGGAATACAACAGAAGATCAAGAGGTTGTTCTCTGCACCTGTTCCTCAATAATATACCCTGGTGAAAGGTAATGCAAACTTTGAATACTTATTGCTTCCGTTGATTAAGTTTACATGGAACCCTAACGGTTCACGCAAACCAAATGATCAAATGCCAACAGGGTGCTGGTCGAACCACCCCCATTTGTCGAACCGGGTGCCTAAAATACCTTTTTTCCAATTTTGATCACTTATGTCCCATTTTCCTACAAAAATCCACTCAAATGGCCTCAAAAGCACCTAATTCATGACTTTCCACTACATACCTCGATTTATCTCTACTTAGGATCAAATCATACGTCATTATCACAAGAATTAGAGCTCAAAATACGTGAATTTACAAACTCATAAGCAAGTAAACATATTGAGCGCAAGTACCACCTGATACAAGACATCGTTAAAAGAGGGGATGTCGTTGTCGCTAAGATTGCATCTGAGGATAACCTAGATGATATTTTTACTAAGAGCCTTCCAGCAAAAGCGTTTCATGGGCATGTAGAAGGAATGGGGATTAGATGTGTGTCAGCAGATATGACAATAGTCTTTTAAGATAAGTGGGAGATTGTTGGATTGTATACTAAAAATCTAGCTTTTGTATGAACAATATTTTAACAATTTATTTGAAATGAGAATCATATGATCAAACATTTTGAATATTATAATTTATTTATATGTTATTGCAAAAGTCCACTCACTTTATTCTGTAGATAATATGGTGTGTGGCGTCGCACAGAAGATCATAATATCGATTTTCTTATTATGTATAAACAGATGCTCATAATCTAGATAGACGGGGACAATCTATCGGGATGGTTATAGTGTGATTTGGTATTAGTTTGTCTTGATTATAAAATCACATTAGTATGCTTTGTGTGTATTGAGCAGGACCGCTTGAGATCGTTCGACTTATACTAAATATATAGAAGAACTTGATCTCTATTATTATGGATGTTCATGCTCTTAATCCCTATACAATAACCTCGACACGTAAGCCACTATATATCTCTTTGATTTATCATTGGGTGAGATTTAAATATTAAATCAACAAGCTCGGTGAGTTGGGAAATAGTGTTGTCTCTATAGTGTGTTGTTGATTGTAAAAGGAATTTGTGTCTTATTAAATAGGTTGATGGTATCCCCTTGAGGAGCTCATAAGGATTATCATGTAAATCTTGCAAGTGTATTTATTCCAGCATAATAATAAGATTGAGTGGTACTACTCTCGAATGAGATATTAATTAATGGAGTTTTCAGTAACTTAATTAATTAATGAGCATTGTATATCTTAAACATGGGGAGACTAACGGGCTCATAATAAGAAGGAGCCCATAACGTAATTTTGGATTAGAGCGGCAGTGTAGTAATAATATTTTAGTAGATTATATTATTATTATTGGACTTAAGTAAAAGTTTTGGGCTAAACTTGAATACTTAAGCCCAATGTAGGCCCGAGTCTAATTTTTCCTCCTAGTCCCTACTGTAGCCTATATATAAGCCATCTCAGCTGTCCAAAACCTAGAGAGACACGCCTAAAACTGTGAGGAATAGGAAGGAGAGCAGAGTGAGAGGATCTTGAAGATCGTCGCCCATACGACGTTAAGATTGGACTTGGGATTACAGCAGAAGATCAATAAGTTGTTATCTACAGCTGTTCTTCTTCAACATACCCTAGTGAAAGGTATACGTTTCTATGTTCTTACTTCGCTGATTTAGAAACGCATGGAACCCTAACGGTTCATGTTAACCAAACGATCAAACGCCAATAGCCCTGCCTTGCATTTGATTTGAGGTAATTCATTTCTCTTAATTCAAAATTAAATTGAAATTATTAGAATAAGAAAAAAATAATGCTTTGAAATGCAACTACACACCAAACAAAATTATGCATAGCTTGATGAATCGGTTCGACCAAAGAACTAGGCCATTTCAAAATCATTATAGAGTGAGAGATTTGAGAATCACCAAATTAAACAATAAAGAAATTAGATTCATTGAATGTGAAATATCCAATCTGCAAATGTACACTCGATGTGTGTACTATTACTTCCGAAAAATGAACTTGAGAGGAGGGCCACAAATGGTAGACTCAAATAATTGAGAGACACAGATCTATACAATATACCAGGTATCTTATGTTGTCGAAATGGCATGAACTTTCAATGATTTTGAGGAAAAATTAATTGTCTGCTTTTTTATGTTGGTGGTGCTTCCGATTGAAGGTTGCTAAGGGAATAAAGGCTTGAATATTGTTAAGTTTCTTTCAAGAATCGCACCGAGTAATAAGTAGCATTTATTTATAGCTGAGAACTGATGAACAATGAAGAAAGATGACGAAATGAATTTAAAGAAAGTGCCTTTGGTTTGTTCTACAACATACAACCATATTTTTATGTATCTAATCTTCCTCACATTTAATTGCAAGAAATTGAAATTAATTCAAAGCAAAAGTTCAAGAGGTGAAAATGGCTTGCAACTGAAATATCAAAGTGGGGTATACATCACTGTCACTTTTCCTATTTTCTATTTTTCAGTTAATTTTGAACTTTTTACAAAGTTCAAAGGAACAGGTAGATAATGGAATTAATAGAATAAATGAGGTGGTGTGGTTTGTGATATTTTGATAAGCAATAATAATTTTAATGACATTCTATATTCATGTATAGGGAATTAGTTTAAATTTTGTAATGAATAAATAATTTAGACACACTCATTTTTTATTTTGTTGTTGACGCTATTATTACTCTTTGAATTTTATTAGTCCCGTTTCATAAATGTTTGTATTTTTTATCAATTGAGTAGTGTAAGATTCCTTATAATGATTTGAATATGTAATTTATGAAAAATAATCCCTTTTTTATGTTTATAAGGGTTAGTTAACTTTATCATGTTTCTTCTTGCATTGTGCTTATCAAAACAAAGATAGTTGTGATTTTCAAACGTCATCTTGTATATATTCCACTCTTCTAATAGCTTTGAAATTATGTCTTCCATTACAAAAGCTTGACTGTTCATGCTTCCAGGGTGGCAAAGGAAGTTGTGACTATTTTGGTAAGAACCTGGATATATTTTATCATGTTAGGTTAATAATTTGCAGTATTTTTTCTGGAGAGTTATCAGTTACATAGGACAGTGTAATCCAGCAATCAGCATATTCAAACAATATTGGGATAAGTTGCTCTGCTTGATATAAATAATAAAACCAAAATTTTGTGGTCGTTATATTTTTGTTTAAATGAGTCTCAAAACCAACTAAATTTTCTTTCAGGTTGTCGTGTTCTAATTTCATGACGACTTCACACCTATGAAAGTCATCAATCTGAATGCTATTACAACCAAAACTTTACCTTTATCTTGTTACTATGCTTGTTTCTAGGCATTTTTTGAATATTAACACTTCACTTACTGTTATAAAGCTTTCAAAATTGAATATTTATTTGACTTGTTTTTTTATAGTACATGGTATACCTTGAATCTTAAGTAGAATGAAAAATCTATCAGTCTCTAGTTTGAAGAGGAAAAAAAATATTCTAAAAGAAAGGGACATACTTGGTAAATAAAATAAATTTAATTTTCCTAATCAATGTGTGGAAACTGTAAATGTGTGTTTTTCTTCGGTTTGAAGAATAAATCTCTTTAAAGAGGCTTTTTATGTTATTTTAGTTTTTATTTAAAATATACTTACTATGTCAATATTGAGTTAAACATATTTGAATTAAGATATGTTTGTGTTCATATCTTTAAAAAATGAATGAGACTAATTGAAATAATTAAATATACTTGCATGTTTCAACACCTTGCATACGGGTGGATGATGAGTGTGTAAATTCACTAGTTTTCAGCTTGGATTCATGTACTTATGGTATGATAAATGGTTGTAATCGATGTGAATCGGTATACATGGTGAAAAGTCACGAGTCAGGAGTCTACAAGGCTATTTGAGAAGATTTTTGAAGGAAAACAAGTTGTAAGTGATCGGATCCGGAAAGAGAAAGAAGCAGCCATGCAATTCGACCAAGCAGGGGTCAGATTCGACCAAGAAAGAGGGAGTTCGAATAACACTGTTGGTCGAATTGAGTGCGGAAAAGTGCTTTTTGACCATGAAAGGCGAGTTCGACCAAACCACTTGGTCGAACCGTGGTCGAACTCGAAGAATAAACAAAAGCAGTACCAGTTCGACCAGGACTCTGGCCAAATCCGGGATCTGAGGCCAAGTTACAGGCGAGTTTGACCTGCATGGGCGAGTTTGACCAACTTGTTTGGTCGAACTGATGTACGGACACTTACCAAATTCATATTTTTACACCTTCAGTGCGTATGTTCGCTGAAAAAGCCCATCCAAGGCCCGTAAGGAGAGTTTACAAGCATAAAAAAAGAGCTTTCGCAGGAGAAAAGGGGGATCATTTATCAAGAATTCATCATCCATCCATCACCAACCCTACCATCATCCGAAGGAGTCGTGAGGAGAGGTTCGTCTGGCGAGTCAAGTAAGATCATACCAAATTGCCATGATTGCTCCTAGATCAATCATGGGCTAGAACCACTCTGGTAGTTCAAGAGTTATGAAAGTTATATGAGTTAATTAAATTTTCATGTGTAAACTCCGTACAACACTACTTGTGATTTATTCCATATAAGATTATGCCTTTTTAATTCATACTCACGGTCATTTTATGCATCTTTAATTGTTATGTAGAGTGTGAATACATCTCTTAGTTATTGATTGAGTGCGTTCATCGCTGAGCAGGATTACATGTTATAATTCTAAGTGAAGTGATTCACAAGTCTTATTAGAACTATCTTATATAGATACTTGTTAATTGAATCATATTCGGGTTAATAACTAGGATAAAGAGTCTAACTTTATAGTACCTAGAAAGGGGGTGAATTATACTTCTTGCTTACCTGTGTCTATAGAGTACGCTTGCGTAGTTTAGTGATGCGTCCATATTCCACAAGGCAGAGTCAGACATCAACACATGGAAAGGAAATTAATAAGTAAAACTGGATGACCTGAAGAACTACTTAATTACTTGATCACAATCGAAATTTCTCTATTGTTTGCTTATTTACCTTGCCATTTTAATTATATGTTATTTAGTTTCGTAACCAAACCAAATCCAATTTCCAGCATAATCTTAGTTAATTAGAGCATAATTAAATTGATAATCATCCGTCCCTTGGGTTCGATAATCACTTGGTTGCCTATCAAAACTACAATTGATATCTTTATACTTGAGGATTAATTTTTTGTGTTGAGAAAACGCTCATCAAGTTCTTGGCGCCGTTGCCGGGGATGGCATAGATTATTAGTTCATTATTTCTATTTAAATTGAGATTATTATTCTTGTTTTAGATTTCTAACACTTATTTTTCTTAGGTGTATTCTCACAAGATCAAAGAAAGGTAAATTAGAACCATATAATCCAGAGATTGGAGCATCGTCAAGGAAGAAAAAGAAGAAGAAGAGTAAGAACAAGAACGTAGACCCAACTGAGTCTCTTAACTTAGGAGTTGAAGTTGACGTGCTGAATCCGCAAACGATTGAAGCTGCAACCGAAGTTAATTTGGACGTAGAAGCAATCAACATGGCAGTGGACCCGAACACACTAGCCATCCGAGAAGTTTATAAGAACAACGGAACTGGCAATGCTGGGTTGTTAGGAGCAAGAGGGAACATTTGAAGATCCTCAGCAACATCTAAATAAGTTCCTTGGGTATACAAGCACACAAAAAGATGCAGGAGCTTATCAGGATGCGAAGAAGATCATATTGTTTAAATTCTCGCTGAACGAAAAAGCGAGAGATTGGTACGATAATCTTGATGCTGCTGAATGTGATACCTGGGAGAAGTTGAAAGTGAAATTCTTGGAGCGATACATGCCACCTTCAAAGGTGTTCAAGATGAAACAAGAAATCAATCAATTTTCTATCCATGGCAATGAGAAGTTTCATGAAGCTTGGGACAGATTCAAGGACATGCTTCGGAAGTGTCCTTAGCATGGGTATCTAAAGCTCAATATATCAGTATTTTCTACAATGAGTTGGATTGCAATTCTCGTGTTTTACTAGATGCTTCTTCTAATGGAGTATTGCTGACGAAGTCACCCAATGAGGCCGAGATGCTTTTTGAAGATATTTTGATGAATTCAAGAGATTGGCCGACTGATAGAGTGAGAGGCACTTATGTCCTTGGTAAAGTAGCACAAGTTGAACATACTATGGTGAAGTCCCAAAGAGATAATTAGATCATCTCTAGTCTGACTAACATTAGCAAGTTACTAGAGTCTCAGCAAAAGCAGATCATAGATTTATCTCAGAGAGTACCAATGATGCAGCAGGATGGTGGCTATGAAGGAGCTAGCCAAGAGGAGATCAAGAAGGTAAATTACGGCATGGGTCAAAGTATTCAAGGAACTAGGTACCCAAATGGAAATCGGAACTATCAAGGGAACTACAACAATCGTGGTCCCACGGGTGGTTATCAACAACCAAGGAGGCCGGAGTTTTCATGGATCAATCCGAATAATGTGTTCCAGCCTTCTATCGGTATTGATCCGGGAGCTAAGGTGGAAGAATGGAAGCCTGGCTTTGAGGATACCGTGAATAGGTACATGGTGAGGAATGATGCAAGAGTAGACCGTCTTGAGGCTAAGTTAGAGAAGAAGATTGATAATCATCATAAGGATTTGTCTACATAAGTAAAGGACCTTACGTTATTGATGGGAAGATGGCTGGAAATGTGAACAAATTAACTCAACTATTGAGAAGGGAAAGCTTCTGTCTCAAAGTATTGAGTATCCAAAGTCTTATCACGCCATTACACTGAGGTCTGGAATGCAATATGAGGGACCGATGAAGCCATAATCGAATTTTGAAGCGTCAGGAGCCCGATTCGACCCCTATTCGACCAGCTATCTAGGTCGAACTGAACAGGGAAGATCGAACACGGCACCTGGGTAAAAACGTGAGGAGTCAGAAGGTCAGTTCGACCAAAAATAGGTCGGTTCGACCAAAGCCTCTAGTCAAACTGAGATTGAACGCCACTGTCCAGAGTGCTCTATTTTGTCTGAAGCCCGATTCAACCATGATCACTTGGATTCGACCAGCACACTTGGTCGAACCGGCCTATAAGGGGGAGAACAAACTTTCAGGTATTCAGTTCGACTACTATTCACGGAGTTCGACCATTTACCCAGGTCAAACTCAGGTCGAACTCTCCTGTTCAGCCCTGTTTTCCATGTTGAATGCTCCACGTGATGTTGATGCGACTTCAGTACCTTCCAAAGAGCAGAATACAGAGATTATAGCAGAAAAGAAGTGGGAAAGAGCTAAGAGATTGAGAGCCAAAAATGATAAGGCAGAGAAGGCTGAACATTATGAATAGGGGATTCCCAAAACTAAGATACATCCGCCCTTTCCTCTCAAGCTAGTTAAGAAGGGATTGGAGGAAAAGTTCAAGAAGTTTTCAGAAATTATAAACAAAATAAGCTTGAACATTCATTTCTCTGAAGCAATATTGGAGACGACGTATTATGCCCGCTTTCTGAAGGATATTATTTTGAAGAAGAGAAGCTTGAACGGAATTGAAATAGTGAATTTGTCTGAGAACTGCAGCTTGATCATTCAGAGGAAGCTGCCAGCTAAGTTACAGGATCCGGGGCCAGCACGTCGAGCTTTGTATGATCTTGGGGCAAGCATCAACTTGATGTCGTTGTCCACTTTTCAAAGGCTTGGTTTGGGGGAATTAACTCCCACAACAATTGCACAATTAGCGGATAGGTCTATGACTTTTTCGAAGGGTGTGATTGAAGACGTTCTTGTCAAAGTAGAGAAACTAGTCTTTCCTGTTGATTTTCTTGTACTGGAGATAGAAGATGACAAGGATAATGTCCCTCTTATCTTAGGTAGACATTTCTTCGCTACTGTGGAAGCCATGATAGATGTTCAGAAGGGTGAGTTGCGGCTAAGGATGGATAAAGAATAGGTACTATTTAATCTTGACAAAGCAATGAAGATGCATATGGAGATGCAATGTCACAATATTGATATAGTGGAGGAGATTGTGAAGGAAGACATGTCTTTGATTCTGTCGAAGGATCCTCTTGAGACATATTTGGCGGAGTCTCTTACTTTCCCCACTACTGAACTAGATGAACTCTCCAATGAGGTATGTATTGAATTTCTTGAAAACTTGCTTGCTTTGGGTGATGACAGGTATGAGTCGACAAGGACCAAAATTGAAGAGGTCAAGTGGACTAGGAAGTACTTGACATTGGATAGAGAGAGTGCACCTCAAGAAGAGAAGAAAGAGAAGTTGAAACCGCTACCGTAGCACTTGAAGTATGCCTACCTAGGTGACAATGAAAAATATCCGGTAATTGTATCTTCTTCCCTTGATGATGATCAACTTGAGGAATTGTTAGAAGTGCTTAGAAAGTATAAATCTGCAATTGGTTGGTCTCTTGATGATTTAAAGGGGATTAGTCCTTCATATTGCATGCATAGAATAAGGTTGTTAGATGAGGCCAAGAGTAGCATTCAGAGTCAGCGGAGGGTGAATCCCGCTATTCAAGAAGTGATTAGGAAGCAAATCTTAACGTGGCTTGATGCAGGAATTATTTATCCTATTAGTGATAGTCCTCATGTGAGTCCATTGCATGTTGTTGCTAAAAAGTGGGGCATGACTATAGTGAAAGCCGAAGATGGTGAGACTTTAGCCACTGGGATTCCTACGGGATGACGTGTGTGTACAGATTACAGGAAACTGAATGAAAATACATGCAAAGACCATTTTTCCCTTCCTTTTATGGATCAAATGCTTGATCGTCTTGCAGCGTATGAGTATTATTGTTTCTTGGATGGGTACTCGGGTTATAATCAAATCATGATTGCACCCGAGGATCACAAAAAGATGACTTTTACTTGCCCTTATGGAACTTTTACCTTTAGAAAGATGCCTTTTGGTTTGTGTAATGCGCCTGCTACATTTCAGCGTTGCATGATGGCCATATTTGATGGGTTGATAGAAAAGATCATGAAGGTATTTATGGATGTTTTTTCTGTGTTTGGTTCTTCTTTTGATGTTTGTTTATCTAACCTTGCTACTTTTTGAAGAGATGCCAAGAAGCTAATCTTGTCTTGAATTGGGAGAAGTGCCACTTCATGGTAAGAGATGAGATTGTTCTTGGCCATTACATTTCGGCCAAGGGATTGCATGTGGATAGAGCAAAGGTGGTGGCAATTGAGAAGCTTCCTCCACCTACTAATGAAAGAAGAGTGCGGTCTTTCCTAGGATACGCCAGTTTTTATAGAAGATTCATAAAAGACTTCTCGAAATACTCCAAGCCCTTATCTCATTTACTTGAAAAGGATGTTTCTTTTATTTTTGATGAAGAGTGTCTAACAGCTTTTCAGGTTTTGAAAGAGGCGCTTATTACTGCACCTATCTTGATCACACCGGATTGGACTCAGCCGTTTGTACTCATGTGTGATGCAAGTGATTTAGCACTTGGAGTGGTGCTTGGGCAGTTGAGGGAAAAGAAGTTCTGCGCCATTTACTATGCGAGTAAGACTTTTGATGCAGCACAAAAAACTACACGATAACTGAGAAGGAGTTTATATCTATGATGTACGCATTCAATAAGTTTCGACAGTATTTGGTTGGCATGAAGACTATCGTGTACATGGATCACTCTGCAATTCGGTACTTGATGGAGAAGAAGGAAACAAGCCAAGGATCATTAGAGGGATTCTTCTTTTGTAGGAATTCGATATGGAGATCCGAGATAAGAAAGGTACGGAAAATATTTTGGCAGATCACCTATCAAGGTTGGAGACAAGGGAGCAATGTGATGATTCTTTCGATTATGTCGAAGAAATATTCCCTAATGAGAAGATCATGGCGGTGTTTGTTGAAGGCTCTAAAAGAGCATGTATGGTGGCTGCCCAAGAGATGGATCCATGGTATGCGGACTATGTGAATTACATTGCCGTAGGTGAAATTCCGAGAGATATCAACTGATATCAACTTGTAAAATTCAAGAGGGATGTTGAGACATTTATATGGTATGATCCATTTGTCTACAAGATATGTACGGATTCCATAATCCATAGGTGTGTGCCCAAGATAGAGATGGAGAGCGTTCTTGATTTTTCCCATGCACAACCTAACGGGGGGCACTTCGGAGCTCAAAAGACGGCAGCAAAGGTACTTCAATCTACTCTTTATTGGCCGAGTTTGTTTAAAGATTGTGAAACCTATGTGGCAACATGCGATAGATGTCAAAGGATGGGGAACATAAGTCAATGAGATGAGATGCCACTTCAACAAAGAATTGTTGTTGAGATCTTCGATGTATGGGGGATCAATTTTATGGAGCCTTTTCCTCCATCTAATGGATTTCTTTACATCCTTTTAGCTGTGGATTATGTTTCTAAGTGGGTGGAAGTCATTCCTACTCGCGTGAATGACACAAGGACTATTTTATCTTTCTTAAAGAAACATATTTTTGCCCGCCATGAAGTTCCTAGAGCACTAGTGAGTGATGGAGGGTCTCACTTCGTCAATAAGCTTTTTGAAAAGGTGCTTAAGGATTATGGAGTCAAGCATAGGGTTACTACACCCTACCACCCTCAAGTGAATGGGCAAGCTGACGTCTCCAACCGACAAGTGAAGCAAATTTTGGAGAAAGTAGTCGAAACCAATAGGAAGGATTGGGCTATGAAGCTTGATGATGTTTTGTGAGGTTTTCAGATAGCTTATAAGTTGGTGTTGGATATGTCACTGTACCAAATTGTCTATGAAAAGCTGTGCCACTTACCCGTAGAGATTCAGAACAAAGCTTTTTGGGCATTGAGGAGTTTGAACTTATCTTTAAAAGATTAAAAGGAGTTGTGGATGACTCATATTAATCAATTGGATGAGTTCAGAAATCGAGCTTATAAGAACTCGGAGATCTACAAGGAGAGGATGAAGAAATGGCATGATTAAAAGATCTCATACAAGAAGTTCAAGCAAGGTGATGAGGTATTATTTTTTAACTCTCGTTTGAAGCTTTTCGCAGGAAAATTGAAATCAAAGTGGACGGGGCCGTTCATTATCCATATAGACTGCGGAGGGGGGAGTTTTGACCTTATGGACAAAGATGGGGACATTATCGCAGCGAATGGGCATCGATTGAAGCATTACAAGTCGCTGGATGATTCTTACGTCGTCTTTGAGGATACCTTGCACTAGATTGGTACTGTCGTGACTCTACGATGTTAAACATGAGCGCCTGTTGGGGGCTTTTCCTCCCGTTTTATTACTTTATTATTTCTTTTGTATGAGTAAGAAATTTTTATATTTGATATGCTTAATTATCGTCAATTACATCTCTTTGCAAACTTAGTTTTCACTATAGTTTCTACTAAGTTTGGGGGTGTGATTTACTTACCTCATTGAAGCACTGAGAGTATAATCTTTTCTTTGTGATGTTTGTTAGGGGAGTTGATTTTTTGCGGCTTATCAAAACTTTTGCCGGTTGCGGTGTGTCGATTTTTTGCAATTTGCCTAATGTTTTTAGTGTTTGGTGTTGTTTTTGAGTGTCATATGCGGTGTTACTCATGGATGTCAAGTTTAAGGTTGATTCTCGAGCTAATTTTGATCTATTTTGGAATCTAATGTTCATTTTTTAACTTAAAGTGTGCAGGGAATGACGAAAATTAGAGTTTGGAGCATCAGGTGGTCAGTTCAACCAGTCATGCAGGTCGAACGTGGAAGCCCTGGTCGAACTGGAGATCAGAGAGTTCATTACAGGTCAATTCAGCCAAGCAGAGGAGAGTTCGACCAGAGGTTCGACCAAGAAGGAAGTCAAACTGGAGATCAGAGAGTTGTACAGGCGGATTCGACCTAAATGTGATCAGTTCAACCAAATGGTTTGGTCGAATCGAAGTCGAATTGCTAACCTAAAAGATCTAAACAGACAAGTTCAACCACGATTATAGAGTTCGACCAAAGTACTTGGTCGAACGGTGGTCGTATCGCGATGATGGGTTGTCCTGAAAGGGAGTTCGACCACGGATTCGACCATGACAATCTAATTTGACCACGAGGATAGGTCAAATCCAGGCCAGGTAAGTCTATTTTAAACCCATTTTTCACCCATTCGATCACGATTGCACACCACCTTCACCCGAATTCCTCCCGAATCGGAAATCCTCTCCTCCAATCTTTGATTACACGTGATTTCGCTCCAATTAAACCACATCACACACTCCTTCCACTCAATTCATCACGTTTTTGGAACAATCTAGTTGCAAAACTAGGGTTTGACGTGATTTTTAGAGGATTATCACACTTGTTCATTCTTTAGCCATGGCCAGTTCAAAAGGTACGTTTTCTCAAATCTATTACCCTAGGATTGAAGTTCTAATTGTCGATTGCAAGTGGGTAAGTTGATTGAACGAGTTTTCATAGAAATTCATGGTGTATTTTGAAGTTAGTGTGCGCAAATTCATGTGAACACTCGATGGGGTTGTTTTGATTGTTCAATTATTGTCAAACCTTGATGTTTATGTGAATCTTTGAGTAATTGAGGAGTGCGAGATGAAGCATGTTGAATTATGAGTAAAGTGTTTGGGTTTGAGTAGTTTTCGTGTTGGATTGCTTGAGTTTGAGTAGTAATGCATGCTTGTGTTAGTTGAATCACTTGGTGATCTTATTTATGATTGAAATGAGGTTGAATAAGCATGTGGATTGAATTGTTGGATCATGAGAATGGAACATGTTTGTTTGGTTTGATTATGCATTGAAAAACTTGAAGTCTTGAGTAGAGTTAAATGCATTAGCTTGGTTTTCCTTTCTTGGTTGTTGGTATTGAAGTATTGTTTTCAGGAAAAGGAAAGGAAGCCGAGGTTCGTTCTAAGAAAAGGCAAGATAGACCGTCTTGTGAAGATGCAGTGACGAAGAAGCTAAGGGTTTGGGATGAGATCAAGGAAAAATAGGAAGAAGTGTCAGATAAGATTGCTCAAATGAGGTATCAAGATGATGGAGCAATGATTATAATGCACATTTGAGATGATATCCTATGGATGTTTGATCAAGTTGGTATTCGTCACTTCATGGAATTGAAAAGGCCTACTTAATTCCATGTGACTGCAGAAGCATTATGTTCATCTACTGTGAAGAAGGGGTCAAGCAATCTTCCGTATGAGTGTTCATTCCAGCTCGGAGGTGAGCATAGGACATGGTCAGCAGAGGATTTGAACATCTTGTTTCAGACTTTAGGGGGATTTCGAGGAATGAGAATGGGTATTTTAATACTAATAGATTCTGGAGAGAGATTTCTAGTGAGGATGTGGATTACAAGACTAGCAGTGCTCGTACTTCGTTGATTCAGAATCCAGTGATCCGGTATATGGATAGAATATTGAGCAATACTTTGTTCGCCCATTCTGAAGGAAGTTGTGTGGCGAGAGGAGAGTTGTATGCTCTCTGGTGCATGCTTAATGGAGTGAGATTCAACGTGGGCTCTTACTTTATTAATCAGCTGTGGAGGTTCAGATGCTCTCCATTTCAGAGTTGAACATAGGAGGGTTGCTTACTTCGATAGTTGAGTACTATCATATGGATTTCACTGGCATTTCACCCATCCTGGAGGATCCCGACTTGGTGATGAGTACGTGTATGAAGGATGGATTCGCCCATCTGAGGGATGGAGATTGGTTCTTCACGAAGGGATCGAAGCCCTTTACTTTCATGTTTCCTTTTGATTTGGGTGTGTTGACTACTATTCGGAATGAGGGAAACATGTTGATGAACACATTAGGGCACACTGCTCTCTCCATCACTTGCTTGACAAAGGGTGATTGGAGGACTGTAGCTCAGATGTATGCTGAGGGGATGATAGAGGAGCTTCAGAGGATTGTAGACGAGGGGCGTTTTCAGCCACATCCACAGCAACAGCAACAGGAGCTTAGAAAGGATCAGGTGGATCTAGAGATGGGAGATCCACAGCCGCACGAGATGCCACCACGACCCATTCCAGCAGTGCCACATCAGTAGTGGGCTGGTCCTGATGCTTACTATCAGGAGCAGTTTTGTTGATTCATGAGCAGTTCGCCAGCTGAATGCGAACTAGCAGGAGAGAAATAGGCAGCTGGCCTTGGCAAATGCGAATTACGCAGCACTGGATGGGAAGAACAACACGCTGCAGAATATGTGGAGATGGATAAGAGATTGGAGAGGTTTTATGCCCATGAGCACGAGTTGGATTTGATGTTCAACAGTCTTCATAGAGATTTGGATCGATTACGCACGGAGATAGGTGATGGAGATGATGAAGAGGGTGCGAGCGATGATGATGCTCTGGAGGAGTAGTGTGCACCAGGTTTTTGTTCTTTGTTTGTTTCATCTCATCTCTCTTCTTTTTTTTTCTCTTTACATGATGGGTATTTGTGGTGTGAGTGGCATGTACATATATTGAATTGATTGGATGCTAGATTGAGAGGTGATGTTGATACTTGAGGATGGTGGTTACACTTGTATGGATTGTCTTGCTATAAGGGTTATTAGTTTAGTATGATGCATTCGTATTTTACATGTGTTAATTTTTATTGATTAGAAGCATGTATGCTTGATAAGTATATGAATTTATTGTGAAATTGATCTTGGTTATTTACTTTGAGGAGTACTTAGGAATCTATTTACCCATGTGAGGATTTGAGCCAGTTAAATCATGCTAGTTCATGATAATTTATTCTTGAGGAAGTCATTCGCATGACCATATTCTAGAACTTGGTTTGGCGTCTTGTATGAGACTTATGATTGAGGAATTGCTATGACATGATCTTAGGCCATTATTGTGTAATCAAGTCACTTAGCCAAAATTTTACCTTACCTGTTAATATATGTATCATTGTAAGCCCTTTTGAGCCTTAAAAAGCTTTTTCTTTGGCAAGCCTTGTTGAATATCCTATTCATTAGTAGATAGTTAAGGTGTGTAAGTGCTTGAAAGAATGAAAAAAGTGGAAGCTTGGTTGAGAAATATAAAAAAGAAAGAAGTATGGTTAAATCTTGTTTATGGGTAGTGACTGAAACTGGTACCCCAACTGCTTAGAAGGGTAGTGCCCGAAATTGGTACCCTTGCTCATGAAGAAAGATGATGTTGATGCTAAGAGAAAGAAGGAGAATCAAACTATGAAGTTTATGAGAAGAAGATGGAGAAACAGACGAAGCTATATGATGAAAAGCAAAACTCCAAGGTAATTCTCTACTAGTGAATTAGTCATTTTACCTAAATTCTCATACCTTTACCAAAGAGCCAACATTACAACCCAAAAGCAAGTCTCTTGTGATCCTAGTAAGGAATTGATTATAAGTTGAGTTTTGAGACCCTTGTCAAGCTTATGGTCACACGGAAGTATGGATTGAATATGAGCATAAACACTAACCTGTTAAAATGTACATCTTTTACACTTGAGAGTGAGAGTAAATATTTACCTTGTGAGCTAAATGATTTTGTACTCCGAAAGGTATTGTAATTGAGTGATGTTTTGCACGAATGATGCATATGATGCCAGTAATACTTGTGATTAATTGATGAATTGCATGTGTAAGTATGAATTGTATTGGTAGTTGGTGAATTTTACACTACTCTTTGATTTTGATTTTGTTGTCTCGGGACGAGCAACATGTAAGTCTGTGGGTTTGATGAGTGTGTAAATTCACTAGTTTTGAGCCCAGATTCGTGTACTTATTGTATGATAAATGGTTGTAATCGATGTGAATCGGTATACATGGTGGAAAGTCACGAGTCAGGTGTCTACAAGGCTATTTGAGTTGATTTTCAAAGGAAAACAAGTTGGAAGTGATTGTATCCGGAAAGAGAAATAAGCAGCCATGCGATTCGACCAAGCAGGGTTCGAATTCGACCAAGAAAGAGGGAGTTCGACCAGCAATACTGGTCGAACTGAGTGCAAAAAAGTGATGTTTGACCATGATAGGCGAGTTCAACCAAACCACTGGGTCGAACCGTGGTCGAACTCAAAGCATAAACAGAAGTAGTACCGGTTTGACTAGAAAGTATCCGGTTTGACCAGGACTCTGGTTGAATCCAGGATCTGAGGCTGAGTTACAGGACAGTACGACCTGGAGTTCGACCTGTCTGGGCGAGTTCGACCAACCTGTTTGGTCTAACTGATGTACGAACACTTACCAAATTTGTATTTTTACACCTTCAGTGCGTGTGTTCGCTCAAAAAGTCCATCCAAGGCCCTTAAGAAAAGTTTACAAGTATAAAAGAAGAGCTTTCGCAGGAGAAATGGGGGATCATTCATCAAGAATTCATCATCCATCCATCACCAACCCTACCATCATCCGAAGGAGTCTTGAGGAGAGGTTCGTCTGGCGAGTCAAGTAAGATCATACCAACTAGCCATGATTGCTCCTAGATTAATCATGGGCTATAACCATTTCGGTAGTTCTAGGGTTTTGAAAGTTGTATGAGTTAATTGAATTTACATGTGTAAACTCCGTACAACACTACTTGTGGTTTATTCTATATAAGATTGTGCCTTTTTAATTCATACTCACGGTCATTTTATGCATCTTTAATTGTTATGTAGAGTGTGAATACATCTCTTGGTTATTGATTGAGTGCGTTCACCGCTGAGCAGGGTTACATGTTATAATTCTAAGTGAAGGGATTCCGAAGTATTATTAGAATTATCTTATATAGATACTTGTTAATTGAATCATATTCGGGTTAATAAGTAGGATAAAGAGTCTAACTTTATAGTACCTAAAAAATGAAGATCAAATCGGGTTAAAGTACTAAGTGTACGAGAAATAATTGATTATGATAGTACCTAGAAAGGGGGGTGAAGTATACTTCTTGCTCCGAGGATATCCACACGTGTCATACGCTTGCTTACTTGTGTCTATAGAGTACGCTTGCATGGTTTAGTGATGCATCTATATTCCACAAGGCAGAGTCAGACGTCAACACATGAATAGAAAATTAATAAGTAAAACTGGATGACCTGAAGAACTATTTAATTACTTACTTGATCACAATCGAAAGTTCTCTATTGCTTGCTTATTTACCTTGCCATTTTAATTATATGTTATTTAGTTTTGTAACCAAACCAAATCCAATTGCCAGCATAATCTTAGTTAATTAGAGCATAATTAAATTGATAATCATCCATCTCATGGGTTCGATAATCACTTGGTTGCCTATCAAAACTACAATTGATATCCTTATACTTGAGGATTAATTTTGTATTGAGAAAACACTCATCAGTGGAGGTATTAATATATTGTGGTATTGGTTTGAGTTTTGAAAGTTTCTGATTTATACATAATTGTATAGTGCATTTAACAAATGGAATTGTAAATGTTGCACTCCCTTGTTTTCTTTTTTTTTTTTTAACTAGGATACAATTTACTCCATGATAGAATTAATTTATTAGGTTAATTTTCATGTTCTTTATATATTTATGCATATCCAAGCATGAGTGGAATATCAATTGTTTCTTTTTATCCTATAAAAAAGTGATGGTCCTTAGTGAATTATATACAGGCTTTGTAGCCCAAGATAGTAACAATTGTCATTTTAAAAGACAGAAGGCCCAATCAAGAAATGTTATCCTAGACTGATTGGCATAGCACTATCTTGTTTCTAGGCCTTCATTGAATATTAATGCTTTATTTAAAGTGATAAAGATTTCAAAATTGAATATTTATTTGAGTTGTTTCTTATAGTACATGGTATACCTCAAATGGTAAGTGGAATGAAATATCTCTATGTCTCTCTTTTGAAGAGGGAAAAAAATATCCTTAAAAGAAAGGGGGATAATTGGTAAAAAGAATTAACTTTCCTGCTAAGTGCTATAAACATTGAAGCCTTCTATTGTTGTATGACAGAAATACATGTTCATTTGATCTTTATTTAAAAAAGAACTAGTCTCATTTTACCAAGTTCTAGGGCATGTTTGATCTTTTGCCTTGCATAAATGTTATTGATTAATGTAAACAGACCACAGTATGTTGGTGTGAACTATACCCAAACATATTGTTACTATGACAAATCTACTTTGCTTATCAATTAATGTGGCAATGCCATGCAAATATAACTGATTCCTTTGGGTTTTACACATCATGATCCGTATAGCTAGGATAAATGCAGTGGTTTTCTTGTTCTTATTGACCTTACTTCAACAATAACTCATTGTAGTGCACCTTCTTCTTCAAACATTGAATAAAAGACGTAGACGAGTGCTTAGGCGTGCTGATGTTGTGCAACTTTATTCTTGTTGGATTGTATACTAAAAGTCTAGCTTTTTATATAAACAATATTTTGACAATATTTAAAATGAGAATCATGTGATCAAATGTTTGCAATTATTAATTCTTGCAAAAGTCCATTTATTTTATACGGTAGATAATGTGGTATGCAGCGTCACACGGAAGATCATATTATCGGCTCCTTATAAAGTATAAATATATGTTCATAACCGAGATAGACGGGGACTATCTATCGATTGGTTGTAGTGTGATTTGGCTTTAGTATGTCTTGATTATAAAATTGCACTAGTGCACTTTGTGTTATTGAATAGGACCGCCGTTGAGATCATTCGGTTTATACTGACTATAAAATAGAACTTGATCTCTGTTTTTATGGATGTTTGTACTCTTAATCCTTATACAATAACCTCGACATGTAAGCCAGTATTTATTTCCTTAATTCATCAATTTGTGAGATTTAATTATTAAATCAATATGCTCGGTGGATTGGGAGATGGTGCTATCTCCATGGTGTGCTGTTGATTGTAGAAGGAATCCGTGTCCTAACGGAATTGGTTGATGATGTCCCCTTGAGGAGCCATAATGATTATCATGTAAACTCTGTAGGTGCATTTATTCCGGCATGATAATAAGATTAGTGGTACTACTCTCGGTAATATATTAATTAATGGAGTTGTCAGTAACTTAATTAATTAATGGGTATTGAATCTTAAACATGGGGAGATTAACGGGCTCATAATAAGACGGAGCCCATAAACGTAATTTGGGATTAGGGTGGCAGTGCAATAATTTTTTTTTTAGTGGAATGATTTATTATTATTGAACTTAAGTATAAGTTTTGGGCTAAACTTAGATACTTAAGCCCAATGGGAGGCCTAAACCCTAATTTCTCCTCTTGGTCCCTGTTGTAGCCTATATAATAGCCAATCTCAACAGTGTGGATAACATATACATGCCTAAAACAAGTAAATAATAGTTAGACTGTAGATTGAGTTTGTCTCGTAGATCGTTGCCCACATAACGTCGAGACTTGATTTAGGAATATAACAGAAGACCGGAAGGTCGTTTCCTATTTTTGGCCATCAACTTCACCGATTTCTCTAAAATCATGTGTAAGTCTAAACTGCACGTGTGATACACCATTGGAAAGCCACGGAAGTGAGAATCACTTTTGCTTGTAGATCACTCCGATCGGAGATCATACGAGGGAGTTATGGCCAAAACCATGATGTTACGCAGGCTGTCGGCGAGAATCCTTCTTCTTCAAAATACCCTGGTGAAAGGTAATTAATTCTATGTTTATGCCTCCACTGTGATAGAATTGCATGGAACCCTAACGGTTCACGTTAACCAAAAGATCCAAACGCCAAAAATTGGTATCAGAGCGTAGGTTCTAAGGCTAAAAGTGACACGTTAGGCTAGGTTTTATGTGCATATGTGATTTATTTTATAATTGAATCGTATTTGACTAGTTAGGGTTTTTGGTTTTATGAATTCATTCATGAAAGATCCCTACGTGAAAGCCCTGTGTGAATTATGGGAATATGTTTGTGTATTATTGGGGAAAATTTGGTGAAAGTTGTTCACGTTGATAACCCGATGCACGTTCACGATGGGCCTCGTCGGATATGGTGAAAGTGACCCTGTTCCTACATGGCTGGCGATGGCGCAACTGCTCCTGCGGCGTGGTAGTAACCATTAGAAGGAGGCGCACTGACTAGGATGGTGACAACCAGTAGAAGGTACGGTTACAGGGGTCCAGACCACATGCCGGCGGAACCAACAGCCTGACAGCTTTCACGTCGGCTGGGTTTGAAGAAACCATCACGACGGCATGAAGGGTACTAGCTATGCTCGTCAGTGTGTAAAGCGCTTGCTGGTCGATGTGATGTTGATAGAATAGCAAGGCTGGCGCGATGATAGACGGCATGAAGGTGGAGATTTCCCAATGCAATTCTGTCAGCCGTTCCTGGTGGGTGTAAACGGGTCTGTACATATTCCAAGCAGGTGTTGCTGTACTTTCGAGCGAGTCACACATCTTCTGAGCAAGTTTGTACCTTATTCTGATCGGGTCTGGAATGATTTTGATCGGATATGCTAAAGTTTCGGTCGGGTCTGCTAGTGTATAGGGTGGGTTCTCATGTTTTTCTGTTCGGATAGCGAGATGGATGGCAGTAGACTATTGCACGTGAGCGGCGCCCGGTGATTCACAAGATGGCAGGCCTAGACGGCGGAACTCAGAGGCATTATCGCGTTTCCAGGCAGTTGTTAACTCCGATCAGGCCTGGGCATTTTCCGAGTGGGACTATTTTTTTCGTTCGAGTTGTTGAGTAGCTGGTATCTGCTGAAGGCGATAATGGTGGCATGGCATGGTGTTGACCTGCAAGACAAGCGTGGTTGTCGAAGTGCCGGCCAGGGAGCCACTTACGGTCAGTAGACGGCTGCTGGTACAAACAGCGGCTGGAGCATCCTGTGGCATCGCGAGATACCTGCGGTGGGGAAGCATGGCTGGCGGTGGTATGGCTGGGAGCAGCTTTGCATGACAGTACTTCTGGATGGTGGCGCAGACTCGCGGATTAGGGCTTCAACACCACTGGGAAGCAGGCTGCTCTAAAGCCTGACTAGCAAGTTGCTTCAAAATGATTGGCACGTCCAGCGGCAAAGTTTTCTGATGTACTCTGGCGAGCAGCAGAATTTCGGCGGGTGATGGCATGGCAAGGGAGGAGTGGCCCGGTTCATGAGTGGTTTTCTCTTGCTAAAGAGTGAAGAACCGTGAATGGAGATGTCTTGGGGCCCAAGTACTTGACTACCTACTTGTTGTGCAAGCTTTTCCTCATTTGCTTTGAGAGTTGACCAAGTCAATTCTATATTTGACAATTTTTTTTATTTCCTTATATATAATTGTTTTACTTGTCAATTATTATTATATATTTGGATGCATGTGTTATTTGATTTACTGCCCTATTTTCCATAATAATAGCATGTTTATTTGCATAATTATATCTGTTATATTATATGCATGCAAAAACCCTCTTTTTAAATAACTAAGTGAGAGAGGGATTGGTCATGATCCCGCGGTCTCCATTGTTGATTAATTAAGTGATGCAAGTAAGCTTATGAGTCGATTTTTGTGCCTTCCTCCCCAACGGATGAGTTTAATTTGTAGATCACTGGAATAAATTTCATTAAATAATTATTATTTGTAATGTGATGCAAGTAAGCTTATGAGTCAGCTATAATGCCTTCCTCCCCAACGGATGAATTTTATTTGCAGATCACTGGTACAAATTAATAATTGATGATTGTAGGAAATTACTTGAGGGCGTGTGGACTTCTCCAACTGTAAGACACACAAACTTGGGTAACGTACTTAATATCAAATAATGGTATGCACTTAGGTGCAATTAATATGTATCCTCCCCAACGGTGTCGCTGCTATTAAATTACATGGCTAAAGAACAACCGACAATTAATCATTGAGTCATGAGATTAATTATGACATGAGGAATTAATGGGTAAAACCTTCTCTTGCGAATGTTAGGGTTTGTATACGTCCACACTGACGTGGCATGCAAATTCAAGGTGCTTGAGATGTCGGTGAATTTATTTTATATTGTTTATTGAGGGAATCAATATAAGATTTAAATTCGAAGTGTTTGATCGTCGTATTTATTTACTTGATTCTTTGATTTTTAAAATAGTTTATTTCACTTGTTGTTAACTAAAAGGAAATTAACTTACTTGTCCAAAATAAATGATTAGAAAAGAATCTTGATTTTAATTCTTACTGCTTAGGAAAATTAAAATGTGTTCTCACTAAAAATGCCCTCTGATGCCTATTTGAAGTCTCTAGTGGAGAGGTGAGAAGTTCATAGAAATATGATGGTCTCATAAGACTCTTCGGATACTTGAGTAAGTTAGAGAGGCAAGAGGTCATGGTTAACTTGATGAATGAATCGGAAATACTTGTAATAGAAATTAAAGGGGAAACCTAGCTCAATTTATTTTTCATAGTTTACCTAAACGTTTTGATCAAGTTTCACCTGAAATACAATAACTTGTATATGGTGGAAATTTCTGACAAAACGTGTGGCGAAGGAAAAATAATTTTAATCAAGATGTAAACAAGGATAATATCTCATTCAGTAGTTGTTGAAGCATGATTATTGATGGCGTTTACTGACACGTTATGTGTAAATACCGAAATCACTAGCCTGCAACTAAGTGATGATGAGATTATTGAGTACATGAGTAAGCTACTAGAGTTGTGGTTGTTGCAGTGGAAGTTGTTTATTTATCTTTTGATAGGAATAAACATTTGATTTTGAGAAATTGTCTTTACGTACGTTTTCATAAAAGGATTTGATTTCGGTTTCTATGCATTTATGGTTGGATACTCTATTTCATTTAGTGACATGGTCATTATAATGAAGGATGGAGCTATAATCTGTTGTGGTACGTTGGTGGATAATTTATAAACTCTTAAATCATGTTTATCCCACGGTGCAACGAATAATAATTAATAATGCATCTTCTAATCCTTATAAGAGGAAAGAACCTTCGGAGATGAACTAAACATACTTTTGGCATCCATACAAGGCAAAGGGGTATAGAGCCATGAAAAGATATATTGGAAATGGTTCATTCTAATTTATGCGATCCTAAAATTATCCTGTCGAGAGGTGGTTGTGAATGTTCGTCATTTTATTTGACGATTATTCTAGAAATAAGATATATTTATTTGATGCACTGCAAGTCTGAGTACTATTGATTAAATTCATGGAGTACATGACCGATGCGGTGAAGCGTCATGGAAAATATATCAAGTCATTATGATTTAATCGTGATGACGAGTACCTCTTAGGATAGTTTAGGAGCTGATAATCAGAGGAAGGGATTAAATCCCAAGTTAATTACATCGGGCATACCCCAGTTGTATGGTTTGATGGAAAAACGGAATAGGACTCTTATGGAAAATGTTAGATATATAGATGAGGAATTATTTGGAATTACTAAATTCATGTTATGGGTATGCCTTGGAAACAACATGTCGTGTGATGTTTATCTGTTTGTGGGATATCCTAGAAAATGAAGGGTGGTTTGTTAAAATAGTCCAAAAGATCTAAGAGTGATTGTTAAAACGAACACTAGATTTTGGAAAAGACTATGTAATTAATTACAAATCCATGTATAAGTTGTTCTTAAGGTGTGAGAAGGGAAACACAAATTTTAGTACCAAGACTACAAGAAGATATACCACAAGTAAAATGCATCGCATGTCATATCTGATACACAATTGTATGTAGTGCCTTGTCGTAGTGGGAGTGTTGTTTTACAACACGATAGATTTATGTTCTGGGAAAGTTGTGAGACTTGATCCCTAGTAAACATGAAATCGACCCATAGACACGACGAAGTACTACAAGATCGAAATGCAAAATCTTAGTAAGTTGCAATGAATTTTGAAATAAAATCTATGCATTCTAAATCATATCTGGGAGCATGTACGACAACTAAATGGTGTAAAAACTGTTGGAAGTGGTCATACAAAATAAAAGAGGATCATACGGTGTAGATCCAGACTATTTTATCTGCTGCTTATTTTGATTATGAGATACATGAAATATATGTCAAGACAGAATTCCTGATTGGAAGTCTTGAGAAAAACATCTATGTGAAGCAACCAGAGTGATTCATTACATGGAGCTAAGAGAATTTTGAGTTTAAGCTTAAAAGTATCCATCAATGGACTAAAGCAAGCTTTAAGATCGTGGAACATCCGTTTTGATTAGGAAATCCAGTAATATGGATTTAATCAATGCTCGGATATAACTTCTATATTGAAAAAAGTGACAGAAATATGGTGGTATTTTTTGTATGTACGTAGATGGTATCTTGCTCATTGGAGACAATGAGAGAGTATTATCGGGCGTATGGGTATGGTTAATAAAGTAGTATGAAATGAAAGAGAAGCAAAGTATATCCTTGCGATCATATTAATAATGATCACAAGATATGATGTTGTGCTTATCTTGAGATTCATGAATTAATACAATCCTCACTCATTTTAGCATGTGACTTTATCTGAGGATTTGTGTCTTAAGATGCAATAGAAGATAAAATAGATAAGGGCGGTTCCCTATGCTTCGGAAATAAGGAAGCTCAATTTATGGAATGCTATGTACGAGATTAGATATCTGTATTGCCAATGGCATAGTCAGTAAGTATCAAGGTAACCCGGAACAAGAATATTGAATTATGGTAAGACATATTTGAAGTGCCTGAAAAGGACTTGAAATTATATGTAAGCTTACTAGAATAATTCATTACTTCTTGATGGTTACTTAGATTTGGATTTTCAAATCATAGGGACGACAGTAAATCCACCTCAAGGTTGTGTGGAAATAGATTCATAGTATGAAGGAGTGTCATATAGAAATATATTTCGGACTCAACCATGGAGAGAGGATAATATTGGAGCCTTGTGGCGGCTAAAGTATCTGTACGGTTCTAGAAACTTCGTAATGGACTTAGATGTGATTTTGAGTTTTCCCAAGGTTATCATAATTTATTGTGATAATAATGGTGCAGTAGCAAACTTGAAGAAATCACGAGTCCATAAGGAAATTAAACACATTGATAGCGAGTACTACCTGATAAGAGAAATCGTATGATGGGGGGATGATTGTTGTCGTCTAGATTGCATCGGATGATAACCTTGTAATCCATTTACAAGGATCTTAAGGCAAAAGCTTTTAATGGTCAAGTAGTGGGAATGGTAATCAGATGTATGGCAGTAGATATGGCAGCATAGTCTTTTAATATAAGTGGGAGATTGTTGGATTGTATACTAAAAGTCTAGCTTTTTATATAAACAATGTTTTGACAATATTTGAAATGAGAATCATGTGATCAAACGTTTGCAATTATTTATTTTTGCAAAAGTCCATTTACTATATACGGTAGATAATGTGGTGTGTGGCGTCACACGGAAGATCATATTATCGGCTTCTTATAAAGTATAAACAGATGTTCACAACCGAGATAGAAGGGGACTACCTATCAGTATGGTTGTAGTGTGATTTGGCTTTAGTCTGTCTTGACTATAAAATTACACTAGTGCACTTTGTGTGTATTGAAAACTACTGTCGTTGAGATCGTTCGGTTTGTACTGACTACATAATAAAACTTGATCTCTGTTATTATGAATGTTCATACTCTTAATCCCTATACAATAACCTCGACACGTAAGCCCGTATTTATTTTTTTAATTTATCAATGGATAAAATTTAATTATTAAATCAATATGCTCGGTGGATTGGGAGATGGTGTTGTCTCTATGGTGTGTTGTTGATTGTAGAAGGAATCTGTGTCCTAACAGAATTGGTTGATGATGTCCCCTTGAGGAGCTCATAATGAATATCATATAAACCCTGCAGGTGGATTTATTCAGGCATGATAATAAGGTTGAGTGGTACTACTCTCAGTAAATATATTAATTAATGGAGTTGTCAGTAACTTAATTAATTAATGAGCATTGAATCTTAAACACGGGGAGATTAACGGGCTCATAATAAGAAGGAGCCCATAATCATAATTTGGGATTAGGGTGGCAGTGCAATAATATTTTGTTAGTGGAGTGATTTATTATTATTGGACTTAAGTATAAGTTTTGGGCTAAACTTGGATGCTTAAGCCCAATGGGAGGCCCAAACCCTAATTTCTCCTCCTGGTCCCTGTTGTAGTCTATATAATAGCCAATCTCAGCAGTCTGGATAACATATACACGCCTAAAACATGAAAAGAATAATTAGATTGCAAATTGAGTTCGTCTCGTAGATCGTTGCCCACACAACATTGAGAAGTGGCTTAGGAATACAATAGAAGACCGGAAGGTCATTTGCTGTTTCTGACCGTCAACTTCACCAATTTTTCTAAAATCGTGTGTAGTACAAACTGCACTTGTAATGCACCGTTGGAAAGCCACGTAAGAGTGGATCATTTTGACGTATAGATCACTCCAATCAAAGATCAGATGAAGAAGTTATGGCAAAAATCATGACGCTACACAGGCTGCAGGCAAGAATCCTTCTTCTTCAACATACCCTAGTGAAAGGTAATCAATTCTATGTTTATGCTTCCGCTGTGATATAATTGCATGGAATCCTAACGATTCACGTTAACTAAAAGATCCAAACGCCAACAATTCTATGCTAGTTAAGATTCCATATCAAGTTGATTACATGGGCATGTTATTTAGGGTTTCTGATCGTGTTTGTATTGAGAATTTGTGGATGGATAGAGATGCATTTGGTAGACTTTATTTTTAGTTGAGGGAGTTAGGTGCATTGTCAGATTCGAAGTACGTCACTGTTGAGGAGCAAGTATCATATTTTTTAGCCATTCTTGGGCATCACAAGAAAAATATGATAGTTAAATTTGATTTCTTTTGGTCTGGACAAACGATTTCCCACTACATACACATAGTACTAAAGGCATTGTTGAAACTCTATCCCATCATAATGATTAAACCAACCCCAGTGGCTGATGATTCAACACACTCAAGATGGAAATGATTCAAGGTATCATTATCGAATTACTATTACATATTACTAGCACTTATCTTTAACTTTTCATTTATATTATGTTGACCCATATATATTGTTAATTAGGGTTGTCTAGGGGCGTTAGATGGCATCCTTCATTTATGTTCTTCCTAGCCGGGAATGGTCGGTAGCTGATTCTAGTGTGTTGCGTAATGCCGTGAATAGGCCACACGGTTTAAAGGTTACGCTTGGTGGTAAGCCTGATTCACATCAATCTTATTATTTATGAAGTTTCGTCTTCCATTGCGATAAATCAAGGATACGTAATAAATTCATATATTTACACATAGGTCAATATTACTCGTGTGACTGATGAGAGTGAAAATGAGAATGTTTTAGTGTCCAATTTAATATCTTTTGATGGGAATTATTGTTATATATTAGCACAAGTGTCTTATATTTGATATATGTAAGAAAAAGGTGAGTTTGAGGTGTTTTATTGTATTTTAGGTGGAAAAAAGATCAAAAGTGCAAAGTTGGAGAAAATGTGTAACTTGTGAAAGAATGCTGGAAAACAAATGTCCAACTTGTTTAATTTTTCGGAATTTTTGTGGAGCTCAAAACTAAAAGTGTGGTACATGGTTGGAAAGCCACAGAAGAGAGAGTCGTTTTGGCGTAAGAAACACCTCAATTAGAATCCAAACGAGAAAGTTATGATCAAAATGGTGACGCCGCGGAAGCTTTTACTGCTCAGCAGGATTGTGTCACTTTGCATGACTTGTTATACATTCAAATATTAAATTTTTTGTGATTTCTTTATATATATAGAAAGCCAAGGAAAAGAGAATCGCATGAGCGCAAGAATCACTCAAATCAAAGTTTGGATGTGGAAGTTATACGTGAAACGGTGAGACTGTGCAAGATGATTCGACCTCACTGATCTAGTTCAACCACTGGTTCGGGTCGAACCAGGAACCTGAAAGTCTGTTACAGAGTGGTTCGACCTCCCTGATCTGGTTCGATCAAGTCCAAAGATTGAACCACCATGCGGGACAGCTCCAGATCCGTATTTTTACACCCCCAGTGAGTTTATTTTCGTGTTTTCCAAGAAAAAACTCATCCAAGGTCAATAAGGAGACCTTACAAGTATAAAGGGGGATGTAGATCAAACCAAGACCGCAACACAATCATCCTACACCCCACAATGGGGGATCACCCCCAACCATCATCCACATCCTTTCCTCTATCCATCCATCACTTTGAAGATTTGTCTGCTGAATCAAGAGGAGAACCAAGAGGATGATTGTTTCCTAATTTATCTTGTATTTTTCGGACATATGGGTAAGACCTATCCAACCCCCATGATTGTTCTTTGCAACATCATGGGTTAGAACCTTTTTGGTAGATCTAGGGATTTGAAGGTTTTTATGAATTAATTGAACTTTCGTGTGTATACTCCGCACAACACTATTTGTGGATTTATTTTATATAAGACTATGCATTTTTAATTCATACTCGGAGTTATTTTATAAATCATTAACTATTAAGTAGAGTCTGAATACATATTTTTGTTATTGATTGAGTGCATTCACTGTTGAATATGATTCCATGTTATGGTTTTAAGTGACTGTTGTGGATCAAGCGGCCGTGTCTCTCAATATTTTGTTTTCCTCATCATCTTCTATTCAAGTACAACATTCTCATCAAACTCTCCCATATTTCTCCTTCAAGCACAACATATTTTTTTCCAACTTTTTCTAGCTCTTCAACTCCATTATTCTCCTTTTTATTTCACCCTTTTTTTTCTTCTTTTCTTCGAGGTAACAGTTTCGTGCACTACCTCTCGCATTCTCCATAGGGTACTAGATTTAAGCATTACCTTAGGGTGTTTGTTTCCATTGAGTATTAGATTTAAGCACTACTTCAGGAATTTTCCTTTTCTTCCTTAAGACTCTTCCTTCATCATCTTTATCATCCCTCAAATCACCACTCTGTTCAATTAAGCGTTATTGGCTATCAAAAGAATGAATTTAAAAAGGCTCAAGCAGGCTGACTAGGAATTTAATGAATTCAGGTAAAGTATACTCCCTCTATCTCGTTTCAATATTTGCGTTTGTTTTTTGCACGTTGATTAAGAAGTATAATATTATAATAGATAGTGGGTAGAAAATATAATATTTAATGTAAAGTTGGTAGGTGTGTTAGTGTTGAATGATATTTAATTGTTTTAGGTGGGTCTCATATCCCAAGTAGGAGATTAGGTAGCTCTAGGGTAATCAACTGTTACTACTTAACTTCCCTCTCAAGTGCATGCCGACTCTGCCTTGTGGACTTGGAATCTTGTTCAGTGGTGAACGCACTCAATCTACAACCAAGATATATATTCAGACTCTATATACCAGTTGAAGATGTACAAAACGACTGTTAATATGAATTAAAACGCATAATCATATATAAATAATTCCACAAGTAGTATTGTACGTAGGACACACAAGAGAGTTTAATTAATTCATAAAACTTTCATAAACCCTAGATCTACCAAAACGGTTTTAGTCCATAATGTTGCGAAGAAAAATCATGGGGGTTTGATAGATTTTACCCATATGTCGGGAAAATACAAGATAAATTAGGTAACAAATAAAAATTCTAGATGTGGGAGTCGTAGCGTCCTTCTCTGTCTTGAATCCTCCTCTTAGTTTTCCTCTTGATTCAGCAGACGAATCTTCAAAGTGATGGATGGATGAAGGAAAGGATGTGAATGATGGTTGGGGGTGATCCCTCCTTGTGGGGTGTAGGATGATTGTGTTGTGGTTCTTGTTTCTTGGTGTGATCTACATCCTCTTTTATACTTGTAAGCTCTCCTTATGGACCTTGGATCGGCTCCTTCTTGGAAAATATAAAAATACACGCATTGGGGGTGTAAAAATATGAATCTGGAGTTTTCCTGCATGGATTTAACACAGTCTCAGGCATTTGGTTCGACCATGGTTCGACCTTCATGGATGGTCGAACCACGTCATCATGGTCAAACCAGCTTGCGCAGTCTCACCGTTTCTTATATAACTTCCACATCCAAACTCCGATTTGAGTTATTCATGCACTCCCGGGATCTTCGTTTCCTTGCATTCTATCCATATAAAGAATTTATAAAAAATCCAACAATTCAATGTATAACATGTCATGCAATGTGACACAGTCATTCTGTTCAACATAGCTTGCGCGATGTCACCATTTTGATCATAACTTTCTCATTTAGAATCTGATTGGGGAGTTCTTCACGCTGAAACGATCCTCTCTTCTGTGGATTTCCAACCAGTCTTCACACTTCTAGATTTGAGCTCTAAAGAATACAGAAAAATTACATAAGTTGGACATGCGTTTTCTAGTATTCTTGCACAAGTTACACCTTTTCTCCAACTTTGCACTTTTGATCCTTTTTCCACCTAAAACACAATAGAACACCGCAAATGCACCTTTTTCTATAAAACACTCTAATTTTCACTTTTATCAATCCCCCAAACTTACCCGTTGCTCATCCCGAGATAATAAAATAAAAATAAAGAGAGAGATAGAGAGTAAGAAAATTAGTGGGGAAACAAGGACTATGACAAATACCCCCTTCAAAATATAATTGTCCTCAACTTAGGTCATGCAACTCTCATTACACGTAATAATCAATTCATAGTATGCAAGATAAATCAATCACCACCAATTCAAATGCTCCATTCACATGTTCTCACAGAAAGTATATATCACTCGCACTCGAGTGTAAAAGATGTACACTTATGGGTTAAGGTGTTTATGCTCAGATTCAATTCAAGTGCATGCGTAACCATAAGCTTGCCAAAAATCTCAAACTCTCCACTACTAAAAGTATGATTCGACAATGGGATCAAAAAGGACTTTATATGGATATAATGTTGGTCTTTGGTTAAGGTATGAAATATATGGATAAGTGACTCAAAATTTCGAATCAATCAAGCATGTAGTCCATCGTGATCTTTCATTCTTCTTACTCACTTCAATTAAGCACAACATCCTCCTCAACTCTTTCATTTTTTTCTTCAAACATCACTTTTTTCCTTTTTTTTATTTTCTCTTTTTTTTTCTTCTTTATTTTTGAGGTACCAGTTTTGGGCACTACTTCTCGCATCCTCCATAGGGTACTAGATTTAAGCACTATCCTAGGGTGTTTGATTTAATGGAGTACTAGATTTAAGCACTACTCCATACTTTTTCTTAGATGCATTTTCAAGCTCAATCACTGCTTCAACACCAATGTCATTCCTTCCCAAACTTTCAAAAGCCATTAATTCTCTTCTAGAAGGACAATTAAGGCTAAATAATTCAGATACTCAAAGAGGTTATTTCTCGTAGGCTGCCAAAGAATGAGGTTTTTAAGCTCAACGGGGCTAACTATGTATAAACATCATTTGGTAGGGAATTATTTGGTTAAGTGATTTATAAATTCAAGGATGACCTAAAATCATCTCCCAACATCTAAAACACATGTAGTTTCAAATAAGATAAGAGGCAAGTTCAAGAATACACGCACAAGAACGATACACTCATACTCACTAGAAAAGAAATATCATGTGATTATGTACATGATCAACGAGGCTCAAAATCTCACATGGATTTATAACAAGTAACAGAGCACTTTTCATGGTAAGTAATATCTCACAAGTACACATAGAACTTCATACCACAATATAAATCAAGTACATTTCCTTCAACAATTTCAAAAGCATATGAATTTTAGACACAATTTAAAAATATAAGCTCATGTGGATCACTAAAACCAAGATCTTAATCCTTCCACTTCATGAATTAAAAGCTCACATAAATATTAGAACAAGGAAACGAGAGCACCTGATTTTTCTTCAACGTAAGTACGAGGTCCTCGAGTTGTTCAATTAGGTCAGGTCAAAGCCTCAGTGTAGAACTCATCTTGCCACTCTTTTACCTTTTCTATCATCAAAGCTCAATACACCTCATCATCACATGATTCATCAATAATAAAATAAGAGATAATAGAAAAATAAAAAAATTAAAAATATCAAAAACTGACACTAGGGAACACACAAAGACAACACACGAAACATTAGTTAACTTGCAAAAAATTGACATACCAACACTAATTAAAGTATTGATATACCGCAAAAAATCAACCTCCTAACAAACTAACAACAAACAATAGGAAAAATTATATCCCTTATGCTCATAAGATGAGGTAAGTACATTACACTCCCCAAACTTAGTAAAAATGAAAGTCGAAACTAAGTTTGAAAAGAGATGTAATTGCCGAAACATGAGCACTTCAAATATAATAACTCCTCAATCACACGAAAGAAATAATAAAGCAATAAAACGAAAGGGCAACCCCCAACATGTGCTCATGTTTAATGTCGGAGAGTCACTACGGTAGAGGACGGTCTTTTCGCATCCTCACCTTCAAATACTTCCTTTCCCTCTTAATGTCTACACTCAGCACCTCACCTTTCTTGGTCACAAAAATATGATCCTTGAAATTTCCTTCTTCCCATGGCTGTCTAGTCTAGACTTCTCGTCAATCTTTCACTTAATTTCAAAATCATCTGTCCTATTAAAATCAAGATTAAACAAGTTATAAACCACATCTATGCTCTTGCATGATTGAGTCTCCATCGGCATCTTGCTTGATTGGTCAACTTGAATGGCTGGTTGAACGGCTCTCTTGGGCGTGATTACGCAGTCTCATAGTTTCGAGCATAACTTTTGCATCCGATCTTCGATTGAGGTGATTGTCATGCGAAAACGATCCTCTCTTCTGTGGCTTTCTGTTCTACTATCTTAAGAGCTATTTTGACTAAGAACTTTGTCGAACCAAGGTCGAATCGGCCATCGAAGATCTCCAAAATATTCCCAGGTGCTTGGTTTGACTTGTGAGAGGTGGTTCGACCAAGGGTCTTGGTCAAACTGGGGTCGAACCAGCCTCCTGAAGCTCCAGAATCAGCTGTTGGCATCATTATGCCTTGAGACAGGAACATTCCTTCCTCCAATGTCTGCGTTAGTTGATTCACATTCTCGACCATCTGCCCCATCAATAAAGTTAGGTCATTCAGCTGTTTAGACAAATCTGCATGGGTAGAATTCATAGTAGCCTCAAGTTTATCCACTTTTGCATCATTCTTAGCCATGTATCGATTGAAGGTATCTTCAACACTCTTCACTTTGTGTTGCTTCATACTAGGTCCCCTTTGTTTCAATTTTGTAATCTGCTTCTGCTGTAACTCTAGTAGCTTGTTGACGTTAGCTAGACTAGAGACGATCTCAGTATCCCCATTTGGTTTCACCACTTGATGTTCGACCTACGCCACCTTACCTAGTACGTATGTTCCTCTAACGCTCTTTGTAGGCCAGTCACGTGAATTCATATATCTCTCCAATAACTTCTACTGCAGTTGGTTCCATGTACTGCAGTTTGTAGCATCAAGAGACTCATACCAAGCTTCTGCCCTATCAATCAAAGAAAACTTGAATAGGGCGATCCGTCTAGCATTATCATGAGCTCCAGCACCCTTTCGAGTGTGTGCATAACCAATGAATCTTCTGAGATGCTTATATGGATCTTCAAAGTAACCTCCAAAAAATAGATTCTTTTCTACCATGTTGATAAGAGCGGGATGTATCTCAAAATCATCATCTTCTCCCCTTGCTCATATCAACCCCATGTTACCAATCTCATAGTTCGTGAAAATTTAACGTATGACAATATTATCCAAATTCTAATTTGCTCCGGCCATGTTTAGCTCAATGTGTTATTCCTTCTTTCCTTCCTCTCATTTTCCTAGTGCATAAGTACCTCAGAAAAATTTAAGTTTAGATAGAAATAAATAATCACAAATAGAAGTCTTAATCAAACTAGAAAAAATAAACTTATAATAACAGTCGTCCCCGGCAACAACATAAAAAACTTAATGAGCGTTTTCTTTGTACGCAAAATTAATCCCAAAGTATTAAGGATATCAGTTGCAGCTTAACAAAGCAACCAAATTAAATATCGAATCAAAAGAATGGCGTATTATTATCTAAATTAATTAAGACGAAAGACAATAAGAGTTGTGGAGTCAACTAAAATACTAAAATTAAATAACAAATAAAATAAAATAGCACTAGAAGAATACAAAAGTGGATCAAGTAAGAGAATAGGTAGCTCTAGGGTAATCCAGTTTTACTACTTAACTTCCCTCTCAAGTTCAGGCAGACTCTGCCTTGTGGACTATGGACGCATCACCAAACCATGCAAATCTACTCTATAGACACAAGTAAATATGCGTGTAACACATGTGAATAACCTTAGAGCAAGAGACGTAATTTCACCCCCTTTCTAGGTACTATCAGCATTAATTATTTCCCACGTCTGGAATCTAACCCGATATGATCTCCCTATATAGGTACTATAAAATTACCCTCTTTATCATGTTTACTAACCCAAATTCAATTCAATTAGTAAACATTCATATATAATAGTTCTAATGAAGCTTCGGAGTCCCCTTACTTAAAATCATAACATGAAATCCTTTTCAGTGGTGAACACACTCAATCTACAACTAAGATATATATTCAAACTTTATATACCAGTTGAAGATGCACAAAACGACCTTGAATATGAATTAAAAATGCATAATCATATATAAAATAAATCCACAAGTAGTGTTGTATGGAGGACACACAAAAGAGTTTAATTAATTTATAGAACTTTCATAAACCCTACATCTACCAAAACAGTTCTTGCCTATGATGCTGCGAAGAATAATCATGGGGGTTGGATAGATCTTACCCATATGTCTGGAAAATATAAGATAAATTAGGTAACGAAAAAACCCTAGATGAGTCGTCGAATCCTTTATAGTCTTGAATCCTCCTCTTGGTTCTCCTCTTGATTGAACAGATGAATTTTCAAAGTGATGGATGGATAGAGGAAAGGATGTGGATGATGGTTGAGGGGTGATCCCCCCTTGTGGGGTGTAGGATGATTGTGTTGCGGTTCTTGTTTCTTGGTGTGATTTACATTCTTTTTTATACTTGTAAGCTCTCCTTATGGACCTTGGATGGACTTTTTCTTGGAAAATACGAAAATACATGCATTAGGGGTGTAAAAATATGAATGTGGAGTTGTCCCGCATAGATTTAGCATAGTCTCAGGCATTTGGTTCGACCATGGTTCGACCTTTATGGATGGTCGAACCATGTCATCGTGGTCAAACCAGCTTGTGCAGTCTCACTATTTCGCCTAACTTCTACATCCAAACTCCGATTTGAGTTATTCATGCACTCACGCGATCCTATTTTCCTTGGATTTCTATCCATATAAAGAACTCATAAAAAATCCAACATTTGAATGTATAACAAGTCATTCAAAGTGACACAGTCATTCTGTTCGACACAGCTTGCGCGACGTCACTATTTTGATCATAACTTTCTCGTTTGGAATCTGATTAGGGTGTTCTTTACGCCAAAATGATCCATCTTCTGTGGATTTCCATCCATGTATACACTTATAGTTTTGAGTTACACATGAATATAGACAAATTACACAAGTTGGACGTGCATTTTTCAGCATTCTTGCATAAGTTACACCTTTTCTCCAACTTTGCACTTTTGATCATTTTTCCACCTAAAACACAATAAAACACATCAAACGCACCTTTTTCTCACATATATCGAATATAAGATACTTGTGCTAATATATAACAACAATTCACATAAAAAAGGTGTTAAATTGGACACTAAAACACGCTTATTTTCACTCTCATCAACGAGACTCCGAAACTTCATTAAAACTACTTATATAAATACTTATTAATTGAATTGAATTTGGGTTAATAAGTACGATAAAGAGGATAATTTCATAATATCTATAAAGGGAGATCATATCGGGTTAAAGTACTTAGTGTACGGGAAATAATTGATACTGATAGTACCTAAAAGAGTTGTGAAATTGTGTTCTTGCTACGAGGTAATTCACACGTGTTACTTGCTTATCTGCTTGTGTCTATAGAGTAGTTTTGCATAACTTAATGATGTGTCCATATTCCACGAGTTAGAGTCGGATATTGATATACCGAAGGGAGATTAATTAGTGAAATCGGATGGCCCGAAGAACTACCCATCTTCTCACTTGTTCAAATCTCATTAATTCTCTACTGTTTTCTAGTGTATTAGTTATTAAATTATTCTATTTAGTAGATTAATAATATTTTCCAACTAAATTGCCAACCTGTAGTTTTAATTAATTTAGTTATTAATAAATTAATATCATACGTCCTTTGGGTTCGATAATATAACTTGGTCACTTAACAAGCTGCAATCACATCCTTCATACTTAGGGAGTAATTGTGTGTTGATAAAATGCCCATCAAGACCCAATTGTAAAATTTGTTCTGCAAAAAAAATTTCAACATTTATTTATTTTAATTATTTTTAATTGATTTCGTATTTAATGATTCAACATAATATGTAACTAAAAACTTCCAAAAATAGGTAATAATTTTTAGTTAAGTGTAAAAACTTCCAACTTTTTTAAGTGTAAAAATTTTGCTGCTATTGCTTTTCACATAACTAGTGTTTACCCAGCCGTGCGTTGCACGGACATGAATTTTGTTAAACTTTTTTTATTTAAATTTGAACTGTGCTTGGTCTGTGTAGGAATGACACAACTGGTAGGATTTCCACTTATTTTAAGGTAGTCGTAGTCGTATTCGATTAAAAAATAACAACCCGTACTCAGGTCATGAGTAGCACGAATGAGGATATTTGTCAAGTAGGGATGTCAGCGGGTTAGATTTGGGGTGGGTAGTTAACTACTTGAACCCGGTCCATTCTGAAAAGGCCCGCCCCAGACCTATCTCGTTACCTATATGGGTCCTATATTTCATACCTGTGCCTAGACCCGTACAAGACTGGTCTACCCACGGGACGATCGGTGTCCATCCGTATTGTCCGACGGGTCGCCTCCGCCCCCGCTGCGTGTTCGGGCACGGGGAGGGGACGACACGATGCGTGATGCCCAGACAGGCATGCCCTCGGCCTAGTGGCTTCGGGCGCAACTTGCGTTCAAAGACTCGATGGTTACGATGCGATTTTGATTGGGCGTGTAATCTCAACTGACCTCCATCCATCGAAATGTGCATCGATCATCTCGTTCCTTCTTCCAGCGATGCGCTCATGATCTTAACTGGCTAGGTCGTGCCTCCGGCGCTGTTGCTTTGAAGAAATTAGCCCCGCCCTATTGGTTTTTTTAATCAACCATCATCAATCAGATAAACACTAATTAACATGCACTCATATATAAACATCCATAAAATTCAAAAAATTAAAAAAAATAAATATTAAGTATATTAAATATAATGTCTATTTTCATTATTATTGTTTTTTGTATTTTATAGTATTAATTATTTTTTAAAAATATGCATCTATTAGTTTTTTATATGAATAGAATGGAAATATGTAGTCACCCGCTTATTTTGGGATACATGTACATGTATTCATTTAAATATTAATTACATGTATCCATATCTGTCCCGTTTAAAATTTTTATTATGATACCCGTACCCGTCTCATACTCATTTATCAATATCCGCGAGTTACCCGTACCCATTTATAATCATTTATTTATCTATGTATATATTTTTTTATTGTTTATATTAATGTTTTATTAAAAATTATACAGTTATTAATTAAATATATAATAAATATAACATAAACCTATTATTATAAATAATATTTAATAAATAAGATTAAATAAAACTTGTACTTATTAATAAAATATATAAAATATCTCATAATATATAAATTATATAATATATTAAAAATATTATATATATATATATATATATATATATATATATATATATATATATATATATATATATATATATATATATAAATGAGCACCTGCATGTATTGAGATTTGAGGCACTACTCGTACCCGTCCAAAATTCTAATGAGATTTTATTTAATTACACGTACCCGTCACAAATTCATTTAGAACTACCCGTATTCATTCCATTAGATTCGAGTAGACTGGATACGCGAAATTGTCTGTCTCATTGCCATCCAAAATTATAAAGATTACGATACTCCATCTTTACAAAATTCTATAAATTTCAAACATATTTCTTGCATGAGTTAGTTTTTTGTGCCCCCGGGAATGCACCGTGTCCCCATGTTAACGTAATAATTTTATTACTAAAACTTTTGTGTTCACAAGGGGACTGTTGAGAGTGAAAATAAGTGTGTTTTAGTATCCAATTTAACACTTTTTTTATTGATATTGTTGTCATATATTATCACAAGTGTCTTATATTCAATATATGTGAGAAAAAGGTTCATTTGAGGTGTTTTATTGTATTTTAGGTGGAAAAAGTGATCAAAACTGCAAAGTTGGAGAAAATGTGCAATTTGTGTATAAATGCTGAAAAATGCATGTCCAACTTGTGTAATTTTTCTTTGTTTATTTGGAGCTCTGAACGAGAAGTGTGATACATAGTTGGAAAGCCACTGAAAAGAGAATCATTTTTGCATAAAGAACATCTCAATCAGATTCCAAATGAGGAAATTATGAGCAAAATGGTGACGTCGCACGAGCTGTGCCGAACAGAACGGATGTTCAATATTTCATGGCTAGTTATAGATTCAAATATTAGATTTTTCTTGAGTTATTTATATTTATAGAAATCTAAGGAAGAGGGGATCGCGTGAGAGTAAGAATCACTCAAATTGGAGTTTTGAAGAGGAAGTTATGCTCAAAATCGTGAAGTCACGCACCTGCCAGCGAGAATTTTTGAGAATTTCCGAAAATTTCCAGAAATTACCTATTTCTTTGAGCACAATTAATCTTCTTATCACATAATCCTCCATGATTCACCCATATCTTTTATTTTTTATTTAATTCCCTTCTCATACCTATATATATTATACATCATTATTCATTGTGAAGGGAGAGCCACATCCATCCTACACCACCCCACTAGGGGGATCACCCCAACCATCATCCACATCCTTTCCTCCATCCACCCATCACTTTGAACATTCGTTTGTGGAATCAAGAGGAGGATTCAAGAAGGAGAAGGACGCAATGATGCCACATCTAGGGTTTTATTGTTTCCTAATTTATCTTGTAATTTTCCAGACATCTGGATAAGATCTATCCAACACCCATGATTGTTCTTCGTAACAGCATGGGCTAGAGCCTTTTTGGTAGAACTAGGGTTGTGAAGGTTTTTACGAATTAATTGAACTTTCATGTGTAAACTCCGTACAAAACTACTTGTGGTTTTTTTTATATAAGATTGTGCTTTTTAAATTCATACTCACAGTCGTTTTGTGAATCATTAGCTGTTATGTAGAGTTTGAATATATATCTTGGTTATTGATTGAGTGCGTTCACTGCTGAGCAGGATTACATGTTATAATTCTAAGTAAGGGGACTCCGAAGCTTCATTAGAACTATCGTATATGAATACTTATTAATTGAATTGAATTCGGGTTATTAAGTAGGATAAAGAGAATAATTTTATAGTACATATAAAGGAAGATCATATCGGGTTAGAGTACCAATTGGCCAGGGAAATAATTGACACTGATAGTACCTAGAAAGGGGGTGGAATTATATCTCTTGCTCTTAGGTTTCACACATGTTACACGCATGTTGACTTGTGTCTATAGAGTAGATATGCATGGCTTAGTGATGCGTCCATATTCCACAAGGCAAAGTCGGACATCAACACATGGAAGGGAAATTAATGCATGAAACTGGATTATCCTAGAGCTACTTATTCTCCTACTTGATCCACTTTCATATTCTTCTAGTGTTATTTATTTTATTTGTTATTTTAATTAATTTGTTAGTAGTTTAATAATTCAAACCTCAAATCTTATTGTCTTTCGTCTTAATTAATTTAGTAAATAATTAAATTGATAATACGCCGTCCTTTGGGTTGATATTCACTTGGTCACTTGCTTAAGCTGCAATTGATATCCTTAATACTTGGGGATCAATTTTGCGTGCAAAAAAACGCGCATCAAGTTGGAGAGAGGCCACAACAATACTACACCCTACAAGGGGGGATCACCCCGCAACCATCACCCACATCCTTTCCTCCATCCATCCATCACTTTGATGATTCGTCTGTGGAATCAAGAGGAGAATCAAGAGGAGGATTCAAGATGGAGAAGGACGCGACGATGCCCCAATTTAGGATTTTTATCGTTTCTTAATTTATCTTGTATTTTTCAGACATCCGGGTAATATCTATCCAACACCCATGATTGTTCTTCGTGACATAATGGGCTAGAGCCTTTTTGGTAGAATTAGAGTTGTGAAGGTTTTTTACGAATTAATTGAACTTTCGTGTGTAAACTCCGTACAACACTACTTGTGGATTTATTGTATATATGATTGTGCTTTCTTAATCCATATTCACGATCATTTTGTGCATCTTCAATTGGTATATAGAGTCTGAATATATATCTTGATTGTAGATTGAATGTGTTCACCGCTGAACAGGATTTCATGTTATGATTCTAAGTGAGGGGACTCTGAAGTTTCATTAGAACTATCATATATGAATACTTATTAATTGAATTGAATTCGGGTTAGTAAGTAGGATATAGAGGATAATTTTATAGTACCTATAAAGGGAGATCTTATCGGGTTAGAGTACCAATTGATCAGGGAAATAATTGATACTGATAGTACCTAGAAAGAGAGGTGGAATTATATCTCTTGGTTCGAGGTTATTCACACGTGTTACATGCATGTTACTTATGTCTATAGAGTACATATACATGGTTTAGTGATGCATCCATATTCCACAAGGTAGAGTCGGACATCAACACATAGAAGGGAAATTAATGCGTGAAATTGGATTATCCTAGGGCTACCTATTCTCTTACTTGATCCACTTTTGTATTCTTCAAATGATATTTTATTTTATTTGTTATTTTAATTAATTGTTTATTAGTTATTAGATTAAAATCCCAATCTTTATTGCTTTTCATCTTAATTAATTTAGTAAATAATTAAATTGATAATACGACATCCTTTGGATTTGATATTCACTTGATCGCTTGCTTAAGCTGCAATTGATATCCTTAATACTTGGGGATTAATTTTGCGTGCAAAAAAATGCGCATCAAGGACACAATGTATCCCTGGGATCACAAAAGTTTTTGCCTTCTTGCATAAAGTTAATAATTAATACTAAACATGTTGTACTTATTAAATTGAATAGACTATATTTGTAATTTAAATATTAACTTATATATAGCTAAACATAAATCATCACTTCTTTTAAAAAATTTAAATGTATTATTGTAAAATGAAATTTAATAGTAGAAATCATTTTTCTATATATACGACATTCTACGTGCGACGATACACACATTTAATTTACTAAAATATGTGTACCGCAGCATACGATTCTATATGCGACTATGTAATAATTATACAATGAATAATGGTAAAAGTTTCAAAAATGGCAATTTTTCCTAAAAAGGATACGTGTTGAATCACTTGAGTCGCATTTTTCAAAATCAACTTATTATTTGGAGCATTTTACAATTAAAAATTAAAATTTTGATGATTTTTAACAAAGTTTTTTCCCGGGCCGTGCATTGCAAGGGCAGGAACTTTGTTAATATATATATTTTTTTCTAAACTTGGGCTGTGCTTGGTCTATGTATGGATAGCAACGAGTAGGGTTCCCACTTATATTTGGGGTAGCCGTACTCATGTCCGATTAAAAAATAATCCGCACCCGTCTCATTTAAAAAATTTATTATGGTACGTGTACCCATTTAATATTCATTTATTTTATATATATTTATATTTTTTATTGTTTAAATAAATATAATAATAAAAATTATATTATTATTTATTAAATATAAAATATCTCTTAATATATAAATTATATACTAATATATATTAAATTTTATAATATATATATATATATGTGTGTGTGTGTGTGTGTGTGTGGTACCCGCATGTATTAAGGCATTATGTGTACCCGTCCCAAATCCTAATAAAATTTTTTACAATTACTCATATCCATCCCAAACCCGTTTACAACTACTCGTATCCTTCCCTTTAGGATATCCGAAAATACCTGTCTCATTGTCATCCTTAGGTCTGTGCTTTGTTCTTTACTCTTATTTATGGTCATTGCGTATGATACTATTAAGAAAAATTATCTATATTAAAAATTAAAAGGAAATCTAATATTACGTACGAAGGGCGGTCAAGCGAGCCATGAAGTTGTTTCTTCCGGCGAAGGGCGGTCATCCGACGGGCAATTTACGTACGAGCAGCTGATTGGGAGTTTTTGCACCGGTACAGTGTGTGGTCCATCATGCTGCGTATGTGGGTTGGTTTCTTAGGGCCCAAGATATTCCTTCTTGTTGTGCAAGAAAACCATTTAATTGCTTGTTGACTAAGTCAACATATATTAGGCAATTTTTTTTATCCTTATATATAATTATTAATAATTGTTTTTATTTGTCAATTATTATTATATATTTGGATTGCATGTGCATTAGAACATGATGGAAGGGCAGCTTGGCGTGTGGATGTCGAGCAGGGTGCCGGAATGGTGGAGCAGGTTGGCGGACAAGGAAAATTCGTGTGGTGTGCCCAGCGGATAAATTTTTCTTCGGGGCGCTGCCCCGCACCCCGCGACCTGACCAGGCAGGTCGATCCTTTGCGACCTCTGCGTAGAGGTCAATCCCCGTGTGCGTTGCCCATATTCGTGCTTGGTGGCGAACAATCGAATTCGCCGATATATAACTGTTATAATTTTATTTAATTATTTAATTATTATTATATATGCTATGCATGATACTCTTGATTTACTGTCTTATTTGTCGTAATAGGAGCATGCTAGGTTGCGTATTTTATTCTGAATATTATATGCATGTTAAAAACCCTCGGTGTTAAATAACTAAGTGGGAGAGGGGATTGGTAATTAATTCCCACGGCCTCCATTATTGGTTTGTTAGCAATGTGAATAAACTTGCGCGTCGGCATTAGAGCCTTCCTCCCCATCGGATGAGTTTATTCATAGATTGCTGGAACAGACTTCATTAAATAATTATATTTGTAATGTGATGCATATGAACTTGCGCGTTGGCATAGACCTTCCTCCCTATCGGATGAGCTTATATGCGGTTCACTGATACAAACTTATAATTGATGACTGTAGGAAGTTATCCGAGCGCGTGTGTACTTCTCCATCTGTAAGGCACAAAAGCTCTCGCAATGGACTTGGGGTCAAATAATGGTGTACACTTAGGTGTAAATAATAAGTATCCTCCCATCGGAGTCACTGCTTTTATTTGATTGGCTAAAGAGGAACCAACTATTAATTATTTTGTCATAAAGTTAGGTTGACAAATGAAATTAATGGGTAAAACATTCTCTTGTAAATGTTCGGGTTTGTAAACATCCACACTATCGTGGCTTGCAAACTCACGGTGCTTGAGATGTTGGTGAATTTATATTTTACATTATTTTGAGGGAATCAATATAAATGGATAAATTCGAAGATTTGATCGGTGAATTTTTTTTATGATTCTCTGAATTTCAAATAGTTTTATTTCACTTATGGTTGACTAAAAGAAATTATATTTACTGGTCCAAAATTAGATGATTAGAAAAGAATCTTGGATTCTAATTTTACTGCTTAAGAAATATATGTGTGTTCTCACAAAAGACTTATCATGATGCATATTAAAGTCTCTGGTGAAGAGATAAGAGATTCATAGAAATATGATGATCTCATGTAACTCTTCGGATACTTGAGTAAGTTAAAAGGCGGTAGGTCATGATTGAATTTGATGAATGAATTGGAAATACATGGAATAGAAGATGAAGGGGAAACCTAAGTCAATTTTATTCTTCATTGTTTGCCTAAATGTTTTGAGCAAGTTCCACCTGAATTACAAAGAGGTTGTATATGGTGGGGAACTTCTGACAAAACATATGGCGAAGAAAATCCAATTTCATCAAGATGTGAACAAGGTTAGTATCTCATTCACTAGTTGTTGAAGCATGATTAGCGTTGGCATTTACTGACATGTTGTGTGTAGATACCGGAATCACTAAACACCTGCAACTAAGTGATGATGAAATTATAATATACATGGGTAAAACTACGAGAGTAGTGGATGTTGCAGTGGGAGTTGTTTATTTATCTTACGATATGAATAAACGTTTGATTATGAGAAATTGTCTTTACGTACGTTTTCATAGAAAGAATTTTATTTCAGTTTCTATGGATTTACGGATGGATACTCCATTTCATTTAAATGACATGGTCATAGTAATGAAAGATGGAGCTATAATCTGTTAAGGTACGTTAATGACAATTTGTAAACTCTTAAATCATGTTTATACCACGGATGCAACAAATAGTAATTAATAATGCGTCTTTTAATCCTAATAACAGAAAGACTCTTATGCAAATGATTAGATAGATGATGAATTATTTGGAATTACTAAATTCATTTTATGGGTATACCCTAGAAACAGCATGTCGTGTAACGTTTGTCTGTTTATGGGATATTCTAGAAAATGAAGGGTGATGATTTATTTAATCCAAAACATCAAAGGGTGATTGTTAACACAAACACTATTTTTTTTAGAATAGGACTATGTATTAAACCATAAACCCATGTATAAATTGTTCTAAAGGAAGTGAGAGGGAAAACACAAAGTATTAGTACCAAGTGTATAAGAGGATATACCACAAGTTAAACTGCAACGCGTGTCACATTTGATACACAATTGCGTGTAGTGCCTTGTCGTAGTGGGAGGGTTGTTCAACAACTTGCAAGATATATATTTTGGGAGAGTCGTGAGACTTAGTCCCTAGTAAACATGGATTGAACCCACAGATACGACGAAGCACTACAAGATCGAAATGCGATATCTTAGCTAGTGCAATGATGATGAAATAGAATTGATGAATTCTAAATTAAATCTGGGAGCTTGTAAGACCACTAAATGGTGTAAAAGCCATTGGAAGTGGTCATACAAAATAAAAGAGGATCATATGGTAAGGTGAAAACCTTGGAAGCAAAGCTTGTTGCGAAAAGGTATACTCAGAAAGAAAGGGTTCGATTATGAGAAAACCTGTTCGCCGGTAGCTATGCCTAATTTGATCCGGACTCTTTATCTGTTGCTACTCATATGAAATATGAGGGATAACAAATAGATGTCAAGATAGCTTTCCTAATTGGAAGTCTTGAGGAAAACATCTATGAGAAGCAACCATAGTGATTCATTGCAAAGGGCTAAGAGCATTGTGATAGTAAGCTTAAAAGTGTCCATCGATGGACTAAAGCAAGCTTCAAGATCATGAAAGATCCATTTTGATGAGGAATCCAGGCATATGAATTTATTCAATGCGCGGATGTGTCTTGTGTATTGAAAAGAGTGACGAAAACGTAGTGGTATTTCTTGTATTGTACGTAGATGATATATTGCTCATTGGAGACAATGAAAAAGTATTGTCGGGCGTATGGGTGTGGTTGATAAAGTAGTATGAAATGAAGGACTTAAGAAAAACAAAATATATCCTTTTGATCACGGTAATCGGATCACAAGAAAAGATGTTATGCTTATCTCAAGCTTCATGAATAGATACAATTCCTACTCATTTAGCATGTAACTTTATCTAAGGAAATGTGTCTTAAGACACAAAAAGAAGATAAAGGTGATGAAAGTGGTTCCTTATGCTTCGGCGAATAAGGAAGCTTAATCTAAGGAATGTTATGCACGAGAATAGATATCTGTTTTGTCGAAGACATGAACAGTGGGTATCAAGGTAACCCGAAACAAGAATGATGAACTGTGGTAAGACATATACTTATGTACCTGAAGAGGATCAGAAATTATATATGGGCTTACTGAACAGAATCATTGCTTCTTATGGGTTATATAGATTCAGATTTTTCAAATAAGATAGGGACGACAGTAAATCCACCTCAAAGGTTATGTGTTTAATTTTATGAAGTAGAGTCATAAAATGGAGGAGTGTTATATAGAAATATATTTCGAACTCCGGACTCCATCATGGAAAGATGATAAATTGGAGCCTATAAGGCAGCCAAAGTATCTATATGACTCTAGAAACTTCATAATGGACTTTGAAGTATTTCTAAGTTTGCCCAAGATTATCACAATTTAAATTAATGATATTGGTGCAGTTGCAAACTTGAAGGAATCACGAGTCCACAAGGCAATTAAACACATGGAGCGCGAGTACCAGCTGTTATGAGAAATTGTATGATGAGGGGAAGGTTGTTGTCGCCTAGATTGCATAGGATGATAACCTAGTAAATCCATTTACAAGGACCTTAAAGCGAAAGCTTTTGATGGTCGTGTAGTAGGAGTGGGAATCAGATGTATGGCGGAAGACATGACAACATAGTCTTTTAGTATAAGTGGGAGATTGTTGGATTATATACTAAAAGTCTAGCTTTTTGTATGAACAATATTATAACAATTAATTTGAAATGAGAATCATATGATCAAATGATTGCGTCTTATAATTTATTTATATGCACGATGCAATAGTCCACTTACTTTATACTGTAGATAATATGTTGTGCGACAACACGCGGAAGATCATATTATTGGTTTCCTTATAAAGTATAAACAGATGCTTACAACCGAGATAGACGGGGACTCTCTATTGGGATGGTTGTAGTGTGGTTTGGTATTAGCTTGTCTTGGCTATAAAATCACATTAGTGCACTTGTGTGTATTGAGCAGGACCGCTTGAAATCGTTCGACTTATACTGACTTATAGGAGAACTTGATCTCAGTTATTATGGAAGTTCGTGCTCTTAATCCCTATACAATAACCTCGACACGTAGGGCAGTATGTATTTCTTTGATTCATCAATGAGTGAGATTTACATGTAATTAAATCAACAAACTCGGTGAGTTGGGAAGTAATGCTGTCTCTATGGTGTGCTGTTGATTTTAGAAGGAATCTGTGTCCGTCATAGGTTGATGATGTCCCCTTGAGGAGCTCATAAGGATTATCATGTAAACCCTGCTGGTGGAATTTATTCCGTCATGATAATGAGGTTGAGTGGTACTACTCTTGGATGAGATATTAATTAATTGAGTTGTCAGTAACTTAATGGACATTGTATATCTTAAACATGATGAGACTAACGGGCTCATAATAAGAAGGTGCCCAAAACGTTATTTTGGGATTGGAAAGGTAGTGCAGTAATAATATTTTAGTGGAATATATTATTATTATTGGACTTAAGTATAAGCTTTGGGCTAAGCTTGGATACTTAAGCCCAATGGAGGCCCAACCCAATTTCTCCTCCTGGTCCCTGCTGTAGCCCATGTATATAAGTCACCTCAACTTATCTGGAACCCTAATCTTATTCATTATTCACGTGTGATGAGGGTTGAGAGCAGATTGAGGAGGTCTCGTAGATCGTCGCCCACACGACGTCGAGATCGGACTTGGGACATATGGCAGAAGATCAGAAGGTAGTTTGCAGCTGCTGTCCGCCACCTTGTGAAATTTATATAAAATCCTACAGTACTCAGAATTTGATGATCAATATACTGACGGAAAGCCATTGAAGAGAAGATCGTCTGAGCACAAAGATCATTTAATTCCGACATCAGACAAGGAAGTTATGGCCATTCTCGTGGACTGCACAGTCAGTCAGCGAGAATCCTTCATCTTCTACATACCCTGGTGAACGGTAATCGTTTCTATGATTTATTGTTTCCGCTGATATTAGAAACGTATGGATCCCTAATAGGTCACGTTAACTAAATGATCCAAGCGCCAACAGAACCATGGTCGAACAGCCTGTACTGGGGAGTTTGAACTTTTTGATGGTCGGTTCTACCACTACATACCTGGTTTGACCAACACTCAAGGTCGAACTGAGGTCGAACCATCCTATCCAGCCCTTTTTTTCATGTAGGATGCCTTAACTAATGTTAATGATACTCCAGTTTCATCCCAAGGACATAATACTGAGCTTATAGATGAGAAGAAATGGAAAAGAGCAAAGAGGTTGAGAGCCAAGAAGCTTAGACTACAGATGGATAATGAAGATGTGGTTTTCTCTCTTGACCAAGCAATGAAGATGACCATGGAGATTCAATCATGCGAGAGAATAGATGTGGTTTCTAACTTGTTTAATCTTGATAGGATAGATGATTCTGAATTTAAGTGGAAGATTGACAAGGAGGAGTCTAGATAGCCATGGGAGGAAGGAAATTTCAAGGATCACATACAAGTGACCAAGAAAGGTGAGGTTCTGAGTGTAGACAAGAAGAGGGAAAGAAAGTATTTGAAGGTGAGGATGTGAGAAGACCGCCCTCTGATCCAGTAGTAAAAGTGGTATTCTGTCGTGACTCTCCGACGTTAAACATGAGCGCTTGTTGGGGGCTTGTCACTTCCGTTTTATTTCTTTATTTATTTTGTGTGAGTGAGGATTTATTACATTTGAAGTGCTCACATTTCGGCAATTACATCTCTTTTCAAACTTAGTTTTGACTTACATTTTTACTGAGTTTGGGGGGGTGTGATGTACTTACCTCATCTTATGAGCACTAAGGGTATAATTTTTGCTTTCGTTGGTAGTTTGTTTATTAGGAGGTTGATATTTTGCTGCGTACTAATATTTTAACTAATGTTGGTATGTTGATTTTTTTGCAACTTACCTAATGTTTAGTGTGTTGTGTTGGTATCGATTAGATAGTCAATTGAGTCTTTCTTATAGTTCTCCTATACTATTATTTATGAATCCTGTGATGATGAGGTGTGCTTGAGCATTGATGATAGAAAAGGTAAAAGATGAGGAAAGACGAGTTCTACACTGAGGCTTTCACATGACCGAGTTGAACAAGTCGAGGAGCTCGTGCATATATTTTGAAGGAAAAATCAGGTGCCTTCGTTTCCTTATTCTATTTTTATATGTGCTTTAAATTAGTAGGAGTGGAAGGATTGAGTTTATGGTTGTGATACATGTGAGCTTATATTTTTAAATTATGCTTGAAATTCATATACTTTTGAAATTGATGAAGGAAGTGTACTTGAGTTATATTGTAGTATGAAGTTCTATGTGAATTTTTGGGATATTGCTTACCATGAAAGTGCTCTGTTGCTTGTTAAAAACCCATGTGAGATTTTAACTTAATTATTTATTAGTTAATAATTCAATCCTCAAACGTTATTGCCTTCACCTTAATTAATTTAGTAAATAATTAAATAGATAATACGCCGTCCTTTGAGTTTGATATTTAACTTGGTTATTTGCTTAAGCTGCAACTGATATCCTTCATACTTGGGGATTAATTTTGCGTTTAAAGAAAATGCGCATTAGCCAATTGGTACTCTAATTAACCCGATATGATCTCCTTTTATAGGTACTATAAAATTATCCTCTTTATCGTACTTACTAACCCGAATTCAATTCAATTAATAAGTATTCATATAAGATAACTCTAATGAAGCTTCGGAGTCCCCTCACTTAGAATCATAACATGGAATCTTGTTCAGCGGTGAACGCACTCAATCTACAACCAAGATATATATTTAGACTATATATATCAATTGAAGATGCACAAAATGACCGTGAATATGGATTAACAAAGCATAATCATATATAAAATCAATCCACAAGTAGTGTTGTACCGAGGACACACAAGAGAGTTTAATTAACTCATAAAAACCTTCAAAATCCTAGATCTACCAAAACGGTTCTAGCCCATGATGTTGCGAAGAATAATCATGGTGTTGGATAGATTAGAAAATTAGAAAATAGAAGAAAAGAATTAAGAAAACCCTTGGTGTAGCGATCTCCTTCCTTCTTTCTTTTGTCTCTTCAAATCCTCTTGGTTCTCCTCTTGATTCAGCAGACGAATCTTTAAAGTGATGGATGGATGGAGGAAAGAATGTGGATGATGGCTGGGGGGTGATCCCCCCTTGTGGGGTGTAGGATGATTGTGTTTCGGTTCCTTCTCACATGAATAATGATGTAAATTATATATAGGTGTGAGAAGGGAATTAAATAAGGAAATAATATATATGGGTGAATCATGGAGGATTAAGTGATAAGGAGATTAATTGTACTCCAAGAAATACGTAATTTTCGGAAATTCACGCTGGCAGCTGCGCGACTTCATGATCTTGAGCATAACTTCCTTGTCCAAACTCCAAATTTGTTGTTTTTTGTGCTCACATGATCCTCTTTTACTTAGAATTCTATTCATATAATGATCTCACCAGAAGTCCAACATTTGATAATGTAACAAGTCATGTAAAGGGGAACAGTCGTGCTAAGTAGAAACAGCTTGCGCGACGTCACCATTTCGGTTATAACTTTCTCATTTGAACTCCGATTGAGGTGTTTCTTACTCCAAAACGACCCAATCTTCTATGACTTTCCAACCATGTAACAACTTCCATTTTTAGCTCAGAAAAAATACAAAAAAATTACACAAGTTGGACGTACATTTTTCAGTATCTTGCACAAGTTGAACATTTTCTCCAACTTTGCACCTTTTATCCTTTTTCCACCTAAACACAATAAAACACCTCAAATGCACCTTTTTTCTCACATATATTGAATATAAGACCTTTGTGCTAATATATAACTACAATTCTCATCAAAAGGGTGTTAAATTGGACACTAAAACATGCTTATTTTCACTCTCATCAATCCCCCAAACTTATCAGTTGCTCGTCCCGAGGCAGCAAAATAAAAATAAAGAGAGAGAGTAAGAAAATTAGCGGGGAAACAAGGACTATAACAAATACTCCATTCAAAATATAATTGTCCTCAACTTAGGTCATGCAACTCTTATTACATGTACTAATCAATTCATAGCATACATGATAAGACAATCACCACCAACTCAAATGCTCCATTCACATGTTCTCACGGGAAGTATATATCACTTTCACTCAAGTGTAAAAGATGTACACTTGTGGGTTAAGGTGTTTACGCTCAAATTCAATTCAAGTGCATGCGTGACCATAAGCTTGCCATTGTCTCAACTCTCCTTTTACTTGTAACTAGCAAATCATGGATCAAAGAGGTCTTTTATTCGGTTGTAATGTAGGTTCTTTGGAAATGGTAGGAAATATATGGATAAGTGACTCAAAACTCGAATCAATCAAGTTGCAGTCTCTCTCGATCTTTCATTCTTCCTCATCACTTTCAATCAAGCACAGCATCCTCTTCAATCTCTCCCATCTTTCTCCTTCAAGTACAACATATTATTCTTCAACTTTTTCTAACTCTTAAACTCCATCATTCTCCTTTTCTTCACCCATTTTTTCTTTTTTTCCTTTCTTTCGAGGTACCAATTTCGGGCACTACCTCTCGCATCCTCCATAGGATACTATATTTAAGCACTATCCTAGGGTATTTATTTTCATGGAGTATTAGATTTAAGCACTACTCCAGGAATTTCCTTTTGATTCTTAAGATTCTTTCTTCATCATCTTCAAATCACCACTTTCTTCAATTAAGCTTTATTGGCTATCAGAAGAATGTATTTTAAAAGACTCAAATGGGCTAACAAAGGATTTAATGAATTCAGGTAAAGTATATAGGAAAAGATTGGCTATTCAAAGATGGTCTAATATCATTTTCTTAATCCGCTAGACTAATCTTGAATATTCAAGGAGACTCAAGGCAAGTTCTTAAATACACGCACAAGAACGTTACTCACCAGAAAAGAAAATATCATGTGATTATGTACATGATCAACGAGTCTCAAAATCTCACATGGGTTTTTAACAAGTAACAGAGCACTTTTCAAGATAAGCAATATCCCACAAGTATGCATAGAAATTCATATCACAATATAATTCAAGTATACTTTCTTTATCAATTTCAAAAGCATATGAATTTAAGGCACGGTTTAAACATATAAGCTCACATGGATCACAACCATAAACTTAATCCTTCCACTCATACTAATTAAAAACACATATAAAAATTAGAATACGGAAATGAGGGCACCTGAATTTTCCTTCAAAGTATGCACGAGCTCCTCGAGTTGTTCAACTCGGTCAGGTTAAAGCCTCAGTGTAGAACTCGTCTTGCCACTCTTTTACCTTTTTATATCATCAAAACTCAAACACACCTCATCATCAAAAGATTCATTAATAATAAAATAGGAGACACCAGAAAAATCAAAAAGACTAATTAAAAACTCGACCACTGTTCACTAGGAAACACATAAAAACAACACACGAAACATTACGTAAGTTGCAAAAAATTGACATATCAAGACTGGTTAAAATATTAATATGTCGCAAAAAAATCAACCCCCTAACAATCAAACAACCAACGAAAGGAAAAATTATATTTTAGTGCTCATCAGATGAGGTAAGTACATCACACCTCCCAAACTTAGTAAAAACGTAAGTCGAAACTAAGTTTGAAAAGAGATGTAATTGCCGAAGCGTGAACACTTCAAATATAATAAATCCTTACTCACACGAAAGAAAAAAGCAATTAAATGGAAGGGACAAGCCCCCAATAGGTGATCATGTTTAACGTCGGAGAGTCACGACGGATTATCCTTTTTTAGACTACTGGATCGGACGGCGGTCTTCTCGCATCCTCACCTTCAAGTACTTTCTTTCCCTATTCTTGTCCACACTCAACACCTCACCTTTCTTGGTCATAAAAATATGATCCTCAGAATTTCCTTCTTCCCATGACTGTCTAGACTCCTCCTTGTCAATCTTCCACTCAAATTCAGAATCATCTGTCCTATTAAAATCAAGATTAAACAAGTTAGAAATCACATCTATGCTCTCGCATGATTGAGTCTCCATGGGCATCTTCATTGCATGATTGTTCAACTTGAATGGCTAGTTGAATGGCTCTTTTAGGAGTGACTGCGCAGTCTCACAGTTTTAAGCATAACTTTCGCATCCGATCTCTATTTGAGGCGATTCTTGCACGAAAATAATCCTCCCTTCCGTGACTTTCCATTCTATGAACTTAGAAGCTGGTTCAACCAAGGCCTGTTGGCATTTGATCATTTGGTTAACATGAACTGTTAGGTTACATACGTTTCTAATAGTCAGTAGAAGCATGAAAATAAGAAACGTATTACCTTTCACCAGGGTATGTTGAAGAAGATGGATTCTTGCCGTCAGCCTGTGCAGCGTCACCATTTTGGGCTTAACTCTCTCATCCAATCTTGGATTTGAGTGATTTGTGCTCCAAACCATTCTCTCTTCCGTGGCTTTCCGTCACTATATTACAAGTCTAGTTCTGAGGTCTGTGCGATTTTATAAAAATCGTGCAAGTTGGCGGACAGCAGCAACAAATGACCTCTTGATCTTCTGTTGTATTCCCAAGTCCAATCTCGACGTCGTGTGTGCGACGATCTTTGAGATCTTCTCAATCTGCTGTTCACTCACCCCCTTAACAGTGTTAAGCATGTTATCTTAGGGTTTATGGATAGTTGAGATGACTTATATATGGGCTACAGCAGGGACCAGGAGGAGAAATTAGAGTTGGGCCTCCATTGGGCTTAAGTATCCAAGCTTAGCCCAAAGCTTATACATAAGTCCAATAATAATAATATATCACTAAAATATTATTACTGCACTACCGTTCTAATTCCATAATTACGTTATGTGCTCCTTCTTATTATGAGCCAATTAGTCTCCCCATGTTTAAAATATATAATGCCCATTAATTAATTAAGTTACTGACAACTCCATTAATTAATATCTCATCCGAGAGTAGTACCACTCAAATTCATTATCATGCTGGAATAAATCCAACTGCAGGGTTTACATGATAATCTTTATGAGCTCCTCAAGGGGACATCATCAACCTATAACGGACATGAATTCCTTCTACAATCAACAGCACACCATAAAAGCAACGCTATTTCCCAACTCATCGAGTTTGTTGATTTAATTACATGTAAATCTCACCCATTGATGAATCAAAGAAATATGTACTGCCCTACGTGTCGAGGTTATTGTATAGGGATTAAGAGCACGAACATCCACAATAATAGAGATCAAGTTCATCTGTAAGTCAGTATAAGTTGAACGATCTCACGAGGTCCTGCTCAATACACGCAAGTGCACTAATGTGATTCTATAGTCAAGACAAACTAATACCAAATCACACTACAACCATCCCGATAGAGAGTCCCCGTCTATCTCGGTTGTGAGCATCTGTTTATACTTTATAAGGAAACCGATAATATGATCTTCCGCATGTTGTCGCACAATATATTATCTACAGTATAAAGTAAGTGGACTATTGCATCAAATGTATAAATAAATTATAAGATGCAATCATTTGATCATATGATTCTCATTTCGAATTAATTGTTTAAACATTGTTCATACAAAAAGCTAGACTTTTAGTATACAATCTAACAAGGCCATGGTCGAACCAAGGCTGAACCGACCATCGGCGATCTCCAGAACATTCCTAGGTGCTTGGTTCAACTTGTGAGAGGTGGTTCGACCAAGGGTCTTGGTCAAACCAGGGACGAACTGGCTTCCTGAAGCTCCAGAATCCGTTTCTAGCATCATAGGTCCCTCAAACTGCGTTTTGATCTCAACGTGATGGCATTGCACTCTTTTGGGTTCATAATGCCTTAAGATGGGAACTTTCCTTTCTCCAATGTCTGTGTTAGCTGATTCAAATTCCCGGCCATCTGCCCAGAGTAAGCTCCTTCAGCTACTTAGATAAATCTACATGGATTGAATTCATATTAGCCTCAAGACGATCCACTCTTGCATCATTCCTAACCATGTATCGATTGAAGGTATCTTCAACACTAGCCTTTACTCCTTGTTGTTACATACTAGATCCCCTTTGTATTAAATCCGTAATCTGCTTCTGCTGGGACTCTAGAAGCTTGTTGATGTTAGCTAAACTAGAGAAGATCTCATCGTCCCTATTCGGCTTCACCACTTGATGTTCAACATGTGCTACCTTGCCAATGACACGACCCACCTTACATAAATATTATAATTCAAATACTAATTAACATAAACATCATCATTACAAAAACCTGAATAAATTTGTTTTCTTACCAAAACTAGTACACCAGTTCAACATACATAACTGATTTCTAATAATGCTTTAGACCACCCAAACTTGTAACAATACTTTTTATATTACATAATAAAATATCAGTGACAAAATAAATCCACGGTTAGCCCAACATGTTGTCATCTATATACATCCGCTCAAAACCCTAAAGGAGCTCCACATCTTGCACAAAACACCATAATATTCAATCGTTAGAAGGCTCACCTACAATTCAAAACCTAGTGAGACAAAAAATCTCAGTGAGTAGAAATCATTCATGACAGTGCATGAAAATGCATTTAGTTTTCTATCGCCTATTTTCTAAATCGTTCTAGTTGGTCTATTTTATTTTAAAAATTATTCACGTTGCAGGATCCCCATGACACACTTATGATATGCACCACAAATGAGCTCAATAGACACACAGTGTTGGATCGATTTTTCCGATCCCTGAATAAAGATGAGCCGATAAATGACTCATTGAGTAAACACATGACTCGGATCGCCACGCGATTCCTGAATAAAAGTGAGTCGACAAGTGACTCGTTGAGTCAACACATGACTCCGATAGCCCCCTGCGATCCCTAAATGGGGTGAGTCAACACATGACTCGGAACGATTTTCGACGGTCCCTGAAAGAGTCCACATATAGTGGCCGCACACACCATTAGTATCTTATTAATTTTGGGCAAAACACTTTTCATGATTATGTATGGTATGCAACAAGGGCAATTAAATATGTTTCACAATTCATTTGCGATATCAATATCATCATTTAATCAAAATAAAACAACTAATAAGTTTAAAATAACACAGATCCACTTCTGGATCAAATTTACCTCAATCGCATAGATCCATTTATAGAATAACAACTTCACCTTGGATCACACGGATCCCTTTTTTTATAATAACGACTTCATCTCGGATCACACAGATTCTTATAAACAATATCTTCTCAGATCATACAGATCTATATTCAGCAGTTTGCGATCACAGAGATTTATATAGGACGATGATATGATCTTAAATCACATAGATTAGCAACTTATATCACAAATTTATCATAAATAATTTACAAAATAATATTTAGTTATACATGAATATCTATTTACTTTAAGTTACATAAATCCACAGCTTGTATCACAAATTAGTTCTAAATAATTCGTAACGTAATTAAACTAATCACAAATAATTTCTAACAGAATTACCACATATTAATCACAAATAATTCTAACACAACGTGTTTATGCAATGTAGTTGGACTTCTCAAATCACATAAGTTCACAACTTGTATCCCAATTTAATCATAAATAATTCACAAAATAATATTCTCCAAATAATCACAAATAATTGATACATAACATTTTTATGCATTGTAGTTGGATCTCTATTTACCTCGACTTTGATAGTAATAACACCACAGACCTCGTGAGAACTGTAAGTAATCCTTCCTTTTCGTTTCGGCACGCGCTCCCTCTTTCTTCATTTCTTTTCTCTCTTCTCTCTTTCTCTCTTTTTTTCAAATCACGAACTGGTCGTTGTTCACCCCAAATGGGGTGATTACTCCTCAAACACACATATATAACATTGGTGGTGATAAGTCGGTGGTTCCAACTTACTATTAATAGTAAATTCTATTTATAGTAAGTATATTATTATTATTATTATCATTATTATTATTATTATTAGCATGGTTATAATTAATCCACGTATCACAGACACCACTCACCCATTCCGGATTAACAATCAACACTTTTTTATTATATTATTATCCATTACGAATATACGTGCAATATTTAATAACTAAGATATAATTCATTTACAAATTATTACATGTACGTGTATATTTTCTTACCATTATTATTATTACGAGAACACGTGTGATACTTAATAATTAAGAAAAAATATATTTATACAAATAAAATAATTTTATTATGTATATACAAATTAATGCATATAAATATTTATGCACACATATATTCACATATTATCACCATTTTTATCACGGATGTCTCAAATAAAATGTAAAGATAAATAAAATTTAGAAACAATTATCACATAATTGCCACATTATTATCACATAATTGCCACATAATTATCACATAATTATAAAATGTACACAACACAAATTAAATTATATTGGCATATGAGTAGTGAGAAGCTCGAGTATAACATCCTCCCCACCTTATAAAAATTTCGTCCTCGAAATTTACTTATCAGAAGAATTCTGGATACTTAGCCATTAACCCATCCTCTCTTTCCCAAGTAATTTCTTCAACTAATTGGTTCCTCCATAACTGCTTCACTAATGGTATTTCTTTATTTTTGAGCTTTTTCATTTCTCGCTGCAAAATCTCAACCGGTATTTCCTCATAACTCAAATCCTCTTTCAACTCAATTGTTTCCTGCTTGAGAACATGAGATGAATTTGGAACATACTTCCTCAACACGGACACATAAAACACTTCATGTACTCTAGACATCGATGCTGGTAAATCCAACTTATAAGCAACACTTCCAACTCCCTCAATGATAGTGAATGGACCAACATATATTGGACTGAGCTTCCCTTTCTTCCTAAACCGCATTATTCCTTTCATTGGAGATACCTTCAAGAATACCTGATCACCCAGTTCAAATTCCAACTATCTTCTTCGTTTGTCTGCATAACTTTTCTACCGATCTTGGGCAACTTTCTTCTCTCTAATCCATGTTACTGCTTCTGTCATTTCACGAATCAAGTCTGAACCCAAAAGCTTCCTCTCTCCAACTTCATCCCAATGTATTAGAGATCTACACTTTCTCCCGTACAATGCTTCATATAAAGTCATCCCGATAGTAGACTGATAACTGTTGTTGTACGAGAACTCTATCGAAGGTAAAATTTTACTCCACTAACCCTGAAAATCCAACACACATGCTCTGAGCATATCTTCCAAAATTTGTATTGTACGCTCTAATTGACCATCTATATGTGGATGGAATGTTGTGCTGAAAGATAACTGTGTCCCCAACATATTATGCAAACTCTTCCAGAAAGCAGACAAGAATCTCGTATCTCCATCTAATATAATGGTAAGTGGTACTCGTGGAGTCTGACGATCTCTTGTATATATAGCTGGGCATAACGATTCATAGAATACGTAGAGCAAATATGAATAAAATGAGCGGACTTAGTCTATCGATCCATAATAGCCCAAATGGCATCATGACCTTTAACTGTCTTTGGTAAGTCGATGACAAAATCCATAATGATATTCTCCCACTTCCACTCTTAAATATATAGAGGCTGCAAAGTTCCTGCTGGTCTTTGATGCTCGACTTTGACTTGCTGACAAGTCAAACATTGTTCCACATATTGAGCGACATCTCTCTTCATCCCTGGCCACCAATAAGGTAACTTCAAATTCTATACATCTTTGTAGCTCCTGGATGTAAAGAATACGGCGTTGAATGAGCTTTCGTCATCACTTCTTTTTGAATGTTATCCACTTCAGGTAGACATAATCGACCTCTAGAGCAAATTATGCCATCATATGTTACTTGGAAGTGATGTTTTTTTTCTTTGCAAGCAAAATTAATCCCCAAGTATTAAAGATATCAATTGCAGCTTAAGCAAGCGACCAAGTGAAATATCGAACCCAAAGGATGACGTATTATCAATTTAATTATTTACTAAATTAATTAAGACAAATGGTGGTAATAAAGTTTGAGGTTTGAATTATTAATCTACTAACAAAATATAAAATTAAAATTAAAATAAAATAAACACTTGAAGAATTACGAAAGTGGATCAAGTAGGAGAATAGGTAGCTAAAGGATATTCCAGTTTCACTCATTAATCTCTCTTTCGTGTATCAATGTCCGACTCTGCCTTGTGGAATATGGACGCATCACTAAGCCATGCAAATCTACTATATAGACACAAGTAAGTATGTGTGTAACACGTGTGAATAATCTTAGAGGAAGAGATATAATTTCACCCCCCTTTCTAGGTACTATCAATTTCAATTATTTCCCCTAAGATTGGCACTCTAACCCAATATAATCTCCCTCTATAGGTATTATAAAATTAACCTCTTTATCACCCGAATCCAATTCAATTAATAAGTATTCATATAAGATAGTTTTAATGAAGCTTTGGAGTCCCCTATCTTAGAATCATAACATGGAATCCTGCTTAGCAGTGAACACACTCAATCAATAATCAAAATATGTATTCAGACTCTACATAACAGTTAATGAAGCACAAAACGACTCTGAGTATGAATTAAAAACACATAGTCTTATATAAAATAAATCCACAAGTAGTGTTGTACGGAGTATACACATGAAAGTTCAATTAACTTGTAAAACCTTCATAAACCCTAGATCTACCAAAACGGTTCTAGCCCATGATGTTTCGAAGAACGTTCATAAACCCTAGATCTACCAAAACGGTTCTTACCCATATGTCCGGAAAATACAAGATAAATTAGGAAATGAAGGAAACCCTAGATGTGGGCGTCGTTGCGTCCTTCTCCATCTTGAATCCTCCTCTTGGTTCTCCTCTTGATTCCACAAACGAATCTTCAAAGTGCTGCCAACGATCCTTCTTAAATGAACTCCACACTCATCCTTTGCAAATCAAGTTTTTTTTGTATCAAAATGATTTTAGAGCAAGAGACTCTATCGTTGTGTACACGTGTGACCAAGTAATAAAATTTATAAGTATGTCGTCCAAAGGGAAAGTAAACTCATAGTTGTATCCGGATTTGTCATCAATTATGCTTTATAAAAGTGATAAGATTTGAGGTTTGATTTTACACTAATGCTTACTTTAATCAATTAACTAAAGAAATCAATTAACAACTAAATTTATCAATTATCAAGTATGTAATAATGTGAAATGAATGTGGATAGAATGTATTTAAGAAGAGAGCAAGGCTAACCATATTCATGGATGAGAAACTAGCTAGACATGCATGACTTTCAACATTGAACTTTATTAATTATGGACTAAAAGCAATCACGTTTTTACCCCTAATCCCTATGGTCAAGGCAATTAGGTTCTCGATTCTTTAACAAGTCTAAATCTCCTAGGATTGTTCTTACTCTCAATTTCCTTAAGGTCTATGATCATAAGTTGATTCTTTTCACTCAATTTCTTAAGTGTCCCTCAATGAATGTTCTAAGCATGAAGGGTATGGCTTACCTCCTCTCACACTAACATACTTGCTCATCTTAATATATGACTCAATTAAACCACTAATCATACTATTGGAATGACCATCCTAATACTTATGAAAAGAGAATTCAATCACACATTTATTGAAATGAAACATGAATCATTAATCATAAAAGGAAGTCCAAAATTAATTCAATTCAACATCTAAAATCCTACATATCTAGCATCCTTCTCAACCAATTATATGATTCGCCCTACTATAGGACTAGCCACTATACATTGTGTTCAAGTCAATACAACTAAAGTCTTGCTCCATTTGAGCCAAAATATGAGAAAAATAGCAATTGAAAAGTAGATCGGCTTCCCTTTTATGAAGATGGCCTTCCTTCCTTCCAACATGCTCAATTCTTCAATCTATTATGATCTTCTCTTCTCATATTGATGGAATTGTGGAGTGATGGATGAATTTAGTGAGAACCAATGGATTGAATGGATGGAAAGTATGGAAAATGGATGAATTTGAATGTGTGTGTGAAGGTATAGTGAGATAGTGTGTGTTTAAATCTTAGAAACTACTCCAAAATGTGATTCTCCTCTAATTTTCGCACTCAATTGGGTTTTTATACCCCTTGAAACCTTCTAGAACCTTCCCAATTTAATACTAGATTTTGCAACTACACGAGCTGTACAGCAGCACACGGCCCGTGTAGTGTACACATAGTTCGGCGTGTTCTGCGTGTTCCTGGACACGGCTCGTGTAGCAGCACATGGCCTCTCCCATGGGCGTGTAGCATTTTTGGATGACTGCACACGGTATTCTCGAATAGGCCCATGTTCCGCACACGAGGCATGTGCTCGCGCACGACTCGTGTGCCTGAACACGGCCTTCTTCTGGGCGTGCCCAATATTCTGATGCTTGAATACGATCACCTTAGACAGGCCCGTGTTCTGCACACGGGGCGTGCCCGAGCGTGCCCCGTTCTTCCTTCTCCGTTTTCGCTCCCGACTCCATTTTTTTCTATTTTTAACCCGTTTTACACATATTTAAGATTATTTACACACTTTTATCAATCCATACTATATTGACCTAAAACTCCACCAAAGTTACACAAATACGGATAAAATCATCTAAAAATTCACAAGTAAAGATACTAAAATCTAGGTGAAAATGACAACGATCAGCATACAACTGCTTATCCTTCATAATCTCCAACACCTTCCTCAAGTGCAGAGCATGATCCTCCTTTTCTTAGAGTAAATCAGAATGTCATCGATAAACACAATTACGAACTTATCGAGAAAATCCTAAAATACTCTATTCATCAAATCCATAAATGATGCCGAAGTATTAGTTAAACCGAACGGCATCACAAAAAACTCATAATGACCATACCTTGTACTGAATGTTGTCTTCGGAATATCCTCCTCCTTTATTTTCAACTGATGATACCTTGATCACAAAACAATCTTTGAAAAGATAGATGCACCTTGTAGTTGATCGAATAGATCATCAATGCGAGGCAATGGATACTTATTCTTGACTATAACTTTGTTGAGCTCTTGGTAATCAATGCACATCCTCAACGCGCCATCCTTCTTTCTAACGAAAAGAATTGGTGCTCCCCAAGCTGAGAAACTAGGTCGGATGAAACTTTTATCTAGCAACTCTTGCAACTATATCTTTAATTCTTTCAGTTCAGCTGTACCATTCTGTATGGCGCTTTAGAGATAGGAGCACTTCCTGGTTGAAACTCAATAACAAACTCTATTTCCCGATCTGGTGGCAGCCCTGGAAGATCATCTGGGAACATCTCCGGGTATTCCCAAACTACAGAAACATCACCAAAGACTGGACACTGTTGTCCTTCAACATTCATCACACTCACCAGATACCCCTCACAACTACTTCCAACAACCGATGTGCTTTTGCCGCTGATATTACAGGAAAACTGTAGTTCTTCTTAATCCCAACAAAAGTGAACGATTCTCCTCTCAATGGCTGAAAAGTAATACTCTTTTTCTGAGAATCTATTGTAGCACCGTAATTTGACAACAATCCATTCCAAATATTACATCATAGTCATTCATACTTAACACAATAAAATCAGCAAGTAGTTCTGTCCCTTTCACTACTCTCACTAGTAGCCCTTACCATGATTTTATTATCTATCTACGAGTCCCCACCACATGACTAATATAATTTATAAAACACATAACAACATATAATGAAAATAACATTTACTTGCAAAGTTGCGCTCCCAAGGAATGATCTTATGTATATAGACAGTCTGCAGGACCCAAATCGTGCTCTGATACCACTCTGACACGACCCACATTACATAACTTATAATTCAAATACTAATTAACATAAACATTATCATTATAAAAACCTGCATATATTTTTTTTCTCCATAATATATTTATAACCAAAACTATCACACCAATTCAACATACGTAACTAGTTTCTGACAATACTTCAGACCACCCAAACTTGTAACAATACTTTTTATATTACATAACAAAACATCAGCGGAAATAAAATAAACCCACGGCCTAGCCCACAGGTCGTCATCTATATACCTCCTCAAAATTCTGAAGGAGCTCCAAAGCTTGCACAAAACACTATATAATTCAATCATCAGCAGGCTCACCTAAAATGCATAAACTAATGAGACAAAAAATCTCAGTAAGTAGAAATCATTCATGACAGTGTATGAAAATACATTTAGTTTTCTGTCGCCTATTTCCTAATCTTTCTAGTTGGTCTCTTTTATATCGAAAACTATTCACGTTGCAGGATCCTCATGACACACTTATGATATGCAACCCAATGAGCACAATAGACACATAGTGTCAGATCAATTTTTTCGATCCCTGAATAAAGATGAGCCGATAAACAACTCGTTGAGTCAACACATGACTCGGATCGCCCTGAGATCCATGAATAAAAGTGAGCCGACAATTGACTAATTGAGTCAACACCTTACTCGGGTCGTCCCGAGATCCCTGGATAGGGTGAGTCAACACATGACTCGGACCGATTTTCGATGGTCCCTAAAAGAGTGCATATATAGTGGCCGCACACACCATTAGTATCTTATTAATTTTAGGGAAAACACTTTTCATAATTATGCATGGTATGCAACAAGGGCAATTAAATTTGTTTAATAATTCATTTGCGATATCAATATGATCATTTAATAAAAATAAAACAACAAATAAGCTTCAAATCACACAGATCCACTTTTGAAACAACTTCACCTCAATCTTACAGATCTATTTATAGAATAACAATTTTACCTTGGATCACACTGATTCATTTTTTTTAGAATAACAACTTCATCTCGGATCACACAGATCCTTATAAATAATATCTTCTCAGATCATACATATCTATATTCAGCAGTTTACGATCACACATATTTATATAGGACGATGATATTATCTCAAATCATATAGATCATCAACTTGTATCATAAATTTATCATAAATAATTTACAAAATAATATTTAGTTATACATGAATATCTATTTACCTCAAGTTACATAAATCCACAGCTTGTATCACAAATTAATTTTAAATAATTCGTAATATAATTAAACTAATCACAAATAATCCTAACAGAATTACAACATATTAATCACAAATAATTCAAACACAACCTGTTTATGCAATGTAGTTGGACTCCTACTTACCTCAAATCACATAAGTTCATAATTTGTATCCCAATTTAATCATAAATAATTCACAAAATAATATTCACCAAATAATCACAAATAATTCACATACAACATATTTATGCATTGTAGTTGGATCTCTACTTACCTCGACTTTGATAGTAATAATACCACAGACCTTGTAAGAATTGTAAGTAATCCTTCCTTTCCGTTTCGGCATGCGCTCTCTCTTTCTTCATTTTTTTCTCTCTTCTCTCTTTCTCTCTTTTTTTTAAATCACGAACTAGTCGCTGTTCACCCCAAATGGGGTGATTACTCCTTAAACACACATATATAACATTGGTGGTGATAAGTCGGTGGTTCCAACTTACTATTAATAGTAAATTCTATTTATAGTAAGTATATTATTATTATTATTAGCATGGTTTTAATTAATCCACGTATCACACACGCCACTCACCCATTATTACATATACGTGTACATTTTCTTACTATTATTATTATTAAGAGTACACGTGTGATACTTAATAATTAAGAAATAATATATTTATACAAATAAAATAATTTAATTATATATATACAAATTAATGCACGTAAATATTTATGCACACATTCACATATTGTCACCATTTTTATCACGGATGTCTCAAATAAAATGTAAAGATAAATAAAATTTAGAAACAATTGTCACATAATTGCCACATTATTATCACATAATTATCACATAATTATAAAATGCACATAATACAAATTCAATTATATTGGAATATGAGTAGTGAGAAGCTCGGGTATCACAGCCAAGTACATAAGATCCACTTACTCTTTTTGTAGGCCAGTCATATGAATTCATAGAGATGTCTTCAAACAACTTTTTTGCTTCAAGTGTTGTCTTAGATAACAACGTTCCTCCTGATAATGCATCAATAAAAACACGTGACTCGCAATTCAATCCATAGTAGAAGATACTTATGTATTGAGCCTTTGACATCCCATGTTGTGGGCACCTCCTGAGCATGTCTTTAAACCTGTCCTACGCCTCATGAAATTTCTCATTTTGATTCATAAAAAATTGAGTGATCTCTTGCCTCATTCTGATGACCTTTGAGGGTGACATATATCTCTCTAAAAACTTCTGCTGTAGTTGGCCCCATGTAGTGCAGTCTGTGACATCAAGAGTCTCATACAAAGCTTCTGCCCTATCAATCAATGAAAAGTTGAATAGGGCGATCCGTTTAGCATGATCATTGGCTCCAGCACCCTTTTGAGTGTTTGCATTACCAAGGAAACTTCTGAGATGCTGATATAGTCTTCAAAACAATCTCCAGAAAAGTGATTCTTCTCCAATATGTTGATAAGAGCAAGATATATCTCAAAATCGTCATCTTCTCCCTTGCTCCTATCAACCTCATATTTCCAATACCATAGTTAGTGAAAATTTCACGTATGGCAATATTATTTGGAATTTGCCTTACTCCAGTCATGTTCAGCTCAGTGTGTAACCTTCCTTTCTTTCCTCTTCTTTTCCTAGTACACAAGTACCTCAGAAAAATTTAAGGTTAGATAGAAATAAATAATCGCAAATAAAACTCTTAATCAAACTAGAAATAATAAACTAATAATAACAGTTGTCCCCAGCAACGACGCCAAAATCTTGATGAGCATTTTCTCAACACACAATTATTCTTCAAGTATTAAGGATATCAATTGCTGCTTAAGTAAGCGACCAAGTTAAATATCGAACCCAAAGGACGGCGTATTATCAATTTAATTATTAGATAATTAATTAAGACAAATGATAATAAAATTCAGGATTTTAATTATCAACTACTAAACAATTCATTAAAATAGCAAATGAAATAAATTAAACACTAGGAAAATGTGAATCAAGTAGGAGAATAGGTAGCTCTAGGATAATCCAGTTTCACTCATTAATCTCCATTTCTTGTATCAATGTCCGACTCTGCCTTATGGAATATGGACGCATACTAAACCATGCAAATCTACTCTATAGATACAAGTAAATATGCATGTAACACGTGTGAATAACCTTGGAGCAAGAGATATAATTTCACCCCCCTTTCTAGTAACTATCAGTATCAAATATTTCCCTGGCCAATTGGTACTCTAACCCGATATGATCTCTCTTTATATGTACTAAAAAATTATCCTCTTTATTCTACTTACTAACCCGAATTCAATTCAATTAATATATATTCATATAAGATAGTTCTAATAAAGCTTCAGAGTCCCCTCACTTAGAATCATAACATGAAATCCTGTTCAGCGATGAACGCACTCCATCTACAACCAAGATTTATATTCAGACTCTATATACCAATTGAAGATTCACAAAACGACCGTGAATATAGATTAAGAAAGCATAATCATATATAAAACCAATCCACAAGAGGTGTTGTATAGAGGACATGCCGGAATAAATCCACCTACAGGGTTTACATGATAATCTTTATGAGCTCCTCAAGGGGACATCATCAACCTATTTTATCAGACACACTTTCTTTCTACAATCAACAGCACAGCATAGAGACAGCACTATTTCCCAACTCACCGAGTTTGTTGATTTAATTACATGTAAATCTCACCCATTGATGAATCAAAGAAATACATATTGTCTTACGTGTCGAAGTTATTGCATAGGGATTAAGAGCATGAACATCCATAATAACTGAGATCAAGTTCTCCTATATAGTCAGTATAAATCGAACGATCTCAAGCAATCCTGCTCAATACACACAAAGTGCACTAATTTGATTCTATAGTCAAGACAAACTAATACCAAATCACACTACAATCATCCCGATAGATAGTCCCCGTCTATCTCGGTTGTGAGCATCTATTTATACTTTATAAAGAAACTTATAATATGAACTTCTGTGTGTTGTCGCACAACATATTATCTACAATATAAAGTAAGTGGACTATTGCATCGGACATATAAGACGCAATCATTTGATCATATGATTCTCATTTCAAATAAATTATTATAATATTATTCACACTAAAGCTAGGCTTTTAGTATACAATCCAATAACCTCCCACTTATACTAAAAGACTATGTTATCAAGACCACTGCCATACTTCTGATTTCTACTCCCACTACATGACCATCAAAATATGTTGATTGTAGAAGGATTATCATGTAAACCCTGCATGTGGATTTATTCCGGCATGATAATGAGGTTGAATGGTACTACTCTCGGATGAGATATTAATTAATGGAGTTGTCAGTTACTTAATTAATTAATGGGCATTGTATATCTTAAACACGGGGAGACTGCCAAGCTCATAATAAGAAGGAGCCCATAACGTAATTATTATAGGATTAGAGCGGCAGTGCAGTAATAATATTTTAGTGGAATATATTATTATTATTAGACTTAAGTATAAGTTTTTGGCTAAACATGGATACTTAAGCCCAATAGAGGCCCGACTCTAATTTCTCCACCTGGTCCCTATTGTAGCCCATATATAAGTCATCTTAGTGATCCGAAAACTCTAATTCCTTTGCGTAACACACATGAGTTGAGGGAGAATTACAAATTGAGAGGATATTTAGGATCATCGCCCACACATCGCCAAGATTGGACTTGGGAATACAGCAGAAGATCTAGAGGTTGTTTTCAGCAACCTGATCGTCAACTTCCATAATTTTTTTGTAATCTTGTGGTAATCAAAACTTGTCGTGTGATACATGGTTGGAAAACCACGGAAGAGATGATCGTTTTGGTGCAAAAATCACTTAAATCGGAGATTGGATGAGAAAGTTAAGCCCAAAATCGTGAGGCTGCGCATGCTATTTGCGAGAATTCCATTTCTTCAACATACTCTGGTGAAAGGTAATATGATTTTATGTTCTTACTTCTGCTGATATAGAATCGTATGGAACCATAATGGTTCATGTTAACCAAACAATCGAATGCCAACACTTATCTCTGCCGCCCTCTTTCTGATCTCCTCTTCGGACATCAACCTCTCCACAGCCACCCTCACCACCACAGCTACCACCTCCTTCTCCCTCTGCCCCCACGTCCTCACCATAAAACCCGTTCTCATAAATTCCTTCACGAAAATGCCGTTGAGTTGCTGGTCACTATTCATTGGCCACGCCGCCACTTGAACTCCTATAATAAAGATCTCGTAATATGAGTTCCTCCCATAGTGACTTAGGAATCCACCGATTGACTCATAGCTCAGAATTTCTAGTTTTGGAACCCAATCTCTCTCCACAATCCCATCTTTTCCTACCTTCTCTTTGAACCCGTCTGGCAACCCGACCCGATAGTCTCCCTTGTAAATACTTCAGCTCTGTCTGCATTCCTCTGAAACCAAATCTTCTGCTTGCGTTCTTCGAGCCCAATTGTAATTTCTCTCAGTTCTTCGGTTTGGGCATCTGGATTCCGTTATCGAGAAGAGTTGGCCTGATGGCCCATTACTTTTTTCTTGCATCGAATTCTTCTCTCGATAGCAACTTGATGAAATTAACTTCTATCAATCTAATGGTATTATGAATATCTCCTTCTCTCGCTCTAAGAATGTGAGAATAGCGCGGCGGTTAAGGAGGGGGCAGAGGAGACTAAGTTAAAAATGGATTTCTGCGTGGGTTGGAAATCTTCATCTTATTTTTTGGCAATAGATGATTTTTAAATTTCTCATTGCTATTAAGTTAAAGAATTAAGCTGAATTTAAGGCTCATTGTTGCAATAATTAAGGTAAGAAATTTTTTGTTTGATTAGGATATCTGCCATTTAAATTTATTTGTGTAACGTGATGTTAGGATCTGAATCTTGATTACTAATTCCTTTTCAAGAATTTGAGATCGAATATGATAAAAGGAAAAAGAAAGTTTAGATGCAAATTATTGGAGATATCAATCAGCTTTAGGTCTTCAGGCTTCAAATTTGGTTTATTGGAGTGATGCAGTGATGTTCGTACTTCAGATTTTCTCTCTCTATGGAATCTGCATTGTTTGATATTATTTAATTCAATATATTTACACAGTGGGGTATTATAGTAAAATTGTTACAAATAAACTTTTAAAGTAAACAATCTTGAACATCATTTACCATAGCAATTAGTTTTAAGTAGGGGTGGGGAAACACGGCATATCGAAAATACCGATAGTGTACCAAAATTTTCAATATGCTATTTTGCATCCCGATGTCGATACTGAAATTTTGGTATACTAAAATTTCGATCGGTACCGAAATTTTGGTATCTGAAAATGCATGCCGTTGCAAACCAAAATAAATATCGTGCCAATTTTTTTGATATATACTGATTATACTAAAATACTTAAAATTTATTACATGTCAAAAGTTCGATATATCAACTCATACTGAATATTATCAGCATACTGAAATTCATATTGAAAAATAAATCATAAAATCCATAATTTTTTTCAAAATAAATCACTGATTAAATTCAATAACTTGGTTCATTTGAAGATACTACACAATGCAAATGGAATTAATGCAAAGGACTAATGATGAAAGAAAGACAGCCCTTGTACTCTCACAAACTGAAGATGTTTTTTAGCCATAAATTTTAAAAAATGAGCATTAAAAATTGAGAAAATAAATTGGATTTGTGATTATGGATATGTATAAAGAAGAAAATGAGAACAACTGGAAAAATGACTTGACAGTCCCTAATGCAGCATAAAATTTTGGATTAATTCTTTAGATCTTCCTTCTAAACCAGCTGCCAAGCCCTGCTTCAATATGCCGCCGATAGAAGTTCGGTTATTGTTTTCTTTGGCAGTTAAATGAGCAAAGTGTAATATAAGAAAAACTACTCAATTTTCCAGAAAAGAAATAAAGAGAAGAATATCATGCCCATACCCTATAATTGAGAATTAACAATTTAGAGTAGAGTAATAGAGACTAACCAGGTATTGCTGAATCGTAGAGAGAAGAGGATGTAGCAGAAGTGTAGTCGAATCAACGGCGGAGATAACTGGGCCAAGGGTTTGCAGTTTGAATAGATAACCATTACGACGTGATTCTGTGAGCAAGATCGTGATTTGGGAAAGAACTAGCATTGAATCGGTAATGGAGTATGTTGATGTGAAGTGTTGAGACCAGTGTCATCACATCTGGAGTCACACCTATCCTCCACCAGTTGTTTTATTAACCACTAATGTTGTTTTGTTGTTTCGACTGGTGTTGTGCTTAATGTTGCTTTCAAGGTTGTTGCGGTTGAAGTGCTGAACGTGTTGGATGCAAAGACCAAGTCAAACATAGACCTTGAAGACCCTGGAGCAAACTGGAAAAATCCGAAAGCTCTAGAAGGATCTAGAAGATGAAAATAACTACCTCTCTTAGTGAGGGATTATTTGAGTCTGCATGGGTGCTATCTACATCTCCTACGTGGACCACTCATCACTTGGAGCCTACAACCATCTATAAATAGAAGCTGCTAGTTGCCAAGTCAAGTGATCGAAAAGGCAATCCCACTATACAGTGTAAAAGATCCTAGATAGGTTTTTGTCATAGTGTTTGTACTAGTGTTGTAACACTTGGTTCAACATCAATTGTCTACTATTTTTCCCGTACGTTTTATGTGCGCTGTTCACAGGCAGTGCAAGCCCAATTGTGAAGTAAGCTTAGATTCTAACAAGTCTAGGTTCTGTTATTTGGGAACGTGTTTGGATTTTAGATCCGATTTTATATTCGAAGGGTGGAAGAAATGTTTTCATACTTAAGAGTCTATTTTTGTAATCACATTTTCCAATAGTGATATTTGTGCTATGAGGCCTCCACAAACTTGCAAAAGTTTATGGAAAGATTGAGTAATCTATGTGTTAAGTCTTCTGCTGATTTACAACTTGTTCTATACTTAGTCAAGTTACATTCTGATACATACAATGTTGTTCAAAGTGTCACCACACTTAGGACAACATCGTACTGAAAACACACTTTGCACCATTGGGCACCCGACAGAGTATGAAGAAGCTTTTGTTGAACAACCAAAAGGTTTTGTTGATCCTTTATATCCTGATCATGTGTATAAATCGAAAAAAGCTTTGTATGGTCTAAAGCAAGCTCTTAGAGCATAGTATAGTAGACTAACTAACTTCTTACTTCAATTTGGATTCATTAGAGGTGAGGCTAATAAAACTCTTTTCATTAAGCATGAATCAAATGGTTTCTTGATTGCTCAAATTTATGTTGATGACATTGTATTTGGAGCAACATCTCAAGTCACGATGGACAACTTTGTAAAAGCCATGACTACCACTTTTGAAATGAGTCTTGTTGGTGACCTAAATTACTTTTTAGGGCTCCAAATTAAACAAAGTGATAGTAGTATTTTCATCTTACAGAGTAAGTATACTAAAAACCTGGTGAAAAGATTTGGTCTTGAAAATGCTAAGCCTATGAAAACACCCATGGAAACATCACATAAACTGCGCAGAGATGATGTTGGCCCTGATGTTGACCACATTCTGTATAGATCTATAATTGGTAGCCTTCTGTACTTAACTGCTAGTAGACCTGAAATTATGTATAGTGTCTGTGTTTGTGCTAGGTACCAAGCAAATCCCAAGGAATCTCATATGAAAGATGTGAAGAGGATTATCAGATATGTAGCTGGAACTGCTGAAATGGGATTATGGATTTCAAAGGACACTAACAGCTCTCTGGTTGGATATAGTGATGCTGATTGGGCTGGTGATTGTGGTGACAGAAAGAGCACAAGTGGTGGATGTTTTTACATGGGTAACAATCTTGTTTCTTGTCATTTTAAAAAAAATTGCATATCCCAATCCACTGCTGAATCTGAGTATATTGCTGCTGGAAGTTGTTGCACACAGTTGTTTTGGTTTAAAAATATGCTAGATGATTATGTGCTTGAGACTGACACTTTAATGATTTACTGTGATGACATGAGTGCTATAAATATTTCAAAAAATCCAGTTCAACACTCACTGACTAAACACATTAGCATCAGACATCATTTTCTAAGAGATTTAATTGAGAAGGGAGTAGTCAAATTGGAGTATATTTCCACTGAGAAACAACTTGCTGACATATTAACAAAAGCAGTTGATTTCGAGAGGTTTTCTTCACTTAGGAAATCTCTTGGACTCTGCATTCCATAAAGTCATGCATAATGTTGCTTAGAGTGTTTCGACACTCGAGGTAACACTGCTATAAGTTCTGTCATTTTATGTAAAAATTAAGTGATTTGGTGACCTGTTTTGTTACTGCTAACTATATCCTGGTTGAATCTTGAGGTATTACTGGACATACACTAAAAGCACAATTCTTAAAAAGTCAAAGGTCCAAACATGCTGAGTAACTAGGCACATGGGGATTACAACCAAGATGTGTTCTTTTCAAAAGGCTGTTTTTCTTTCAAAAAGGGAATAAAGAACACTCTTGAACTGCTACTGAGTAACCAGACACACGAGCTGACAACCATAATGTGATCATTTCAAAAAGTAGTATGAAATCTGAGATTAAGTGCATCAAAAATCCACAAAAGGATAAAAATATATGTGTGCCTTAATTATTCATTCTTGATTGATTTCTCCATAATGTCTTTAGCCTTAACAAAATTTATTTCTTTTTAATTTCCTGCATATTTGTTTCTCCATTTTTTTATCATGGATGATTTTTTAGGAAATATGCGTTAGTGGCCATGAGTTCTCATTATCTGTTGCACTGCATATCCTTTCACACATTGTTTGCAGTTTTTAATTAGTGGAAATAACCTCCATCCTACTACTATTCACTCTTTCTATATATCTTGGAAAATAATGTTTGAAGTGACATGTTTGTGTGCTTGAGTGTGATCCCCCATTTCATCTTCTCACTCACGGGTATCAATAAAGCTTGTCTCTCTCACATTCCAAATAGCACCTCCAAAAGCAACCCGTTCAACTTCCAAATCCAAACTTTCTTTCTCACAAAATCCACTCCAAACCCTAGCTGATATGGCCGATAATGTCGCATCGAATGCTGAACCAGATGCCAATCTAAATGCTACTACATAACTGACTACTCCTATTTCTGGAACCACTCTGCCACAGACTATCGTCCTTCCTGCTGGTACACCTGATTCAGTTCTTGAATCTCTTCGAACTCAGTTCACTGGGTCGAGTATCATTTTTTCAAGAATTGAAAATCCCATCCTTGAACAATTCATTCCCTCTGAAGTTCACTCTGAAATTCCCACTGATACTCCTAATTCATCTGCTATTGTCCCTTTTGTGACTCCTGAAGAAAAACTACCCTCAGAGAATGTTGAGACTCAGAACCCTGTTCAAGTCCCTACATCTTCAAATACATCTCCTACTCGTGCTGAACAGAATCCACAAGTGTCTTCTCTCTCGTCATCACCACCAGTTCCACTCAGATCAAAGGTTGCTAAAATATCTACTCCGAAATGTAAAGTGCCTCCACAGTGTTGGTCGGTCAGACTCCACAAGAAAGGCACACAGGATGCAACCACCTCTGAAAAAGGGAAGTCCCCGATCTCTATCTCTGATTCTAATGAAGTTGCTCCTATGGACGTAGATGCTACAGGTGAGAATCCTACTATAGCTGATCTTTGCAAAGCTTTGAAGAAGAGATGGAGAGGAAAGAAATCTATGTCTGATGTTACCGCTCCTGAGGCAATACCAGATGAATCCGATGAAGAAATTGCTGAACTGAACCAGTTGATTGAAGACATTGCCACAGATGTATCCACCTCAGTGCCAACACCTACTATTGCTGATGCAGAACCCTCTGATCCTGACCGTGATTCATCTTCATCTTCTAATGATGAAGAGGACGCATCTAAGGATGTTGATGAAGGTGCAGAATCTAATGAATCTGATAAGGATGTTGATGTTCAAAATGTTAAGAGTTCTGATGGTGAAGATGAAGCCAAAGATGATGATGGTGATGAGTCCCCTGATGATGTTGATGATATATCTGATGACTCTGACTATGATGTTGAAAACTTTAGAGTTGGGAACTTCTACTTCACTGATGGCAAGGCCAGATACAAAAAGTTTGCCAAAAAGGACATAATTCATCAAAGAAAGATAAAGGATGCCGACCTCACTCCACACAACCTCATCAACTTCTTCAGAGAGAGAAGCTGCTGAAATCACTCAGGTACTCTACCTCATTCTGCACCAATTGGGTATGTGAGTTTTATGCCCACATCTGTGCTAATATGATTAAGAGTACAAGTCCCAAATTTGGAAGAATTTTCTTTAGAGTTGAGATTTATGATTTTTCTCCTACAAAGATTAATGAGTGTTTAGGGACTGTGAATGCTGATAGTGATGATGAAATTAATGATATGGATGAGATTGTGTCTGTGATTACTGGAGGTTTAAATGTTAGTTGGCCTAAGAAGTTGTTCAGTCCAAGTCTGACTAGTTTACATGCAATCTTGCACAAGTTATGCATTTACAATTGGCTGCCTTCCTCCAATACCACTAGAGTTACCACTGAGCATGTTGTGTTGATCTATAAGATAGGAAAGAACCTTCCTTTTAATCTTGGTAGTGTGATTTACAAGAATCTGATCAGTTATGGTGGAAATATCTCCAAGGTTGGTAAGTTGTCTTATCCTGCTTTGATTCACTGTCTGTTAAGTGGTCAAGGTGCTAGGAAAGGTAAAGGTAATTTTCTTTCCTCAAGTGCTCTAGTTCTTGGTATTTCTAAACCACTACTTGAAGGTAACTGTGTAGTTGATCTATCGTATGTGAAACCTGCCCCCGCTACTGCTGATGCTTAGAATGTTGCTCCTGATACTGTCAACACTTTAGTTCGCACTGACACTTCTATACAAGCTGGAGAAGTTATCTATGTTACTCTACACCGCAATTCATTGAGCAACAAGCTGCTGCCCTGGCACGCCATGTCTCAAACCTCAGACTCCAAGCCAATGCTATGAACAGATAAGCAGACATTCTATAACAAAGAGTTCAGTTCTGGAGTAAGCTGCTATCCACACCTACAGGGGAGAGATATACATGTTGCTGCTGCTGAACCTTCTGCAGTTGAAAGCTCTGTCTCTGGAGGAATTGTGATTGAGGACATCACTGATGAACTAGAAGAAGGAAATGTTGCTGGAAATGTTCCTGATGCAGGTGATGTTGCTGGTAATGCTGCAACTTAGGAGGAGTTCACATGGTGAGGGGGAGATCAGCAAAGAGATCAAAGTGTTCATGCTTGTTGCTGATGATGACTGAAAGCTGCTGCTGCCTCACTAACTTTTCTAACTATTTGATGATGGGATGTTAAACTGATATTTTGTTTTCTGATGGAGACTGGATACTTTTTTTCTATTTGAACTCTGATCTAAGCTCTGGACTTATATGTTACTTAAGTGATTATCTTTAATCACTTTGGTAATTATGCTTTAGAATGCTTAGTTATTTTTGCATAACTGTCGAACTGACATCTGATGTATTACTTTGGATATCTTGCTCTGCATTATTTTCTTGCATCAGGTTATATGGTTGCGGATAGACTCGATTGGGGAAGATTGTTGATGTGAAGTGTTGAGACCAGTGTCATCACATCTGGAATCACACTTGTCCTCCACCAGTTGTTTTATTAACCACTAACGTTGTTTTATTGTTTCGACTGGTGTTGTGCTTAATGTTGCTTTCAGGGTTATTGCGGTTGAAATGCTGAACGTGTTGGATGCAAAGACCAAGTCAAACGTAGACCTTGAAGACCCTGGAGCAAACTAGAAAGATCCGAAAGCTCTATAAGGATCTAGAAGGCGAAACTAACTACCTCTCTTAGTCGACGGTTATTTGAGTTTACATGGGTGCTATGTATATCTCCTACATGTACCACTCATCATTTGGAGCCTGCAGCCATCTATAAATGGAAGTTGCTAGTTGCCAAGTCAAGTGATCGAAAAGGCAATCCCACTATACAGTGTAAAAGATCCTAGATAGGTTTTTGTCATAGTGTTTGTACTGGTGTTGTAACACTTGGTTCAACATCAGTTATCTACTGTTATTCCCGTATGTTTTGTGTGTGTTGTTCACAAGTAGTGGAAGCCCACATGTGAAGTAGGCTTAGATTCTAACAAGTCTAGGTTCTGCCATTTGGGAACGTGTTTGTATTTTAGATCCGATTTTGTATTCAAAGGGTGGAAGAATTATTTCCAAACCTAAGAGTCTATTTTTGTAATCATATTTTCCAATAGTGATAGTTGTGCCATGAGGCCGCCACAAACTTGCAAAAGTTTGTGGAAAGATTGAGTAATCTATGTGTTAAGTCTTCCGCTGATTTACAACTTGTTCTATAATTAGTCAAGTTACATTCTAATACATGCAGTGTTGTTCAGAGTGTCACCACACTTAGGACAACATCATACTGAAATCACACTTTGCTCCATTGGGCACCCGACAGAGTATGAAGTGGGTAGGGTTGGAATGCTAACAATGTTAAATGGACCAAGCCTAGGTAAAAACTTTTTGGGCTCAATACTTATATTGGTAAAGATAGATTGGGGGTCATAAATAAAAATAAAATAATAAAAATAATATATAATTTTTTTTGGTATACCGAAATATCAAAATTTTAACTCAGTAGCTACAGATACTTAACCGAATTTTAGGCACGATGACTATACCATACCAAAAATTTTGATATACCTAAATTTCTGTATTTTCAATATTCTTTGATTCGGCGAGCTCGGCATACCGAGTTTTTGATTTTTCCCCCCACCCCACCCCTAGTTTTAACTCAACCTCACCTCAACTTTAACTCAAGGTTTCTTATCCCTAACCCTAACCTCAAAAGTAAACAACACTTGTAGAGTTCCACTTAATCACCTAAAATAGAAAATGGGAGATTAAAGAAGAACTAGAATGAGGAAGGGCAAGAAGATGTGTAATTTCTTAAGAATTGTATGATTACTTTTATATTATTCTTATGGCCCCTATATGTATTGTGTGCTCCTGATGAATTCCTTATTCATGTGGATTTGGCAAAGGGACCGGCTATTCCTCCCTAAAATTACTGAACGTACCCCAAAAATATTTAAATTGACATAACTATCCATATAAAACTTATATCTGATCGATTCTTGCAATCGAACAGTCATCTAACTTATCTATTTGGTTGTAGCAACCGAACAGAACAAAGAATTCATTTATTTTATCTGTTCGGTTGCAACCGAACAGAACATTTGTGATTTTTTAAATTCATAACTACATTACTGAATAGATAAGATAACAAATAAGTTTCATGGACATCATCGCTCTTGCTTACTTACACTAGGAGAGAAATACCATCTTTGTTTAAAGATCGATGATGTCCATAAAATTATCTGTTATCTTATCTATTCGGTAGTGTCCATAAAAATGAATTCTTTCTTCTATTCGGTTGCTGCAACCAAACATATAAAATAGATGAATTCTTTGTTATATTCAGTTGTTGCAACCTAATAGATATAAGTTTTATAAGGGTAATTATATTAATTTAAATATTTTAAGGGTACTTTCAGTAATTTCGAGGTGCAAATAGCCGACCCCTTTAGTAAATAGCAACGCATATCCCTCTTCAATCCATTGGAACTATTTTTTTCAAATTCAGATAATCCAATCCATTTATCCTTGTTTCATCAGCAATAGTGTCAATTTCATAAAATATTGCAATGCATGTCGTTGGGGTGAGTTGGTAATCGGTTTATTTTAAAAATTCCCTTGGCCATAACGATTAATTTGATTAATTTGATAAGTGAATAAGTGACAGAGGCATTGAACCAAGAAATTCAAAATCGTCCGGCTGGGAATTCTAACACGTATCTATACAATAGAAAAGGGGGAGTTCACAAGTTTAGTCTCGTAAACTCCAAGTTGCCTATTGCTTTCTACCTATTTCTACTCTCTCTTCTAATTCATTCAGTTGCACACGTGTTCTCATTTTCCATATTCCACATCCACCTGTCATTTCCCTTCTATACCAAATTAATACATGTATATTGACCGCACCCCCCCTTTCAACCACGTGTTTTAGTTTGTTGACTGCTATTTCTTTCTTTCACTTTTTAACGCCTATCGCCCACCGATTTTCACTACCACAACTCTACTGTGTTTCCTATTCTGCATTGCCAACTCCGTTGCTTGACGCCACTGCCCACCGTCCTTGCCCCCACTTCGGATTGCGACTCCACCTTCAATGGCAGCCAGTTGCTTCATCTTGTTGGCATCGTAACCACCCATCCATCTCAGAGGGCCGCCGGCTCTTCCGGCAGCCACCGTATACATATTCGCATAAATACTCTTACTCTATGTCTTCATAAATTACTAATTAGTAGCCAACAATTTCTGGTCACTCCCAATTCCTGATGGTTGAAGGTTGTAAGAACACTCCTGGGGAGCCTTAAACACTGAACAAATGTGCATCTGATTTATATATGCAAAGGTCATACATGAAGATATTTTGCTAAAGGTAAATTATTATGCTTCTTTTTATAATTTTTAATGAAGTTAAGGCAGCAATTTTAGAAATTCCTCACGTATATTGTTAGGAAACTTCAAATGGAACTGCGGGTATATTACATTCTATTACTATTCTTATCTTCCAACACATTGTAACTTGTTCTATATTCTATATGATATTTGGTAAGTAAGACTGTGTTGTGTGTTGTGGGAGCTTTTAAATTGGATGTCACTAAAGTATATTCCGTAGATGTTCAACTTGGTTAAATATTTTTGAATCTTAAATGTTTTTGCATCTATTCCTACCAAAATCGGAAGAAAAAACATAGAAACAAATGTTGCCCTCTAGGATAATCTATACAGTCATAGGAATTATTAATTTGAAAGTTATGCCCCTCCAATGTTTACGCAGGCATTCACCATAAACTGTAACCAAGTTAGGCTCCTGTCCCTTTTGGATGACAGTTGTATGAATTGAATTCTGGTGTATTCATTACCCTGGGTGATTAACATGACATTGCGATGGTCTTGATAATTCATTCTCCAGCTATTTTTAGCATTTGTTTATGTAGAACTGCTCCATTTGAATTGGAGCTTCTTTTCCAGTTTTCATACAAGTAATTGGTCACGTTTCATTTGAATGAATATCAGCAGCCCTTCATTTTTAATTATGATAACCCCACAGAATACACGTCATTTTTTATTGATTGTTGGCATTTTTATCATCCTTTTCATGATTTTGCTTATGTAATCAGAAAACTTAGCTTCATGATTAGTGGAGTCAGCGTAATCAATCTTTACAAATCGAACATGTTTATTACTTTGTACAGCTGGTTCTTCTTTGACCTGTGTTTCTCTATCATCATACCCTAAAGAGGGGGACGATGATTCATTGGTTTTCTTAGTAGCAAAATGTTTGAAATCAATAGGGAACATTTTCTTTAGGTCGTACTGATGAACTGGTAGGTGCTGATTCGGCACATGAGCTAGGGACCTTGCTTTAAAAGGGTTTATTGCATTGTGGATTTCCTCTACAGCCCTTCTGTATTTTTGTTGTTCTCTTTTTTTTGCCATTAGTCATGCTTTTGCAGCAAGTAACGGTGACTGAACTGTGATGACGGTGACATATAAAATGTGGTGGTTTAGTTGTGTAATTAATGACTGCATTCTGTGTAAAAAGGTGATCATATTTTTGTGTGCTTTGTTTAATGCAGTAGTAGGTTCAATATTTGATTATAAATTATAATGAACTTCATATGTGCTCCATTAGCAGTGAATAATATCAGTCCATTTAGATTAGAAGAGAGTCGTAAACTTTTTTACTCATTTTTCTTTGAGGTTAGCATCTATAAGAATAAATTTAAACTGTATGCACTTATCTCTTTCTACCCAACCTAAAAAACCATTACATTCCCATTAATATAAAGGTATTATACTTCCATTAATAAAATTCAGTGAACACAATTACCAAGTACATATAAATTTACACATAGCTTAACATATAGAAATAGAGGTACATATATATACATTTAAGAATTAACATATATATTCACAGAAAATTAAATTTGTTTATAATTCTTTTGGACGAAGTTTGTACCGTTGCCCCATTTTATTTTCCGTACTATACCAGATTGTCACTATTATTTCCAAAAAGTTTGCCCAATTACAAAGCACCCATTTTTATTTTTTAGAAATAAGGACCAGAAAGTTGACACTATTAAGCACTAATTCAACTACTCACTACTCATTAAACAATAATACTTCTTAATCAGCGTGCAAAAAGTAAATAGGACATTCAGAGGGGATGGAGTGACTACATAGGATTATGCGCCACTAAACCTATTTGGAAACTTAAATTTTAAGTTCTCCAGCTTTCCATGATTTATATGTATACATGTCTCTACATAATGCTCATTATCATAAGATACATAATGCTCATTATCATAGGATTGGTTGCATAACTCTCTATCTTCTTAACAGTTCGGGATTACCATTGTTGCTCACAAATATGATTTTGATGCCTAGGAACCTTTCCAAATTTCAGGTATACTGAGTGTCCAACCAGCAATAAAGCATTCTACACCAGTTAGTTCAGAAGCCAAGGATGTGGTTGAAACTGTAAAAGTTCAATTAGCACAGGTAACGAACCTTTTGATTGTATTCAGGAAATTTCGTGCGGTCACTGATCTGTTACAGTGATTTAATATGCTTACACTTGCGCTACTAAGAAAGATATGACGACTGTGAATAACTAAAGTATATTACACCTTTAAAATTCAGCTAGAAAAAAGGTCGATCAACAGCCCACATTTGCATGACGATGCATACAAATTTATAAACATCGTCGCCCAATACGCTGTGGAAAATAAATCTGCACAAAACATCTTGGGAAAGTATACATAATATTATAGAGAGCTTTATTTAGTTTTGATTAATTGCTGTCCTCAAACCATGCTCGGTTAGGCTTACGCGTTATATTCTGAAGCTTTCACGATCATAACCAAAAATATCTCATACCCATTTGTGTACTTTACCTGTTAAACTCTAACTCATTGTATATATCTTACCTAGATTCAAAGTTTGTTCGTTGTTTCATCTTTGTTGCGTGCTTGGTACCCATCCGGCTCTGAGGTTTACCATTCCTCAAGTCAGTGTTGCCCTACGAAACTTGGGTAAGCAACTATTTCTATGACTTACTCAATTACAAATAAGCATCCAACAACACCTACTCACTGTCACATTCTAGCCTCAACGCTATTACCATAGTTTTCATAACTTCTTGACCATATCTCATTTAGCCTTTTAGCACTTTAATTCAGCTCCTATGCTACCTGCTACTGTATTAATTTTTCGATACCAACCTACCCATCTTCTCCTGTTGCAGATTTTCTCAGTATACGTAACTGTGACCATTTATTATGAAAAAGTTATTATTTAATTCATAAATTGTTATTGGTATTGCCCCTTGACAAAATGCTCTTACTTTCTGTGTAACTATGGCCATTTACTATGATGAATGCACTTCTTTAAGCATAAAGTATAACTGACTACTTCGTCTGAGAATTGAGATCCCCCTTGCGAATTAAGATAACCCTTTTTTATTCCTTTAGTAAAAATAGCGAGTAAATGCTTTCTGTCCATAAATTCGTCATTTGTTCCTCCTTTGTCCTCCTGTAGGAAATAGTTTCATTTGAACAGTCTGTTAATTCTCTTATCGAGGTTAAAGTTACACAAAACCCTTATACCTCTTTCATGTTTGGTTTCTTAAATAAGAATGGCAGAATGGTAAAAAGGGTCTTGTGTTTCCCTATTACCAGATGATTTCAGAGAAGATTTCAAGCTTCAGAGTTTAAACTTGCGAGTCTCTAGCATGCTATGGAATATTTCAGGACAGCATGTTACTTTTATGTTTAAACAAATGGCCAAATAAGAATATTAATATCCGAAATAAAAATAATTAATTTTTACTTATTTGTAGTTCACTTACAAGCAGACCTCTCTTTGTAGAGTTAAAGGGAGATTGACGAGCACGCTGGAATTTCAAATCCCCTCCCACTGTTAACCACGAAGGCTTTCCTTAAGTTCCTGTAATAATGTAAGTTCTCACCGATGGGCTACCATGTCGATGTGATTCTTTTCAAACTATGTTACTCGCTTTCATATGTTACTATTCTTTTTTATTCCACAACTTCTGGTTAAGTGTATTTTCGAAGGTACCCTGACGTTTTGCTACATAAGCTATCCTTGATTTTTTGTGCCATTCTCGCTTACTATGGCTATGACAACCTACTTGTCCATTGGTGTTTTACTCATCCTACACTTTTTAATTCCTCACTTGCATAGACTTTAAAGTCGACTTCTTTATTCCCTTTGGCCATAAACTTTTGAAATATTTTTTATTCCTTTCCCATGTATAATCTTACTGCTATGAATCTTACTGTTACGTCATCCTTATGGTGCTATCCCTTTCTCAGCAAAGTGTTTTTTCCCTGTTGAATTGAGATGAATTATTTCCCAAACCGCCTACGCGTACATTGATAACGCAGCACCGTCATCGCCCAGGGTTACGTCACATGGACATTTCTTGCTATTTTTTTCTCAGGCTGCCAACAGAAAATATTTTACTTTTATATTACCAAATGCTACTTGACTAGGATACAATGGTAGAACACTCTCCGACTATCTTTTTTTTATAATAAGAAAATTATTATTCTTTTTAATTACATCTTCTCTTTTACTCTTCTACTTTTAACACTTCACATCATCTGACCATTCATAGGGAACTTCATTTTTACTACGTTGAATAAGAGGTGTACTTTTGAGGAATATTAATTTTTACGGTACTTATACATCTCCTTTCACTGTTCTACTTGAAGTTTCAGAATACTTCATATCTGATTGCATGTATTATTACTCTAATTTTATTTTAAGATTATTTATTTAATGTTAGCATTTACTATTTTGTATTTCAAACTGTGTACTGAATGATTGTGCTTTTACTTTAAAAGCGCTAACTCTTACGCAAATTATACCTTATCCCCAAGAATGTTAGGTTTACTACTACATGTTATTTCATTACACACTGGGAATTTAGATATTAAAACTGCAAATATTAGATTTTATTTTTACAAAGATTCATTTTAAATGAGCCATGTGTTTTCCTACACTGTTACACTTTTACCGATGGCTTCTACCTAATTGTACGAACTCTGTTGACAGTATGGCCAAATTGAAAAATTAGTTTTTACTGAAGTGTTACAGCACGTGCACACTGTTCTTAATCATTAATTTGCTCTTTACACAGTTCGTTACATAATTACGCATTGAGGACTCTGTTGTCAGTATGATGGATATGACATCAACTTTTTCTATATATGAATGAGCCCATATACAAGGTGTTTATCACTATGCCATTTCCACCATTTAAATAGAAGCAAATTCTGCATCAATTCTTTTGTCACATTGATCTTACCTTTGCCTTCAAAGTGTAAGCTCCCGATTCCCCAGCCACATTAACGTCGTTTCATGTTTCTGAAACTTAAGGTCATTTATTTTCACAACTTTAATTTTATCTCATAATTCCCGCAGCCAACTGGTGATCCTGAAATGGTGTCCGACAGCTACGTCAATGTACAATCCATGCTTCCATGTACGTCGCTGACTCCTAGGTAAAAAAGGCATGTTACCTGCCAAAAATTCTCCATTTTGCTCTCTAAGTGAACTTCATATGCCCTTTCTTACAACTCAGACCGCTTAGTGATTTTTGAAGGTTCATAAACAATAATCCACACTTATCACATGAGTGCAGATGTACTTGTACTTTAGAAATTGTAACACAACGTTCCTGTTATATTTTTAGTTCAATTTAGGAATAATATTCCCGTGGATGCCTTCCCTTATTGCACCCACATTCTTCCCTTAAAATATGCAATGACAAATTTAAAATAAAGTGTATGCATACTCATCACCACTATAAAAAAGTGATAAATAAAACTTAACAATTACTCAACCAATTCTCAACTAAAATACAGTGTATTTTACAAATCACTATTCTATATATGTTTGCAGTTTTGCTTATTAAGATGACTAGGAGGCACGAATAAATATTTAAATCACCCTAGGGTTACACACCGATAATTACGAAGAATAAAAATTCACATCTTCACATTCCATGAGAAAATGAGAAATTTACAATATCTTTACCCTGTAAATAAATAACACAAACTGACATAGTACGAAATAACGCTACGAATAAACTAATATATGCATCAGAAATATCCCCAAAATGGTAAACCATGTGTTGATGCATATACACATATATATTTTAAACATGTGTTCTCATTGCCTGGCATAGTTTTCCCATTCATTTTTTTAGTTTATATTTGAATTCCTCCATATTTAAATACCTAGTTGAAACGGTTTATTTATTCTTCTTCATAACACATCTAAATTTAATAGCAACCTTTTCACGGTATCTTTCACGTTGCCCCAGTAGTATCACAGTATGAACACTTTAAGACTCAATGTAACATTCACTGGAAGCTCACATTTTCATGGAATACGCTGCCTTCATTGGCCAAGAACGCAGTTCACATTCTTCAACAAGATTGAACATGGTTTTCACACTAATATTACCATATCTGTACTATTCACAGTAAGCCCTCCGCCGTGTATGCTTATTTATTTTAACTGATTTTGTTCACACGGTACTAGATGGTTTTAAATTAGTTATTTACACCTAGGTGCCTATCGTTAGTGTACCTGCATTTTGACTATTCTTACATGCAGCTGCACCCATGTAGAATCTGTTGTACATGGGTAAAACCCCATTTCACTTTCTATTTGTCTTACGTTATTACACTAATTAATTCTACAAAAAGAATTTTCACATACCATGTCACCGGCTATAAAAAAAGATAACTTTCAGTCGAGCATAGAATGGAGCGAAGCGCAGCCACCGATGCAATCGCGCCTAGCTACACTAACTTGTAGACGAGGACCCTTTATCTCAATTAAGCAACAAGCCTGACGTTCTTCCTAATGTACCTGACTGCAAATATTATTCAGCGAAATGCTTATATTTATAACCGTCTTCATTCAGTTGTTCATCAGGAGAAATACACCTACAACAAAGTAGGATGCCTGCTAAACTGAAAAATCTATATCTATGGCAAAATTATCTTTCAAAAGAATTTCGTGACTGTATTCGAAGCTACAATAATATGTTTGCTTTCACATCTCTTGGAGTTCACTCTAACAAATCTTTGGCAAAAAGAACAGACGGAGTTTACACTTTTAGTATCCAAGGGCAGGTTTATCATTTTCTAAGCTCACTAATACCATCGAAAAATGAACCCCTAAGAAACCTGCAGCTATACTTTTTCGACACAGATCACGAAACAATAAATCGGTTATCTGTTAGTTTAAAATTTAAAGAAGCCCTTGTGGAAGAGTTGAGCAAGTTCTGGCGACAAACCCGTATGCTTTTTTTAGAAGCTTAAACAGTTTAGGAAACTTAAATGAGTACAAAATTTGCCTCGAGGCTGACCCTGTACACAACGACAACACCTAGAATAAACCTACACCATCATAAATTGCTAGGATATGGTTAGACCCCACAGACGAAGAGCAACAATCAAGCCAGCAAATACAGGTCTACTGATTGGTCGTATATAGTCGGGATGACCAATTAAAAAAATTATCGAACCACAGGGAGGAAGGTACTAGAGTTTAAGTGATCTCAAGTTTATCGTGATTTTATAAGGACGACGGAATGGGAGGATAAGATGCAGATAAATGCAATTAAACTAATGAACGAAATAAAGATAAAATAAATGCAAAGATAAATGGGTTCCAAATGATGCAAGGATGAGATTAGCAACAATCATGGAATAGATAATAAAGTAATCATGCAATTAATTCTAATCTCTCATGGACAAGGCATAGAAGTGATCACTAATTCCACCTAAACTCTCTCGAGATGGATAGGATGTAGGCCTTCAATAAGACTCTCAAAAGCACATAGGATCGTGACCAAAGCAAACACCTCCCACTAGGTACTAATTACTCTACAAGTTCCCTAATGAGGTACTAAATCATAGGCAATATTCCCTTTTAAGATACTATGAATTCACTAATGGTTTGGGTCCCCTCATCTAATCAACTAATCTCTCGATCAAGCTAATCAAATGTTCTATCCTAAATCTAGAAGGATATATCTATCTCATTCTAAATTAATGCACATGAAGTGTATGATAAAATGATTCAATGAACTATCCTAAACACATAATTGATTTCTCAATCTAATCACATGCCCATGACAATTAATCACACAAATCATCATATACATCAAGCAATCAACAATTAATGATAGAAATAACACAAAGCCCATTCAAAATTAAAATCAATTTGCATAAAACTAAATTATCCAACACCAATCATGGAGCTAATCTCACAAAGGAGATTAGTCTCTCATAGTCACAAGAAACTCAACATAGACATTAAAATCCTTACAAACCATGTTCAACTATAAAGAAAATCACAAAATTAGAATTAGATTCCCCCTTTGAAGGTCTTCAATGGAGATCTTCTTCTTCTTTTTGTGATCTCACTCTCCCTTGCTTCCTTGATCACTTGGATGGTGGATTTGATGGAGGGGATCAAGTGTAGATGGATGGATGAAGAATGAATGAAGATGATGGTGTGAAATTGAGGAAATGGTGTGTGATCTAGGTGTAGGAGTGAAACCCTTCGAAAATTCTCATCAAATATTGAAGTATCGGGTATTTATACCCCTTGGGAAGCTTCTAGAAGGTTCTGGAATTTTTAGCAGCTTTTTACACAACACGAGTCGTGCTCTGCAACACGGCCACAAGGTTGCCATGTTGGGTGAATTGATGTCGCTACACGGCCAAGACTTACAGGGCCATGTTACGCAACACGACTCGTGTGCTGCAACACAGCTCGTGTGCTATAATACGGGCACAGGGTGGTCGTGTTGGATAAATTGATGATGATACATGGCCACTTCTTATAGGGCCGTGTTCCGTACACGGCCTGTGTTGGTGCATGCCCCTATTTCCTTTACTGTTTTAGCTCATTCACACACATTTCCTTAAAAATACAAAACAAAACTAAATAACACATAAATACGGATAAAATAATACGAAAATTGATATAAAAAACACTAAAATCTAGGTAAAAATATCACTCATCATCTACCCCAAAAGCAGCCTACCTCAGATTATTAAGCACTACTTCAGTTGTTACGATCCAATGCAATATCCGCTTATCTTCCCACACAGAGAACCTGGTTGCAGCCGCATAATTAAAAGGCGAACACAAGCGCAACAACAGTTAGGTTCGATTCAAACCTCCTATTGCACACCCACTGTCAACATTCAAAGCTCCAGAAATGCGGCTGATTTTGTTCACTCTGAACAGCAAGGTTCATTTTACTTTTTCTTATACAAGTTCTTTCCTCTTAATATCTTTATTACACCATAGTAGTACATATTCGTTACATTTTCCATTCAGGTGCCTCCCACAGAACCAATAGTAAAACACACTTCTCCTACCGCGAATATTACTGCTACATCTTACAGATAAGAGAGAACGACGAATCATTCTTGCAACACACTGGAAGACTTCTACAACAGTATGTGGTCGACATGTACATCAAAATTGAAACTGAGAGATTAGATTTCTTCAGATCAGCCGAAATACAAAAGTGTTTACGTAATGATGCATACAAAGGTGTCCTAGATGGTATTACTCAAGGGTGTGAGATTTGCTCAGATATTGGCATGCACACAATCTTTCCATCCTCATTTATTGGCAGACCCAGAGATATGCGTAGAAGATACATGGATGCTTTACCATTAGTTCAACGCTATAGGAAACCTGACATTTTCTTGACCATAACATCGAACCCAAATTGGCCAAAGGTCAAACGCTTATGTCTGCCAACTGATGAGGTCTAAATAGGCCTGATGTTATAGCACGTGTTTTCCATGCAAAGCTCCAACTGCTGAAAGACACACTAATTAAAAAAAGATATTCGGCAACGTCATTGCTTACACATACACCGTCGAATTCCAAAAATGAGGCCGGCCTCATTCCCACTTCTTACTTATTCTAGATCAGCAGTCAAAAATGTACTCACCTGAAGCATTTGACAGGGTAGTATGTGCAGAACTCCCCAATCAAAACACACACCCATACTTATTTTCATTAGTTGCAAAGCACATGATACAAGGACCCTGTGGCTCATTAAACTCAACATGCTCCTGTATGAAAAAGGTTTTTGCAAATTTGGCTATCCTAAAGATTTTTCAGAGATGACTACATATGGCTCAGATGCTTACACTATATATCGTTGAAGGAAAGAAGGTCGCACGATATCAATCAGAGATTCAAATCTTGATAGTTGATGGGTTTTTCCTTTTAACCCATACTTGTTATGTAAATTTAACTATCACATAAACGTTGAAATCTGCTCCACTGTTCAAGCCATAAAATACTTGTACAAATATATATACAAAGGTCATGACAACATCTCTTACACATTAACAACAGTCCAGAAAAATGAGGCCACCAATGAAATTATGAACTTCCAAAACGCCAGGTAGATCTCACCTCCAGAGGCAATGTGACGCATTTTTAAATTCAAACTTAACTAAATATACCCACCTGTAATCTGTGTGCCGGTTCATTTAGAAAATGAACATACAGTTTCCTTTCAAGCCGACCAAACTTTGGTCAGTATTGCTTCAAACCCATCTGAAAAAAAACTATGCTTACCCAATTTTTCTACATGAATCAACACGATGCCTACGCTAAAAGCCTCAATTGTCTATACGTTGAATTTCCTAAATATTTCACGTGGCACAGCGACTTGAAAGAATGGCAATCCCGTAAAAAGAGATAAGTAATAGGTCGAATTACGTCTTGCCAATCAACTGACGGGGAAAGATTTTACCTCAGGTTACTACTTATTCACATTCGTGTTCCAACTTCATTTCAAAATTTACAAACAGTGAATGGTGTAACATACAATACATACAGAGAAGCAGCTCACGCCTTAAGAATCCTTGAAGAAGATAACACAGAAAAATGTGCATGGCAGAAGCCTCAGCGTATCCTATGCCTCGCGCTTTAAGATAATTATTGGATGTCATCCTTGTACATTGCAACCCCGCAACGTCAACTCTTCTATGGTCACAGTTCCAAGATGCTCTTTCAGAAGATTTCACTCACAGCAACGACGTTGACCCATCTATGAATAAAGCCAAAGCATTAGAAAACAACCCGAACATCTACACTCAATGGGGAAAAAATTTTACGACTACTTTTCAACAGACATCTGTTGTTTACCTACATCACATGAATCTCTAACAAAAGAAATACAAAATGAACTGGCAACTAAAGTCTCTGCTAATGACCTGACAGCCAGCAACAAACTAACAAACGAGCAACAGTACGCCTATAAAAAAATTTTACACCATGTCAACAACAATATACTAAAAGTTTTCTTCGTCGATGACCCTGGAGGCGGTGGTAATACATTCTTGTACAAAGCAATAATTGCAACTATCAGATCAGCAAGCGATATTGTACTCGCTATAGCAACTTCTAGCATTGTAGCATCATTACTCCCAGGAGGTTGAACATCACACTCTAGATTTAAAATCCCAATAGACGAAACTAGCGTTGCAACATGTAACATAAATAAGCAAAGTGCACTGGCACATGTTATTCGAGCGGCTAAATTGATCATTTGGGATGAAGCTACTATGGTGAAACATACCATCATCGAAAAATTTGACGAAATGCTTAAAGATATCATGGATTCACCTTTGAACTTTGGAGGCATAATTATCGTCTTCGAAGGTGACTTTCGTCAAATGCTACCTGTTGTTGTACATGGTTCAAAAAGCAACACCATAAACTCCTCTATTGCAATGTCCCCACTTTGGAACATATTTGAAAAAATTAGGCTAACAAAAAACATGCGCGCACAATAAGACGTTGAATTTTCAGCATATATACAAAACATTGGTGACGACATTGGGACCACAGATGACCAGGGCGGAATACATGTCCCCAACACTTGCAACATTCCTTTCTCTAATGATGTCGAATCTATAGATGCCCTGATAACTGCAGTATTCCCAGATATTGCTACTTTTGCTACTGAATGCTCCTCTTTTATGAATCGGGCTATTTTGACCACCAGAAATGACTTTGTGCACGAAATAAATGATATTTTGATCAACAGAGCACACAGGGATGAGGTAACATATTATAGTTATGACACAAGTACGTCTACTTACATTGCTCCAGAGCACCAAGAATTGTTCCACTCTTTAACACCACAAACTAACCCTGAAGCTAAACGCGCCTATAATGCTGCTAAGAAATATCAACCCAAGTGAAGGTCTATGCAATGGTACTCGCCTACTTTGCAAAGGTTTTGGGAAAAATGTTATCTACGCAGAAATCACTTTTAGTACACATATTGGAAAGGCTGTTTTCATACCTCGCATAACATTAGAGGCCCCATCAGACAACTTCTCCTCTATTTCATTTAAAAGGAAACAATTTCCTATCTGATTGTGTTACGCAATGACAATAAACAAAGCATAAGGGCAAACATTGGACTTCGTTGGCATTTACTTAAAAGAGTCTGTTTTCTCACATGGTCAACTATATGTCGCCTTCTCAAGAGTAAAAAAAGCAGACAACCTAAGGATATTAATTAGACCATCACCCCCCCCCCCCTTATGCAACCAATCAATTACACAAAAAACATAGTGTATAAGGAAATATTGGACGCCTCCAAGAAAAACTAACATCGTCTCAAATTTCCTAAGCAGTTAGTACAATAATACAACAATATTACTGCAGTGGAATTGTACCCGCCCCCTACACAAAATTCAACTAAAGAACCAAATAGACATCCTGACGCTTCTGTCATGATTTTTAGAGTAAGTTTGTACTATACAAAACTAACTACGTAACACTTATTCGTAGTTACTTCTACAAAAAATCCCGTTCACCTACATGTACACATTCCAATTTCCCCATACAAAACACATATTCAAATTGAACACATGACATACACAAATAACACTTGTACACTATAAACTCTACTTGAAAAGTTAAAAGTACAACTCCCCATTTATAGCATGTTTTCTAAAATAGACATCTTTCAACCAATTCTAACTACATTATGTTTTTATGTCGCAGGTACTTTATTGGAATACTTCCAAGACTTCAACGTCTGACTCCCACATTCTCCCTGAATCCAATAAAAAGCAATGGTAACTACAACTTTTAAAATTATGTGCACATAAAAAATTTAAATTTACACCTCTTTAAATTATTATTTACACAAAATTATAGTTATATAAAAATATTAGTATTATACTACTACTGAAGTATTATATAAAAATAACACAACCTACGAGCTGTAATTACTATAATTGCACAATTCCTATTCACTCTAAAAATAATTCATACTTTTAATTTACACAGCCACTTATTAAAAAATCAATGACACCTAATTTGATAACTTAATACAATTGCGTGCAAAAACATTTTCCTAGCAAATTTATAAAAAACAAACTCCCCTATGTAACTCATTTATAAACATTACTTACAGCTAAATGGAAGACCTGTGTACTCCCCTTAGACAGCTACACACAGACATGAAAATTGGATTGCTAAGGTAGTTGTCACTGAAAAACTCCGAGGCGCCAGGTACAGGGTGGAGTGCAACAGAGGCTTGTATTTGTTGATAACTAGGTTAGCTCTTTATTATTTACCATTCAACAGTACTCCGTTACCAGTTAACAAATATTGGAAACTGTATGTTAGAATGACAGTATTCAAGAAATTGTCTACGGAAACAACGTTAACAGAACAGACACACTATTTGATGTTGGCAAGACCTACTACATTGGGAATTCTAGAATAAGACACATTTCTGCAATGTCCTTCAATGTGCCCCTCAAAATACGAAGTTCTCCTGGATTTCAGTACACATATCAACTCTGTCGATGAGCAATACGAGCTCCCAATTGAAAACCTATACAACATTACCTCATTTGCTGATTTCCACCTGTACGCTGATACAAGAGACGCCAAGATCAGCTATGTTTCTCTTCTCGACATATTTTACCATATTTTATTATAGCATTATACATGATTTACACGTAATAATGCTAAAATTACATAATTTGCTACTACAACATATTCTGCATAATATTCACCTACTACCACAATTTATTCCACTTAATTTATCCTCACTATATCTAAATTATAACTTCAATAACACCGCACATTATTACGTAAAAATAATATTATATATTCTTTATTTCATGTGCAACATACAAACAACTACTTCCCACACATGGAATACATATTTGTTAATTTTTTAATTCCTCCGAGTTGAATAACATTACATACTCACTTACCAAAAAAACCCATATTCTCATTTGCAAAAAAATTTCATATTCCAAAAAAAAGTTCTTACATTTGAGTATCCTAACTATCAACATATTCATCCTCACGTGAAAATAGATATGTTGTGCTCTGTCATACACGCGCTGCCACATAGATACGTCGAAAAGAAAAATAAGTATGTAATGACTTTGTCATCGTGAACCAAGAGTGAGTTTTACTACTCTATATACCTATGTGGACATATAATATATGAAATCTGCAGTTACATAAATGTACATAACTTTTTACACTTTATTTATTGTAGGAAACGACCAATGTTGCTTATGTTGTGGGATGATTTCTTACTCAATGAAGGCCCAGAGTTAGCCGGTAATACTCAAAACATGACAATCATTCTTGTCATGAGACTTTCAGTGTCTACATATTCAGGTCATAATCTCCCTAATTATACGCGAAGCAATATTAACTACCTCATACTTCAATTTATATTAAACACTTTCCTCCTACAGGAATCTCTGTTGGGACTCTTCCAGGAAGCATTATTTTAATTGACCCGCCAATTTCCCAAAAAGCAGACCTCGCAGACTGGTATTACAATTAACAATATCATACATTATATTTACACAATTTTACTTTTAATGAATACAAAGCTGTAATTCTATGACACATATTCCAAAACTTTCTTCATATTTATTTATAAATGCTAACAATATTATACATATGTTGCACTATACGTTAACAGGCTGCAAAAAAATAGACAATACATTGAAACTGTCATCTCCAAGAGCAATACAAAAAAGAAAACCAGGTCATAGACCGTCCTTCAGATTCTAAGATCAAAATAATACATGAAAGCAAACAACTAGATGAAAACGTAAGCTAATGTTCGCTTGAAAAGTTTAGCCATACATTTGATGAAAGTATTAAAACGATTACATGTTTCTTTCATTGCAGGTAAAGTCTTTCTGGACACAAGGAACGTTACATATCAGCAACGTAAGACAACAACTGTACTTGTTGATGTGCCCAACATGTAACGTCCCCGGCGGTGCACTTTTGGGAATCCCATTTACATGTCAATACTACAAACAAGAACATCCAAGCCCAAAACCAGTGTACGTAACCTCAAATGTGCATCATATTACATTAGCCCAAGCCACATTAAATATAACTTACTCGCTATAAGTTACAACAACATCTGTTCAAAAACACAAGCTCTCTTTTCAAGCTGAGTTGGCAGATAGTACAGGCAACTTAACTGCAACCGTAGAACACTAGGAAGCTTTATCGTTATTGGAGAAATCTCCGAAAGAAATTATTGATTTGGATAAAATGGTACACTTATTCATTACTTCTCTTTAAGGTTTTTTACACATTTATATTACATGCATGTTTAACTATTTACCTATATACAGCCAGAGAAAATTCAACTTATCCACCGAGAAAATAACAAAGTAAGAGGCCAACAATTTTTGTTCCATGTGAGAAGATCCATTTGATACATTCTACTTGGCTTCATGCCAACCACCAGCGCATCAACTTTAACAGAAATATCTGCACCCGGTACTCCCACTGCAACAATGGCTACACAGACACATGTAGGATCATCTTTTATAGTCCATCTCGTACTGAGCCAACCACTGATTCACCATTCTCATCTCGTAAAAGGCAGCATCACAACATCGAATAAGCTGGGTTTTCTCTGACATCGTAAGTAAATACAAAATTACTTAAGTGAATATCATATGCCCCCTTTTGACAACTCTACGTACAGGACTAACGGGCTATTTTACCCCTAGCTTCTATCATCTCCCAAAGTAGTCCACGTATAACATAAAAAAAAATTCATTTTGCTAGACTTAAATAGGAGGCCACAGTTTTTTCCAAAGGTCCAACTGCTAGGGTAGACATACTTAGAGTGCTTATTTGTTGCAGTGCTGCCACTAATACAGCCTCCTATTAGTTGTCTTAGTATGTATTACAAGTCAGATTACTACAACGTGAAATATATATCAGTTTTGAGAAATAATTTCTATTTCTCACTTTTGAATGTTGTGTTTTACATACTTTAATTAGTAACATACCACTTATATATAAATATAGCTCTACAATAACTTAACAAGTATAATGGTATGTAAGCTTGCATAACATGTTTTTTAACTATTTTTACTTGCTTAGACACTTAAACATAAGGCACTAAAACAATTAACTCACTTTGCTTACTCTATTCCAAAACATAATAGCTTTCAAAACATTTACTCATACACTGTAGGAAGGAAAAACTAATAAATCAGATATACCACACACAAGATACAACAATACAATTCAACGTATATTGGACATTACTGTTTTACTATGCCAAAACTTATTTATGCAACTACAAACCATTATATTTTTGGTACATCTTCACATAAAAACAAATTCATTACATTTGACGTTAAGGATGCAACTGTGTTACTATTATTGATAACTGGTTTGCATTTGTTTACTTTAAATAACTTGTTCACCTTTTATAATAATATTTAGTCAACAAAATAATGCTTTTAGCTCCTCCTTGATTTTCTTTCCTATGTAAGAGAGGGGTCTGTACATGTGTGGGTGGCTGAAACGGAATCATCAACCTTGCTGGCCACATCCAATGATGCAGTCCCCTTCTCCATGTCCATTGCGTGTCATAAATGATATCCTCATGTATGTATGTGTGTGTGAGCATGTGTGTGTGCTGGGATGTTGAGGTGAACTACAGCGCCTCAATCGTGTGGAAGGACATCCTCCGAGCGAGGGATAGGGTAGACATGGTTTCCACTTTAGCCTCGTGCTCTGAGATAGGAAGGCTTCATGTGGGTAAGTTGTATCGGCTCATCTCAGACTCCATGCCGGTACAGCCTATCTACAAGAAGTTATGGAGTCCATGGGTTCCACAAAAGCATTCGTTCAGGATGTAGATCGCGGTGAGGAATCGCCTGCTAACCATGGACAGGTGGAGACACTATGAAAGCCCGGTTGAGTGTGTACTGTCCGTGGGGGCTCCCGAATCGAGAGTCGATCTCTTCTTCGGGTGTTCATTCACAAAGCATGTATGGAACCGGGTAAGGCATGAAGTGGAGTGGAGGAGACAGGTTACCACGTTGAAGGCCGGCTTCAAGTGCCTTAGCAAGGACCAGCGTGTGCATGTACGGGAGAGGAGGAGGTGGACGCTTGCTCTCTATGGAAGCGTTTTCCTCATTTGGAAGACTCGGAATGAAGCACTCTTCGAGGGTGCCCGACCTTCTCTGGACGGCTTGATCAATTCCATCCTTATGCATGTAATTAGATTTCAGTATTTGTTATCTAGATAGGCGTATTTTTCTTTGGTTGCTCCGATTTGGAGTTGTAATTATATGTATTTGTGACTCTGGCTTCGGCCTCTCATTTTTTAATAATTAACATAACGTTCATGAGCATGTGTGTGTGCGCGTGTATAGCCGCTTACTAAGGGGAGATAAATTCTCTGAAATGGCTGTTCTCTCTAGCTGGAGACAGTTCGCTTGGTTACTTTAGTTGTTAGTCATCACTCATAACCATGTGCCACAAGAGTTCTTAAACAACTTTGTACAAGCGGCTTGAACTACTGTACATTGCTTACAATCTATACACAACACATGATTGAAGCAAGGATGAATTGAATATTAGTTATTTTAATTGTATGTCACTAACCTAAAGAAGGCCAGCACAAATTGTGATAATTTTATGTGCCCATATAATATTTCTCCAAAAAAAGCATAATATGATATGCTTTGCTGTAGGTTTCTTCCACAATAAATCAATCCCCTTTATTTTCTTTGCTATCCATGTCTTGCTTGTTCTTAAAACATTTTTTTGTTCTTACAACTTTTTATTTTTAATTTTTTTTGTTATTACCGAATGTGTGGATAAAAGAATTTTCTGTAGATAAAGTAAAACATACAGTGATCATGATATACTTTTTGGACATCATAATTCACATGTTCATATATCTACTTCATTTTCTTTAATTTGCTCAATATTAAGATGCCCTAAATGCATGTGGATTGCTTGATTCTTGAGGGGATTTTGGAAGTCCATCACAGAGAAAGCGGCTATTGTATATGTATTTTAGGTACCTCTTTATTATGTCTCTCATATCACCCTTGTGTGATTGCAATATTGAAAAAAGTAAATAAGGAGGACCATGTTTCCTCTCTCTTGTGTGTGCATACAGTGAAAAAATTTTTTGGGTCAGGCAATCATTTAGTAACTTAGTGTTTGACTTTGAGATGAATTTAATATTTAATGGTCATCTCTCTAAATGCTTTCTTATATTGTCCGACATTGAATCTTGTTTTATATTCCATATGTTATTTGTTAAATAAACTTGTGATTTGTGTTGTGTGAGTTTTTACATCGGAAATTGGTAAGGTATATTCTATAGATATCCAGAACGGAGGTATGTTGAAACTAAAATAAAAGTAAAGTTATATACGATTTATAGACATGCAAAGTGCAGCCATATTCGTTTATCCTCAATAGCTCATTTGAATCACTAAATCTTGTACTAACGTACTTATTAGCCTTTTCAAATTCAATATTTACAAATAGAATGACTGTGGCTTCAACCTATTACATACGGTAAGATTAAAGGTTACTTGTGGTACTATCATTGCAGTGGATTGCTAATTAGAAAAGTCACTTTATTCCATTAATTTATAACCACATTCAGTTATGTGAAAACTTGCTGAAGCATTTTAATATCACTTTATTTTACGAAATCAAACACATTTACTTCGAAAATTCATGCATTTCTAAAAACAACTATTAAAATATTTAAAAAAAATTAATTGAACATAAAGGGTTTATTGTTATAGTAATCAACCCCAATATACATGCATCAAATGAAAAATTACAAACTTTATTTAGATAAACATCAGCAGTATAATTCATGTACGTACATTGTATATATTTTTGTCTTTTAATGGAAATTTGCAGAGTTACGTAGGATAACTTACTTCTTATTGAACAGTTGAAGACAACTACTTTACAAAAGCAAAAAAACAAAACAAACATGTGTACTACCAAAAGCATACAAGTCTGTCTTATCCCCATCCAAAGTGTTGTCACTCATGCAAACATCATAACTCTTGATTAATGACACGTAAACTAAATATGTGGCACTCAACCACTACATTATAATACTATGTAGTACCAGCTATTTTCACTATAAATAGGTAATATGTGTACAATCAAATGCACTCACCTACATCCTCACCAACTTTCACCATTCAAACCTTTTTACAAATACACTAACACAAATGGATACTAATTCGTACGGATGTTCCAGCTGTGGTCAGTGTTTGTACAACGATTACTTTCAGGAAGAGGTTGAAGAGCTTATTAAAAAAATTCTTCAACACCCTGAATTAGCCAGCAACTTTCAACGTCTACTACATACCCACCCAAGGCTAGCTCTGCTGACTGAATTTGCGACCGACGTAGAAAGACAGATCAACCCGCCTCCTCCCCCTCCCCCTCCCCCCATGCCCGACAACAGCTTAAATAGTTTTAAGCTGTTTTATATACATACACTTCTCGAATATGTAAACTCTATCCATTAATAAATTCATGTGCTTATACGAAGTAAGGTTTTTCCATTAGAATATATATACACCACAAATTGATTTCTTACCATATTTCTCTCTCTACTGTTACCATCCATCTTTCATCGAAGAATTGGGAATATGAGGCTTCTCAAGGTAGCCACCTGCAACTTGAATCAATGGGCGATGGATTTCGATTGCAATATGAGGAATGTTAAGGAGTCAATTTCTAGGGCTAAACAAGCCGGCGCCGTTATTCGCCTGGGTCCGGAGCTTGAAATCACTGGCTATGGCTGCGAAGATCATTTCTTGGAACTCGACACCGTAAACCATGCGTAAGCCTCCTGCAATTTTGTTTATATGCATGCGTTTATTATAGCTGATGATGGTATAAAATCTATGTTGGTAAGATAATTGAGTTGAGTTAGTGTGAAAATTAAGGAAAAATTTACAATTCATTTCAATCTTTAGATGAACAGTAATAGCATGACTGCACATTTGCATTGACTAAAATACTTGAACTCGTAGCATTTTCTTCTATCTGGAGAGTAGTTTCATTGAGTGAAAATTCCTAGTGATTCATATTCACTGTGTACTGTTGCATCTCTTTTATGACAGATAAATTTTTTGGTTAGAGTGTTGCTGCTTGTGACATTTTAAATAATCAATATACAGGTGGGATTGCTTAAAAGAATTACTTGTTGGCGACTGGACAGATGGGATATTGTGTAGTTTTGGAATGCCTGTTATCAAAGGATCAGAGCGTTACAATTGTCAGGTGCTTTGCTTGAATAGAAAAATATTAATGATTCGCCCAAAGATGTGGCTTGCAAACGATGGAAACTACAGAGAACTAAGATGGTTTACGGCATGGAAGCAAAAAGAACATTTTGAAGACTTTCTCCTTCCAACTGATATATCCGAGGCTCTATCCCAAACTACGGTTCCTTTTGGCTATGGATACCTTCAGTTTCGAGACACGTGAGTCATCGTGTCTTCCAGGATCAGTTATATTTTAAAATTTTACTATCTCAAATAATTATCTTATTTGAAACTTTGCTAATTTCTTCTTCCCCCACCCCCAAATGGCATAGCAATAGTTCTGGATTCTTGATGTTTGATCATCAGGCAACTACGCATACTTGATTTTGTAGGTCAATATGAAGATAATATAAAATTATATGGTGTAGTGGTGGGATATATTGAAGGGAATTGTTATGTTTATCTATGTTTACTGCTTCAAAAAACATACATCAGGTCTTGTCTCTACCCAATATATTCAGCAACCGGTAAATTAGATTCCTTCTTTCCTATTTTCGTTTTAATGCATTATGTAGCAGTGAAACTGAATCCATGAGTCCATGCAATTGGTTATCCATCAGTTATAAATTGATGAAGTTTGAACTTTGACAGTGGCCAATTATAACTTCTAAAACTTTAAAGTTCATTTTTTGCTCAGAGCAGTTGCAGCTGAAGTATGTGAGGAACTTTTTAGTCCTATGCCCCCTCATGCTGAGCTTGCGCTGAATGGCGTTGAAGTTTTCCTAAATGCTAGTGGAAGTCACCATCAACTACGTAAACTTGATATTCGCCTTCGTGCTTTTATAGATGCCACACATACTCGTGGAGGTGTGTACATGTACAGTAATCAGCAAGGATGTGATGGTGGGCGGCTTTATTATGGTATGTGAGACGGTCTGAGGTTTTCTTTGATTGTCCAGAGTGTTGGCTTGTTGCTATGATATATCTGATCTTGTGCTTCTCAATACATTAGGTAAATCCTAGAACTGCTAATATCAGAGCAGTTGTCACTTCTATGTATAAAAAGTTTAAACTTGGCCTTCATCTTTCTGTTTCAGTGTTATTGCTCAAAGTTTCAACCTGGAAATAATGCAGTGTGTTAAATTTTAGTACATACTGTAATATTCCTATGCTGGTAAATTTATCTTTCTCTTTAATTCTTAAAAGTGATCATTTTGGTTGAAGGACAAACTCTTCAATGTTAGTTGCTTATTTTTGTGTAAAAATTTGTAGGACGATGTTCAAATTGATTCACTTTGGAGTCCTAGAAACATATGTCAAATCTTATATTTGTGAGGAGGTGGAACCAGTATAAAGTTGGACTATATGGTTTCATATGCTGTTTTTTTTTTTTTTTTTTTTTTTCTAATGGACAAATTTGGTATCCTTTTACACAAGTCTTGTTTGACCTCTTTCATAGTTCTTAGAGGCGCAGAGGTTCGGGCCCTTGCATCTTTTTTTCCGGATTATTGGACACTTAAGGCACTTAAAGCAATATCTCTGAGGCCGGTTGCCTCTGTGCGCGCCTCTATGCACCTTTTTCCACTTTAAGTGGCTTTTATCCTATGCATCCCCCAACTACCCCTGTTTTAAGTATTTTTTTAAAGTTGTTGTGCACTTTCAATTAGCAAACAACTATTCTTGCCTCTTATTTGGAGGAAATTTCTTTAATTTAAATATCTACTGTGAATTAGCCAATTAGGTTTATGGTTTTTGTTACGGATGTTTACGTAAAGCGTGATAAGGGGAAGAAGTTGTTTGGGATTCGCAAATCTTATTATTTCAATTGGTTTCTTTGATTTTAATATTAGATTAAATTAGATTATATATGGGTTGTTGGAATTTGTTTTTTATGGGCTTACGTTTAATTCAGTATTTATAGTTCTTATTTCTTGATTGCACGACAGTTTTTGGATATTGAATTTGGGATTTGGGTCGAATATTTCCTCCACAAATATCTTATTGATTTTTGTGTTCAAGTTTTTGCGGTTCGATTCCCTTGTCTCTAACAGTTCTTATTAATAAAATTCAAGAGGAGGATGAGGATGATAATTGATTAGTTTGCTTCTTAAAACTTTGTTTCTTCACTTCCTATTTATGTCATTGAAGATTTTAACTTTGAAGTTAATTATGCATGGATGTCCTATGTGTTATCTTGCTATTTTTGAGTTATTATGTGTCACTATGTGATTTTTACCTTTATTTAGTTAGGTAGTTATGTTGTAAGTAGGATACACATGCATATATATATATATATATACTTATTGTTGTAGAGTCATATTAGGGTGGTATGTACAAGAGGCATGCCCCTTGGGGTCCTTGTGCCTCTCGCTTCTAACAACTATGACCACTTCTTATTTTCAGATGGATGTTCCTGTATTGTTGTAAATGGAGATGTGGTTGCGCAAGGCTCACAGTTTTCCTTGAATGATGTTGAATTGGTGGTTGCTCAAGTAGATCTAGATGCGGTATGTTCTAACCTAGTTACTTGGTAGAGCTTTGGATGGACATGTAACTGTATCTGTCATATTAAGTCACAAGTGACTTGCAGTACCTGCTTAGTTGGTTTGCTAGATTCACTAAATTAACTTAGGACATGGTGTAATTTCTCCAGTTAACCTTTGCAAATTTATTATTTACTTAATCTTGCTTGGGTATTTATATTGTTAACATGAATTAAATCTAGCAGATATGCCAAACTTCTTAATCCAGTATGTTCTGTTGATAGAGTAAAGAGGATGAAATTATATAAAATGAAGGATTTAAGAACAATAGGAACGTAAATACGATTCCTCCCGGGATTACTCCCGTCAGCCAAGGCTGCCCAATACCAAACAAGGTTGATTAATCGATGATCTACCCTTCCCCATTATCTACTTATTTATAGGCCTGTGCTAATATTTTAATAAGGCAACAGCCTGATTATTGCCACTAGTTCATCCCTTAAATTATGCTATTTATTTATTTATTCCTCTGATTGGCTCTATCAATTCTTCCCCCGTTGGAAACAGCATTGTCCCCAATGCTGGCATACGGAAATTGGCCCTGAAAATCTGCCACATCCCACCAAGTAAGCCCTTCATCATCTGCCATACCTATTTCTTCTTCTTCTTCTTCTACTTCACCTGCAACTAACAATTGAAGAGACTTTTCCTTACACCGATGTAGTGGATGGAAACGCTCCTTGCACTTAAAACAGAGGCCACGAGCTCTGAGGTCTAGGAATTCAGCGCTGGACATCTGTTTTGTTCCTCTACTTCTGTCGTATGTAGGGTTGGGCTTGCTCCTATCACCGGAAGTTATAAGAGGCTGATGAGTTTTGGGCCAAGAAGTAGGCTTTCTCCCATCCTATATGTGTCGTGGGTTTTATTTATATCTGGGGGTTCTTTGTTAGGGTTGGGCCCACCAAATCCCTTCCATCCCAAATTCACGTAGCGAGAATTCCTTCCAGGAATAGTTTGGATTTCCTGTTCTATTTCCCTAGCCAGATTCATGGTATCAAAGATATCCAAAGCATCTTTAGATCTGATCCGAACTCGTATCTCCGGTTGTAATCCATTGAGAAAGAGGCCCAAACTCTTGCTTTCCGTAATACGGGGAACCAGGGCCATTCCAGCAGCGAAATCATCAATGTATTCATCGATGTTTTTGGTTTGCTTAGTGGCTGCAAGGGCTTCGAACGGATTCGCCAAAGGGTTACCTCCGTATCTTCTCATCATTTCATAAGACAACTGGTTCCAAGTCAACTTTGGGAATTTTTCCGTCAGCCATCGGACCCAATGTAGCGCTGATCCCTCCATACAAACCATAGCCAATTCCACTTTTAATTCCTCGTTCGTGCCATGGATTCGGAAGTACCGCTCCGCTCTGGTGATCCATGCTACAACGTCATACCCATCAAAGTTTGGCAACTCAACTCGCTTGGCAGTGAGTTGAAAGTGTTGTTAGTGACATTCCGCCCTGGAACAACTTCTTGGAGCGGAAGGCGGGTGCTCGTCTCTCCGAATTCGCTGGTTTGAAGATCCTCACCACTTTCCTCAATTCTCTTATTCTTCATGAGTGAGGAAAGCATTTCTTCAATTTTGTCTAGTTTATCAATCTTCTCTGAAATTGCGCTGACGACCCTCTCCAAGGACTCAACCCTCTGCTCTATCGTCTCTACTCGGACCTCCATTCGGGTGTTTGGCATCCGGCAGGTCGGACCAATTTGATAGAGTAAAGAGGATGAAATTGTATAAAATGAAGGATTTAAGAACAATAGGAACGTAAATACGATTCCTCCCGGGATTACTCCCGTCAGCCAAGGCTGCCCAATACCAAACAAGGTTGATTAATCGATGACCTGCCCTTCCCCATTATCTACTTATTTATAGGCCTGTGCTAATATTTTAATATGGCAACAGCCTGATTATTGCCACTAGTTCATCCCTTAAATTATGCTATTTATTTATTTATTCCTCTGATTGGCTCTATCAGCTCTGTTGCAATTATTCTTGATGATTTTTATCACAAACCTTTTTATTTTATCTTATTTCCTATAATATTTTAATTGCAGGTTGCCAGTCTTAGAGGATCTATTAGTAGCTTTCAGGAGCAAGCCAGTTGCAAGCCCAAAGTTTCCTCTGTTGAAGTCCCTTATAAGCTCTGCGAGTCTTTTAAGCTCCAAATTTTGCTTTCAAGTCCACTTAAGGTGAGTCAAACAAAATTTGCACTAAAAGAGATCATGACTATCAGAAATGCATATATAAATTATGGTACTTTTTTGGCGGGTAATGTAGAGTTAAAATCTATTATTGGATGATAGAATAGCTTTGAAATTTAGTGTGGTGCTTAATTGGATTCTTTTAATAAAACTTAACTCATGTTGGACGGAAGGCATAACGGTATAGTTATCTATAGATGTGAAACTGAAAATGGGTTGAGCTATCTGGTTTTGCAATTTTGACGAGGATAGGCCAGATATGTATCTTCTAACGTGTCTCCTAATAATTCTCGGAGATTGTTATACATTTGTAAGGCCCTAGATATTCTATTAGGAAAAATTGCATAGAAACATGTATTTAATATTTGTTTTATGTACTAAACTATAAAGGGTTTCTCTTTTTGCATATTGCTATGATGGTAATCTTGTTTGATGAGCGAAATACATCTTTGATTCTTGCACCTGGATATGACTTGAAGAGGCTAGTCTTGCTTTTGAAACTCTTGATCTTAACGACTTTAGTTAACCATGGAGCTTGGAACTTTACTTATTTGAGTTGTAACAGCTGATCCATGTCAACATATTCATAAATATTTAACACATATATGTCATATGTATTTACATATATCAGTAGGCTGTAGTTAATGCTCAGGTGGTATTGTCATCAAGCAATATAATGAAAGTTTGTTGCCTCTTATTTTAATATTTAGAGTTGCACTGAAAATTCAGTGGAAAACTCTGAATAAATATCTCTTAGACAGTTATAAATGCGAACACTGAGTCGTATTTTCTTCACGTGTCATACTTTTAGAGCTCCAACTTTTTATAGAGGTGGAGATAGTCTTAACATCCATAAGTTAAAAGCAAATACTATACTACTTACTTTTGGTGTGGTTATTCATCTAAAAATTCAGTAGGAATATCTACAAGTGTAGATTGCAAATTTAGCTGTACCAATATTTTAGCTAGGATCAATTCATTTTGATCTGATAAAAGTCAGCAGGGTAGTGTTATGACAGGAGGCAAGGCAACATCAAGAAGTGGCGCCTATTCTAATATAAAATTTACACACTTAAAATTGAGGCTTGTTTAAAGCTGCTTAATGCTTTTTTTTTTTATTCACTCTTACCTGAATCTGATATGAGCATCAGGGTTAACCTTAACTGGAGACTTGATGCTCGTGAGAGAGTCTTTGAAGACAATTTCCATGTATTATTTGCTCAAAGCTAATTCTCTTATGTATAATACTTCACACTAGCCATCAGTGGAGATTGTAATGCGGAATCAATTAGTGTCAGTTATCTTGAGATGATGAGAAGGAGATGTTAAAAACTTAAGGTGTCTTCATTGATTTCTTAAGCTCATCTCTAATGAAATAAAAAACCACAATTCTTTAGGTCCTTGGCAAAACTGTTTTTAGTGGATTGTACATTTTTATGGAAGTCAAGATGATTATAGTACTTCAACAGAAGCATGAAATGGTCTGTGAGCATTTAGTTACTTGAGTAACAATGAATCCCATGTTCTGTAATTATTCAGGTGTTATGAGTTCTATTATCTCAGTATCCTTAGTTCTTAAGAGAGAAACTTTTCCCTTGGAATATGAACTTCTATTCTTCATGTCAGGGATTTTACTTATACAAATACTGTAATATTTAAGTTGACAGCGACTAAAATTGTTCAGTGATGGAATTCGATTGACTATCTATAATCAATATTTACATAAAACCTTAGTCAACAGCACATTTATATCCATTTGAACTGAGACTTGCTATGGAGTTATGGCATTCTGAAACTGCCAGAGTTATTAACCACAAGCTCGTGGATCAATATGTCCATGCATAGCCAGTTAAACTGTGAACAAACTCAGCAGCTACATCATTTTGCAGTTACACTAATCCTGAATAAACTCATAGTTTTTAACTTGCTAACAATTCTCTTCAGAGAAACTTCTATTTCACAGTCCATGTGTGGGTCATGGTAAGTTGGATCTCTCTTGGGCAACATGAAAAAATTTAATTTACTTGATTAAGTCATATTTTTGCTTATGTTTGTGGAATTATTTGTCGACTGCCTTATTTGGGAATCCCCCCTATGGACATTATACTTTATACTTATCAATAAATTTGCGTTCTATTTCATTGTATGCTTTTACATGTGGTTTTCTCAATCATCACACAAAGCCTTCTGTTTTCAAATTTTCAAGTGGAAGCTCCAGTATGTGTGGCTTTAAATTTTAAACTTTGCAGAATTTATGCTTTCAGATTCATTACCATTCACCTGAAGAGGAAATAGGTTTTGGGCCTGGCTGCTGGTTGTGGGATTATTTGAGAAGAAGTGGTGCATCTGGTTTTTTACTTCCCCTTTCTGGTGGAGCAGATAGCTCCTCCGTTGCTTCCATAGTTGGTTGCATGTGCCAGCTAGTGGTAAAAGGTTTGATATATTAGATCCATATTAATTTTTTGAACTACGAACCTGTGATGAATGATTATCTTTCTCCAGTATGTTCTATTCTCATGACATTTTAATTGAATGATAATGTTGAGATTCTAGCTCTCATTTGTCTCCTGAATTAATTGTCGCCTGCATACAATTACTCAAATTGTTCCCAAAAGAATAAAAGGAAAATTCTAATGGCTTTTATGAATCAGCAAAATGAAATGATCCTTCCTGATGTTTAGTTAATTTATTTGATTGTTCTAAAACCTTTTGATGTGTTGTAGGCTCCAAAATACTGAAATACTTAGCTTAAGAGATAAATGTTATACAATAAGGACCAAAGGTGCCAGATAGAGGAATTACGGTAGCATCTCTTTTTTGAGGGAAAAAATAGCACATCATTTCAGGTGGCTAGAGGGAAAAAATAGCACATCATTTCAGGTGGCTATCTATTGCTCTGACATTTTTCAGATATGGCATGTCATACTCAGATTTATTAATTTACCTGTGACATCATTATCAATAACTTGGGTCTTTACTGTTTAGCTCAATACCTTTTTTCCTTCAATATCATGATTTATTATAGTCAAGTATTAATCAGTGATTCCACTGTTACTTGCAGCAATATCAAGTGGGAATGAACAAGTAAAAACTGATGCTATAAGAATTGGCAATTATACTGATGGACAATTTCCAACAGACAGCAAAGAATTCGCTAGACGAATATTCTACACAGTTTTCATGGGATCTGAAAATAGGTAAGTTACAATGAGCAGATTTACATTGTATATTACATTAATGAGACCCATGTAGGAGTCAATAGCATTTTCTGATTTTGGGTAGTGGGGTAGATAAATTGGCATCTCCCGTTTGACGCTTTATCAGTTTGGAAACCTCTCCGCTGCAAGTAGTTCGATTAACCATGAGAGGCATGTTTTGTAAAGAATTTTTTTTTTTTTTGCATTATAATTGAATAGGATAAAACTATATTAACTTTGGCCAAAGCTTTAAGCAAAATGCATAATGTTTATAATTATCTTACCTAGATAAAGTGAAGTAGCTAAATTTGTCTTTGCACCTCTTGATATTCAATTTGACTACTTTCTATGTAACAACCCAAATTTTCAATAAGATATTTTCTTAAAATCTAAACTTAAAATCTATAAGTAGCGGAAGCATAAAATTTATTTAAAACTTAACAATTGTAAATGTTTAATGATAATATGATTTAGTTCTTGCATAAAGTAAATAAAATCGTAAATTTATCATTTATATTTAATTCCCACAGTCTCCCGAATCACCACCTCCCCTTCAATTTGAAAGTATTTTATTTTGAGGGTGCACTTAAAGCTCAGTGAAGAGAATTTATACATAAAGTTAAATACAAAGTAAATAACTTTAATCATATCATACCATAAGTACTATTTATATCATAAGCCAAATCATATCATGGGTACTTTTTATGTCTCATAGTGCATTAATTCATGGTATTTTGTTATGCTTCAAATCACATCATTCCATGGTACTTTTACATCTCTTTGATATGAACGATCAATATAAATTTTGTTTGGCACTGCGGATACTCCCCGAGGATCTCTCCCAATCCCGGCACCTCTAGGGCCATGGCACTTCTCAAGTAATTTTAAAAGCACTTGTATAATAATCTTCATGTCTCAAGTCCCTTAAAAAGAAACTTACATAATGTTTAATTTTCATGTCTCAAATACTTGTAAAAAGTATTTGTAAGATGTTAACTTTTCATGTCGGTAGAACTTTCATGTTTAAACATTCATTTGTATATAGGTAAACACATTCAAGTTCTTTTGAAAAGCACTTGTAAAAATATATTCATTTTTATGTCGAAAAACATATACTTGCATGTAAGTAAACATATAAATCTATCCTCACCTTAAGAGTTTGGAATGTAGGAGGGAGAAAGAAGTTGAGAAGTCTTTAGGGGCTATTTCTCTAAGAGTGATTCTTCTTATGAAATTTGTATTTTGAGTGTCGAATGTGGATTGAGGAGATTGAATTTATAGATGGGTTGCTTGGGGGTTTAATGAAGGTGCTTAAATTCCTCCGAGTCAATCCCTTAAACTTTAGCTGCATGTGTCTCAAAGGAACAGGTTAGGGAGTGTGTCTAGGTTCATGATTACTTGGTTCATGATTACTTGGAGGAGGATTACTTTTTTAAGGTTTGACCCAAATCTAATCAATCCCTTAATCTAAGTCTTTTCTTTTTTCTTGTATTGTCAATTATGTGTTTATCTAGCCCTAATTCCTTAACAAATTATGGCTGACTGTTACATTCTATTTCCAATAAGTACAGACTGAATTTGCTGAGCCATTGACTTGTGTTTTATAAAGAAACATTTTTTGGGGAACATCAATCTTAACAGCTTTCTCTTATAGTTCTGATGCCACAAGAACAAGGGCAAAAGTGCTTGCTGAAGAAATTGGGTCATGGCATCTGGCTGTCTCAATAGATGGAGTGGTTTCTGCACTGCTCTCTATGTTCCAGACACTTACGGGGAAGAGACCACGCTACAAGGTAAAAGGTGAAAGGCTTAAAGTTTATTAACACCTGTTCCACATTTATCATACAAGTGAGCTGAGGAGTTATATTCTACTTAAATCAACTATATGGTTGAACTGTTATGCTGTAAAGCAGTGGTGAGAGAATTAATGATTCTTTTTTTATACATTGTTTTATTACAGGTAGATGGGGGCTCAAACATTGAAAATTTAGGTCTACAAAATATTCAGGCTCGTATAAGAATGGTCTTGGCATTTATGTTGGCATCACTCTTGCCATGGGTTCATAACAAACATGGTTTTTATCTGGTCTTGGGAAGCTCCAACGTGGATGAAGGATTACGTGGTTACTTAACAAAGGTAAATACGACACACAAATATTCTTGGCTTCATTATGATACCACTAAAACCAAACTGAAATGGAACTTGGAAGGGAAATTTGGAGGCGACTTTGAGCATACAGTGTATCATATTCCATTCTTTATGTAGTGTTAACTTTAAATCTAGCCACTCCTGAAACCTGATTTATGACTGAAATCAAGTTTGTCTAATGTTCTTAACAATATAATGTTTAAGAGGTCAAACATTTCCCTTTTGCAGTACGATTGCAGTTCTGCTGATATAAATCCAATTGGAAGCATCAGCAAGCAGGATCTGCGCATATTTTTGAGATGGGCTGCGATCCATTTGGGGTTCTCTTCTTTGACAGAGATTGAAGCTGCTCCCCCAACTGCTGAGTTGGAGCCAATACGATCCAATTACAGCCAGGTATACATCTTATTACGGAGCTATAAACTTGTTATAGCTTACAATGAGCTATTTTAGTTCCATTTCTTTGATTTTCCATTTTCTCGTAGTTATCTCATTTCGAGTAGGTTGCCTTTTTGTTGGGCACGTGGTAATTGTCCTTCCACTTAATTGTACGAAAACTCTGTTTGAAATGACTTTCACCTTGATATTTGCGGCTGGAAACTTTCGTAAAGTTGGAAATTCTTATATACCACACTTAATATGAAATTGTGTATTTGAAAAACTGACCATATGTACATATTCTGCATTCAGCTGGATGAAGTGGATATGGGAATGACATATGAAGAGCTTTCAGTGTATGGAAGGCTGCGTAAGATATTCCGCTGTGGACCTGTATCTATGTTTAAGGTTTGTGTCCATTTTGTTCAGCTTGTATCACATCCTCAGTCACCTTCATGGACATTGTTTTTCTGTAGTGTGGTTACAAGGGTAATAATGATTTTAATATAACCGCCAAGAGAGTATCTTTTTTCCAAAGTACTCGAACAATAGCACATCTTCTGCAAACTGTTCAGTAGGAGAGTATCTTTAATTCTTTGGGATGCGTTTGTCTAATATACTGATTTGGGTTACAAATTATGTTCATTTATGTTTACTTATTTTTCCCAATATTTGTTTGTGTTGGAAGAATCTGTGTTACAGATGGGGAACAAAGTTAACACCAGCAGAGATAGGTGACAAAGTGAAATATTTCTTCAAGTACTATTCAATCAATAGACACAAGATGACTGTTCTAACTCCTTCATACCACGCGGAGGTACTTTCTTATGAGCTAACGAAAGCTATTTATCTATTAAATAGATTAGAATCTATCTGGACATTACAAATGCCTCTGCAGAGTTACTCACCGGAAGACAATAGGTTTGATTTACGACAATTTCTGTACAACGCAAGATGGCCGTATCAGTTCAGGAAGATTAATGAACTTGTGGAGCTCTTGGATGGTGATAAGGTGCCTATTAAAGAACCGAAGGACGGGGATTTCATGGGGTCAGCTGGTGGGATGGGAGTCGTCGCTGCAGGTTCAGGCAATCCAAGTGCTGGCTTCTAAAATCTGGTCTAATTTTCATCTAATGCTTGTGTTGTCATTCATCTTCGTGGCACTTGGTTTTCTTGGTATAGTATGTATGTTTAAGTTAAGCTTTTTCACATTTAAGATATGCTTATATTACTATTCATGAAATTAATTGAAAAAATGTTGGTAGCTGCTCAGCTTAATAGATTAACTTTGATAATCATACGATAATTATTTTCATAAATCATAATTATAGGGTTACGTTTTAATTTGAGTTAAATCACTTGTATCTATGTGTATGATGTGCATTAAATTTTATTCAATAGTGAATATGTGTTTCTCAATAAATATATATTTTTTTATATTCAGTTTTTCATTAAAAAATTAATTGAAAATATTTAGTTAAAAATTCACTAAAAGTGTACAAGTTTATTCATTAGTGCTCATAAGAATTTGCTTAATAATTTTATCATAATAACTATTTCAATAAAATATTTTCCTTGGCAAAGACTTGTGATGATCGTCACACGAAATGACTTTTGTGAGACGGATAAAGAATAATAACAGTTCAATTGAAAATTAATACTTAATTAATGAAAAATGATAATGGTGCACTGGATTATTTTATTAATAATTTATACTTTGTATAAATGTAAATGATAACATTTTAAAAGAAAAAGTGACAGCTAATTACGAAAGCTTAAAATAAGCTAACCATGAGATGATTACTGCCCCATTGTCCTTTGTTGTACTCTCTCTGTTATACATGAGATGATTACTGCCCCATTGTCCTTTGTTGTACTCTCTCTGTTATACTCCAGTATACACGTTTGTTTTTTCGCACGTAGATTAAAAAATATAATATTATAATCTATAAAGTCATGCAGATTAAGAAATGCTCCCTCCGTCCCAGGAAAGTATGCACTCCCTTTCCGGCATGGAGATTAAGAGAGTGATGACTTTCAGGGGTATTATAATATTTTTTGGTAATAAATAAATGACAAAGTATGTTACGTGTGTTAGGCATGAGTGATTTTTTTGTAAATAAAGTGTATGGGGAAGGGTGATTGTGTTTGACTTTTTTTTTTAGACATGTGCAAACTTTTGTGGGACAACCCAAAATGGAAAGTGTGTCATCTGAAATGGGATGGAGGGAGTATAAAATTGTAATGTGTAGTGAGTTGAAAGATATTATATATTTTAATGTGTAGTGATTAGTTGTATTAGTATTGTGTGTGGATCCTATAAAACAATACTCCCTCCGTCCAGTTTTAATGTGTCTGTTTGCTTTTTACACGTAGATTAAGAAGTATTATTATTATATGTAAAATGGGTAGTTGTATTAAAAGAAAGTGGTGTGTCATATTGTGTACTTTTTTACTAAATATGAGAAATTGATATCTTTGAACCAGATGCTAAAAATAATAAAATGGACACCTTAGAAATGGACGGAGGAAGTATTAATTAATTTATGTGAGTTTCATGTAATAAAAATAAAAATATACACTATATATTGGAAGATACTAAAATGACAAACACGCACGTTGTAGTGGTACGGGAGTAATAATACACTAATAACTTAATAAAAATATACATTACATATTGGAAGATACTAAAATGACAACCACGCACGTTGTAGTGGTATGGGAGTAATAATACACTAATAACTTAATAGTTTGACGAGGTATTTTTGTTTACATAGTTTCACGGATCTAGAGTGGGACGAGTCCTTTTATAATCTGAAAACCAATTCGTTAATAAATATTGAGATTTTTTTTTGAAAGCAGTAAATAAATATTGAGATTAAGTAGGGCAAAAGCTATAAATTAAGCCATAAATAATGCTGAAAATTACCATGTTTCGTTCTTTTTTATTATTATTATTTATTCTTTTACTGTTGGTTTTTTTTTTTAATTTGCAAATACTACTATGCAATAGGTTGTAAGGTGCATGGGTCAAAATTAATCCATGATCCGGATACTTATACTAAACTCAATCATTGGGTTATTTTCCCTAATTCACCACCGGATTCACCGTCTTTACCCTTGGCAACTCAACGGAGAACGGCATTCCCTTCACCAACCACAAAGTTCCTGATGTGTTGACATTGATTTCAACAAAGGAATGCACGGCATGAACCAGTTCGGTAGCTACTGGCGAGTGCTTCGGTGACTCTGCTCCATGGGGTTCCTGGTCAACAAGATGACATATCTCCGCCACCGAATCAGGGACAACTTGGAGTGGTGGATCGTTGAGGAATTCGATCGGTCGTGGTTGAAGGGCGGCAACAGTAAGGTGCAGATAAGCCAATGTTTGTTCCTGTTTACGTTTAATCTCGTCAGAAATTTGATGCTTTTTTGGGATCTGTGGAAGTGAAAGATTCGAAATCGCATGAATTCTTTGAGTGTATTAACACGATTCCGAAGCTCTCCGGAATGCCCGACGTTGAGGATTATCTCTGATGGTTGAAGTAGTTGGATCCCATCAGAATGAAACGGAAAATGGAGAAACACTTTTTAGTTGGATCCCATTCCGACGTTGTAGATATGGAGTTTAAGAAAAGTTTCTTTTTGATCAATTTTATTGACTTTTTAGGGGTATTATGGTATTTTTAGATAATAAATAAATTATAAAATATGTTATGTGTGTTGAGTGAGAATAGTATTTTTAAAATTAAGATAACTTTTGAGGTTATTAGTTGATGTTGTTGGATTGTATACTAAAAGTTTAGCTTTAGTATAAATAATGTTATAACAATATTTGAAATGAGAATCATTGATCAAATGACTGCATGCAATAGTCCGTTTGCTTTATACCATAGATAATATTGTGTGCGGCGTCGCACGGAAGATCATATTATTAGTGATGAGCATTTTCTCAATACACAAAATTAATCCTCAAGTATAAGGATATCAATTGTAGTTTCGATAGTCGACCAAGTGATTATCGAACCCAAGGGACAGATTATTATCAATTTAATTATATTCTAATTAACTAAGACTATGTTGGCAAATTTATTTGGAAGAGTTACGAAACTAAATAACGAATAATTTAGATAGCAAATTAAATAAACAAGCAATGGAGAAAATACTATTGTGATCAAGTAAGAAATTAGGTAGTTCTTCAGGTCATCCAGTTTTACATATTAATTTCCTTTCCATGTGTTGATGTCCGACTTTGCCTTGTGGTTTATGGACGCATCACTAAACCATGCAAGTTCGCTCTATAGACACAAGTAAACATGCGTACGACACGTGTGAATATCCTCAGAGCAAGAGATATATTCTACCCCCTTTCTAGGTACTATCAGTATCAATTATTTCCCATGCACTTAGTACTCTAACCTGATATGATCTCCCTTTATAGGTACTATGACGTTATACTCTTTATCCTACTTATTAACCCGAATAATATTCAATTAACAAGTATTTATATAAGAAAGTTCTAATAAGACTTCGGAATCCCTTCACTTAGAATTATAACATGTAATCCTGCTCAGCAGTGAACGCGCTCAATCAATAACTAAGATATGTATTCAGACTCAACATAACAGTTAATGATGCACAAAACGACTGTGAGTATAATTTTAAAAAGCACAATCTTATATAAAATAAACAACAAGTAGTGTTGTACGGAGTTTACACATGAAAATTTAATTAACTTTTTAAACTTTCATAACCCTAGAATTACCGGAGCGGCTCCAGCCCATGATTGATCTAGAAACAATCATGGTTAATTGGTATGATCTTACTTGACTCGCCAGACGAACCTCTCTTCACGACTCCTTGGGATGATGGTAGGGTTTCAGTGGTGGATGGATGATGAATTATATCTTCTCCTGCAAAAGCTCTTCTTTTATACTTGTAAACTCTCTTTACGGGCTTTGGATGGGCTTCTTGAGTAAACACGCGCATTAAAGGTGTAAAAATACGAATATAGTAAGTTTTCGCGCCTTAGTTCGACCAACCAGCCAGGTCGAATCATTCTCCGCTGGTCGAACTCCAGGTCGAATCGACTTGTAAGTTGGGTGCGGGTCCCGGATTCGACCAGAATCTTGAACGAATCACATACTCTCTAGTTGAACTGCAGGTGCGTCTCTTCAGGCTTGAGGTTCGACCACGGTTCGACCAAATGGCTTGGTCGAACGGCACTGTCGTGGTCGAACGGCACTCCTGGCGCTTTTTCTCCATCGGTTCGAACACAGGTGCTGGTAGAACCATCTTCTTCTTGGTCGAATCCAGTGCCTGCTTGGTAAAATCCACCTCTAAATCTCCCTTTTTCTGGATCCAATCACTTCCAACTCGTTTTCCTTCGAAAATCAACTCAAATAGCCTTGAAGACACCTGATTCGTGACTTTCCACCATGTATATCGATTCACATCGAATTACAACCATCTAACACACCATTATTACACGAATCTGGGCTCAAAGCACGTAAATTTACACACTCATCAAACCCCCAAACTTATATGTTGCTCGTCCCGAGGCAACGCAATCAAAAATCATAGAGTAGTGTAAAATTCACTCAGCTACCACATTCAATACAATTCATATTCACACATGCAATTCCATCAATCAAAACAAGTATCACTAGCATCATATATATCATTCATGCAAAATGTCACTCAATTATAACGCAATTCGGAGTATGAAGTCATCTAGCTCACATGATAAATATTTACTCTCACTCTCTAGTGTAAAAGATGTACACTTCAATTGGTTAATATACTCTCATATTCAATTTATACTTCCGCGTAACTATAAGCTTGGCAAGGGTCTCAAAAATCAACTTACAATTAACTTATTACTAGGATCACAAAGGACTTGCTTTTGGGTTGTAATGTTGACTCTTTGGTAAAGGTAGAAAAATTTAGGTAAAGTGACTAATTCATTAGTAGAGAATTACCTTGGAGTTTCGCTTTTCATTATATAGCTTCATCTTTTCCTCCAATTTCTTCTCATGCTCTTCATAGTTCGAATTCTCCTTATTTTCCTTAGCATCAATATCATATTTCTTCCATGCGCAAGGGTACCAATTTCGGGTACTACCCTTCTAAGCAGTCAGGGTACCAGTTTCAGGCACTACCCATAAACAAGACTTAACCATACTTTATCTTTTTCATGTTTCTCAACCAATCATCTACCTTTTTTATTCTTGCTAGTACTTATTCACCTCAACTCTCTACTAATGAATACGGTATTCAACAAGACTCAAGTAAAGGTCAAATAAGGATTTTCTATCAAGGCTTGCTAAAGAAAAAGCTTTTTAAGTCTCAAAAAGGCTTCCAATGATACATATATTATAAGATAAGGTAAAATTTTGGCTAAGTGACTCAAATAAACAATAATGGCCTAAGATCATGTCTTAGTACTTCATCAATCATAAGTTTCACACAAGACTCCAATCCAAGTTCTAGAATACGATCATATGAACGATTCTGTCAAGAATAAAATATCATGAACTAGCATGATTCATATGACTTAAATTCTCACATGGGTAAAATAGAATCCTAGGTACTCTTCAAAGCATATAATCAAGATCAATTTCACAATGAACTCCACATACTTATCAAGTTATACATGCTTCGTATCAATAAAAATTAACACATGTAAGATATGAATGCAAAATAATAATGCCAAGAGCTCACATATCATGACAATCCATACAAGTATCTCCAATCAATACCACCCTCAAGTATCAATCAATATATGTACATGCCACTCACACCACAAATACCCATCCTGTAAAGAGAAAAAGAGAAGGGAGATGAGATGAAACAGACAAAGAGCAAAAACCTGATGCAACCTACTCCTCCGGAGCATCATCATCGCTCGGACCCTCTTCGTCATCACCGTCACTCATCTCCATGCCCAATCGATCTAAATCTCTATGAAGACTGTTCAGCTTCCTATCCAACTCGCGCTCATGATCATATATTCTCCCCAATCTCCTATCCATCACCACATAATTATTCTGCAGTGTGTTGTACCTCGCATCCAGTGCTGCATAGTTTGCATTCACCAAGGCCAGCTGCCTATGTGCCTCCTGCTGGTTCGCATTCAGTGTGGTGAACTGCTCATGAATCAATCGAAACTACTCCTGATAATAAGCATCAGGACCACTCCACTGCTGCTGTGGCACTACTGAAATGGGTCGTGGTGACATCTCGTGCGGCTGTGGACCCTCCATCTTCGGATTCTCCTAATCCGCTCTACGCTCCTGCTGCTGCTGTAGCTGTGGCTAAAACCTTCCCTCGTCGACAATCCTCTAAAGCTCCTCATTCATCCCCTCATCGTACATCTTAGCTACAGTCCTCCAATCACCTTTCGTCACGTAAGTGATGGAAAGAGCATCATACGCCAATATGTTCATCAACTTGTTACCCTCATTCCAGATAGAAGTCAGCTCACTCACATCAAACGGAAACATGCAACTAAAGGGCTTAGATCCCCTCGTGTAGAACCAATCTCCACCGCAAAGATGAGCAAATCCACCCTTCACACAAGTACTCATAACCAAGTTTGGATTCTCAAGGATGGGTGTAATACTAGTGAAATCCATGTGATATTATTCAGCCACAGTAGTAAGCAAACCTTCAATATTAACTCTCTGAAATGGAGAGCTCTTGAACCTATATAGCTGATGAATAAGGTAAGATCCCACATTGAACCTCACTCCATTGAGCATACACCAGAGGGCATACAACTCTCTTCTCGACACACAGCTCCCCTCAGATCGAGCAAACAGTGTGTTTCTCAGGACTCTATCCTTGTATCGGAACACAGAATTCCAAATCAACGAAGCACGAGCACTACTAGTCTTAAAATCCATATCCTCCCCAGAAATCTCTCTCCAGAAGTTATTTGCGTTGAAGAATCCATTCTCATTCCTAGAGATCCCTCTCAGGGTCTGAAACAACACATTAAACTCCTCAGCCGACCACGTCCTCATCTCAACTCCAAGCTGGAATGTGCACTCATACGGGAGATGGCTCAAACCTTTCTTGACAGTCATCGAACATAGCACCTCAGTAGTCACGTGGAAGTATGTCGGCTTCTTCAATTACATGAAGCGACGAATCCCCACTTGATCAAACATCCACAGGATATCATCTCGGATGTGCATTGTAACCATCGCCTCATCATCTTGATACCTCGTTCTAGCAATCTTATCCGACATATCACCCCATTTATCCTTAATCTCCTCCCAATCGTTCATCCGAATCTTGAAATTCATAGGCAACCTCTCTTGAAGCCTTAGCTTCTTTGTCACTGTATCCTCACGAGACGACCTATCTTGCCTCTTTTTGGAACGAATCTCGGCTTCCTTTCCTTTTCCTGAAAATAATACTTCAACACCAATAAACAAGAAAAGCAAACCAAGTTAATTCATAATCAACTAGCATTCAACTCTACTCAAGACTTCAAGTTTTTCAATGCATAGCCAATCCAAACAAGCATGTTCCATCCTCATAATTCAATACTTCAATTCTCATGCTTACTCAATTCCATTCCATCATCAATTATGCAATACGAACAACCAACGATGCTATCAACCACAAGTATGCTTAACAATTCAATCAATTCACTCAAAATCCAACATGCTTCATTTCACACTACTCAAATTACTCCTAAATTCATGTAAACATCAAGGTTTAACAACAATTAACCAATCAAAACGAACCCAACGACTGTTCATATGAAATTGGACACAAAAAATCAAATTACACCATGAATTCCTATATAAACTAGTTCAATCAACTTACCCACTTGTAATTAAATAATTAGCACTTCAATCCTAGGGTAATAGAGTCGAGAAAACGTACCTTTTGAACTGGCCATGGCTTAAGATGAACAAATGTGAATAATATCCTCAAATTTGCTTCAAAACCCTAGTTTTACAACTAGATCGTTCCAAAATCACGACGAATTGAGTGAAAGGAGTGTGGAGTATGGTTTAATCGGAGCGAAATTGAGTGAAATCAAAGATTAGAAGCAAGGACGTTCGTTTCAGAAAGAATTTGAGTGGAAGTGGTGTGCAAAATGATCGAATGGGGGTGAAAAACACATTTAAAAACTGACTTTAGACCTGCTGGAGTGGTCGAACAGGCTTGTCATGGTCGAACCATATTTCTGAAGGCTTACAGCGTCTCGGTTCGACCAAATGACTTGATCGAACCACAATGTCGTGGTCGAACTCACCTGTTCAAACTTTTAGGTCCGCGATTCGACCTACTCTTTGGTCGAACCAATCTCATCTTGGTCGAATTGGCCTGTACAAAATTCTCTGATCTCCAGTTCGACCTTCGTCTTGGTCGAAGCCTTGGTCGAACCAACCCTTTTGTGGTCGAATCGACCTGTAACGAAGTCTCTGATCACCAGTTCGACCTGCACCCTTGGTCGAATCGGACACCTGATGCCCCAAAATTGAATTTTCTTCATCCCCTGCATACTTCAAGCTCAAAAACGAACATTAGGTACCAAAATAGCATAAAACTTAGCTCGAGAATCAATCCTAAACTCAATATTTATGTGTAACTCCACATACGACACTAAAAAACAACACAAAACACCACTAAACATTACGTAAATTGTAAAAAATCGACGCACTAAAACCGGTTAAAGTTTTAATATGCCACAAAAAATCAACTCCCCTAACAAACGTTACAAAGAAAAGATTATACTCTTGGTGCTTCAATGAGGTAAGTACATCACATCCCCCCAAACTTAGTAGAAATTATAGTGGAAACTAAGTTTGCAAAGAGATGTAATTGCCGATAAGTAAGCACTTCAAATATTAAAATTTCTTACTCACACCAATGAAAATAAAGCAATAAAACGGGGGGGGAAAGCCCACAACAGGCGCGCTTGTTTAACTTCGTAGAGTCACGATGGTACCAATCTAGTGCAAGGTATCCTCAAAGATAACGCAAGCATTATCCGGCGACTTGTAATGCTTCAATCGATGCCCATTCACTGCTATGATGTGTCCGTCTTTGTCCATAAGCTCAAAACTCCTTCCTCCGCAGGCTCTATGGATAATGAACTGCCCCTTCCACTTTGATTTCAATTTTCCTGCGAAGAGCTTCAAATAAGAGTTAAAAAGTAATACCTCATCACCTTGCTTGAACTCCTTGTATGAGATCTTTGAATCATGTCATTTCTTCATTCTCTCCTTGTAGATCTCCAAGTTCTTGTAAGCTCGATTTCTGAACTCATCCAATTGATTGATATGAGTCATTCTCAACTCTTTTTTATCCTTTAAAGATAAGTTCAAATTCCTCAATGCCCAAAAAGTTTTGTGTTGAATCTCTACGAGTAAGTGGCACGGCTTCCCATAGACAATTTGATACGGTGACATATCCAACACCATCTTATAAACAGTCTGGAAACCCTATAAAATATCATCGAGCTTCATAGCCCAATCCTTCCTATTGGTTCCGACTACCTTTTCTAAAATTTGTTTCACTTGTAGATTGGAGACTTCAGCTTGCCCATTCGCTTGAGGGCGATAGGGTGTAGTAACCCTATGCTTGACTCCATAATCCTGAAGCGTCTTTTCAAGAAATTTATTGATGAAGTGTGACCCTCCATCACTCACTAGTGTTCTAGGAACTCCATAGCGGACAAAGACATGTTTTTTCAAGAAAGACAAAACAGCCCTTGAATCATTCACGCGAGTAGGAATGACTTCCACCCACTTAGAAACATAATCCACTGCTAATAGGATGTAGAGAAATCCATTAGATGGGGAAAAAGGCCCCATAAAATCGATCCCCCATAAATCGAAGATCTCAACAACAATGCTCGGCTGAAGTGGCATCTCATCTCTCCTGCTTATGTTTCTCATCTTTTGACATCTATCGCATGTCGCCACATAAGTTTCACAATCTTTAAACAAAGTAGGCCAATAAAGAGCAGATTGAAGTACCTTTGCTGCCGTCTTTTGAGCTCCGAAGTGCCCCCCATTAGGTGTGCATGGTAAAAATTAAGAACGCTCTCCATCTCTGTCACACACCTACGGACGATAGAATCTGTACATATCTTGTAGACAAACACATCATACCATATAAAAGTCTTAACATCCCTCTTGAATTTCGCAAGTTGATATCGGTTTAGATCTCTTGGAATTTCTTCTACGGCAATGTAATTCACATAATTCACATACCATGGATCCATTCCTTGGGCAGTCACCACATATGCTCTCTCCGCTCCTTCAACAAACACCACCATGATCTTCTCATCAGGGAATATTTCTTCTATGTAGTCGAAAGAATCATCACAGTGCTCCCTTGTCTCCAACCTTGATAGGTGATCCGCCAAAATATTCTCGGATCTCCATATCAAATTCCTGCAGAAGAAGAATCCATCTAATGATTGGCTTCGTTTTCTTCTTCTTCATCAAGTACCGGATCGCAGAATGATCCGTGTACATTATAGTGTTCATGCCAATCAAATACTGTCGAAACTTATTGAAAGCGTACACCACAGCTAGAAACTCATTTTCAGTCACCGTGTAGTTCTTTTGTGCAGCATCAAAAGTCTTACTCGCATAGTAAATGGTGCAAAACTTCTTTTCCCTCAACTTCCCAAGCACCACTCCAAGTGCTAAGTCACTTGCATCACACATAAGTACAAACGGCTGAGTCCAATCTAGTGTGATCAAGATAGGTGCAGTAATAAGTGCCTCTTCAAAACCTAAAAAGCTGTTAGACACTCTTCATCAAAAACAAAAGGAACATCATTTTCAAGTAAATGAGATAAGGGCTTGGAGTATTTCGAGAAGTCTTTTATGAATCTTCTATAAAAACCGGCATGTCCAAGGAAGGACCGTACTTCCTTTTCATTAGTAGGTGGAGGAAGCTTCTCAATTGCCACCACCTTTGCTCTATCCACCTGCAATCCCTTGGCCGAAATATGATGGTCAAGAACAATCCCATCTCTTACCATGAAGTGATAGTTCTCCCAATTTAAGACAAGATTAGTTTCTTAGCATCTCTTCAAAACAGTAGCAAGGTTAGATAAATAATTATCAAAGGAGGAACCAAACACAGAAAAATCATCCATAAACACCTCCATGATCTTTTTTATCAACCCATCAAATATGATCATCATGCAATGCTGAAATGTAGCAAGTGCATTACATAATCCAAAAGGCATCTTTCTAAAGGCAAAAGTTCCATAAGGGCAAGTAAAAATAGTCTTTTCTTGATCCTCGGGTGCAATCATAATCTGATTATAACCCGAGTACCCATCCAAGAAATAATAAAACTCATACCCTGCAAGACGATCAAGTATTTGATCCATGAAAGGAAGGGGAAAATGGTCTTTGCATGTATTTTCATTCACTTTCCTATAATCCGTACACACACGCCATCCCGTAGGAATCCTAGTGGCTAATGTCTAGTCACGCCCCCCTTCTTAGCTACAACATGCAATGGACTCACATGGGGATTATCACTAATGGGATAAATAATTCCTGCATCTAGCCACGTTATGATTTGCTTCCTAATCACTTCTTGAATATCGGGATTCACCCTCCGCTGATTCTGAATGCTATTCTTAGCCTCATCTAACAATCTTATTCTATGCATGCAATATGATGGACTAATACCTTTCAAATCATCAACAGACCAACCAATCGCAGACTTATACTTTCTAAGCACATCTAACAATTCCTCAAGTTGATTATCATCAAGGGAAGAAGATACAATTACCGGATACTTTCCATTGTCATCTAGATAGGTATACTTCAAGTGCTCCGATAGTGGTTTCAACTCCTCGTTCTTCTCTTCTTGAGGTGCGCTCTCTCTATCCAATGGTAGGTACTTCCTAGTCTACTTAACCTCTTCAACCTTTGTCCTTTCCGATTCATACCTGTCATCACCCAAAGCAAGTAAGTTTTCAAGAAATTCAATACATATCTCGTTGGAGAGTTCATCTAGATCCGTAGTGGGAAAAGTAAGAGACTCAGCCAAGCATTTCTCAAGAGGATCCTTTGAAAGGATCAAGGACATATCTTCCTTCACGATCTCCTCCACCACATCAATACTGTGACATTGCATCTCCATTAGCATCTTCATTGCTTTGTCAAGGTTAAATAAGACCTCTTCTTTATCCATACGTAGCCGTAACTCACACTTCTGCACATCTATCATAGCTCCCGCAGTAGCAAGGAAAGGTCTCCCTAAGATAAGAGGGACATTATCCTTGTAATCTTCCATCTCAAGTACAAGAAAATCCACAGGAAAGATTAGTTTTTCTACTTTTACAAGAACATCTTCAATAACACCCTTCGAAAAAGTCATAGACCTATCTGCTAGTTGTAGAGCAACTGTTGTGGGAGTTAACTCCCCCAAACCAAACCTTTGAAATATCGACAATGGCATCAAATTGATGCTTGCCCCAAGATCACACAAGGCTCTACGTGCCGGCCCCTTTCCAATCTCACATAAGATCGTGAAGCTTCCTGGATTCTTCAACTTAGCTAGCAGCTTCCTCTGAATGATAGAGCTGCAATTCTCAGATAAATTCATTATTTTAATTCCGTTCAAGCTTCTCTTCTTCAAAAGTATATCCTTCAGAGAAAGGACGTAATACGGCATCTCCAATATCGCTTCAGAGAAAGGAATGTTCAAGCTTATTTTATTTATGATCTCTGAAAACTTCTTGAACTTCTCTTCCAATCCCTTCTTGACTAGCTTGAAAGGAAATGACGAAAGTATCTTTGTTTTGGGAATCCCCCATTCGTCACGTTCAACCTTCTCCGCCTTATCCTTTTCGGCTCTCAATCTCTTGGCTCTTTCCCACTTTTTTCTGCTATAATCCCAGTATTTTGCTCTTTGGAAGGTACTGAAGTCGCATCATCATCATGCGGAGCATTCAACGTAGAAAATAGTGCAGAACAATATGGTTCAACCTGGGTTCGACCAGAGTTGCTAGTCGAACTGGGTGAATAATGGTCGAACTGAGCACCTGAAAGTTTGTTCTCCCCCTTACAGGCCGATTCGACCACGGTTCGACTAACTGGGTTGGTCGAACCATAGTGATCGTGGTCGAATCGGGCTTCAAACAAAACAGAGCGTTCTAGATAGTAGGGTTTGACCTGAGTTCGACCAGAGCGTTTGGTCGAACTGACCTATTTTTGGTCGAACTACTCTTCAGCTACCTCCGGATGTCGCCCAGGTGCCTGGTTCGACCTCCCCTGCATAGTTTGCCCATCAGTGTCGGTTCCGACCTCATTGGTCCCTCATACTACATTCCAGACCTCAATGTAATGGCGTGATAAGACTTTAGATTCTCAATACTTTGAGACGAAAACTTCCCCTTCTCAATAGTTTGAGTTAATTTGTTCACATTTCCTGCCATCTCCCCCATCAATAATGTAAGGTCCTTAACTTGCTTAGACAAATCCTCATGATTAGGATCAATCTTCTTTTCTAATTTGGCCTCAAGACGATCTACTCTTGCATCATTCCTCGCCATGTACATGTTCACCGTATCCTCGAAACCCAGTTTCTCTTCTTCCATCTTAGCTCCCGGATCAACACCATAGGAGGTTGCACCGCATTATTCGGATTATTCCATGAAAACTCCAGCCTCCTTGGTTGTTGGTAATTACCGAGGGACCACGATTGTTGTAATTCCCCTGATAATTCTGGTATCCTTGATCTGGGTACCTAGATCCTTGAATACTTTAACCCATGGCATAGTTAGCCTCCTCGATCTCCCTTGGCTAGCTCCTTCATAGCCACCATCCTGCTGCATCATTGGTACTCTCTGTGATATATCCGTAATCTGCTTTTGCTGAGACTCAAGTAACTTGTTGATACTAGCCAAGCTAGAGACGATCTCATCATCTCTTCTCGACTTCACCATAGTATGCTCAACCTGTACTACTTTACCAAGGACAAAAGTGTCTCTCACTCTATCAGTCGGCCAATCTCTTGAATTCATTGAAATATCCTCAAAAAGCTTCTCGGTCTCAATGGGTGACTTTGTAAGCAATGCTCTATTGGAAGAAGCATCAAGTAACACACGAGAATCGCAATCCAACCCATTGTAGAAAATACTGATATATTGAGCTTTAGATAGCCCATGCTGTGGACACTTACAAAGCATGTCCTTGAATCTGTCCCAAGCTTCATGAAACTTCTCATTACCATGGATAGCAAATTGATTGATTTCTTGCTTCATCTTGAACACCTTTGAAGGTGGCATGTATCGCTCCAAGAATTTAACTTTTAACTTCTCTCATGTATCACATTCAGCAGCATCAAGATTATCGTACTAATCTCTCGCTTTTTCATTAAGTGAAAACTTAAACAAAATTATCTTCTTCGCATCCTCATGAGCTCCTGCGTCTTTTTGTGTACTTGCATACCCAAGGAACTTATTTAGATGCTGCTGAGGATCTTCAAAGGTTCCCCCAGAGAAGGGACTCCTTTCAATCATGCTGATAAGAGCAGGGTGTAAATCAAAATTAGCTCCGGTCCCTCTTACTCCTAACAGCCCCACATTGCCTCCTCCGTTGTTCTTAAAGACTTCACGGATGGCAAGTGTATCAGGATTCACTGTCATGTTGACTGCCTCTACTTCAATTAACTTCGGTTGCAGCTTCAATCATTTGCGAATTCAGCACGTCAACTTCAACTCCTAAATCAAGAGCTTCAGTTGGGTGTACGTTCTTATTCTTCTTCTTATTTTTCTTCCTCGACGATGCTCCAATCTCCAGATTATAAGGCTGTAATTCAACTGTCTTCGATCTAGTGAGCATACACCTAAGAAATATAAGTTTTAGAAATTAAAGACAAGAATAATATAATCTCAATTAAACTAGAAATAATAAACTGATAATTAACGCCATCCCCGGCAATGGCGCCAAGAACTTGATGAGAGTTTTCTCAACACAAAAAATTAATCCTCAAGTATAAGAATATCAATTGTAGTTTCGATAGGCGACCAAGTGATTATCGAACCCAAGGGATGGATTATTATTAATTTAATTATATTCTAATTAACTAAGACTATGTTGGCAAATTTATTTGGAAGAGTTACGAAACTAAATAACGAATAATTTAGATTACAAATTAAATAAACAAGCAATGGAGAAAATACGATTGTAATCAAGTAAAAAATTAGGTAGTTCTTCGGGTCATCCAGTTTTATTTATTAATTTTCTTTCCATTCGTTGATGTCCGACTCTGCCTTGTGGTTTATGGATGCATCACTAAACCATGCAAGTTCACTCTATAGATACAAGTAAACATGCGTACGACACATGTGAATATCCTCGGAGCAAGAGATATGATCTACCCCCTTTCTAGGTACTATCATTATCAATTATTTCCTGTGCACTTAGTACTCTAACCCGATATGATCTCCCTTTATAGGTACTATGACGTTATACTCTTTATCCTACTTATTAACCCAAATAAGATTCAATTAACAAGTATTTATATAAGAAAGTTCTAATAAGACTTTGGAATCCCTTAACTTAGAATTATAACATGTAATCCTACTCAGCAGTGAACACACTCAATCAATAACCAAGATATGTATTCAGACTCTACATAACAGTTAATGATGCACAAAACGACTGTGAGTATGAATTTAAAAAGCACAATCTTATATAAAATAAACCACAAGTAGTATTGTACGGAGTTTACACATGGAAATTTAATTAACTCATTAAACTTTCATAACCCTAGAACTACCGGAGCGGCTCTAGCCCATGATTGTTCTAGGAACAATCATGGTTAATTGGTATGATCTTACTTGTCTCGCCAGACGAACCTCTCTTCACGACTCCTTGGGATGATGGTAGGGTTTCAGTGGTGGATGGATGATGAATTATATCTTCTCCTGCGAAAGCTCTTCTTTTATACTAGTAAACTCTCCTTACAGGCCTTGGATGGGCTTCTTGAGCGAACACACGCATTAAAGGTGTAAAAATATTAATATGGTAAGTTTTCGCGCCTCAGTTCGACCAACCAGCCAGGTCGAATCATTCTCCGCTGGTCGAACTCCAGGTCGAATCGACCTGTAAGTTGGGTGCAGGTCCTGGATTCGACCAGAATCTTGGTCGAATCACATACTCTCTTCAGGCTTCTGGTTCGACCACGATTCGATCAAATCACTTGGTCGAACAGTACTGTCGTGATCGAAAGGCACTCCTGGCACTTTTTCTCCATCGGTTCGACCAAATGTGCTGGTCGAACCATCTTCTTCTTGGTCGAATCCACCTCTAAATCTATCTTTTTTCGGATCCGATCACTTCCAATTCGTTTTCCTTCAAAAATCAACTCAAATAGCCTTGAAGACACCTGATTCATGACTTTCCACCATGTATATCAATTCACATTGAATTACAACTATCTAACACACCATTATTACACGAATCTGGGCTCAAAACACGTGAATTTACACACTCATCAATCAACTCGTTATAAATTATAAACATATGCTCACAATCGAGATAGATGGGGACAATCTATCAGGATGATTGTATTGTCATTTGGCATTAGTTTGTCAAGATTATAAAATTACACTAGTGCACTTTATGTGTATTGAGCAAGACTGCATGAGTTTGTTCGATTTATACTGACTATATAAGAGAACAATACCTCAATTATTATGGATGTTCGTACTCTTAATCTTTATACAATAACATCGACACGTGATTCAGTATTTATTTTTTTGATTCATGAATGGGTGAGATTTAATTGTAAATCAATATGCTCAGTGAGTTAGGAGATGGTACTGTCTCTATGGTGTACTGTTGATTGTAGAAGGAAACTGTGTCCTAATGAATTATGTTGATGATGTCTCCTTAAGGAGCTCATAAGGATTATAATGTAAACCCTGCAGGTGGATTTGATCCGACATGGTAATAAGGTTGAGTGGTACTACTCTTAGATTAGAAATTAATTAATTGAGTTACCAGAACTCATTTAATTAGTGGGCATTGTATATCTTAAACATGTGGAGTTAAACGAGCTTATAATAAGAAGGAGCCCATAACGTAATTTGGGATTAGGGTGACAGTGCAATAATAATTCTTTAGTGGATTGATTTATTATTATTGGGCTTAAGTATAAGTTTTGGGCTAAACTTGGATGCTTAAGGCCAATGGGAGGCCCAACCCTAATTTCTCCTCATGGTCCCTATTGTAGCTTATAAATATGCCATCCCAGCAGTCTCTGGACACTGATTTACACGCCATTTGTCAGAAAAAGATGTGAAATCAGATTTCTCATCGGATAAGAGAGAATGTGAGAAAATCATGGAGACTGCGGATTGAGATCGCCTAGAGAATTTCGCCCACACGACGTCTAGACGAGACATAGGAATACAGCAAAAGATCAAGAGGTCCGAGACATAGGAATACAGTAGAGGCATAGGAATACAACGGAGGCATAGGAATACAGTAGAAGATCAAGAGGTCCGAGACATAGGAATACAACAGAAGATCAAGAGGTCATTTCTGCAGCTGTTCTGACTTCTCCTCCGGTCTTTGGTGAAAAGTAATTCTTTCTGTTAATTCCTCTACCTTAGATGTTCATGGAACCCGAACGGATTACGTAGACCATAAGATCCAATCACCATCAAATGTAAAGTTTTCTTTTTTACGTGGTGAACATAAATATGAGACGGACGAAAAAGGAAAGTGTGAACATAAGTGTGGGTCGGATGGAGTACAATTTATACACTTTGTTGTTAAAACTTATACTCTACTCTTTATTATTAAAAGTATACTCTTTCTTATATATAAAAAATAAACATAACTTTTCATTCAATAGTATATATATGTTTCTTAATAATTGTATAGTTTTTTATATTCAATTTTCATTAAAAAAAACTAACAGAAAATTTGCTAACAAAATATATACATTTTTATTTATTAGTTATATATTTTTATTCATAAGTGTATAAATTTTTTAAAGTGATGCACGATGCACATGATAATTTGTCTAAAAATATAAAACAACAAACAGCTTTTGGAAACCCAACCCAATTTACTCATTCTTCATAACTATATTAAAAAAACTCTTTTATAAAATTGGTATCTTAGATGGTAATTATAGGCGAAGAATTCATCTTCCAACTTTATCTAGTTTAAGAAATCGTGCTGCAATAAACTTCAATCTTTTTGTCTCTATATCCGTACGACTAGCATGAATTTAGCTCCTGGGTCTATTGGTTGAAGATCGGCTCCACTCGATTAAACCCACACATGAAATATAATTCCACTACTTCAAAAATCATCAATCCGTGAGTACTCTTCTTCTATTTTTTTTTCTTTTTTATTTCTCTCTTCCTTTTCTTTTATGGTTAATTGATTGGATGAGTTAGTAATAAAGATTTTGGAGAGTGGTAAGTTAAGGAGTTGAGATATATTACAGTATTTTCATTATAATATTTTTTTTTGAATTTGCTTTTATGTAATTTTGCGGGTGGTTAATTTAATTTTATAGGCGTAGTTTATTTTTGCTAATGCATGTTAGGACGAAAAAGTTGTTGTCCTAAAAGTTGTCCTACGGTGAAGTTTCTTATCATGTGACTCTTCATTTTTTCTCAATACAATTTGGATGCGGAAATTAGGCTTATTCTTAATTGGAAAAGACTGGGTGAGACCGTCTCACAAATCCCCTTATGTGAGACAGATCACCAATTAACTCATTAATTATATTTTTAAGGGCCTTATTTGATTGCAGTTAAATTAGAAATTTGAAATTTTAATTATAAAAGTAAATTAATTAGGTATTTTGTATATATATTATATATATATATATAATGTTATTTTTAAATTATATTTTATAATTAAAATTTTTATTAATTTAATTGTTATTTATTTAATTTATTTATTATTTAAATATTATAAATTTTTAAAATGTGATACTCAATTGATGAAAAGTGATAACATTGCTATGAAATATTACATGAACAATTTATAATATGAATGAAAAGTGATAACATTTTAAACAGAAAGTGATAACACCCTTAATAAAAAGTGATATCTAATTATCAAAGAGTATTTTACAAATAATTTATAGAATGAATAAAAAGTGATAATATTTTTAATAAAAAGTGATTCATAATCTAAGAAAAGTGATATTTGTATAATTGAATTATTTCACGAAGTATCATTCACTGAAATAATAAAAAGGTGATAGTATTTTTTTTAAGTGATACATGATAAACGAAAAGTGATGACCATTTAATTAAATTATTTATGAACTATTCATCTAATGAATAAAAAAGTGATAATATATTTAGCAAAAAGTGATACCTGAATAAAATAAAATGATGATAATAGAGTAATCAAAGTATCCAAAAATAATTACTAATAATATTATTATAACTGAATAATTAATTAATAATAATAATAAATATTATGTATTAAAAGCGAAAAATAATTGATCAATTGAAATATTAGTCAGGTGTGGTATGTGGATGGATTGGGACGGAAGCTGAGCACATTTGAATGTCTATAATTTTAACTAATGAAACAAACTTTGTTTTTCTATTTTTTCTATTTATTTTTTATTTTTATTTTATATTAATGGGTTGGATATGATCCTTCTCACATAAGAAAATTCGTGAGACGATCTCACCAAGACCTACCCTATTTAATAAACTATTGTTGTTTTTATTTTAATTAATTTAACAAAAGAGAGCAACTTAGAATAAGACTGTCACACCAAATATTTGGTTGAACAGGAACTGATAATAAAAAGGGCGTCTATCTCTATCCCCTCACAACTCGGCCCTCTACCACCCCTATGACTTCTTCCCTCTCTACGACAACTGACGCCGCGCGCTTCTTCAACATTCGCCAAAATTGCATACGTTTCCACGAATTTCTTCGAAAGCCGCGAGTTTTAAACACCCAACGAGCTCCAATTGCAGGAGAAAACAACTCTGAAAGACTCCAATTCCACTGTACTACTTGATGTAGCTGGAATGATCAATCGTCTCCGCCGACGAGCGCGTTGACTCGGTTGTGGTCAATATACTGACTGAGACCGCCGCGATCAAGCTGAAGGAAGGAGCTGGTTTAGATCTCTCCGCCGTGGGGAACGAGATGGCGAAGAAAGAGTCGGCCAGCGGATTCGATGCGCGGCGGAGGGTGTTGGGGATGAGGGTGGAAGCGAAAGTGCGGAAGTGGAGGGAGACAGTGGAGAAGAAGGAAGAGTTGCTCGTGAAGATTAGCAACCGGGTGGCCTTTGCTTGGACTTTGGTTGCGCTCTGCTGTGGCTCTCACGCATCTCATATTTTGCACTCCATCAGAGAAGAAGGAAGAGTTGCTCGTGAAGAGTTATGTATTTGTATAATTAGTTTAAGTTGAGAAGCCTCAATTTGGCACGGAATGAGCAATTAGTAATTTAGTTATTCTGCAAACTCGATCGATTTAAGTTTGAATATTAATTTCACTAAAAGAGCTGTGGAATGAGATCATTTTGCAAAATTTAAATTTAGGTTGGTATACCTCTACTGAGGTTGCCAAATTAATAAAATCGAAATTTAGTTGCATCAAAAATTTGGTTGAGTTGATGCGTTTCAACTTAAAAGATACATCGTTCCAGTTTCTGAAAATATGATTAACTTATGATTAATCTAAAAAGGTAACTTAACCAAACAAAATATATATACGGATAATTCAAAATTTTGTTAATAATAATCCAAATTATTAAAAAAAATAATCAAATTAATATAAAAGAGTAACCTAAAAAATTATTTTATTTTTTGAAATTAAAGAGTAATCAAATTTATTAAAAAAAGTAACCAATTAATAAAAAAGAGTAACCTAAAAATATTAACCAAATAAAATAATATTTTATTTTTTAAAATCCAAATATGAAATTTAAGAGTGAACTAATTAATTTCAAAGAGTGAACTAATTAATTCCAAAGAGTAATCTATTTAATTTCAAAAAGTAACTTATGTATATTATGAGTCTTAAATCAAATGATCCAATAAATTTAAGAGTGCCCTAATTAATTTCACATATTAATTTTATTTAATTTTAAAAACTAATCTAATTAATTTCAATTTATTAAAAAGTTTGGGGTGTGACTTTTGATGACTGTGTTAGAGAGTACGAAAGATTTGGGAAGCTACGCCACACTGATATCTACTACAAATAATGTTGTCCAAATTCTGGGATTTCATTTCCACAAGAAACATTTGATTCTTGCAATCTCACACCCCCACAAAAACAGGAATTCTCCCAATCAAAGCAGCCATATTTTATGTGATTTTCCATCTCTTGAATTTAATTATGGTAATTTTTTCTATTTACATTTTTGGGAGAAATAAAACTGAGAAAAGGGGGGGATTTTGTTTCCATGGATGTGATACGCGTAGAATCGTGGGTGTATCAAGAATGCTATATTACTTGTTGCTGCTGATTTACTCGCATACTCAGGCAGTAGGATTTTCAACTTTCATTACAGATTTATTTACTTGCATACCAGGCAGTACGATTTTTCAAACTTTCATTACCAATGGAAGAACAGAGTTCCACGGCTAATTAATTGGGGAAAATCTCCGATTGCAACAGCAGCAGTGGGTTGGCAGTCGGTGGTTCAAAGTATAGAGGCGTGGTTAGACAACCCAACGGGAATTGGGGGCACAGATTTATGCCAACCATCAGCGCTTTTGCTCGTAACTTTTTGAATCAGAGGAGGAGGCTGCAATGTCTACGATAGTGCAACCATCAAGTTTTGTACTGTGCTCACCAGTAGGAACTTTCATGGACAGAAATCACGCTCTCTAAACCAAAATTCCAGGATCAGTTTAGTACTGATACAGTTATCTCCATGATCAAGGATCGTTCCTATAGTGTCTGGTTTTCTGATTTTCAAAGGATACATGGTCAGCATTCAGCAGCTCTCCGTGTTAATTTGAAAAGGAGATATCTCTACTCTAATCATCTTAATAACATATTCTTCATTCTCATCTGCCCTACGTTCAAATTTTAACATCAAATTCAACAGCTCGGACCTTAAATTTTCTAAAGCAAAGCAGTATCTTAATCCACAACAATAGCTGCATGATTGGTATTATATTCACAACTAAAACACCTGTTGTAGAAAATTAAAAACATAATTAAAAAGTGGTGAGAGAGAAGAGAAAGGGAAATATTGGGGGTAGCGACAGGCCGTAGAAATGGGGAAATGGGTGACGGAAATTAGAGTTCCGGACGTCGGAGCTGGACCTCGAAGTCGGCTTCGACTGGCGGAGGCGGGGGGAAGAACACGGCACCGAAGAGTTCCGGACGTCGGAGCTGGACCTCGAAGTCGGCTTCAACTGGCGGAGGCGGGGGGAAGAACACGGCACCGAAGAATTTATAAGTGGAGAGGGAAAGAGGAAAGTGAGGAGTGAGGGATAATACAGTCGTGGAGACAACGAAAGAGGAGGGTGGATAATCCATTTAATCATTTTGACCCATATTTGACCCATATTTACAAAAAATCCGGTTCCACGCCTGGCGCAAGCTAGTGTTTGCCTTAACAAAATATAGCAATTGTGTGGTTGTTTAATAGAATATATAAGCAGAAGCGCCACTCTGCTATTTTCCCCGTTTTTTAACCAATTTTTAATCCCCTTTTTGTCAAATCAAGCATCTATTCTATATTTAAAATTATTTTTAAATTTTTATATATAAATAAAGATTTAATATATTCTTATTTATATTATAAATATAAATAATCTTAAAAGTGTGATATAATATACTCCTTCCGTCTCAACGTTAACTTTATATATTCGGTTTTAACTTGTCACAATTTCGACTTCATAAAAAAAAACATTTAACTAATATTCATTTTGGCAACATACTTTAATTTTAAAATTTGCATTCTTTTTTCACACTCACAGTATAATTTAATTTCGAATTCGTCACTCATACCTAATATACACATTATTTTATACTTTATTTATTTTCTAAAAATACTAAAATATTCAAAAAAATTTATGAAGATTACTTTTCTAAAGAAACTTGTAATAATAAATTGAGTGAGGCTCTTATGGGGACATCATGTCCCTTTGCAATTTCTGTGCCCCTTTGTAATTTAAACACTTACAATACATATGGATAAATAGAATATGAAGGGAGAGAATTGTGTTTCCATGGGGGCACGACATGTCCCGGGAACACACAAGTTTTTGCTTAATAAATTTGAAGCTGTCTGCGAGAATATTTTTATGTATATAATGAAAGATTATAAATGTATATTGTTATTTGCTCCCTCCGTCTGCTATTGTTGCTACATTTTTTTTGTTAGATGAGACCCACACAAAAAATTAATATATTTTCGTGGGATACACACAACCTTAATAACTACTCCACTAAACACTGAAATATTATGTCGCTTAACTCACTGCACATTAAAATATTATATTTCTTAATTTTTAAGTAAATAGTAAATTTAATAACATTAACGAGATAGAAGGAGTATTTAATTAATAACATCACGAACACACTTTAATTTCAAAATTATTATATATTTTTAATCAAATTACTTTAATAGTATATCATCATACTTGACTTTGTGGATTGGTCTTTGACATAAAAATATACTCATACCGTCTTGCAAACAAGTTCACATTTATTAGGGATAATTTCAGATTTAGTTTCGTAAGAATTGTTTAATACCAAAAAGATCCCAAAACTGGCAGATTTAGTCTCATATGATTTTTTCATCAAATTCTATTAACAGTTGATGAAATATTTTGAACCATTAACAAGACCAAAATGGATTATGTCTATTTTGAAAGACAGAAAATAATATAAATCTGGTAGTTTATAATAATATAAGTTAATTTGGGATTAAAATTTTCAAAAATTATGATTATAATATTCTGATGGGACCAAAACCGCTAGCTATGTGACCAGTGTATTCCTACGAGACTAAAATTGAACTGAATGAATTCTTATGGGACCAAATGTGATATTTTTTCCATTTATTATTACACTTTATTTGAGAAAAGTAATTTTTACTTCATTGACTTTTGATGTATTTTGTACTTTTAGGTAATAAATAAAGTGTAAGATAATGTGTGCATTCCCTCCATCCCGCCCAAGAGAGCCTTTTGTATTTTGCACGTATATTAAAGAATATTATTATTAATGTGTAGTTGGTAGTTATATTATAGGGAGTGTGGACCCATATTTTAATTGTATTAGAGGGGGTGTGGGTCCATGTGTGTAAAATAATTAGAGGGGACCCTTTGGGTGGGATATTCAAAATAAAAAAAAAAACCCTTTTTGAATGGGACAAAGATGGTATATTATATCACACTTTTTAATATTATTATTAATATAAATAATATATTAATTTTTTATTTATGAAGTATATAAAAATTTAAAAAAAATTTTAAATATAAATAATATAATGACATATATTGAGTATTTGATTTGACAGGGGGGATTAAAATGGGTTGAAAACGAGAAATGACCAACTGCACTCGTAGTGGCGCTTCAGCTTATTTGGTCAACGAGCAATGCAATTGCTATATGTTGTTAAATAAAAATAAAAACAACCACAATTTATTAAAGCACGGAAATTAAACTGAAACGTGAGACAAAGGAAGATTTAAAGAGATAATTAATGTGGGATCATCTGGCAGCAAGAGTATTGTATTTTCATATTTTGGGTGTACCCAATCCCAACAAATGAATTGATGTAAGATGTGGTCTCTATCATTTTTAATTAATTGTTCATTCTTTATTAATGTACTTAAATGACAATGGTTAAATTATAATTATACTATAAATTTATTATATTCAAAAACCTAAATTTAGAGTGAAATATACCGATAAAAGTACAATTATGCCCTAAAGCTGAGAGTGAAATATACATTTAAATAATAAAAAAACAGTAAATTACACCACTGTAACTATAGCGAATTGAGGATGAGGGTTGCGGGTGGGGCTGGTTGTAAAACTGAAAGAAAGAAAGAAAAAAAAAACCCACCATAATTATTGCCTTTCATTTTATTTTTCTTAAACAATTTTTGTCTCTTAAACTTAATTAAAATTACTAAATATATTTAATTAAGGGTAGGTCTTGTGCGATCGTCTCAGGGATCCTGTTATGTGAGAGAAATCCCTTTAACCCATATAAAAAAGTCGCAGGTTTGCTTAAACCAGTGACGTTAAATAGCAATTGAGATCCATCACTCCTCATCTACGAACGCTTGTGCTTCTTTTGCACGTGATTTTGGCAGAATTTTCCTTATTTGTGTTGTGTATTTTCATACAAATTAATTTTAATTATTTAAATATAATTATTAATTTATTTTTAATATATTTTTTAATTATTATTTGTATGACTAACTCATGAATTCATAACATTAATTAAAAATATTATATTTTGTATTTTTCATGTGAATTTTTTATAAAATATTCAATTTGACAATTATCACTTTTTCATGAAAATATATCATTCTTTATTAAAAATATTAAAATTTTTTATTTTTAATGTAAATTGTTTATGAAATAATACCATTAGACTGTCATCACTTTTTCATGAATAAATATAACTTTTTTTTTATTTTTAAAAAAAAATAAAAATGATTATGAATTTTTGATTGAATGTACATCACTTTTTTCTAGATAAACCATCACTTTGTTGAAGATATAATCACTTTTTTGTAATTCCTACTAATTATTAAGAAACACTCCATTCAATTGGCGTAACTCATTTATCAGTTTCCAAACCAATTACAACTTTTATAAAATAAAAGTTATTAACTCTTCTATTTATCATATTGTTTATAAAATAATTTAATTAGACGATTATCATATTATAATAATTAGATATCATTTTTTTATTAAAATATTATCACTTTACATTCTTTATGCGAATAGTTTATAAAATAATTCTATTGAACAATATCACTTTTTCATAAATATATATTACTTTTTATTAAAAATGTTTTCACTTTTTATTTTTCATATGAATTGTTTGTGAAATTCTAATGGAATGTACATAACTTTTTCTTGATAAGGTATCACTTTTTATTTATTTTTATTAAAGATGTTATCATTTTTTTATATATCTTTCAATTTATTTATAGAATAATTAAATAAATTATTATTTTTCATCCATTAAATATTACATTTTCTTAGAAATATTATCACCTATTATCAACATAAGTTTTTTCTTTTCCCCAATTAATTATAAACGAAATGTTTATGATTATAAAAGAAACTTAAATTATTTTGAATAAAATTAGAAGAAAAAAATAAATGGAAAGAAAAGAAGGCAAAGGGAAATAAGAAAAATAAAAGATATATAAATTAAGACAAAGAAAAGATAATAAGTACATAAAAGAGAATGATGTATGCGGTCGATAAATTTCGAAGTTGCAGCATACAAAGGTTTGTTGATTTTCACCGCTCACCGCTCATCCGATAATGAATACGTTCAAAAAGTAATACTTATGAGCGCTTGGTTAGAGGTAGTAGGGGTGGGTAATGGGAATGAAAGAGTATTGATTCTCATTCCTCGTGCTTGATTAGAGGTAATAGGAATCCAAATCCCCCAATCATTCTCATGCATTGATTCAATGGATACTCTCACTACTTCAATCACTTTCATTCCCATTACCATTACTCTCATCAATGATTCTCATTACCATTGTCATTCCGAAATTTGAACCAAGCGGCACTTTAATATAATTAGAATTATCTACCGGGTAAAAACTGTTAATTGGAGCTCCGTCTCACGAAATGATATATGTGAGAAGGTCTCGAATAAGTTTTTGGCTTTAATTAAAGGGTAGGTCTTGCGTGAGACCGTCTAATGTGAGATCATTTTTCAGTTTTTAAAAAATGTTATTACTTTCGCTATAAAATGTTATCACTTTTTATTTATACTATAAATTGTTCATGAAACAACATCATCACATTCATTAATTTATTATCACTTTTCTATATAAAAATTGTCACTTTCTGACCGTCTCACGTAAACCCTTATGTGAGACGGACTCACACAAGAGAGTTAAAATCATTTTTTGATCCCATAACTATATGAAAAATTTGATTCGGTCCAAAAAAGATAAAAATTTCAATTTGGTCTCATAACTCCTAAAATTGGCAATTTTGATCCCAAACTCACCGGAATCCCATTTTTTGTTCGGGAATTCACACGTGCGCCGCACATGATCACCAAAATTTGAGCTTTCCGGCAAGGTAATTGATCAATACCAGTGGAGAGTCGGAGCTTGTTCGTCGGAGAACAAATTGCTGTAAGATTCTTCACCCAAGAAATTATTCTCCTCAATTGTCATGAACTGTGTCTGGAAACGAGAACAAATTACTGCAAGATTCTTCACCCAGAAAATTATGCTCCTCAATTGTCATGAATTGTGCCTGGAAACCTTGTTGGCGTCACTGGAGAATCGGAAGTTTGCGTCTATGGCTGCGCTGTGAAGCTGATGGTGGAATATCCCACCGGAGGAGGAATCGCCGTCCCAATCGGACTACTGTTATTGTCTTCGTTAGAAGTGCGCTCAAATCGCTGTCGTAAGATCCGTCCTTAAATTCTCCGAACAGCGAAGCTACTCCGACGCTCTCATTGCCGTTGAGTTTGAACTCGATCGCATCTTCCACATTCGTCTCAACTTCCATTTTTCCTCTGAATCTAAAATCGACGACTCTTCTTTCACTGTAATCTTGCCGTCGTCTCCATTCAGCTTCGATTTCAGCTTACCAATCTGCAAAATAACTACAAGTTAATTTTTACAGAAGATCAAGATGAATGATCTCTTTAATTAAACAACAGCTAGCCACCTCATCCAGAAAAGATTCATTCTCTTTTTGGAGAGATCCATATTTGAGTTTGAGAGCGTTGCTTTCAAGATGCTGTAATCTCTCTCCAACTACTTCGTCTTCCACCGCGCACGGTGGTTCTGAAACCACACCTCCACCTGGTGTCCCAGCTTCTGAGCAAGCTTCACTTTCCTGTCAGGCTCGAGCTTGTTTTCAACTTCAAAATTGGGATCATCGTTGTTACTGTTGGATTGTATACTAAAAGTCTAGCTTTTTGTATGAATAATGCTATAACAATTTATTTGAAATGAGAATCATATGATCAAATAATTGCGTCTTATAATTTATTTATATGTATGATGTAATAGTCCACTTGCTTTATACTGTAGATAATATATTGTGCGACAACACGCGAAAGAACATATTATCAGTTTTCTTGTAAAGTATAAATAGATGCTCACAATTGAGATAGATGGGGACTCTCTATCGGGATGATTGTAGTGTGATTTGGCATTAGTTTATCTTGACTATAGAATCACATTAGTGCACTTCGTGTGTATTGAGCGGGACCGCTTGAGATCATTCGACTTATACTGACTTATAGGAGAACTTGATCTTAGTTATTATGAATGTTTGTGCTCTTAATCCCTATACAATAACTTCGACATGCAAGACAGTATGAATTTCTTTGATTCACCAATGGGTGAGATTTACATGTAAATAAATCAACAAACTCGATGAGTTGGGAAATAGTGTTATCTCTATGGTGTGATGTTGATTGTAGAAGGAATCCGTGTCCGATATAGGTTGATGATGTCCCCTTGAGGAGCTTATAAGGATTATCATGTAAACCCTACAGGTGTATTTATTTCGGCATGATAATGAGGTTGAGTGGTACTACTCTCGGATGAGATATTAATTAATGGAGTTGTCAGTAACTTAATTAATTAATGGACATTGTATATCTTAAACATGGGGAGGCTAACGGGCTCATAATAAGAAGAGCCCATAACATAATTATGGGATTAGAACGGTAGTTCAGTAATAATATTTTACTGGTATATATTATTATTATTTGACTTAAGTATAAGCTTTGGGTTAAACTTGGATACTTAAGCCCAATGGAGGCCTAACTCTAATTTCTCCCCTTGGTCCCTGCTGTAGCCCATATATAAGTCATCTCAACTGTCCGGAACCCTAATCAACTGATTAATCATGCCTAACACTGTGAGAGGGTTAGGGAACAGCAGATTAAGAAGGTCTCGAAGATTGCCGCCCACACAATGTCGAGATTAAACTTGGGAATACAGCAGAAGGCCGGAAGTTTATTTGCTGCTGCTATCCGTCAACTTGCATTATTTTTCTAAAATATTATTGAACTCAGAACTATTTGTGTGATATACTGACGGAAAGCCGCTAAAGAGATGATCGTTTTGGCGCATAGATCACTCAAATTGGAGATCAAACAAGAGAGTTATGCCAAAAACGGTGAGACTGTGCAGGCTGCCCGCGAGAATTCACCTTCTTCAACATACCCTGGTGAAAGGTAATACGTTTCTTTGTTTTCTTGCTTCCGCTGGATTAGAAACATATAAAACCCTAATGGTTCACGTTAACCAAATGATCGAACGCCAACAGTTACGGATGCGGCGGTGGTGGTGGGGAATAATCCTGTGAATGTTGGAGTGACCTTGCCGTGGGGAATAATCCTGTGGATGTTGGAGTGACCTTGCCGGAAAACCCCAATTTTTTTTATCACGTGCAGTGCACGTGCAAATTTTCCGATCAAAAAATAGGGTTTCAGCGACTTTTGGATAAAAATTGGCTAATTTCAAGAATTACGGGACCAAATCGAAATTTTTATCTTTTTCTGGACATAATAAAAAATTTCTTATATTTATGGGACTAAAAATAATTTTAACTCCATACAAGTCTTTGCCTTAATTAAGAAAACTAAATTATGTTGACATACAACAAGAATTGCATACATAGAAATTAATAAAAAAATTAAATCTTTGTCCACATCAGCTATGAAAAGCTTTTGAGTTAAAACTGAAACTACCCTTTGCAGGATCGATTATGTTTTAGTTCATTTCTAACTTTTGCATCACAGTCCTCTTGCTGATGGCTGAAAATTAAACTTAAAAAATGTTGGAAAATCTCTTCAGATGATAGGATCTTTCTTTCTCCTAATATATTATACACCTCTATATACTACGTTAACATTCACAATTTTTATTTTCGTCTGTTCACATAAAACTTAATCACCCATAAAAGAAACATCATATTAATTCTCAACCCTAAAACTATATATTCCCTCTATCTCACATATTTTTTTTTCATTTTAATTTGTCTCAAATTAAGATGTATTACATTTTTTTTTCAAATGGGACAACACAAAACGATTAATTATTCTACATGGGGCCTATACACAATACTAATACAACTACACACTATATATTAAATATTTCATTTCTCAATTCATTACTCCGAACTCATTAAAACATTATATCTCTTAATCTACGTACAAAAAACAAACTTAAATATTAATGCTGAGCGGAGGGAGTATTAATTACAAATTTACCACTCTTATTTAACATACATAATGTAATATACTTCATAATTTATTTATTATCTAAAAAATATTATATTATCCTAAAAAAATTAATAAAATTAATTTAAAAAATAACTTTTTAAAACTTCGTTTCTACAATAATAGTGCATAAGAAATTGGGACTGAGGGAGCTTCTAGTTTGATATAATTGAGAAAATACAAGGTCCACAGCCAAAAGTCACACATTTGTATTTTTATAGCAAACGTGACTTGAAACACACTCATAACTATATAAAAAATACTCAAATGAAGGTCCCACGAAGTGAAAGAAGAGAGTTCACGCAAATGATGTATTATCATTATATATTAAAGCAAACAAATTATTACACCCATGTTTCATTCCTCAAGATTCTTCAATTTTTTTTTAATTTTTAAATAGAATTAGGATGAGGAAATTAAACTGAAATGTCATGAGAAATGGATTTAAAGAGAGAATTAATGTGGCCTGTGGGCCGCGGTGTTGTGGAAAAAAGCATGGTGCTAGTGTTAAAGTGTATACTCTTCTTTTTGCGGATATTAACTTTTTTTTTTCTTTATTGATGGAGATATGATGGTGATTAGGATATTTTATAATAATATTATGATTTATTTTCTTTTATTTATATTTATTATTAATATGTCATATCTTTTTATTAGTTATAGGGAGTTTTTATTAATGAAAAGTTTAGGTTAATCCATTTATGATTATTTGTATTCTTCCGGTATTCCTCTTGAATCAACGAATTAATATTCTTAATCGCATTTCCATTTACTCCTACGGTATTCTTGTGTGAAAAACAACGTTCGAGTAGACATCTATTCACTATTCTGGTATTCTTTGTAGAATCAACGAATTAGTATCCTATTTTATTGTCATTCCGTATGTTCTGCTGCACCATTTACCAAACAAAATTTCTCTTAAATGTTGAACTACATTTTCAAACGTAAGTAGTGGAACCGAGCAAAAGGGTAAGATGTTCGGCAGACCCAATACACCCCAACATAACCGGATTTCAATTATGGTACACTTAACATTTTTTAATTTAATTTTCAAAACTAAATCGTTAAATTAATTTTTAATTTAATTTTCATCATTAAATAAAAAATACAATTAACATTTTTTCTCTTTTAAAAAAACTATCCACTACCATATTTAAACCTATGAATCACTAGGTGCGCACCTAGAATCACCCTTAATTTTATATATGTTTATTTTTATTTTTTTTGAGAATTTATATATGTTTATTGATTATTACTCTTCCTGCTGGTCAGAACTCTCTTATTTGCTTTTTATTCGTTGATTAAGAAATATTATTATTTTAAGGGTTAGTCTCTTGTGTGTTTGGTGCACAAAATTTTAAATATATAATATTTTATTTTAAAGGATATACATTTTAATCAATAAAAGTAATATTTTTTCATTCAAAAATCAAGTGAAATATGAAGAGTTTTTGACTAAAAACTTTAAATATTTTTTTTCCAAAAAATCATAGGTATAACATTCAAAAGACTACAAAATCAAATTTGGGCACACAAACCTAGATATATATATTCAGGTATTCGAAAGACTTTGTCTTGTTTTAGTGTAATAAGTAATTATATTTGCAGTGAGTGTGCAAGATTTAGATTTATTTTTTTTGTTTAAATTGTCACTTGGAACTATTAGTGGCACATGATTCACGAAAGAGCCATAGAAAATTCAGTATGCACTATATCCCCCTACTTAAATTCACTATTTCACAATTCGTGTTTTGTTGATATTTTATATTATAAAAAATTATACTTTATAAATGACCATTAAATTTTTGAGGCATATGTTGAATTTTGGATAATGATTATAATACACGACAAACATTTAATTTGTAGAATATAAGACAAAACAACATTGTAAAATGGATGATACCATTTGAAGAAAAGTTATATTTTTTATTATTTCCTTCTTTCTATATGTGGCTCATCCAACCATAATACAAGAATTTAAAATAGAAACTCTATAGTATTTATTTTGTGTGTTTATAATCCACGTTTAGATTTTAAAATACAGTACACCTAAAATTTAAAAACCACACCTATTAATTCTCAACATAGCCACTTTACATACACATTTTTTCCTCAACTAATGCTCCCTCCTAAAAAGTTTACATTTGTTTTTTACACATAATTTAGAAATATAATTAATGAATATAATATTTTAATATATAGTAAGTAGTTGGGTTAGATTACATGGTGTGTGCACCCTAGTTGAGATATATTAATTATTTTGTATGGATCTCACTTAACAAAAATGAAAGTTTAAATTTTACCTTAGGACAAATCGAAATTGCAAAATGTAAATCTTTGCTAGAGAGTGAGGGAGTATTGTTGCTTTCTTTCTCTCTCCTCTCTCATCTCTTATTTCATGTCATTTAATATTCTCTTACACATATCTTCACTCACCCCCCCCCCCCCCCCAATTAATCTCTTTTATTTCACATTATATTCCATTCCACCTCATGATCCATAATTTTTTATAAAAATAATATACCTTATTAAATGATCATTACATCGTTACAAATCTAACAGTAATTTAAGAAATGACCATGACATGTGAATTAATTAATAATGAAATAGTAAATGGAATTAGTGATCCACATTTAACTCACCCCTTAGTCATTAATCTAACATAAAATTCAAAATCATTTTCTCAAAATTCAAAATAAACATAATTAGATTATCACTATATCCATGGTCTTTTAACCTCAAATTAATTATCATTACAACATAAATCTCAAACAAACATGCTAAATGATATAGAAAATCCTAGTTGATCCAAGAACAAAATCTCTTTACGCTGATTCTTATTTATTTAAAATTGATCAGTAGAAACAGATGGAATCAATCATTTAAAAAGGTAGAGCAAAACACAGAGAGATAATAGTAATTTAATGATATGTTTGACCACGATTTTGTTGCAGCAATATAAGAATATAGTATTGAGAGCAACAGAAGAGATTCCCTCGAATACGTAACAGTAAAAAATCAAACTGTTGGACCCATGTGTCCTTCAGGCATTCACATATATATACTTACATGTTTTTGTGTATCAATCAGGTTCCAGTAGTTGATTGAAGATGAGGGTTTTAAAGGTGGCTACCTGCAGCTTAAACCAATGGGCAATGGAGTTCGATTGGAACATGAAGAACATCAAGGACTCTGTTCGTCGAGCGAAACAAGCCGGTGCCGCCATTCGTCTGGGGCCGGAGCTCGAGATCACTGGCTATGGCTGCGAGGATCATTTCTTGGAGCAAGACACCATCACCCACGCGTAAGCCTACACCTGCTCTTTATATAATCTCCATTCCATGCCGTTTTTTCATAATATTTAAAGAGTGTTTGGTTCATTAAAATTATTAATAAAGCTTAGTAGTGTCAATGACAAGGAATGAACATAAGAAATACAATTTTTTTGTATTGGACAAAGTAAGATGCTAATATAATTAGTAGTTAGTTCACCAAGCAACTATTAACCCTTCTTTCTCCAAGCCTTCCTTATAACTCATCATCTTTTCGTTTTCAAAAGGAATCGAACCTGGGCCAGTCATCTAAGTGAGGAACCTAGTGTAAGAAATATGTTAATTCTTTTATCAATTTTATGGGACATTATAACTGATCTTCATCCCCTTAGGTTGTGATTCAATGAACCCCTTACTTTTAACTAGTATGTTTAGAAGGAAATCAAGTCTACTTAAATGCAATTAATGTGTAAAACTTCTTTATTTTTAATAAAATTTTAAAACTCATTTAGCATTATTAGAACAATGTGAATCAAACAGTGTCTTAGTGCGTGTTTAGTTTTTAAATGTAGTACGTGGGTTAATAAAACTTAGGGAGGGGTTCCATTCGCATTGAGTTAATAGTCCTCAATGGACCTTAAAAAATGTAAAAAATAATAGAAGTTGAACACTAATGATATTCGGTGCATCCGAATGTAAGGGTACACTCATATGTGTATAACTTTTTATTTTATTTTGTATACATATTTCTTAATAATTATATATTTTTTTCACACTCAATTTTTCATTAAAAAAATTAGCATCCATATGTGTAAAACTTTTTATTTAATAGTGTATATATATTTTTTAATAGTTGTATATTTTTTTGCACTCAATTTTTCATTAAAAAATTTAACAAATAAATTGTATACATTTTTGTTCATAATTACATTCAATCTGAAAGTTGATGCACCGTATCATGAGGTGCACCCAGGTTCACAATATTATTAGCCTTACATTTACATAAGCTTTATTATTTTTTCAGCCCATTAACAATGCCCTGTAGGATGCAACTAAGGAGTAGGAGGGTTATACTCATCTTATAAAATTTAGCAAATTAATTGAAAATTTATGTCCTTATTATTATTTTTTTCTTAAACATTTTACTTAAATTTTAATTTACTTAAGCTCATCATCACTCTGACTTTTATAGACTTAGGTTGCATCCTACTGGCCTTACTTCTTGTTAATGGGCTGAAAAAATAATAAAGCTCATATAAATATAAGGCCCCGTAAGATGCAACCAAGTAGTAGGAAAGTTATAATATTATCCTTTAAAACTAATAAAAATTTAATGGAATTTTAATGTCACACCTTGTTAATAACATGTACAAGCTAAATTAACCTAATATTAATCAATTGAACTATAAACACTCCCTAAATGTTTTAAATAAGATGTGTTTGAATATTTTGCTGAGGATATGTTTGTTTCACATGTATATTAATAATGATATAATACTTGTTTTGAGATTTGGCACGTTGGATTTTAATTTTATATATCATGAGATAAAAAGAGAAAAATATATTACCTTTGTCCTAAATTTATTTTCGCACTTTCTGTTTTCATCTGTCCCACATTTATGTTCACTACCCAAAAAATAAACTTTACATCAACTAACAACCTTAAAAGTTATCAATATCATAATACTCCTAAAAATCAATAAAGTTAGTCAAAAATAATTTTTTTTAAACTACGCATCTACAGTAATGGTGTTGATAATTATGGGACAAGACAAATGGAATATTAATTAAAGAAAGAGAAGGATGGATTTTGAGTGTGTTGGGAATTAGTAGGGTGTGTAGATATATTGGTGTGATTATTAAAATTTACATGTGAGTTGTGAATTAAACTCAAACTTGATATTCTAATTTAAAATAAACATTGCCTTAAATTTTTATTAGTTCCATGTTTTATTGTAAAACTAGCATGTAACCCGCATGCTACGTGGGATTATTAAATATTATTTAATTAAAATTAAATTAATTAAAAAAAGTTGGGCATACAAACACTTGTGTAAATAGGTTTCTCATGTAAATTCTAATTTTATTTTTTAGTACATGAAAAGTTACTTTTTTAAGATATAAATTATTATCCTTCTAAATAAAAAATTACTCTTCAAATTCTTATATATCTTAATTTATTGATTACTCTTTAGTTCATAAAAAATTTACCTATATGAACCCGATTTACACATAGCTCGCTCAATAAGCATATGTTATTATAATTTAATATTTTCTTATAAATTATATTTTATTATTAATTATTAATTTTATATGTATAAATGTTATTGTATTAAGTATATATACGTTAAATTAAATTAAGATGTAGTTTAAGTTTTATTTACCAAACAAATGCAAATGTGAGAATTACAACTCATTGATTCTAGAAGCCACTATGATTAGACCTCTAAGAATCTTCGAAATATTCATCAGGAACTCTCACAAAAGAATTTGAGAAGTTACAAATGTAATCCCATCCTATAATTGTGTGGCATAGTACAACAATGAGGTAATGGAAAAAATAAATGAGTTGGTAAAATATAAATGGAATCCATTTTTTAACATATGGCTTAATAAGAGCTTGGAGAAGAAGCACAGTAGACTAAAAGAAAATTTGATTTGTAGATTGTAATTTCTACGGCCCACGTAGTTAATAATCAACATAATGTGGTGATCTTGCTTAGATCTTTGCATCGAAATAAATGTTAACAACGAAAAATAAAAAGAAAAATCTAAAACTAACTTTATGTATGGAATTGATCTTAACAATGAATAGAGCACCCACCAGGTATTATCTTCCGCACACCTTTGGTAGACACGAAAATGCTGAGCCAACTACCAAAGGGATTAGATTAACTGGAAAAAAAACTGTCATCAACACAGCCCCGAATGCGTCTTCACTTTAACCATCAAGACAACAAAGTAAAATAAGGCACCACTAATTCTCAAATCCAATCATGAAAGAAACAATAAGCCATCAATCCCAAACATTAAGAATTTAAAATACTAATAAAAAGACATTGGTTGTTAAATCAAATTCTAAGGCACACAGAATAAATCTCAAGAAAAACTCTTATCGAGGCGTATAAACGACGGCGAGCGGCAAGTAGTCATGTAGAGATCAACATCAGAAGAGAGAATAAATCATACCATTAAATGGAATTATAGATCTGATATGAGTGTCTGTCAATCCGTAAGAATAAAGAGTGAGGCTCCTGTGCACCTGGGCGCATGGAGCACATCCCGTGCGCCTTTGCAATTTAAACCCCTAACAATACATATGTTTAAATAGAATATACAGGGGGAGGGTTACAAAGTATCCCTCCGTGTCCCCGGGGGCGCAGGAGCTTTTGCCAAGAATAAATCATACATTAGTTTGCGAAGAATGTAATATTAGAATACCGTTATCATCATGCTTCTTCTGTAGGGAGGCCAACCAGCTCCAATTATTTGGTGAAAACATATAAAAAAATGTGATACTTCATATGACTTGAAAGAATGCAATCAAAATTGCATTACAATTTGATGTAACTTTAAAATTAGGAAACCTCCAGATAGTACAGTTACATGATCATCCCACCAAACTATGCAATCATTACTAAAATGCAAATTCCATTTGAAAATATATTGGTTAAAAGGCAGTTTCTGTATGTCTTCATGAATGTAAAATGATGCTATATATGAGAAGGTAATGGGCAGAACATTGAATCAGAAGCAATAAAGAGCAAATAACTAATAGTGAATTGCAGTTTAATCGAATAGGCGATTTATTAGCCTAAGTCACCAGTAGAATATTACCTCAACAATTTCTCTGATGCCAAACGGGCAGCAGTGTTTAAGTCATGGCTCAACACCCACTTCAATACCTGATTTGGATTTGCACGCATTGGAGAGTGGATGTTGATAATCTTTAAGGACATAGAAAAACAGGAAAAAATATTAGTGAGAGCGTGACAAAAATATTCCTAACCTTGGCCTGACAGTTGATTCTCCAATTGCAAACTGACGAATGGAAGGAAAATGAAACACAGGATAGAAAATATTGGTCTAAAGATTCCAAAGAAAGAATACCAAGATGAGTACGATGGAACTGAGATGTAATCGTGTTCATATTTGTGAACCATATTCTATGCCTTGTGCAGTGTAACATCATCACCCTTCAAAACAAAATTTATATTACCACTAAAATCCTATCATAAAATAAGACATAATATTGGTCAAAGTAAATAGACGTAATTATGTTAGCATAATGATAGGATTATTGGCAGTCTCTCATCTCAAATATAAATAAAAACCAACCCATCTGAGGGGGAGTGAAAGGGATATAAATATCACCTCCATCAAAAGCCTTTCTTCAATAACTACACATAGGATTCAGAAACTATCACACCCCAATTTTAATAAATAGAATTTATACAAAAATTTCTCATTAAATATTTTCTAAAAGGGTATGAAAAATAATTTCTTTGATAAATAACTCATTTAAAAGACAAGTTCAAGAAATTCCCATAATAACAGTTGGCTGTATTGTAATTAAAATCTTCTATTTCACACCACTTGTACCTAATGGTACAAACCAACTCCCTACTAATACTAATCTGATCAAACATGGGCGTGGGATCACATTAATTAAAATTAACTAATTGAAAGCTTAAGACAAAATACTTTTCTTTAAAACAACAATTCATTTAATTTTAACCTCAATACCAACATTTTCATGCCACTGAACAATGGAATAATAAAATAATGGGCATGTATGATTAATCAAACTGTATCATGCATAAATTTCGAAATATTCCAAACTCTCAACTCGAAACTGAAATATAAGCATAAAATTCCAAATTTATTAAATTTTATTCACTTCCTCTTGCCATCACACTCTCATCTCGTACGCCGCCACACTAATCTGAAAGGGGGGTAAAATGGGGGGGGGGTGAGCAAACCACAGCTCAGTGGAAACCACGCCACTGTCATAAATTAAATAATCTCATACATGAAAATTTAAGCACTCACGTATGGCACATAACACATATTACATTGACATGTATCAAATCTTAACATAATATTAAGGCACCTTAAGGTCGATTACCCATTACACATATATACGATAAGATATCTCGATTGGTTACCCGTAATATTAGTAAGGTACCATGACAGTCCAAACCCGTATTGCATATATTTCAAATAACATTGGTAGGGCACCATTACGGTCCAAACCCGTATTGCATATATATGATAAGACATTGTGATTCATTATCCATAACATTGGTAAGACACCTTTACGGTCCAAACCCGTATCGCATATAATTCATATCTCATAATTTCATATGAACCATAACTCATAATTCATAATAAATCATAGCACATAATATCATATAAATCATAACTCATATTTACATAATAAATCATATCACATAATTTCATATAAATAATATCACATATTTTCATCATAACATCTCATAATCTCATTCATATAATAACATAAATTAACATGAAATGCGAAAATTTAATAAACAACAGTACACAAATTCCCACCTAAAACCTTGAAGGATGACTCTGAACCCTAGCATCTCGATTTGAATCTCCTTCGAAGCCTTATATGACCATAAATTTCCTAGAGTTTAATATAGTGGTGGAGTGCGGTGGAGGATTTGTGAAGATTAAATAGGAATGGAATTAACATGAAAGAGAAATGAGAAGAAGAATCGTTATCCGTCATTTTCTTTACGTGAAATGGATTTCTTTTCGGGCCGAAAGAAGATCACAAAACCAGTATATAAAGCAGTATATGATTATAATTCATTAGTCAAACTTTCCTCCATTAACAAGTAAATTGAGGATTTAAAATCAAGTTAATTGAGGATTTAAAATTTACCGGGAAAACTTTAATAATATTTAGGAAGAAAACAATATGCTGGAAAGACTTCCCTACCTTAAGAGATTTGATAGACATCAAATAATTGGTTTAATGAAAAAGATATTGATATAATAATGCAGGGTGATACTTTCCCTTTTTGATGAGATCTCTCTCAAAATATGACTTAAGAATTAAATATCAAATTAAAATATGATATACTTTAAAATGACTTATAGTAAAGAAATTATTTTGGGCTTAAAAGAAATATTTGGCCAATAATAATAACGTGAATAAGCTCTAATTTTCTAGGTGTTACATTCTAACCACGTAAATAAAATTTCGTCCTCGAAAATCTAAATAAACAGCCACTTCCCAATGACGACGATGTTCATAAAACTAAAAGGCCATACTAACTCTTCAAAATATCTTATCATGAACTAACCTATAGAGGCATATACGATTTCTTCTTCTATAACATGCATGAGTTAAGTATTGAAGCACATAAACAAATTTCACTTCTAGAATGAACATGAATCAAATCTTGCATAAACATGAGAATTATAAATTTTGAATTCAAAAATGATCTTGTACAATATAAATGCTTTCATACCTCATTTGAAGCTGGCGTAGTACTCGGTGGATGCGTAGCAAGAAACTTTACTTTCATTTAAAATGTATTCAATTACACAATCATAACATGTAATTCATTTAAATCATGCATATGCGGATATTAAATAAAAAAATTGAACAAGTATGCAAAACCGCATACCTGCTCTGATACCATTTTGTCACACCCCAATTTTAATAAATAGAATTTATACAAAAATTTCTCATTAAATATTTTCTAAAAGGGTATGAAAAACAATTTCTTTGATAAATAACTCATTTAAAAGACAAGTTCAAGAAATTCCCATAATAACAATTGGCTGTATTGTAATTAAAATCTTCTATTTCACACCACTTGTACCTAATGGTACAAACCAACTCCCTACTAATACTAATCTGATCAAACATGGGCGTGGGATCACATTAATTAAAATTAACTAACTGAAAGCTTAAAACAAAATACTTTTCTTTAAAAAAAATTCAAAAAATTTTGACCTCAATACCAACATTTTCATGCCACTGAACAATGAAATAATAAAATACTGGGCATGTATGATTAATCAAACTATATCATGCATAAATTTCAAAATATTCCAAACTCTCAACTCGAAACTGAAATATAAGTACAAAATTCCAATTTATTAAATTTTATTCACTTCCTATTGCCATCACACCCTCTGCTCGTACGCCGCCACGCTAATCTGAAAGGGGGGTAAAATGGGGGAGGGGTGAGCAAACCACAGCTCAGTGGAAACCACGCCACTGTCATAAATTAAATAATCTCATACATGAAAATTTAAGCACTCACGTATGACACATAACACATATTCCATATGACATGTATCAAATCTTAACATAATAGTAAGGCACCTTACGATCCATTACCCATAACACATATATACGATAAGACATCTCGATTCGTTACCCGTAATATTAGTAAGGCACCATGACAGTCCAAACCCGTATTGCATATATTTCAAATAATATTGGTAGAGGCACCATTACGGTTCAAACCCGTATCGCATATAATTCATATCTCATAATTTCATATGAACCATAACTCATAATTCATAATAAATCATACCACATAATTTCATATAAATCATAACTCATATTTACATAATAAATCATATCACATAATTTTATATAAATAATATCACATATTTTCATTATAACATCTCATAATCTCATTCATATAATGACATAAATTAACATGAAATGCGAAAATTTAATAAACAACAGTACGCAAATTCCCACCTAAAACCTTGAACGATGACTCTGAACCCTAGCATCTTGATTTGAATCTCCTTCGAAGCCTTATATGACCATAAATTTCCTAGAGTTTAACATAGTGGTGGAGTGCGGTGGAGGATTTATGAAGATTAAATAGGAATGAAATTAACGTGGAAGAGAAATGAGAAGTAGAATCGTTATCCCTCATTTTCTTTACATGACATGGATTTCTTTTCGGGGCGGAAGAAGATCACAAGACTGGTATATAAAGCAGTATAGGATTATAATTCATTAGTCAAACTTTCCTCCATTAACAAGTAAATTGATGATTTAAAATCAAGTTAATTGAGGATTTAAAATTTACAGGGAAAACTTTAATAATAATTAGGAAGAAAATAATATGCTGGAAAGACTTTCCTACCTTAAGAGATTTGATAGGCATCAAATAATTGGTTTAATGAAAAAGATATTGAAATAATAATGCAGGGAAGACTTTCCCTTTTTGATGAGATATCTCTCCAAATATAACTTAAGAATTAAATATCAAATTAAAATATGATATGCTTTAAAATGACTTATAGTAAAGAAATTATTTTGGGCTTAAAAGAAATATTTGACCAATAATAATAACGTGAATAAGTTCTAAATTTCTGGGGTGTACATAAACATAGGCTGATAGTCAAAACTTAGAAATAAGATAAATAATTGGACTATCATTTGGCAACTGTGATTGCCAATATCCGACTCCTATCAACGAATTGACATCAACACATCATTCACTCTATGTATTATTAATGTGCATCATCCATCACAGACCCCACAGGCATAAGATGCATAGTGGAGCATTAATCTCAGAAAATAAGGAACAGATATGGCAATGAATGTTGAATTGGAATGAAAAAAATCATCACAGACACAGATTCTGACCATATACAGAGTCCACCTTAAGCATAAATATCCAATTAGAGCTCATTACTGCCATTAAAATTCAAACTATCTTCGGAAAATCACAAACCTAGTTATGAAACTGAAACAAATAGATAATTGAGGAGTAGAAAGTAAAAAGAGAGGAGATTGGAACCTCTGCAGCCGACAACGCGGAGATATGGTGTTCAAATGTCGAAGACCCTGAGGCAGTATAGGTACTCCTCACGCGTAGGGAACTCTTTCACATACTCTTGAAACGGAGCTCCGCCGCCGTGCCGAGGGGTCGCATGGTGGTTCTCTGTGACTTGGATGAATTTTGGGCCATCATTTGGGTTTGCGTTGGTGGTGAGTGCGCCAGATTAAGAGTGCTACTGCGGTGGCAGAACCCACTGCTTAGATTAGACGTCCTCCTTCTTTGGGTTATTATTCCTAGTTTGGATCCGTCTGAAGAAATGGTGGCACCTGGTCCTGATGATTTGGAGAGAGAATTGGAATATGCTGTTAGAAAATGGCTATTAGGTCAACTTTTTTAATTAATACAACTTAAATGGCCATTGATGAGTTGGAGAGAGAAATGAGAGGTGATTACAAGAATGTTACAAAATTATAAACTGCTATTAGTGCCTGAAATTTGATGTAAGAGGAGGGGAAAATGAATTTTTAAGATGTTCGTTATGTAACTTCCTTTTTCTTTAATTTAAAAGAGGATAAACATGACAGCTTTAAAAAAATTTAGATAATTAAAAAGAAGGGGAAAGAAAGTAGAAGCTTAAACAAAATTTGGTGCAGCCACCTCAGCTGCCAAATCAGTCAGAATTAAGGAGGCAATGACAATTAGGAAAGAGAAAATATTCCTTTAGATAAGTAAAGAAAGATACAACTCTCTCTATGTTACATTTCATAAGGCCCTTTATTTTAATTAACGGACTTAAAAATAAGTACATTCTCAGTTTTAAAGTCGAAAGATAAGCTAATCTAATGAATCTGATGAACCACTTTTGTAAACTTATCTCACCGAATCAAGGATTGATTCAAACTCTCAAATACTAAATCAAACTCAAAGTATGTGCTAGTGTGTTTGAAGAAACTTTGAAGAATAAGATGTATAGTGGTTCGGCTTATTAACCAAGCCTACGTCCACTTGATGATGATGATCGTTTCTTATTGCTTTCAGAGGATTATGAAGATTACATACATCTGATATACACAGATTACACCATATATATATACTATGCAGAATCAGTTGAAACTTATAGGACCATCACGTGTGTGCAACTTCTAGCTGATATTTTGGTATTTAAATCGAATCTTTTTCTGTTATAACGAACTCCAGCTCATAGCCAACCCTTTGAGCTTTCAAACCGTGTATGGAACGTTCCAGAATATGCTTCCAAACACTCCCTACACCAGCTGCAACACACCCTATCACAACTCCTTCCACATGTATTGATTTCAGTTTATTAAGTATGATCATGCATCCGTTTCTGATGATTAACATGATCACACACAACTAAAACCACAGATACACTCCTACTAATGTTGATCAGGCATTAAGTGTGAGGTTTTCATCTCAAATCTCCACCTAAACCTCATACTTAAGCATTAATTACTTCACCTTCATCACACTGTTTTAAAGTCAGCAAACTTTACTTCCACTGCCTTTGTTGGAGAGCAGCAAAACTCCCTTCACTACTTTGAGAGAGTAGCAGAACTCTTTACTGTCATATTTAACACATGTTGATAAGGCTTTTGCACAATTCGAACTTCGAAGTAGGCAAAGCCTTTGTAAGAAAATCTGATGGATTCCTTTCTGTTCCAATTTTCTTCACAATCACTCTTCCATCATCTATCAAATCTCTAATGAAGTATAGTCTGATATCAATATGCTTTGTTCTTTCATGATATCCTTGGTGCCTTGAGAGATGTGTGGCACTAGAATTATCACAATACAGCACCACAGACTCTTGCACTATACCAAATTCAGACAGAATTCCCTTCAGCCACAGACCTTCCTTAATCCCTTCTGTAAGTGAAATGAACTCTGCCTCTGTTGTAGATAGTGCCACCACTGATTGATGTGTTGACCTCCAACTGATGGCTGTTCCAAATAAACTGAATACATAGCCTGATAGTGACTTCCTTGTGTCCAAATTTGCAGCATAGTCAGCATCTACATAACCTGCAAGAAAATCAATGTTAGATGAAATCTTATTGAAATGCAAACCTGTTGTTAAGCTTCCTTTCAGATATCTTTGAATCCATTTGACAGCTTCCCAATGCTCCCTTCCTGGATTTCCCATGAACCTGCTCACTAAGCTCATTGCATGAGCTAAATCTGGTCTACAACACACCATTGTATACATAAGACTTCCTACAACATTAGCATATGGAATTTTATCCATTTCTGAAACCTCTGCTTCTGTACTTGCTGATTGTTGACTTGATAAACTTATCCCTTGCTTAACAGGTGTGGAAACTGATTTACACATGTCCATATTATATCTTTTTAGTACTTTTTCCAAGTAAATACTCTGATGAAGCACAACTGATCCAGCTGATCTATCCCTCTCAATCTGCATCCCTAGAATTACAGTAGCTTCCCCTAAGTCTTTCATGCTAAATTCTGATTTCAGCATCTCTTTGACAACTAGAATTCCATCCATAGATTTGCAAGCTATCAGTATGTCATCAACATACAATAGTAAGAATACCTGCCAATCAACATCACTTCTAATGTACACACAACTGTCATGCAGACTTCTTTTGAAACCACAGCTGACAATATATTCATCAAACCTCAAGTACCATCTCCTTGGACTTTGCTTCAATCCATATAAGGATTTCAGAAGTAAACAAGCCTTATTGGTAGTATCTTGAACTGCTACACCTTCTGGAATGCTCATATATATTTTCTCTTCCAAATTTCCATGAAGAAAAGCTGTTGTTACATCCATTTGATGTAACTCAAGATCAAACTGAGCAACTAGAGCTAGCATTACTCTAATTGAACAATGTTTGACAACAGGAGAGAAAATTTCAGTGTAATCAATCCCCTCTTTCTGTGAAAAACCTCTTGCAACTAATCTAGCCTTGTACCTTATTCCACCTGCATTCTCTGGAGCTACATTTTTCTTGTAGATCCACTTGCAACTAACCAACCTCTGATCCTTTGGCTTCTGAACTATCTTCCATGTTTGATTCTTTTCCAAAGACATCAACTCTTCTTGCATAGCAACACTCCATCTGTCACTTTCCATGCAATTCATAGCCTCTAGATAATTCTTTGGTTCATATGAATCAATCTCCTCTGCTGTATATAGTGCATAAGAGACTATGTCAGCATTTGCATACCTAGCTGGTGGTTTAATAGACCTTCTCTGTCTGTCCCTAGCTAACTGATAGCTATTTAACAGCTCATCAGTTTCTGATCTTCCTTGATCATTATCAGTGATTTCAGCAGTATCATCTTGTAATATTTCTTCATCACCTGCCCTCTGGTCATATACAATTCTCTTGGCATGCTCCACCTCAAGCTCAGTTTTATTACTTCCTTGAATAGTCTGAACTTGTTGTGGACATAGTGGCATTACAGCTTCATTAAATGTGACATCCCTGCTTACTAAGAACTTCTTGCTTTCAATACTCCATAGTTTGTAAGCTTTCACACCCTTAGGATATCCTATCATAACACACTTCACTGCTCTTGGTGCTAACTTATCTTCCTTAACATGAGCATAAGCTAAACAACCAATGACTCTAAGTATTGAGTAATCTGCTAATTTTTCTGACCATACCTCTTGAGGTGTTTTAAACTTCAGAGCTGCTGATGGACTTCTATTTATGAGGAATGCCACTGTAGTGACCAGCTCACCCCAAAAGTCCTTTGTCAAACCAGAATTACTCAATATACACCTTACTCTCTCTAGTAAGGTTTGATTTAATCTTTCTGCAACACCATTTTGTTGTGGTGTGCCTGGAACAGTCTTGTGTCTTATGATACCTTTATCTCTACAGAACTTGTTGAACTCTTCAGAACAATATTCAAGACCATTATTAGTTCTTAACACTTTGATCTTAGCATTACAGATGTTCTCCACCTCAACTAGCCAATTCTTGAAAGTGTTAAAGGCTGCATCCTTAGTTTTAAGAATATATATCCACACTTTCCTACTATAATCATCTATGAAAGACATGAAGTACCTGCCACCACCTTTGGTTTGAGTTCTTGCAGGTCCCCAAAAGTCTGAATGGATGTAATCCAGCCTGGATGTACTTGTGTGATCACCAGTTCCAAACTTAAGTCTCTTAGCCTTTCCAAAAATGCAATGTTCACATTGTTTCAACTGCTCTGATGGAGTGATGCAGATAGCTTTCTGCCTTGATAGTTCTTGTAGCCCTTTCTCACTTATATGAGCTAACCTCCCATGCCATAAGTGTATATTATCACTTCCAATTGTAGCATTATTCTGTCCTTCATTACTTCATACTCATCCTTTTCAACATGAGTACTCCTCCTTTTGTTCTAAATTCATATCCTGAAGCATCTAATATACCTAATGAAATTAGATTTCTCTTGAGTTCTGGAATGTACCTCACACCTGTCAAGGTTCTAACCACTCCATCATGCATTCTTAACTTGATAGAGCCTATTCCCTTTATCTGACATGTATGATCATTCCCTAATAATACTGATCCAGCATTTTGATACTTGAGATCAGTAAACCAATGCTTTATTGGAGACATATGAAATGAACATCCTGAATCAAGGATCCAATCCATGGATCCTTTTGATGAATAGATTAACAGTGCCTCAGGATAATCAATTTCCACCTGATTTTGATTAATTGCCACCTGATTTGCTTGCACCCTTTGTTGTCCATCCTTCCCAGCCTCTGCCTTCTTTCTTTTGGCTGCTTTCCACTTGTAACAATTCTTCTTAAAATGACCAGGTTCATGACAGTGGAAGCATTTTCTTCCTTCCTTGTCACTGGCAGACTGATCACCTTTGGTATCTTGTTTCTTACCATCAGAACTACCCTTCTTGTTATGTTTCTTATTCTGATTTCCCTTCCGGATAATCAATCCTTCACCTGATGCTCCTTGTTCCTCACTACACTTTTGTAACTCCTTAGTTTTCAAAGCTAATTCAACCTTATCAAGACTTATTGATTCTTTGCTACCAAATAGCAATGTGTCTTTAAAATTTTCAAACGATTTTGGAAATGCAGATAACAAAATCAGAGCCTTATTTTCATTCTCTAATTTAACCTCAACATTTTCCAGATCATCAAGTACCTTATTAAACTCATCAAGATGAACTAAAACTGATTTTTCTTCTGTCATTTTGAATGAGTATAATTTCTGTTTCAGATATAATCGATTTGCAAGAGTTTTTACCATATAGAGATCATCAAGCTTCTTCCATACTGCTCTTGTAGTCGTTTCCCTCTGAACTTCTCTGAGTGCCTTATCACCAAGACACAAGAAGATGGCACTTAGAGCTCTTTCTTGAAGATCTGCTTCAGCTGCTGCAGCCTGTACATCCACTGCTGCTGCTTCATTAACTGGAGCTTCTTTGATTGCTCCTCCGAGGCCTTGCTGTACCAAGATGGATCTCATCTTGATCTTCCACAGCCCTTAGTCTGACTTCTCAGTGAACCGCTCAATATCAAATTTGGTAACCATCTTGAATCCTTCATTCTTCTTCAGATAACTGCTCCTTTGATCTACTTGCCTATGGTGTTTCCCACAGACGGCGCCAATTCTCAGTTTTAAAGTAGAAAGATAAGCTAATCTAATGAATCTGATGAACCACTTTTGTAAACTTATCTCACCGAATCAAGGATTGATTTAAACTCTCAAATACTAAATCAAACTCAAAGTGTGTGCTAGTGTGTTTGAAGAAACTTTGAAGAACAAGATGTATAGTGGTTCGGCTTATTAACCAAGCCTACGTCCACTTGATGATGATGATCGTTTCTTATTGCTTTCAGAGGATTATGAAGATTACATACATCTGATATACACAGATTACACCATATATATATACTATGCAGAATCAGTTGAAACTTATAGGACCATCACGTGTGTGCAACTTCTAGCTGATATTTTGGTAGTTAAATCGAATATTTTTCTGTTATAACGAACTCCAGCTCATAGCCAACCCTTTGAGCTTTCAAACCGTGTATGGAACGTTCCAGAATATGCTTCCAAACACTCCCTACGCCAGCTGCAACACACCCTATCACAACTCCTTCCACATGTATTGATTTCAGTTTATTAAGTATGATCATGCACCCGTTTCTGATGATTAACATGATCACACACAACTAAAACCACAGATACACTCCTACTAATGTTGATCAGGCATTAAGTGTGAGGTTTTCATCTCATACATATAATAAGTACAATTCGTGTGTAATCAATGTGATCATAGCACTGAATGTCTAATTTAGTGTTGATTATGTGTCTCGGATCTATATCTTATGTCCGGGTTTCAACACCTTGATTAATATTAAATCTGACATTCAATGCTATGACGACGGTGTCAAATACGATTTCAGTATCCATGTTGTGATACCAATACCATGACCAAAACTTAATTACTTAAATTATTAAAATAAGGGGTGTGGGGGCATTTTGATCAAAAATGGTCATTTGAGTATAGATGATATAAATTAGTTGTTTTATGACAATGAATTTTAACAGTATTGTTTTTTACCATTGAAACATGTATTAATTATATGCATTATATTAGTGCAGATGGGAATGCTTGACAGAAATGTTGGTTGGTGATTGGACTGATGAGATGCTGTGTAGTTTTGGGATGCCAGTGATGAGAGGATCAGAGCGTTACAATTGCCAGGTTTTGTGTTTGAACAGAAAAATTGTGATGATAAGGCCTAAAATGTGGCTTGCAAATGGCGGCGCCTTGGCTGAACTCCGATGGTTCACTTCATGGAAGCAGAAGGCCCCCTGTCTGGACGACTTTCTGCTTCCATGTCATGTATCTGAGGCCATATCACAAACGACGGCACCTTTTGGCTACGGATATCTTCAGTTCCTAGATACGTAAGTACGGATTTGTTTAACGCACCACATGTAAGTTTTTGAGGAAGAATAACTAGTCTATAAACTTAGTATACAAAACATGCATTATTCCTCTACCAATCTGTTGATCTGTGATGGGTTTAATACACCATCCTCACTTATGATTGAATGAAAATTATACCCTTGAATGCCATGAAATAAAAGGGGGGTAACAGCCATGAATTATAAGGTAAAATATTACGTCAGTCACAATGACAAAATTATAATTATACTTTAGGGAGTGTTTGGTTCACATTAAGTTAAGTTGATAATACTCCATATGCCTTAAAAAATTACTAAAAATAAAGGAGTTTACATACTAATTGTACTTAAACAGACTTAATTTCCTTCTAATTCCGTTAGTCCATGAAAGCAAGGGCCCGATGGATTAGAACTAAGGGGGAAATTGGTTACAATAAATCATAAAACTAATAAAAAGTTAAGACAATTTTCATGCGCATTCCTTGTTTATGATGTTTTCAAGCTTTATTAACCCACTCAATAATTTAGTGTACCTAGCAATCTATAAGAATTAAACGTAAGGGTTAACCCTATAGATAAAATAGGCTTAAACCATTAGAATGTACGCATTGCTTTAATATACATGTTGTTTTGTCAGAGCTGTTGCAGCTGAAATTTGCATGGAACTATTTAGTCCAGTAGCAGTTCACCCGGAACTTGCATTGAATGGTGTGGAAGTTTTCTTGAATGCAAGTGGAAGTATCCATCAACTGCAAAAGATGGATCGTCGTCTTCGTGCAATAACCACTGCAATGTCTTCTCGAGGAGGAGTGTACATGTATAGTAATCAGTTGGGATGTGACGGTGGACGCGTCTATTATGGTACGTACCACTTCAGTTAACAGAATAGTTCAGAGAATTTTCCCAAAATTCTACTCCGTAATTCAATGATCTGTATGGTTGTAGATGGATGCTCTTGTATTGTTGTGAATGGGGATGTTGTTGCACATGGCTCACAGTTTTCCTTGAAAGACGTAGACTTGGTGGTTGCCCAACTAGACTTGGATAAGGTATGTATAATGTATGTTTGCATGCATATTTTTTGTGCCCATCAAATAATATAAATATATAGGCAAAATATCATGTTCACCTAGTTGTTCTACGCTAGTCTGTACGTTCACATTTAATTCATATACACTTATTAATAAAGACTTATACGTTTATCAGTGAATTTTTAATGAATTTGCTGTTAATTTTTAGGTAAATATCAATTTTGATCCTCTAGAATAGACCAAATCCAATTTCAGTTTTAAGGATTGGTAATTTCTCAAAAATGGTGTCCAAAATCAATCATTTTAGTCAACTTTTGGTCCTTTTCTCGCCAGAATCCAGTGATTTTCCGCCGAGAGTTAGTAAATTCCGACGAGAAAGGACTAAAAGTGGAATAAAAGGACTAATTTCGAACACCAAAAATTACAAATCCTTAGGACTGAAATTAGATTTGTCTTATTCTATTAGACCAAAATTGATATTTTCCGTACATTTGAGGGCAATGGATAGCAACTCAAATATATATGAACAAGTCATGTGTGAAGTTGTCTCACGACATGACTGTTTTATTCTATAGCGATCAAATCCAGAGATGAGTCAATCTCTTGTACATTTGAATCCGCATATCATATGCATGTGTATTTAGGTTGATCCATCTAATGTTGATGAGTAGACCCCCTGAATAAAGTAAAATAATAATATGGCACATAATGTATTGTATGTATTCCATGTTAGTTATATATTTAATGTATTGATTGAGTGTGATTAATTTATGCATGCAGGTGATTAGTATGAGAGGTTGTACTAGTTCCTTTCGTGAGCAAGCAAGTTGTAAAGTTAAGGTTCCCTCTGTTTTTGTTCCTTACAAGCTTTGCAAATCTTTCAACCTCCAAAAATCACTTTCGACTCCCATTAAGGTATAATTATTAATACTAAAACCCAATTACTTAGCTAGTTTTGATTACGAAAATTTGTATGTTATTTGGGGGATAAGAGCAAGTCTTGCATGAGACCGTTCATTTTTTTTATAAGTTCATTTTCTATTTTTGTTACGAATTGTTTATGAAATAATCAATCGGACAAATACTACTTCTTTTTTTAAATTAAATATAGCTTTATTATTGAAAATGTTATGCCAGTGTCATGGAATGTGAAACAATCTCACACAAATTTCAATTCCTAACGGGAAAAACTTGTAAAAAGTACCTAACTAGTTACGCTTTTATGTGAAAAGAAAAAAGTGATACTTTATTGAATAAAAGTGATAAACTATTAAAAAATAGCGTGTCGTTCCAGATTCAAAATCACTGTAGGGAAGAGGAAATATGTTTAGGATCAGCTTGCTGGTTGTGGAATTATCTAAGAAGAAGCAATGCATCAGGCTTTGTCCTAAACCTATGTGGTGGAATTGGCAGCTCCTCTGTTGCAGCCATTGTTGGTTGCATGTGCCAACTTGTTGTAACAGGTCCCTCTCTTTCTCTCTTTTCCATGAATTGCTTAATCATCAAGATTTTTATGAGACCGTCTTATAATAAGATCGTTTAGTAATCACATTATATTCAAAATATCATCATTTTTCATTTATGCTACAAATTGTTAATGAAATAGTTAAATTCGACTACTATCATTTTTCATAGATTAAGGATCACTCTTATTAAAAATGTTATCACTTCTTATTTGTCACATGAGAAGCATTCCATGAATAGTCTCATACAAGTTTCTTTCTTGCATAATTTGTTAAAAATATGGATTATTGAATGCTTTTTGAAGTTACTAATATGGAAAATATCAATTTTGGTCCTCTAGGATATGCCAAATCCACTTTTAGTCCTCAAGTTTGAAAATTTCTCAAAGATGGTCCTCCGAGGTTTGAAATTAGCCCTTTTAGTCCACTTTTGGTCATTTTAGTCACTTTTGATTTTTAAAGTTTCGGAAAAAGGGACCAAAAGTGGACAAAAAAGGACCAAAAGTGGACTAAAAGGACTAATTTCGGACCTCGGAGGACCAGTTTTGAGAAATTTCCAAACCTGAGGACTAAAAGTGGATTTGGCCTATCCTAAAAACCAAAATTGATATTTACCCTTACTAATACTGTGTGTTTGTCATGTATAGTTTGAATTGATAAATTTTTGTATTTAAAAAAATAATCAGAAATTGAGAGTGGGAATGAACAAGTGAAAGTAGATGCGATAAGAATTGGACATTATGAGGAAGGAGAGTTTCCAACCGACAGCAAAGAATTGGCTAAACGCATATTCTACACAGTTTTCATGGGAAAAAGGTGAGAGAGATTGTATTAGCTCTGATATAAATAGGCAGGTTTTGCATTGTGACATTTTGGTGTGATATATTCGATTTCACTTTGTTGGATGAGTGACACGTTACATAGAATAGAGGAAGGAAACTAAACCTTATGTAAATGTAGAAACCCTAGGGGCAAGAGATTGAATTTTTCCATCTTACCACGTGTCTATTTATAAAGAGATGTCACAGGACATCCCGTGCCAAATATGGATGACATGTCATTTTTCAAGAGAATGTTATTAATTATATGCAGTGATCTTATTTGATTTGTTGTGTCTAATTTTACATTTACTTAAGCAAAGACCTAGTGTTATGATTTTATTATTTTGTTATGCATGAATTTTTTTCATGTGTCATTTTGATGTTTCATCTTCTGATCATATCGTTACATGAGCTAGTGACACAAAGGAAAGCTGATGGAATTATACTGTAAAAGAAAACATAAACCTTATTATAGACAATCGTTATCTTTTATTTCTTCTCCGTGTCAATCATATCATTTATGGAAAATGAGATGTGACAAGAAATTACTCTCATAGGTTAGACTACCATGTCATTTCTATCTAGTTTTAGAAATGAAGATTTGAGTAGAATTTATTATGGCTGTGTTCCTTTTAGAATGAATGGAATTCGTTACAAGTAATTTTATGGTTGTGGCAAGATCTTGTAGTAATGAGGAGTCTTCTAGTTCGAGCTCGAATTGTAAGGCGATTGCAGAGGAAATCGGAGCATCCCATATTGAAGTTTCCATGGACGGAGTGGTTTCTTCCTTGTTGTCTCAGTTCCACTCACTCACCAGGAAGTGTCTGGGAACAACGGTAATACATACTTCACCCCACCCCATTTCAAGTGATTTGCACTTTTTTATATATATATATATATATATATAATAATAATAATAATAATTATTATTATTATTACCACTACAAAAAGTACGGGATTTGAGACGGTTTTTAGAGGCGGTTGTTTATTTATTTGTCTCAAAAGGAGTAGTTTGTTGAATTGGATAGGAAGCCGGAGGAGAGGAGAAGGAGAGACGGGCAATGCAGAAGATACGCGATGGAGGCGAAATGGCTACGACATTCATGCTGGCCTCACTCTTGCCCTGGGCTCATCACAATTCAGGTTTTTATTTGGTGTTGAGTAGCACCACTGCAGATCAAGGGCTGTGTGGCAATCTACCCAAGGTATTATCACACTCATGGTTTTTGAGTATTAATTAATTGTGATAAAATATTCCTAGCCATAATTATATAAACACATTGTAAGTAATAATAATAATAATAATAATGTTGGTGTGATCAAGTATGGAAGCAGCAGTAGTGGAGACATCAATCCAATTGGAAGTATAAATGGGCAGGATCTTGCAGCATTTCTGAATTGGGCTTCTCACAGCCTGGGTTACCCATCCTTAGCTCAATCTCCAAATTCATGCTCCTTGGTATGTATCTATTCTACAATTGAAAATATATATAGCTAGAAAACATTCTGTGTTGAAAACAAAACAATGCAGGTGTATAGAAGGGAAAATATCACATTTGGTTCTAGATGAATTCCTTCACTTCAATTATAGTTCCGTAGGAATACATTGGTCCACAGTTAGCGGTTTTGGTCCCATAAAAATATTATAATCATAATTTTCAAAAATTTTCATCCCAAATTAACTTATATTATTATAAACTATTAGATTTATATTATTTTATATCTTTCAAAATAGACATAATCCATTTTGGTTTTGTTAATTGTTCAGAATATTTCGCCAATTATTAACAGATTTTGATAAAAAATTCATATGAGACTAAATCTGTCAGTTTTGAGACCTTTTTGACATTGAGCAATTCTTACGGGACTAAATATGAAATTATCCCGTGTATATAAATCTTTACCATACCTTTCTCATTCCATAATCAAATAGTTTAGCCATTTATATTTGAGCTGCATTTGATGCTCCATTTAGGCAGGTGAGATGTCTATATACATTAATCTATGCAATGTAATGTAAGGGGCTTATTGGTTCATATTGGGTTAATAATATTCCATTTGTCTTAAAAGTAAAGGATTTTACACACTAATTATACTTAGGTGAGCTTGATTTCCTTCTGAGCTCGTTAGTTAAAAGAAGGGGTCTGTTGCATTACAACCTAAGAGGAAGATGAGTTATAATATCTCATGAAACTAATAAAGAATTAAAACAACTTTCATGCTCATTCTTTGACATTTTTAAATCTTATTAAATGTTTTTGACATTTTCAACCCTTATTAACTGACCTAATAATTTAATGAAAGAAACACTCTATTGAGCAGGGTGTGGATAATAGCATGACAGAAGAAGAAATCTCCTTGTATGCAAACTTGCGGAAGAGGTTTAGATGTGGACCAGTATCCATGTTTCAGGTAATTTGCCCAAACTACTATTTTATCATTTCTCACATTCCTGCTCCAATATTTATTCAGTAAAGTCATTTTGAGTAATTCTTGCGCTTACTCGCTCCTTTCTTTCTTGGCTTTCTATCCATATAAAGAACTTACAAAAATTTCAATATTTAAAGGTGTAACATGTAAGCATGACACAAGTTAACTTTAATAGTGAATGTAGTTTTCAAAAACTTCTTCACACTTTTGCATGACACAATATCTCCGACTAAGAAACATAAAAGTCGAAGTAAACTTTCTTGCATCATATAATCATCTTAATCTGAATTTATATTTAATTACATTTAAGTAATTAGAATTTCAATAAGTAAGCAAGGGTGCTTTATTTCATACAAAAATACCATAATCAACTTTTCTTATGCAACATTCTAGTGATCCTTATATGAACCACTTCGGTAATGACCAAGCATTCTAACAGTAAGGCTGATATTTAATCTTTATACAATTTTGTATATTTTAAGCTACTAATAACATATGCGTAAAGAATATTATAGTACGTTCCAATTCATTTTTGGACATTACATAAGGTTGAACTTATAATCTCCCTTCCGAATTGGAACGTGCTTTACAAACACCATTCAATCCATAATCTCAATTGAACTTTAATAACATATATTTATTGAGACATCGTAAGCTTTGTGATATGTATTGAAATATTTCTATCTCAATCACATAAGTTGTCTCATCATATATTTCATTCTAAAGTTCTTTAATAGAAATAATTTATTGGTTTCACATAATAAACCAAGATCATCAGTTGCAAGTAAGTTTATCATCAACATATAAAATTAATGTATTCCCATCGACTTTCAGATATGTACACCGATTTACAATGTTTTTATTAAATCCAAAAGATATCATAAAAGGAAAGCATGCTTAAGTTTGTATGTTGATTCTTTAAGTTTACACGTCATGTGATATTTTCCTTCAATGGAAAAAAACTTTTGAGTTGATCCATTTAACTTGATCTTCCACCAAATCACCATTTAGAAAAGCAAACATAGCATTCATTTGGTGCAACTCAAAGTCATGATTATTCTAATAGAGTTTTTTTTTTTATAGAAATAACTTGTTATATCTCTTTACAATTATGTTATCTTTTTTAGTAAAATATATATATTAATAAAAGTAGAATAGTGACTTCTAAAGGAAGATGCCGCCAAAAACAAGGAAAAAGAAGAAAAATAAAAATTAAAGAAATAAAATCTTTAGAAAATATTATTTTTATTGTATTTCTCCAAGTGAATCTTCTACAAAAAGATTTAAAATTTGCCTATATATACATGAACGACTGGAATGGATGGCAGCAGTGGCGTTATGGTTCGGCATCGGCCATGAAAGCAACGGAACGGCGGTGTTAAAGCTTGCAGTGGTTCGACATCGGCCAAGAAAACAACGGAACGACGGTGTTAACGGCGGCAACTTGCAGTGATTTTTCTATGAACGACTTCCCTTTGTAGCTTGCAGTGGATCTATGACCTTTCCTTTGTAATTTTCGTGAAAAAAAAGGAAAAGAAAACTTAAAAGACAAAGAAAAAGATAGACGATAACTAAAGATCGACAGCTTGCAGGGGTTCGACATCGGCCAAGAAAGCAACAGAACGGAGGTGTTAACGATTCCGTTCTATGACCGCTTTCCTTTGTAGCTTGCAGTGGATCTATGTCCTTTGTAATTTTTGTGAAAAAAAAGGAAAAAGAAAACTTAAAAGGCAAAGAAAAAGATAGACGATAAGAGTAATATAGGGAACTAAAGATCTATAATTATTGATAATAGACTCATACCAAAATTTGCAAATTGTATAAGCGGAACTAAAGATTTACAATAATAGTTACATACAAAATTTATAGATTTTTATGGGTTAATAAATTTCACCCAAAAATCTAAAAATATAGATTTTGGGTTAATATATTACACCAAAAATCTAAAAATATAGATTTGGTATAGATTTTTATGGGTTAATCTATTACACCTAAAAATCTAAAAATATAGATTTGGTATATAGAAGAAAAAAAAAGAATATGTGACAAAAAAATTGCTACGTGAAAATAATAATAATAAAAAATATGTGACAAAAAAATATTGATGTTTTATATAGATGAAAAAAGAAAATGTTACATGAAATAATATTAATAATAAGGCACATTAACTCATCTAAAATTAGTGAATATCTTAAACTTAAATGAATATTGGATTGTAATTTGTTTTAGAAAATATATAGATTTTGTCTAAAAATATATAGAAGTAGATTTTTTATATAAAATGAGAAGAGACATATATCCTATGATCGTAAAAGAGTCATGATTACAAATTAAAAAAATTATTGCTTTTGAAGAAATATGAAAAAAAAAGAAGTTTACCTCAGATAAAATTGAAGAAGAGGATGATTGCAAAATAAATAAAATTGTTGCTTTTGAAGAAATATGATTGAAGAAGAGGATGATGGCAAAATAAATAAAATTGTTGCTTTTGAAGAAATATGGGTAAAATTGAAGAAGAAGATGATTACAAAATAAATAAAATTGTTGCTTTTAAATAAAGATGAAAATAAAAATAAAAATTAGTCTATAATCTATAGTATAACTCACGATAAAAATGAATGAAATTTAGAGGGAGGGAGAAGAGGAGAAAATATAATAATTGGTCTTCTAAGTACCTTTTTAATTTTGGTTTTCTTTTTTTTTTTTTAATTTTCAAATTTTAGTTCTTTTTCTCAAATTTAGTTTTTTTTATCAAAAAATTGATTCTTTTATGTTTAAAAATATTTAAAAAATGTACAAAATTTGAATCAAAAGTAGATAAAAAGGAACCAAATTTTTAAGAAATGACAAAAAAAAAAGACTAAAATTAAAAAAAAGAAAAAAAATGTCTAGAGATAGAATCAATTATATTTATAAGACCGATTATGATATTTTTTTAGGAGAAAAATATAATTTTGTTTATAGAAGGTGCAACCAATCTGATGTACTATATATATATATTTTTTAATAATAATATGTATTAAAAATTTGAAGAAAGAAATGTTTATTAATGGATGTTTGTGTAAAATAGTGTAGTAGTATGGAGTATCAAGAAAAAAAATATATAGTTTCAGTTTTATTGAAAGGTGTATATTAATAATATGAATCAAAAAGAGAAATAAAAACACTTATTAATGTTTGTGACAATAATAAATTATTACTCCTAATAGTCAATCCAAACATTTTTTTTCTTATTTTAAAAATTTATCCAAACTTTTTTTAATGAATGTAGCTTTTTTATTTTAAATATGTTTTATACCAAATTTATATCAAATAATTTTTTTCAAGATCTCTAATTTGACATCTATGTTACTTATTATAATAGATACCCAAATAATTTTTTATATTTTAAAGATTTTTTAATTAAATTTTCTTATTAAATGATATATTTATAAAAAAAATAAGTATATTATTATCCAAATTAAAATATTGGCAAAACCTCCTGCGCTCCCGGGACACACCCTACCTCCATGGGAACATAACTCTTCCCTTCTATATTCTATTTAATCCTATGTATTGCTAAGAGTTTAAATTGCAAAGAGGCACGGTATCCCGGGGACACAAGAGCCTCACTCAAAAAAATTTTAGTTGATTTATTTATTCTTAAATATTTAAAGGTTGGGGCACTGCCAGTGATATCATTTTATGATTGGGTAGGTTTTACGTAAGACCTTTTCATACTTTTTAAAATAGTTATCACATTCGCTATAAAATATTACTCCATAACTTTTCATTTATAAAATAGCATTATTACTTTTTATTAATTTAATACAATTTTTAGTACTCCATACTTCAATAATTAGTTGACCCGTGTTACAACTCATCTCATAAATACTATCTTACAAAAAACTATCTTTTAAAACATCACTTTCGATTACTACACGTAACTTATTTCTCATACAATACATTATATTAACTTTGAAATTTTATTAAGATTAATTTTTTATTTATTCACAATAAAATTATTTATTTCCCCGTGCATCGCACGGGGGCATTACTAGTCATTAGTAACAACTCTAGTTTTATATCTTTAGAAAATCGTCATCATAAAGATACATCCGTATCAAATTATTTTATAACTCTTTGGCAATTCTAACAAGATATTAAACTTTATTATGAGTCATTGATTTCAACTCGTCTTTCATAGTATTTACTCATTTAATAGAATTAGTACTTCCATGACTTATATAATGTCAAATTTTAGTTCATTTTATTGTACCACATATGCAATCATTAGAAATAGCGGATATCTTATTCTTAAGACATTCTTAATGCTATTTGATGTGATATATCTGATGAAAGCACATTGACAATTGATTTAGTAAAATCAAATTCATTAAGAGAGTAAAATAACTTATTTGTTGTCCTTGAAAGTTGTTTGACTATTCGACAACTATATTACAACTTTAGAAGAAGTTTTAGTTAAATGCATTTTAAACTTCTCCACCAAACTTCTTCAACAACCACATTTCATGGTTTTATACTCCCACTAATTTTATAATTCTTAATGAATTTGACATTCCAGTTTTAAAATTCTCGTACTATGGTTAAGACCATAAAATTCATACCCTTTAAACTTTAAGGATAATTTATAAAAAAATAACTTAAGTTTCTTATATTCAATTTCTTTACATGTGGATATATATCATAATCCCTGCCGGCAATTTAAAACATGCAATAAGATCGAGTTTTCTACCAGTTCATAAGGTGTTTTGAAGACTGCTTTACTAAAAAACTCGACCATCACGTAAGTGGCAGTTTTAAGTAAATGAATCTGCAAAATATGGGTATAGATTAATCATTCAACATGCTTCCAACCATATTCAATAAAGTACGATTACGTCATTCTACTACACCAATTTATTGTGGTGTGCAAGACATTTTGCATTAAGCATAAATGCAAGCTTTTCTTGTAATTTAGTAATTGAGCATGATAATTCATCATAATTTTCATGAAATTCATCACTTCTTCCCAACCTTATAATTTTCACTTTTCTATCTAATTTTCTCAACATCATTAATAAATGCTTATCGAGCACTTATAGAATGAGAATTTTCTAGCAAAGATAGATATAACCATAATGTGAAATTTAAAATTTAAAATTAAAAATAATGTAATATCATTATTCCTTTAAGAAGGGTATTATCATAAAACTCACAATTAGCGGTGTAAACTATTATAAGAAGCTGTGTAGTTATCGTGACTCAATTTTTTGTGTGTTTTATTTGTTTTTCTTTTTTTAATGCAATTCACACAAATATCAAGATCAGTAAAAGCCTATATCATGAAATGGTTAATTCTTTTTTTTTGGAATAATTCTTTTAGAGAGTTAACCCAAACATTAATGCCACGTTTGATATCAACTTCATTATTATTTCTTTTAAACGAACATAATGTTTAAATTCCTTTTTTAAACCGTTCCTTTTGCCACGAGAACCATCAAACTTCATAATGGTTAAGGTAAACATTAATATCTCGTCAAGATGTTTATTAGTGATTTATGAATGATTTCTCACTAATTTCATAAATTTCTTGATACTTTTAACTTTAGGTATGATATACTTAATTTCTTAGTCACATTTACATGCATATATATTAGACTCAGTCTGTTTAATCTAACTCAAGCATTATAGTCATATTACTTAGCTTTATTGCTAGTATAAGAAAATGATCAATTTATTATCTTTAAGTAACAAATAAAATCCAAAACACTTTGGTGAAATTAGATTTATTTACACTATTTAAATTACTTTAATCCATTTTGTAATGGAACAGACTAGCCTACGAGTAGAGATTAATGAATATAGGTATTTTAAGAATAAGAATAATTTAATTTATTGTCATAAATACCTTAAGTAATTTAATATCATATTCAGGATCGAATACAATAAATGTATATTGAAGTTCTCCTTTGGGAGATACAACAATATATAATCATAATCATAATGATGCTTGCAAATTTAACATATAATTTGATAATTAAATATATCCATTAAAACTATTTTATCATCTTTGGACATACAAAACAGTTTGATATAATATATTAATTATCAATTTATTACATTCATATTCATAAATTAAAAAGACTAGACATCACCTTTGGGTGAATTAAAAGTCTTATAATTATGAAAATTTTAATAGCCCAAATAATAATTCCTTATTCAAGCATCACATAAATATGTGAAATTAAAATTTAATTATACAGTTTATCTTCTTTTATCATTCAGGTCAGACCACTTTTGTGATTAACAGACCATCGTTAAATGAATTTAAAATCATCCATTAAAATCTTATCAAAGATTCTCATAATAGATTACACAGCAAGAGTAATAATCAAATAACTTTTTCATAAATATGCATTCTTTAATTATTTAACAATGCATATTATATAAAAAATATAATTTTCACTTAATATTGCAGGTATAAGATTCCATTAAGCATGCATACATAATGTAATTCATAAATTCTCATAGATAATTAAGAGCCCGAAAGCATAATGTTAAAACTTGAGTAATTAAATTACTATTTTTAACAACTCAAACATGAAAATCATATCACTACATAATTGTCAAAAAATTATATTTTGATGAATAATTATTCTTAATACATTAATTCATGGCACTGTTGTCCAAGAAGGAGTTAATTTCAACTTGTTTATTTATCATAAGCAATATTTCAACATATCTCATAGTGCACATGCATCAGACAATTAACTAGTCGTCTTAAATTCAATTGAAATCACGATTCAATTATAATAGCAATAAAATGGATAGTTTCAAGAAATAACATCAACATGGATAAAACCTTTGTAAACCACATCATATATTGCTTTTAACGTGAATTCCTTGTCTTGCCAACCATAATAATTCATGGTTTAATAAATAGCTTAATGGTTCTAGTAAATTCATCAAATATTTAATTCCGTGATCTTTGTAATTATAACTTGCAAATTATAGTAGATCTTAACAAAAAATACATCCATAACTTCATTCTTAATATGATAAGATGAAAAATGTTTATTATAATTCCAATCAAATATATCATTGATTTTATACGAAAAGTCTCGATTAAGTTCTTTAGAATACGTAAATCATTAATAGATGAAAAATCATGAGATCAAAAATCATGCTCTGATACCACATGTAAGCATAATTTCATAAATAATTAATTTATTAACTGACTTGGATCTTACATCTTCATGATTCTCATACCCCATAAACACGATTAGAAGACTTACCTTGAGACGCCATTAATGGCGGTCCTCCTGTGATATGTTCCTTCGAATTGCGTCGGGAACTGGTTTCTCTCTCCTCACCTCTTTCTTTTAGGGCACAGTACGTAAAACTTAATGTGATAGAAAATTCATAAAACTGTGTATCTTTTATAGGTGGAGAGAGGACTAGATCGGATGATAAATCTTTATCAAATCACATTTTATCAATATGATTGTTATCCATAAATATATATGACCTTATTTATCTCATATATATTATTTATTTAAACCATGTCTTTATTTAAGATATTTTTTCATAATAAATATCTTATATATTTATTTATTAATGGCACTAGGCCATAATAATCTTACATAACAAGCCATGGAAAGTGACATAATTGTGCTGAGTAGGAACAGCTTGCACGACGTCACCATTTTGATCATAACATTCTCGTTTGAATTTCGATCGAGGTGTTTCTTGTGCCAAAACGATCTTCTCTTCTCAGGCTTACCAACTATGTTTCACACTTTTAGTTTTAAGCTCCACATGAACATAGAAAAATTACACAAGTTGGACATGCATTTTTCAGCATTCCTCGCACAAGTTTCACATTTTCTCCAACTTTGCACTTTTGATCCTTTTTCCTCCTAAAATACAATAAAACACTTCAAATGCATCTTTATCTCAAATATATTGAATATAAGATATTTATGCTAATATATAACAATAATTTCCATCGAAAAAGTGTTAAATTGAACACTAAAACATACTTATTTTCACTCTCATCAAGGCCCAACAAGAATGTATTGAGCATCATATTTTTTCATAACACAACTTATCTCACTTTTTTCCTAGTAACATAACTCATGGTCAATCAGATTTGCAACACAAGTCTCATGAGATATTGTTATGAGGCAAGGGTTTGATTCTTCAATTCATTAATTCCAATTCATAAATAAACATTAGATTTATTTTCCGACCATACCTACTTTCTATGCTTTCCCATGGTTAATCAATACCCTTGATAATAAATATCAAGACAAATTATTTTGCCACAGTTGCTAAGGTCGAAGAATTGAATCCCAAACCACCTTTTTCCTTTAATGTGACTATCTTCTTCCAACTAACCTAATGGGTTGACAAATAGTCTAACGAAGAACCCCGACTAATAAAAATGTGCAGTGGCTCTTTCAATATCCTTGCAAATAGAGGTATGGAAAAGAAGGTAGCTCATTTCATAGCATAGAGTGACTTGTATCACAGTGTTCAATAAAATCTCTTATTCTACCTTTGAGGGTGTTTTCTCTTTCCATTCTTTGAGTCATGTTAGAACTCTGTCCATAATTTAATAAAACATGTTTCTTCTAGGGTGTTTGTAGTTGTTTACACAAGGGAAAAATATTCCTTACACTCAAATTAATATTAATTTATTGTGCATCATGTGTTATTTTACCATTTTAACTTTATTATTAGAGATTTCAAAATAGGTTGGTGAGATGAGTTAATCCATAACACACTCTAAAATAAGTTAACTAACAAATAATTTACAAAAAATATTCTAATGTGAAATTAAACATGGTGTGTTATTGCACCAGCATCGTTGCGGCGTGAACTATGGTGGGGCTGGTTAAATATAGCCTACTTGTGGTGTGGGTCAATGCGGGACTGACCATTATATGAAAAAATTTTTTAGTAGGTTTTCAGGATGGGACATTGAGGGTTTAACTCAGATTGACAACTATACTTATAATTTAGTGCTTATTATTTACTTTTATTAATTTTTACATTTTTGTTTACTGTTTTATTCAATTCTTCACAATTTAACTATTATATAGAGATATGTGATACTAATTTACTCTTGTTATGTCCTTATGATTTAATTTATCCATTACACATTACTTTTATTACATTTTCTCTTTAACGGTCTTATCGTCATTTTATTCTAAATTATGCACGTCACAGAACATATACTGAGGTACATGGAATATCTAAATATTGTATAATAACAATTGCAAACACCGACTTATTTAAGGTGATATTAACTGTGTATGTTAAAATAAGTATATTTCAATCACCCCAACTTAATTTTTTTAATCGTGCTCTGGTAGAATCTTTGTGGTAAATGGGACCTAAAATTATGTCCTAGAGAGATTGGAGAAAAAGTGAAGCATTTCTTCAAGCAATATTCGCTGAGTAGACATAAAATGACGGTTCTAACTCCTTCATACTTGGTTGAGGTAACATTATCATTTATTAAAGTGAAAATAATTACACTCCTTACCTCTCAATACACTTTTCACATTTATAGCAGATAAGGAATTTATGAAATATTTTTTTACAACCTTTATTGACTTTTGAAGGTAATGTTATTTTTTTTATTAATAAATAAAGCAAAGTGATCTATATGTGTTATGTAAAAGTGACATTTTCTAAAATATAATATATTGAGAATTTATTTATTTTGAAACTTTTTTTTTGTATGAAAAGTGTACTGAAACAAACAAATGATAAAATGTGAAAAGTGTAATGGAATGTTGGGAGGATTAAATTAAATTCATATGTATTTTATTATGAATTTTCATATTAAAAATGTAGATTAAACTGTTTTTTTCAGGGAAACTCGCCAGATGATAACAGATGTGATTTACGACAATTTTTATACAACACAAGCTGGCCGTATCAATTTCGAAAGATTGATCAACTCATTTTACAACAAAGCCAACTTAATGACGATGGGGAGAGTCTGACTGAATTTAACAATAAGGAAATTTTAAATATTTAATGACAATATAAATATTTATAATCATGAGACTTATTTTGTGATATGATGGGAAATAGATATTGACAAATTTATCATATGTGTGGTCAGTTAAGAGACTGTAATAAAGATTAAGTGTTGAGAAAATATTGTTTGAGAATATGCAACGCGTAAAATAAAAATAATATATTACTTAAAAAAAGCACTCCAATTGAGAAAAATCACGACAAATCTTAGTCTCAATTCTCCCACTATAGATATCGTGTATTACTATATTTCTCTCTACCATGAATTAGATAGTAATTCTCACTATCGGTATTTCTTACTAGTATGATTGATCTTGTTGGTCTCTCGGGGTAAAGCCTAGATGAAGGGGGTGAATAAATTTTTACAACTTATTTTGAAATAAATCTATACTTACTCAAGGACCCAAGGTGACCTTTTAAAAATACCCTAAAGCTTGAGAAGTTCTCAATAACTGATGAGATGAACCAACAGCTGAGGTTGCTCAATTAATTTGATAATGATTTTCTTAGAGTCGAATACTAGACTCCTCGGAGAGAAGTTTAAATTTAAATGTAGTGAAAATAACTTCTACATTGTTTATGTGAGTGAAATAATAAATAAAGTAAATAAAAATTTGCCTCAGTAAAGTACTTAGCAAATTATGTAAACTAGTGAAAGCTTGTACAATGTGCTTTGAAAATGATGTGTGTGAATTTAATAGAAAGTAAAATGCACAGCACAAGTATTGACTCTAGTGGATAGGGAAATAAAAACTTTATGGTATCTAAAGTACTAGTGATGCTTGGGTACAATCTTCATCTTTGAAAAAACTTTTAGTTTATATTATTAAGTGTGAAGTGAACTTGTATAAATGATAGATAATGTAAAAAGTAATATGCATGAGATAGAAGAGTTATAGAGGTTCGAATGTGGTGTAATTCTTTTACATCTTCTTTTCATCTTCCAAGAGAGATAGTTTACAAAAGTTACAATTCTACATTCTAAACATAATATTGCTTATCCTAACCTGTTCCTTTATCTCCCATAAACTAATCCTTGACACCTTATAGAATGAAAATCAAGTCTTTAAGACTAGATCCTAACTCAATAGGTAAATTGAGAATTTTTAAGTTCCTAAGGTTCAAACTCTTTTCACTCCTTGAGTAAGTGTAGCTTAATAGTTATCTTCAATGTTTGACGGGAAAGGTCTTTGACAAGTTGTTCGTAGGAGTACCTAAGGGAAATCCTGAAATGGAAATGAAAATGCAAAGAATGAAGAAGGAAATGAAATATATAACTATTGCAAAGACAATCTATAGAGGATGCAGAAGGAAGGCACAATGTAAAAGAAAACTTTATAGAAGTTTTTAAAGGATGATAAAGGAAGAGTCATTGCGGAGGCAGAAGACCTACAAAAAAGAGAGAAGCAACTCTGATGAGAGTGAAAATAAACTATTTTAGTGTCCAATTTAACACCTCTTTGATAGAAATTGTTGCATACATTAGCACAAGTTTCTTATATTCAATATATTTGAGAAAAAAATTCATTTGAGGCGCTTTATTGTGTTTTAGGTGGAAAAAGGATCAAAAGTGCAAGTTAGAGAAATGGAGAAACTTGTGCAATAATGCTGAAAAATTCACATCCAACTTGTGTATTTTTCTATGTTGGTGTGGAAATCCAAACTAATCATGTGATACACCATTTGAAAATAAAAGAAGAGAGGGCTGTTTTAGCTTAAGAATTACTCAAATAGGAGTTTGGATGTGGAAGTTATGCTCAAAACGGTGAGACTGCGCAAGACTATTGGACCTGGACCGTCCCATTCGACCAGCCGTTAAGGTTGAATGAGGATGCATTTCTCTGCCCATATTCATATTCTTATACTCTAATTGCATGTAAGTGTGTTCTTTGACGTGAAAAATCAAAAACATCAATTTGGAGGGCCAAAAGTAAAGGGCATCATTAGAAGGGTTAGAAGGAGGCCAAAATAATCCTACACCACCTCACAAGGGGGATTACCCCCCACACCATCATCCACATTGCTTGTTCACCTTCTTGCGTGTCCCCAAGTGTAGGGAATCAATTGCAGATAAGCGTGTGACCAAGTTTATTATCGATCCCAAAGGATAATTCTATACTTACTATTTAATCTACTTATGACAACTCTAACCTAAGACAAATTTGGATTTTCAAGAGAATTAATTAAACTAAAAATGCAGAAAATAATTACTAAAAATAATAAAATAGCAAATAAAAATAAGGATGAAGTGTTCAAGAGAGAAGATAGATAACCCTAGGAGATCTAGTTAAATTGGTCAAATCAAGTCACTAGACAATCTGTTAGAATTCCTACAGATTTTATGAAAGCAATCACTTAATTATGTTAAATCCCTTTGGTGAAGTAAACTTAACACATAAATCTGGTTCAAACCCTCAGATGCAGAAGAATAATTCATACTCCATTTTAAGTACTTAAGAATTAATCCCCAATTCCCACCTAACAGTCTAAGAAACCAAATTAAAATGGGCGGCACGACTGCCTATCCTTGCCAGCATAAGTTGTGTCGGCTCTTGTGTTTCCCGATTTCGCTCTCGACTTCCATTTTTACTATTTTTACCCCCGTTTTCCACCTAAAAATATGAAATAACACCTCAAAAGCATCTGTAACACAAATTTATGCAATTCAATCAAAAGATGCTCAAATACGGATATAAATTCCACACAACGGTGCTAAATAGGACTCTAAAATACGCAGATTTTTACACTAAACAAACCACCCAAACTTAAGATGTTGTTCGTCCCCGAATAAAGAAATCGAATAAAGAAGATAGATAGTGCGTAAAATCTAAGGAAAAACATAGGATATGACAACTAAGCCATTCAAAATATAATTGTCATCAACTCCATTCATACAACTCTAATTACATGTAATAATTCATTTATAGCATACAAGTTAAGACAATTACTACCAATTAAAATGCTCCATCAACTTATTCTCACAGGAAGTATATCACTCGCACTCAAGTGTAAAAGATGTACACTTATGGAGTATGGTGTTTACACTCAAACCCAGTTCAAGTGCATGTGTATCCATAAGCTTGCCAAACGTCTCAAACTCTCCATCACTTGAAAGTATGATTCGATAATGGGATCAAAAATGACTTTTAATAGGATGTAATGTTGGCTCTTTGGTTAAGGTAGGAAATATATGGATAAAGTGACTCAAAACATGGATCAATCAAGCATGCCTATCATGATCTTTCATTCTTCTTACTCGCTTCAATCAAGCATATCATCCTCCTCAACTCTTAAATTTTTCTCTTCCACGCACAACATATATATTTTTCCCTTTTTTCCTTTCTTCTCTTTAGGTACCAGTTTTGGGCACTAACTCATGCATCCTCCATAGGGTACCAGTTTCGGGCACTACCCTAGGGTACTTGTTTCAATAGAGTACTAGATTAAACACTACTGCATGATTTTCTTTAGAGGAATTCTCAAGTTCAATCACTGTTTCAACACCAATTCCATTCCTTCCCAAGCTGTTATCAAGCTCCATCAACTCACTTTGAAAAGACATTAATTCTCCTTCATGACGGACAATCAAGGCTCAAGAATTCAGATTACTCAAGGTGGTTATTTCTCGTAGATTGCCAATGAATGAGGTTTTTAGGCTCAACGGGGCTAACTACGGATAAACAATCATATGGCAGAGAATTATTTGGCTAACTCACTCTAAATTCAAAGATGGTCTTAAATCATCTCTCATCGTCTAACATAACATGTGGTCTCAAGCAAGATAAGAGACAAGTTCTGGAATACATACACTAGAATGATACTCACCAGAAAAGAAACATCATGTGTTTATGAACATGATCTAAGGCTCAAAATCTCACATGGTTTATCAAGTAACAGAGCACTCTTATTGGTAAACAATATCTCACAAGTACACTTAGAACTTCATATCACAATATAACTTAAGTGCAATTCCTTCATCAATTTCAAGAGCATATGAATTTCTGGCAGAAATCTAATAAATAAATTCAAACTAAGCACATAACCAGAAACTCAAACAATAATACCTCAACTACTCAAGAATCAACACAATATACCACATTAAAATAAGGAAAAGAAGGCACCTAATTTATCTCCTCAACCTCTTGCAAGTTCCTCGAGTTATCCAACTCGGTCAGGCGTAGGCCTCAGACATAACTCACTTCTCTTTTCTACTCCGATATCCTTTATAATCATTAAAGCTTAAACACATCTCATTACCAATCAGAACTCATCAGTAAAATCATAGGAGAACTAAAAAATTCAACAAAAAATTAACCACAACAAATCTAGGAAACACACAAGACACACAAGACACCTGGAAGGTCATAAAAAATTTGAAAGATCAAAATAAATTCCGAAAATTTTTAAAAAAATTGACCTCCAAGCATCACACACAAGTGAAAGAAAACTTACCTTGGTGCTTCAAGACATTAGGATGCACGTCCACCCCCCCAAACTTAGTTCAAACTAAGTGAGAAACTAAGTTTGTAAAAAGTGAATCCATAGACGAAGAGACACCTAATAAAATTTCCTACACCAAACAAACACATAAAAGCAATAAAATAGGAGGGTAAGCCCCCGATAGGCGCTCATGTTTAACGTCGGAGAGTCACGGCAGAATACAAAATTTTTATAGACTACTGAATAAGAGGGCGATCTTCTTTCATCTCCACCTTCCATTACTTTCTCCCCACTCTTATCATTCACACTTACCTCCTTACCTTTCTTTGACACCATTTGATTAGTAGAATCTTCTTTTTCAAGCTTTCTAGTCTCATTCTTGTCAATCTTCCACTCAATTTTAAAATAATTTTTATCACAATCAAGATTAAACAGGCTAGGATAAAAATGATCACAAAATAGTATCCAGTGGTAAATTAGGAGGTTTCAAGTAAGCATCATCCCCTCTTCCTTTTTCTACATTCTTCTTCTCAACCTTAAATACTACATCCTCCACCATCTTTAAAGGTGTTGTTTCTCTTGCACTTATAACTATGAGACTTGCAGCAGTCGGCTTAAGCTTTCTTGCAAAACCCCTGTAATCAGATTTATGTAAGTATTCAATGTATCCATTAGAAAGCTCATCATACGTATCATCAAAATCAGTAGAAAGAATAGCTAGAAGTTCGCTTTGACATTTTTCAACTGGATCCTTAGACAGGATCAATGGCAAGCTCTCCTCTGCGGCTCCCTCTATTTCTTTGATGCTTCTACACTCATGCATATCAGTATGCCACTTCATAACTCTCTCAAGTGAAAAGACGACTTATTCATCATTAACTTGCAACTTCAGTTCCCCCTTCTTCACATTAATGTTTGCTCCTGCAATCACAAGGAATGGCCTTCCCAAAATTAGAGGAACTCTATCATCTTCTTCTTCTTCCATGTCTAGCACAATGAAGTCCACTAGAAATATGAACTTCTCCAATTTCACTAGGACATCTTCAACTACCCCCCTTGAGTAGGTCAGGGATCTATCAGTTGTTGGCGTTTGATCATTTGATTAACATGAACCATTATGGTTCCATACGATTCTATTTCAGCAGAAGCAAGAACATAAAATTATATTACCTTTCACAGGGTATGTTGAAGAAGAGAACGAATTCTCACCGGCAGCATGCGCAGTCTCACGACTTTGGGCATAACTTCCTCATCCAATCTTCGAATTAAGTGATCCATACATAAAAAAGATCCTCTCTTCCGTGACTTTAAAACGGTGTATCACACAAATAGTTTAGAGTTCCATATGATTTTATAAAAATCATGGAAGTTGACTAATAGTATCAACAAACAACCTTCCGATCTGCTGCTTTATTCCCAAGTCCAATCTTCTGCTCTACTCTCCTCCCTATTACTGTAATGTTTTAGGCACAGATTATTAAGGTTTCGGATAGCTGAGATGATCTATATATGGGCTACATTAGGGATCGGGAGGAGAAATTGGAGTCGGGCCTCCATTGGGGTTAAGTATTCAAGTTTAGCCCAAAACTTATTCTTAAGTCCAATAATAAAAATATATTCCACTAAAATATTATTACTGCATTGCCACTCTAATCCCATAATTACGTTATGGGCTCCATCTTATTATGAGCCCGTTAGTCTCCCCGCTTTTAAGATATACAATGTCTATTAATTAATTAAGTTACTGACAACTCCATTAATTAATATCTCATCCGAGAGTAGGACTTCTCAACCTCATTATTATGCCTGAATACATCCACCTGCAGGATTTACATGATAATCCTTATGAGCTCCTCAAGGGGACATCATCAACCTATATAATAGGACACAGATTCCTTTTACAATCAACAGCACACCATAGAGACATCACTATTTCCCAACTCACTGAGTTTATTGATTTAATGTTTAAATCTCACCCATTGATGAATCAAAGAGATATATGTCGGGTGCCGAATGGTGTAAAGTGTTTTTTGGTACGATGTTATCCTAAGTGTGGTGACACTTTGAACAACACTGTATGTATCTGAATGTAACTTAACTAAGTATAGAACATGTTGTAAATCAGCGAAAGACTTAACACACGGATTACTCAATCTTTCCACAAACTTTTGCAACTTTGTGGAGGCCTCATGACATAAATATCACTATTAGAAAATGTGATTACAAAAATAGACTCTTAGGTATAGAAACAATTCTTCCACCCTTCGAATACAAAATCGGATCTAAAATCCAAACACGTTCCCAAATGACAGAACCTAGACTTGTTAGAATCTAAGCCTACTTCACTGTGGGCTTTCACTTCCTGTGAACAATGCACACAAAACTTACGGGAATAATAGTAGACAACTGATATTGAACCAAGTGTTACAACACCAGTACAAACACTATGACAGAAACCTATCTAGGTTCTTTTACACTATATAGTGGGATTGCCTTTTTGATCACTTGACTTGGCAACTAGCAGCTTCCATTTATAGATGACTGCAGGCTCCAAATAATGAGTGGCCCACATAGGAGATGTAGAAATCACCCATGTAAGTGATTGGTCGTATATAGTCAGGATGATCAATTAAAGAATTTATCGAACCATAGGGAGAAAGGTACTAGAGTTTAAGCGATCTCAAATTTATCGTGATTTTATAAGGATGACTGAATGGATGGAGGATAAGCGTGCAAATGAACGCACTTAAACTAATGCAAGAAATAAGATAAAAGCAAAGATAAATGATGGGTTCCAAATGATGCAAGGATGAGTTTAGCAACAATCATGACATAGATAATAAAGTAATCATTCAATTAATTTTAATCTATCATGGACATAGCGTAAGAGCGATCACTAATTGCACCTAAACTCTCTCTTGAGATGGATAGGATGTAGGCCCTCAATAAGGCTCCCAAAAGTACATAGGATCGTGACCAAAGCAAACACCTCCCACTAGGTAATAATTACTCTACGAGTTCCCTAATGAGGTATTAAATCATAGGCAATATTCCCTTTTAAGGTACTATGAATTCACTAATGGTTTGGGTCCCCTCATCTAATCAACCAACCTCTCGATTATGCTAATCAAATGTTCTATCAAAGGGTTCTAAATCTAGAAGGATATCTCTATCTCATTCTAAATTAATGCACATGAAGTGTATGATGAAATGATTCAATGAACTGTCCTAAACACATAATTGATTTCTCAATCTAATCACACGCCCATGACAATTAATCACACATATCATCATATACATCAAGCAATCAACATTCAATGATAGAAATACACAAAGCCCATTCAAGATTAAAATCAAATTGCATAAAAACTAAATTATCCAACACCAATCATGGAGTTAATCTGACAAAGAAAATTAGTCTTCATAGTCTTAGAGAAAACAACATAGACAATGGAATCTACAAATTCCATGATCAAACTATAAAGAAGTTCACAAAAATTAGAATTAGATTCCCCTTTGAAGTCCTTCAATTGAGATCTCCTTCTTCTTCTTGCAATCTTCACTCTCCGTTGCTTCCTTGATCACTTGGATGGTGGATTTGATGGAGGAGATCAAGTGTGGATGGATGGATGAAGAATGGATGAAGATGATGGTGTAAAATGGAGGAAATGGTGTGTGATCTAGGTGTAGGAGTGAAACCCTTCAAAAATTCTCATAAAAAATTGAAATATTGGGTATTTATACCCATTGGGAAGCTTCTAGAAGGATTCTAATAATTTTCTGATCCTGTAGCAACATGGCTCGTGTGCTGCAACCCAGCCATAGGGTGGCCGTGTAGGTATTTTTGATGTCGAAAAACGACTAAGGCATACAGGGCCGTGTTGCGTAACACGGCTCGTGTGCTGTGCACGGCCGGCCGTGTTGGTGCAACCCCTATTTTTCACAATTTGTTTCGGCTCGTTCTCCATCGTTTCAACTCTGAATTGATATCTGCTTTTTCCTATGTCTTCCTTTTTGCGTCTAGGATCTATTTTTGCCTGAAAATCATACATTTAAGCTCATTCACACACTTCTCCATAAAAACACAAAACACAACCAAAATACACATAAATACGGATAAAATAATACGAAAACAAATATAAAAAGACACTAAAATCTAGGTGAAAATATCACTCATAAGAAGGCTGAAATAACCGCCCACTAAGTGGTAGTTGTTTTTGCCTTCTAGATCCTTCTAGAGCTTTGATGAGTGATATTTTTACCTAAATTTAGTGTCTTTTTATGTGTGTTTTCGTATATTTTTGTCCGTATTTATGTGCTTTTGGTGGAGTTATATGTTTTTATAGAATTGAGAGTAAATGAATTTAATCATATGTAAAACATGTGAAAAAAGGATCAAAAACAGAGAGGGAAGATGAAACGAAGAAGAAGAAACATGGTAGCAGCAACACGGCTGCCCGTGTTAGGCGCACGCGTCGTGTCGCAGCACATGGCCCGTGTACCCAACACGGGCCTGTAAGGGGAAGCCGTATGGGAACATCAATTTATCCAACACGGCCACCCATTGGCTGTGCGTCAGCACACGACTCGTGTGCCATCTTGAGTGAAGGTTGACTTGTAAACCCTGACATGACTCAACTCGTGCTGCAGCACACGAGTCGTGTCGGTGCCAGAACAGAAAATTTTTACACATCTTCTAGAAGGTCTCCAAGGGGTATATATATATCAATTCATTCAACATTTTGGATGAGAGAGATTACGAAATCCAGGTGCCCACACGCCTCCTTCATTTTACACCATATCCTTCATCAAATTCATCCATCTAATCACTCCATCATCATCTCACCATAAAGTTTCCATCCAAATCAAGTGAAAAAGCAAGGAAGAGTGGGTGATCACCAAAGGAAAAAAGGAGATTCAATTGGATCCAATTCAAGGGAGTTTTCATTCCAATTTTGTGTTAATCCTATAGTTTACCATGATTTTTAAGGTTTCTAATGTCTATGTTAAGGATCTTATGAAGATTGTAGGCTAATCTCCCTTGTGAGATTAGCAACATGAAAGTTGTTGGATAATTTGTGGATCTATGTAATTAAATTCATATGTTGATATGAATATTTGATTTTCTATCATTGATGCTTAATATCTTGAGATCTATGATGTTTGTGTGTTTGATTGTTCTAATTATATGATTAGATTGAGAGATCAATTATATGCATTAGGATAGTTGAGTGAATCATTTCATCAAACACCTCATGTTCATTATAAATTGTAAAGAGATTGAGAAATCCTTAAGGATTTAGAACCCATTGATAGAACATGTGATTAATTAGATTGAGAAGCCAATTAATTATGTGAAGGGACTCTTTAATTGAACTTAGTACCTAGTTGGGATAGTTTAATTGAGAACTAACCTTTAAGCTCTTTTGAGATTGTGAAAATGATCTACATCTTATGCATTTCGAGAGGAAGTGTAGGTGATATATGTGTTGACCCTTAATCTTACCCCTTGATACATATGAGTTTAATGCATGAATCCTTGAATACCACTTCATTAGTGTTGTTAATCTCACTTTTACTCAACTTGGAAAACCACTCATCTTTTACTATTTATTTGCTACCATTACTTGCTTTAGTATTTGTTATTTACTTATGTTTCAAAAACCAATCATTGATGTTTATTCTCTATAAAATTGCGATAAATGTGATCTCGCTTAATCAAAAAGCGCCGTTGCCGGGGAGGCAACGGTTATGAGTAACGGTTGAAGAATTGGTCAACCGACTACAAGTTATGGCTAATCAAATGGCGCCGTTGCCGGGGAGGCAACGGTTGCTAGTAGCTTGAAGAATGATCATTTTGAGTAATCTTACTAGAGACATTTTTATTTTATTTGTTACTTGTATTTGCTTTTGAAAACCTTGTTCTAACTTCTTTTGCTTTGAAGGTGTATGCAAACAAGATCCAAGGGAAAACAAATAGAACTTATTGATTTAAGGATATGCTTCGCAAGTGTCCACAACATGGTTTTCCGAAAAATCAACAAGTGGGGTTTTTCTACCAAGGTTTGGTGAATGATAAAAGAGTGCTTGTTGATACTTCGGCGGGTGGATCCATACTTGGAGTGACTCTGGAGAGGGCTATAAGGATTTTTGATGAGATTGCTACAAATGTCTACTAATGGCCATCAGAGAGAGTTAGTGGGTGCTATGAATTTGAGAGCTTTGATCAAGGACAACAGTTTAGTGTGAAGAGTGCCAGTGTGAAGCCAAGCATGCCTAGTGTTGAAATGATAGCGGCTGAGGTAATGAGACAAATGAGCTTGAGTCAAGGTGTGAATCAAGGAGTTAACATGGTGGAAGGGCAAATTGAGTAAGTGGTTCTTCCTCCGAATAGTGTTAGTAGAGAACAATGGGCTATGAAAATGCCACGTGTGGAGGATGTGCAATACATGTAAGGAAGGAATTACCAAGGTAACTATCAAAATAATTACCAAGGTAATTTCAACCACAACCAAGGTAAATATCCGCCAAGGCAAGGAGGTTTCAATAGTCAAGGAAATGGAAGCTCATATCCACAATAACAAAGGAGACAAGATAACTTTGCTTATTCGAACCCGAGCAATGCAGTTGCATATCCTCAAGGATATCATCCGGGAGCTAAAGCACCAAATAATGAAGGAAAGACAACCACCGAAGAACTCATTGAAAAGTTGATTGCATCTAATAAAGCTCAAGATAAGACAAGACGAGCTCAAGATGAATTGAGAAGAAAGGCCGATGAAGCTAATGATAAGAGGTTCAAAGCCTTGGAGTATCAAGTGGGGCAAATTGCCAATGAGTTGAGCGCAAATGAGAAAGGAAAATTTCCTTCTACCACCATTGTGAATCCAAAGGAACAATGCAAGGCAATTACCTTGAGGAGTGGAATGAATTATGAGGGACCTTCTATGCCCATTGAAGATGAGAAGGTGGAAGAGAAGGAGATTGAGGAAAATTTGGTTGAAGAAGAGTTTGTGGAAAAAAGTGAGGTTGAAGTAAAAGCAAATGATGAAACGGATGTGGTTAAGTCGGAAATTGTTGAAAAGAAATGGCAAAGAGCAAAGGCAATGAAAAAGAAAGAAGAAGAAATTGAAGTAGAAAGGGATACTTGGGGAATTCCTAAAACACAAGTACCTATTCCCTTTCCACATCGATTTCTAAAGAAGGGATTGGACGAGAAATTTGCAAAGTTTTTGGAGATTTTCAAGAAAATCCACATAAATATACCCTTTTGCGGATGCTTTGAGACAAATGCCTCACTATGCTAAGTTTTTTAAAGATATAATGGCAAGAAAGAGGAGCTTAGTGGAGAATGAGACCGTCAACTTGACGGAGGAGTGTAGTGCCATAATCAAAAGAAGTTGCCTTCAAAGCTCAAAGACCCGGGGAGTTTTATCATACCATGTGAAATGGGGAAGAATGAAGTGCATAAGGCTCTTTGTGATCTTAGAGCAAGTATCAACTTGATGCCTATGTCTATCTTCAAGAAACTTGGTATAGGGGAAGTAAAGCCTACATCCATAACATTGCAACTTGCGGATAGGTCTTTGACTTATCCTAAGGGGGTAGTGGAGGATGTGTTGTTAAAAGTTGGAAAGTTCATATTCCCGGTGGATTTTGTAGTGCTTGACATGGACGAGGATGCAAATGTTCTATTGATTTTGGGACGTCCATTTTTGGCCACGGGAAGAGCTTTAATTGATGTGTACAAGAGGAAATTGACATTGAGAGTAAATGAAGAAAAGGTGGTATTCTCATTAAGAAGTGCTATGAGACATCCGGATGAGAAAGAAGAATGTAGAAGGATTAACTTGATTGATGAGATTGTTCAAGAGAACTTGCCATTTTTCTTATCAAAGGATCCTCTTGAAACAAGCATAAGCCACTCTCTTACTTTATCTCTTAACTTTAACTCTTCTTTTTATTGTCAAGAAGATGATGATATTAATGATTACTTACATGATTTGAATGCTTGTAGGAAAATGCAAGAAGAGGAAGCCAAGTTAATGTACTATGCATAGAGGGAGTATCTTCCATTGGAGATCGAGCATGAAGAGCCCAAAGTGGAAAAAGGGAAAGAAGAATTGAAACCACTACCCAATCACCTTATGTATGCTTATTTGGGAGACAAAAAGACCTTTCCGGTAATTGTATCATCTTCCCTTTCCCCTCTAGAACTTGGTAAATTGTTAAGGGTACTTAAAGATCATAAAAGTGCTATAGGGTGGAGTCTTGATGATTTGAAAGGTATAAGTCCCACTATTTGTATGCATCATATTAGGTTGATTGATGAGAATAAATCATGCAACCTCAATGTCGTTTAAACCCTATTATGCAAGATGTTGTTAGAAATGAAGTTTTGAAATGGTTGGATGCTAGAATTGTATATGCTATAAGTGATAGTCATTATGTAAGTCCTTTACATGTTGTGGCTAAGAAAGTGGGATTAACCATTGTTAAAACGGAATTTGATGAAGAACTTGCTACAAGGGTGAAAACGGGGTAGAGAGTTTGTTGTGATTATATAGGAAGCTTAATGAAAACACTCATAAAGATCATTTTCCTTTACCTTTTATTGATCAAATGCTTAATAGGTTGGCGGGATACAAGTATTATTATTTTCTAGATAGTTACTCGGGGTATAACCAAATCATGATAGCCCCCGAGGACCAAAAGAAAACAACTTTTACTTGTCCATATGGCACGTTTGCTTTCTATAAATTGCCTTTTGATTTGTGCAATGCCCCCGCCACTTTTCAACGTTGCATGATGGCTATCTTTGGAGGATTGATTGAAAATGTGATGGAGGTGTTTATGGATGACTTTTCTATTTTTGGGTCTTCATTTGATAAATGCTTGGCTAATCTTTCCTTGGTTTTGCAGCGATGTCAAGATACAAACCTAGTCTTGAATTGGGAAAAATGCCATTTCATGGTTCAAGAAGGTATCGTACTTGGTCATCATATCTCGGAGAAAGGTTTGAGAGTTGATAAGGCGAAGGTTGTAGCCATTGAACATCTTCCCCCTCCCAAGAATTAAAAAGGGGTTAGATCGTTCCTTAGCCACTTCGGGTTCTATCGACATTTTATAAAGGATTTTTCTAACATAGCCAAACCTTTGTGCAAATTGCTTAAAAAAGATGCTCCGTTTGAATTTAATGATGAATGTCTCGATGCTTTTAGGGTGCTAAAGGAAGCTTTAACTTTGTCTCCAATCCTCGTCTCTCCCAATTGGAGTAAGCCTTTTGAGCTCCATTGTGATGCAAGTGACAATGCATTAGGAGTGGTGTTTGGTCAAGTTAGGGAGAAGAAGTTTAGAGCCATCTACTATGCCTCGAAGACGTTCAATGCTAATCAAAAGAATTACACCACAACGGAAAAGGAGTTTTTATCTGTGGTTTATGCTTTTAAAAAATTTCGTCCATACCTAGTTGGCACAAAAACGATTGTTTATACGGATCATGCCGCCATTAGGTATTTGATGAATAAGAAAGATACTAAACCAAGACTAATTCGTTGGGTTCTTTTGTTGCAAGAGTTCAATGTGGAGATACGTGACAAGAGGCGAGTCGAAAATGTCATAGCCGACCACTTGTCACGTTTGGAAAATGGTAATGAAGAGGGCACTATGGAGTTTATTAGGGATGTATTTCTGGATGAAGAGATTCTTCTTGTGGATTTCCAAAGGATGTACACTTTGTGTGAGACCGGAAGGCTGTGGTATGCAGATTTCGTGAATTATCTAGCTTGTGGCCTCAAGCCGGATCATCTCACCGAATATCAAAGGAAGAAGTTCTATCATGATGTCAAGGAGTATTTATGGGATGATCCACTTTTGTTTAAAAATTGTTCGGATGGAATCATATGGAGATGTATCCCGGAGGAGGAGAAGTTAAGTGTGATGGAAATGTGCCATAGTTCACAATGTGGAGGACATTTTGGATTTCAAAAGAATGGAGCAAAGATTCTACAGTCGGGTTTGTTTCGGCCCACCTTGTTCAAGGATTGAAAAGAGTACGTCAAGGGATGTGACCGATGCCAAAGGATTTGAAGTATAGGGCAACGTGATGAGATGCCCATGAAGAACATTTTTGAAGTTGAAGTGTTTGATGTATGGGGGATGGAATTCATGGGCCCATTTCCGCCGTCCAATGGTTACCTCTACATATTGCTTGCAGTAGATTATGTGTCTAAATGGGTGGAAGCAATCCCAACAAGAACAAATGAAGCTTTAGTGGTCAAGAGTTTCTTAAAGAAGAACATCTTTGCTAGGTTTGGAGTGCCAAAAGCCATAATCAGTGACGGAGGATCGCATTTCATAAATAAGCTTATTGAGAAGTTATTAAATGGCTATGGAGTAAATCATAAAGTATCCACACCGTACCATCCGCAAACAAATGGCTTAGCGGAGGTGTCAAATAGATAAGTAAAGCTTGTTCTTGAAAATACGGTCAATGAGAATAAAAAAGATTGGTCTTCCAAGGTAGACGATGCTTTATGGGCATATCGAACGGCTTACAAGACCGCTCTTGGATTTTCCCCATATAAGCTTGTTTATGGGAAAGCATGCCATTTACCCGTGGAGTTGGAGCATAAAGCACTTTGGGCCCTTAGGAAGTTGAATTTTGAGGAGAAAGAATCCAGAAAGAAAAGGTGTCTCCAATTGGTTGAACTAGAAGAATTTAGAGAAGAAGCTTATTCAAGCTTAAGGATTTTGAAAGAGAAGCTCAAAAGATGGCATGATGAACGGATCAAAACAAGGGAGTTTATTCCGGGGGATAAAGTCTTATTGTTCAATTCAAGACTTAAGTTGTTCCCCGGAAAACTTTGTTCAAAATGGACCGGTCCGTACCTGGTGATTGAAGTAAGAGATGATGGCTCGATAAAGCTTGAAGGGTCGGATGGAAATACTTTTGTGGTTAATGGTCATAGGGTGAAACATTACCATTCTCCCTCTCAGAGGGAGTTGGTATATGTTGACACCTTCTCATCTTAAAAGTTCGTATCCTTTTAGTAGTTTAGGGTTGTAAATATTTCTTTTTATTGTTTTGCATTTTTGGCACGGTAGGTGGATGATGCTCATGCGAGGAGAAGATATAAGACACGGTGTGCTAATGGAAGTGTATTGGTATATCTTACCACTTTTTGCAAACTTCTCTTGAACCTCTTGTTACAATTTAAGTTTGGGGGATATGGTGTGGTATCATATGTTACACTTTATGTTTGCATTCATTCTTATATTTTTGAGCCAAAGTTTGAAATTTTTTGGTGCGGTTTTGGTTCGTTTTGGTGGTGTGGAAGTTGATAATCCTTTTATTTTTGATACTAATGTTGAACTAATGATGTTTATGAGTTGTGAGCATGAATAGGGAGTATTGGAAGCATAAAAATAGGGTAAGACATGACTTAAAGTTGAAAATTAGAGAAAATAGAGTTGCAGGTACACGAGCCGTGTCGCCAACACGACTCTGTAACATGTGGCCGTGTGGCGACATCAATTCGTCCAACACGGCCAACCTTTGGCAGTGTTGCATCACACGAGTCGTGTCCTGTGCCGAGACTCGAGCCGTGTTGCCAACAAGGGCCTATAAGAAGCAGCCGTGCTATGACATCAATTCACGCAACACGACTAACTTTTGGCCGTGCTACGTTACACGACGCGTGTCGTGTCTGGAGTAAGTTTTTAAAAACCCAACTGTTAGTGCACAATTGTTCATTCCCTTCGTGTCTAAACACTCCCCGTTGTGCGGTTTCGTCTCCAAACTCCACAAATTATTAGCAAACATAAAAAAAGTGGTAAGATTGTGTGATTAGAGTGTGAATCTCAAGGCTTAAACATCATTGTTTCCATTTAATTCCAAGAACACCCAAGGTATGACACTTCGAACCCTAGTTTTCAACTGAAGGTTTAATTGGTTAAATTCTTATATGGGTTTAGGATGAAAGCATGTTTGAAGCATGTCTAGGATATTGATACATTAATGTGCAAGTTTAATTGTTGGATTGATTGAAATTGTATAAGAATTAGGGTTCATGAATATTCTGAATTTGGGGATTTTTAAAGGAATAGAATTAAGAGCATATGTTGTTGCATATTGATTGATAATGCTTTTGAGATAATTGTATTGTGTACAATAGCTTAAGCATTGAGGATTTGAGCATGATGAAATTGAAAATTCTTGTTGAATTGATTGTGAAAAATGTGATTGTCAAGTGTTTGATGAAATGTCTAAGTGAAGTTTTGAATAGAATTAAAAGTTTTTGCATGAAGCATTGCTGATCTAAGTTGTGCTCATATATAAATGGTGATAATTTATGAAATAAATTGTTGTTGAAGTTGCTTGGATTAAAATGTGAAAATCTTCGAGAAACATTGCTTGTTATGCTTGAATACATGCTAGAATCAAAACTTAGTTGAATAACTAGTGAGAATTCTAAGCAATAGACATTTTTTTCTTGAGTTGAAGTTGAAAGATAATTTGAAATATGTTGTATATTGCAGATGGCTGAAAAAAGAGTGAGGAAACGTAATGAAGATCTCATTATTGTTGAGACGGATATGGAATTATCCAACCTTGATGCAAAGTTGATGATTAAGAAAATACACCCAGATAATTTTGGAGTTGAGTTTACAAAATGGGAGAAGTATGCATTGAGGTGGGAATATATAATCCCTAAGATTAGGGCAACTCGATTTCAAGATCAAGCCACTATGGAAGGTCTTGGAATAGAGGGTGATCTGAGGACCTTGTTCAGTCGGGTGGAAATGGAAGAATTCTTCGACAAGAGACCTCCCACTTACCGCCATCTAACAGCCGAGTTTATGAGCACCCTAGAGGTTCAAAAGGATAGGAACAAGTTTCCTATATCAATCACGTTTCAATTGAATAATCAGATGTAGGAGAAGGTTCCATTGAATGAGATAAATAGGTTCTTTGGATGTTCGATTATGAGAGATCATCAAATTTTTCTACCAGGAGGGTTTTAATCAACAAAACTGGTAGAGAAAGTTAGTTGACGATGGAACAGAACCTGAGGAGTACGTTTCAAGCTCTTCAAAGGGGACAACTATAAGAAACCCGATCATAAGGTATCTTGAGAAGATCGTTTCAAATACAATTTTGGGGAGATTCAAAGCGGATCTGTTGGAGAAAAATAGTTGTACATCATGTACAGTATATATCAGGAGTTTAGAGTAAACATTGCAGCTCACTTCATTTAGCATGTTGAGAGAATGGTGAAAAGAGAAAATACTCGGGGAATTATGATTGGAGGAATGGTGACCATGATTGCTCAAGGTTTGGGCATCGACCTTAGAGGTATGCCACATATGATGGTTAGTGAGGGACTCACACACACAGCTCATAAGGATGGAGTTCCTATCATTCGTAGGAAACATGTATTGCTTAAGGCAAGATAAAGGAGCTCAATTTCCTCTCCCTGCTCCTGAGCTTACCATAGTGCACGGACAAAGAAAGAAGCAAAATTTAGCAATGGCAAGTCAAAACCACTCTGCAGTTGTGTGAGACTTCTATAGGCGGAATAGAGAAAGAGTAGAAGCAGTACTCCAACAGATGAGAGTAGAAGAGAATCCGGAGCTACGAGATCTGAGAGCTGAGCCAGAGAACATGGAGATAAGAGATGAAGAGGAACAACCGCATCAAGTGGAATTTGAAGAGCAAGCACCAGAGCCTCCAGTATTTGAGCAAGAAGAAGATGAAGCCCAAGAGGAGGAGTTTCAGCAACAACAACAGTTTATGGGATCTGGAGTGGGGATTTCAAGGTGGAACTTTTTAGAAGATGAAGTCAGGGAGATTAGGGAGACTCAAAAATCACACGGGGATCAAATGAGAGAGTTCCAAGAGGAACAATAGAGACAGAGTGTGATGATGAGGGAGATCCATGAGGGACAGCAGAGCAGAGATTATAATGATGAGCAAGCGCGTGCCCATTCGAACAACATGGATGAGATGCTCATGATGATGTTCAATTTCTAATTTTTGGGGTCATCTCGTGCCTACACTCCTTGGGTAGCTTATCAAAGAACACCACCCCCTCCATCGAAAAATTGAAGGGAGTACTTTCAGTGCTCGACACTTCTTTAGCTCATTTTTAGCTAATTTAGGGTATTATGGATTTGATACTTCATTTGTTGTTTTGGAATGATTTCTATATTTAGGATTTCTTTTCAATTAAGGATGAGATGAGATGTGTTTTATCTTGATTATGGATGGGTGAATTTTGTGTTTTATTTCTTTTGTGGTGAATTTTGTTCTTGTTTGTTGTGTTTGATTTGTTTATTGTTTGTTATGACCTTTTGTTTTGTGTGTTTTATTCTTGTTAGGGATTGTTTTGGTGGTTTATGTTTAGGGAGGTTGTGAGTCATTTTTGAATATGATTGATGACATGTTGTTGTGATAAGTGATGACAAGTTATGATTAAGAATCTCTACACTTTCGAATTGTGACATATTTTATTTAACTTGTTCAATTTAAAGATGGATGTGGTGTAATAAGTCCTTAAGGTTCGAGAATAACCTTGTGAGAATTTGAGCCTCAACCGTGCATACATGGTATTTTTTTATGAGTGGATCGGTTGTGTTAGATAAGCTAGAACTTGCTCACGGACTATAGGAACGAGCCCAATTTGTGGAGATTAGTGAAATGATCTAAGGTCATCCTTGTTATTATAGTCATTGCCATATATTTTCCTACCATGAACATCATCCCCTAGTCAACCACTTTGAGCCTTTAAGCCTATTCTTGTGAATCTAGCACATTACAAGCCTTGATTACCCACATGAGCCTAATATATTTGCCCTTTTGTGTGAGTGATTGAGGAGATGGTAGCTAGGAAGTTTTGATAAGTAAGAAAAAGAAGAAAGGAAATGGTAAACAAGTAAGAAAAGGATGAAAAGAGTATAAACTAGAATGGACATGCAACATCAAAACAAGAAAATGAGCAAAGCAACAACAAAATGCTCAAGAAAATAAAAATCCAAAGAAGGAAGCATGCATTAAAAGAAGCTCAATTCAAGGAAAGTTGATGATTAGTGCTTGTGATCATTAAAGAAAAGAAAGGAAGAAAGAAATTGTTAAGGAATGGAAGAAAGTAGCTACCTCTTCGATTACTTACACTTGATTAGTCACTTGTATCCATATTCTTCCTACCCTACCAAAGAGCCTATCATTACATCCAAATTAAAGAGCTTTTTTATCATTGATTGAAACTTTGGTGGTTTGTGAATGTATTCCAAGAGCAAGCTTATAGCGAGTCGAGCCAATTGGTTAATGAGTAATGATTTACCCTACTTGAAAGAGTGTTGAGTGAAATTGATAATCTATGTGAGGCTTGGACTAAAAAGGGACTATATTACACTTTGTTCTCATATGATTGAACTTGTTAAATCCTCATGTCATGAGTTTAATATTGTAGGATGACTTAGCATAAATTGTGATTCTTATGGCTATCGATGTGTCATTACTTATGTTCGTTTAGTCTTTTCCTAGGTGAAAATATCATCCCTTGGTTATTCATTTTCGTTGTTCGGGGACGCATAACACTTTAAGTTTGGGGGTGTGATGAGTGATATTTTCACCTAGATTTTATGTGTGTTTTCGTATATTTTTGTCTGTATTTATGTGCTTTTTGGTGGAGTTATGTGTTTTTATGGAATTGAGTGTGAATGAACTTAATCATATGTAAAACAAGTGAAAAAAGGAGCAAAAATGGAGACGGAAGATGAAACGAAGAAAAAGAAATAGGGTAGCAGCAACACGGCTGCCCGTGCCAGGCACACACGTTGTGTCGCAGCACACAACCCGTGTACCCACAACAGGCCTGTAAGGGAAAGCCGTGCGGGAACATCAATTCATCCAACACGGCCACCTATTGGCCGTACTTTAGCACACGACTCGTGTGCCGTCTTGAGTGAAGGTTGACTTGTAAACCCCAACACGACTCGACTCGTGCTGCAGTACACGAGTCGTGTCGGTACCAGAACAGGAAATTTTTACACATCTTCTAGAAGGTTTCCAAGGGGTATATATATCAATTCATTCAACGTTTTGGAGGAGTGATTTCAAAATTCAGCTGCCCATACACCTCACATACAAATTCCGTCATTTTATACCATATCCTTCATCAAATTCATCCATCTAATCACTCCATCATCATTTCACCATAAAGTTTCCATCCAAATCAAGTGAAGAAGCAAGGAAGAATGGGTGATCACCAAAGGAAGAAAGGAGATTCAATTGGATCCAATCCAAGGGAGTTTTCATTCTAATTTTGTGTTAATCCTATAGTTTACCATGATTTGTAAGGTTTCTAATGTCTATGTTAAAGATCTTATGAAGATTGTACGCTAATCTCCCTTATGAGATTAGCAACATGAAAGTTGTTGGATAATTTGTGGATCTATGTAATTAAATTCATATGTTGATTGGGATATTTGATTTTCTATCATTGATGCTTAATATCTTGAAATCTATGATGTTTTGTGTGTTTGATTGTTCTAATTATATGATTAGATTGAGAGATCCATTATATGCATTAGGATAGTTGAGTGAATCATTTCATCAAACATCTCATGTTCATTATAAATTGTAAAGAGATTGAGAAATCTTTTAGGATTTAGAACCCATTGATAGAACATGTGATTAATTAGATTGAGAAGTCAATTAATTATGTGAAGGGCCTCTTTAATTGAACTTAGCACCTAGTTGGAATAGTTTAATTGAGAACTAACCTTTAAGCTTTATTGAGATTGTGAAAATGATCTACATCCTATGCATTTCGAGAGGAAGTGTAGGTGATATATGTGTTGGCACTTAATTTTACACCTTGATACATATGAGTTTAATGCATGAATCCTTAAATTACCACTTCATTAGTGTTGTTAATCTCACTTTTACTCAACTTGGAAAACCACTCATCTTTTACTATTTTATTTGCTACCATTACTTGCTTTAGTATTTGTAATTTACTTTGTTTCATAAACCAATTATTGATGTTTAGTTTCTATAAAATTGCGATAAATGTGATCTCGCTTAAGTTCTAGCATCGACCTCCTTGTGGTTCGATAAATTCTTAAATTGTTAAACCCGATTATAAGTTATGGCTAATCAAGCTTCCGGATCTTTCCAGTTTGCTCCAGGGTCTTCAAGGTCTGTATTTGACTTGGTCTTTGCATCCAACAAGTTCAGCACTTCAACCACAACAACCCTGAATGCAACATTAAGCACAATACCAGTTGAAATAACAAAACAACGTTAGTGGTTAACAAAATAACGTTAGTGGTTAACAAAATAACTGGTGGAGGACAGGTGTGATTCCAGATGTGATGACACTATTTTCAACACTTCACATCAACAATCTCCCCCAATCATATCTATCCGCAACCACATAACCTGATGCAGGAAAATAATGCAGAACAAGATATCTAAAGTAATACATCAGAAGTTAGTTCGACAGTTGTGCAAAAATAACTAAGCACTGTAAAGCATAATTACCAAAGTGATTAAAGATAACCACTTAAGTAACATACAAGTTCAGAGCTTATATCATAGTTTAAACAAAAAATAAAGTATCCAGTCACCATCAGAAAATAAATATCAGTTTAACATCCCATCATCAAATAGTTAGAAAAGTTAGTGAGGCAGCAGCAGCTTTTAGTCATCATCAGCAACAAGCATGAGCACTTTGATCTCTTTACTAATCTCCCCCTCACCATCTGAACTCCCCCTAAGTTGCAGCATTACCAGCAACACCACCAGCAGCATCACCAACATCAGGAACATATCCAGCAATATTTCCTTCTTCCAGTTCATCAGTGATGTCCTCAATCAGAATTCCTCCAGAGCCAGAGCTTTCAACTGCAGCAGGTTGAGCAGCAGCAGCAGCAACATGTATATCTCCCTCTGTGGGTGTGGATAGCAGCTTACTCCAGAAATGAGCTCTTTGTTCTAGAATGTCAGCTTGTCTGTTCATAGCATGGGCTTGGAGTCTGAGGTTTAAGACATGGCGTGCCAGGGCAACAACTTGTTGCTCAATGTATTTGCTGTTCAGAGTAACAGAGATAACTTCTCCAGCTTGTGCAGAAATGTCAGTGCGAACCAAGTGTGGGCATTATCAGGAGCAACATTTTGAGTACCAGCAGTTAGACATACATAAATGAACCGAAACCGGCGGTTCGAACCGGAAAATTGCTAGTTTTAACCGAAACCGGAACCGCTGGTTCCGAAACCGGCAAAAAAAACCAGAACCGACTAAGGAAGGTTCGGTTCCGGTTCCTCATATTTGGGAAAAAAACCGGCGGTTCCGGTTCGAACCGTTGGTTTTTTAATTTTTTTTTATTTTTCACGCTTAAAATCCAAAAAAAAATAATAAAACCGAAACAAAAACCATCAGTTCTGGAACTGAAAGCTTCGTACCCCGGTTTCTGTTCCAGTTCCCCCTATCTTGGAACTGGAACCGCCGATTTGGAATCGGAACCGACAGTTCCGAACCGGGGTGCATGTCTACCAGCAGTAGCAGGGGGAGGAGCAGGGTTCACCTAGGGTAGATCAACTACACGGTTACCTTCAAGCAGTGGTTTAGCAATACCAAGAACTAGAGCACTTGAGGAAAGAAAATCACTTTTACCTTTCCTAGCACCTTGATCATCTAACAGACAGTGAATCAAAGCAGGATAAGGTAACTTACCAACCTTGGAGATATTTCCACCATAACTGATCAGATTCTTGTAAATCACTCTACCAAGGTTAAAAGGCAGGTTCTGTCCTATCTTATAGATCAACACAGCATGCTCAGTGGTAACTCTAGTGGTATTGGAGGAAGGCAGTCAATGTAAACACATAGCTTGTGCAAGATTGCATGTAAACTAGTCAGACTTGGACTAAACAACTTCTTAGGCCAACTAACAATTAAACCTCCAGTTATCAGAAACACAATCTCATCCATATCATCAATTTCATCAACACTCTCAGTATTCACAGTCCCTAAAAACTCATTAATCTTTGTAGGAGAAAAATCATAATCTCACCCCTAAAGAAAATTCTTCCAAATTTGAAACTTGTACTCTTAATCATACTAGCATAGATATGTGCATAAAACTCACATACACAATTGGTGTAGAATGAGGTAGAGTATCTGAGTGATTTCACCAAGCTTCTCTCTCTGAAGAAGTTGATGAGGTTGTGTGGAGTGATGTCTGCATCCTTCATCTTTCTTTCATGAATTATGTCCTTCTTGGCGAACTTTTTGTATCTGGCCTTGCCATCAGAGAAGTAGAAATTCCCAACTCCAAAGTTTTCAACATCATAGTTAGAGTCATCGAATATATCTCAGCATCATCAGGGGACTCATCGCCATCATCATCTTTGGCTTTGTCTTCACCATCAGAACTCTCAACATTTTGAACATCAGTATCCTTATCAGATTCATCAGATTCTACACCTTCGTCAGCATCTTCAGGTGCATCCTCTTCATCATCAGAAGATAAAAATGAATCATGGTTAGTATCAGAGGGTTCTACATCTACAACAGTAGGTGTTGGCACTGAGGCAGCAACATCAGCGGCAACATCATCAATCAGCTAGTTCAGATCAACATTTTCCTCATCAGATTCATATGGTGTTGCCTCAGGAGCGGTAACATCAGACACAACTTTCTTTTCTCTCCTTATCTTTTCAAAGCTTTGCAAAGATCAGCAATAGTAGGATTTTCACCTGTAGCATCTACATCCATAGAAGTTGCTTCATCAGAATCAGAGATAGAGATAGAGGACTTCCTTTTTCAGAGGTGGTTGCATCCTGTGTAGTGTCTTTCTTGCGGAGTCTAATCGACCAACACTATGGAGGCGCTTTACGCTTCAGACAGATGATTTAGCAACCTTTGACATGATTGGAATCGGTGGCGGTGGCGATGACGATGGAGAAGACACTCGTGAATTTTGTTCAGCACGAGTAGGTGATGTATTTGGAGATGTAGAGATAAGGACTTGATCAGGATTCTGAGTCTCAACATTCACTATGGGTAAGCTTTCTTCTGGAGTCACAAAAGGGACAATGGCGGATTGGTTAGGAGTATTGGTGGGAATTTTAGAGTGAGCTTCAGTGGGAATGGATGGTTCAAGGATGGGATTTTCAATTCTTTAAATATTAATGTTCGACCCAGTGAACTGAGTTCGAAGAGATTCAAGAATCGAATCTAGTGTACCAGCTGGAAGGATAATACTCTGAAGAATAGGGGTTCCAGAAACAAGAGCAGTCGGTTGTGTAGCAGCATTCAGATTGACATCTGGTGTAGCATCCAACGTGAAATTTTTGGCCATTTCAGCTAGGGTTTGGAGTGGATTTTGTGAGGAAGAAGGTTTGGATTTGAAAGTGGAACGGGTTGCTTTTGGAGGTGCCATTTGAAATGTGAAAGAGACAAGCTTTTATCGATAATAGTGAGTGAGAAGATGAAACGGGGGATCATACTCAAGCACACAAATATGTCACATCAAACATTATATTCCAAGTTATATAGAGAGAATGAACAGTAGTGGGATGAAAGTTATTTCCACTAATTAAAAACTGCAAATAACGTGTGAAAGAATATGCAATGCAATAGTTTATGAGAACTCATGGCCACTAGCACATTTTTCTTTAAAAATCGGCCGTGATATGGAGAAACAATTATTTACGGAAATTAAAAATGCAGAAAATATAAATACTATAATTTCTATCACTTAATGTATTGAAAACAAATAATTTAATAACAGTTTTATTAAGGCAAAGACATTCTGAAAAAATCAATCAAGGATGAATAATTTAGGCACACATACATTTTTATCCTTTTGTGGATTTTTTGATGCACTTAATCTCAAGAATTCAAACTACCTTTCAAAAAGATAACATCGTGGTTGTTAGCCAGGTGTGTCTGGTTACTCAGTAGCAGTTCAAAAGTGTTCTTTGTTCCCTTTTTGAAACCATAACAGCCTTTTAAAAAGAACACATCGTGGTTGTCAGCCCCGTGTGCTTAGTTACTCTGCATGTTCGGACCTTTGATTTTTTAAGAACTGTGCTTTTAGTGTATGTCCAGTAATACCTCAAGATTGAACCAGAATATAGTTAGCAGCAACAAAATAGGTCACCAAATCACCTAATTTCTATATAAATTGGCAAAACTTACAGTAGTGTTGTCTCGAGTGTCGAAACACTCTAAGCAACATCATGCATGACTTTATGGAATGCAGAGTCCAAGAGATTTCTTGAGTGACGAAAATCTCTCGAAATCAAGTGCTTTTGTGAATATGTCAGCAAGTTGTTTCTCAGTGGAAATATACTCCAATTTGACTACTCCTTTCTGAACTAAATCTCTTAGAAAATTATGTCTAATGCTATAGTTAGTGAGTGTTGAACTGGATTTTTTGAAATGTTTATAGCACTCGTGTTATCACAGTGAATTATTAAAGTGTCAGTCTCAAGCATATAATCATATAGCATCTTTTTTAACCAAAGCAACTATGTGCAACAACTTCCAGCAACAATATATTTAGATTCAGCAGTGGATTGGGAAATGAAATTTTATTTTTTAGAATGCCAAGAAACAAGATTGTTACCCATGTAAAAACATCCACCACTTGAGCTCTTCCTGTCATCACAATCACCAGCCCAATCATCTTCACTGTATCCAACCAGAGAGCTATTAGTGTCCTTTGAAAATCATAACCCCATGTCAGCAGTTCCAGCCACATATCTGATAATCCTCTTCACAGCTTTCACATGAGATTCCTTGGGATTTGCTTGGTACCTAGCACAAACACAGACACTATACATAATGTCAGGTCTACTAGCAGTTAAGTACAGAAGACTACCAATCATAGATCTATACAAATTGTGGTCAACATCAGGGCCAACATCATCTCTGCACAGTTTCTGTGATGTTCCCATAGGTGTTTTCATAGGCTTAGCATTTTCAAGACCAAATCTTTTCACCAAGTTTTTAGCATACTTACTCTATAAGATGAAAATACCACTATCACTTTGCTTAATTTGGAGCTTTAAAAAGTAATTTAGGTCACCAACAAGACTCATTTCAAAAGTGGTAGTCATGGCTTTCACAAAGTTGTCCATCATGACTTGAGATGTTGCTTCAAATACAATGTCATCAACTTAAATTTGAGCAATCAACAAACAATTTGATTCATGCTTAATGAAAAGAGTTCTATCAGCCTCACCTCTAATGAATCCAAGTTGAAATATGAAGTCAGTTAGTCTACCATACCATGATCTAGGAGCTTGCTTTAGACCATACAAAGCTTTTTTCAATTTATACACATGATCAGGATAGAAAGGATCAACAAAACCTTTTGGTTGTTCAACAAAAGTTTCTTCATTTAAAATTCCATTTAAAAAAGCAGATTTATGCATTTGAAATAGTTTGATACCAACAAAGCATGCAATAGCCAAAAGAAGCCTAATAGACTCTATTCTAGCTACAGATGCAAATGTTTCATCAAAATTTATCCCTTTAACCTGTGTGTATCATTGTGCAACAATTCTAGCTTTGTTTCTTACTACATTACTAGATTCATTAGTTTTTTTCTTGAAAATCCACTTAGATCCTATGACATTAGTGTTTGTAGGCCTAGGGACTAGACTCCAAACATCATTCCTAGTGAGTTGTTCAAGTTCCTCATGAATAACTTGAATCCAACATTCATCTTTTAAAGCTTCAGAAACATTTTTGGGTTCTACAGAAAAAAATAACATTCAGCACACACCTGATTACATATGTTGGATATGCAAACTGATCTTACCACATCTCTGAATTTACCTTTCCTTCTGATTTGAACACCAACTGAGGATCCTCCTATGATCTGTGAAGAAGGGTGATCCTTCTTATATCTGTAGATAAGAGAATTTTTAGAAGTTCTGTGGATCTGATTCACATCATTTTCTGACTCATTCTCAGATGTTATAGGTGATGTGATCACATTTGGTTCAACATTGTTCGCTGGTTCTGCAATTTCAATCAGATCAGAGATGTCATTTTTCATCTTTTTACCTGCAATATTAGATTTATCATCAAATACCACATTTACAGATTCTTCTGGTTCTAAGATTAAAGACTCTGTATACTTTGCTATTCTTTGAATAACCTAAGAAAAGACCTTTATCACTCTTAGAATCAAACTTTGAAAGATACTCTCTATCATTCAGAATATAACACATGCAACCAAACATATGAAAGTATTTCAGATTGGGTTTTCTCCTATACAGCAACTCATAAGATGTAATAGAACTACCTGGTCTAAACAAAATTCTATTAGACACATGACATGCAGTGTTAAATGCCTCAGCCCAAAATCTTTTAGACACATTCATTGAAGTAAGCATGACTCTAGTCATTTCTTGCAGAGTTCTATTTTTCTTTCAGCTATACCATTTTGCTATGGGGTTCCAGGAGATGAAAACTATTGCACTATACATTTCTTTTCACAGAATTCAGAAAATGTGTTATTTTCAAATTCTCTATCATGATCTGTCTTAATCCTACAATCTTAAGATTGAAAGCATTTTTGAACCTTTTGTAAATAACTTTAAACACATCTGATTTTTCTCTAATGAATTCAACCCATGAAAATCTAGAAAAATCATCTACCACAACCAAAGAATACTTCTTACCACCAAGACTTTTAGTCTCCATAGGACCCATAAGATCCATGTGAAGCAATTCAAAACATCTTAAAGATGTGCACATAGTGGTGATTTTGTGTGAAGACCTTACCTACTTACCTTTTTGGCATGAACCACAAATGGGAGGGTCTTGGAAACTGAGCTTAGGTAATCCTTTAATAGCTTCCAATTTAACCAATTTTTGTAAATTTCTGTAATTTACGTGGCCAAGTTTTTGATGCCAAAGTACACTTTCATCATATTGTGAGATGTTGCAGTAAGTGTTGTTACCAATCAGATAATAATTATCAACAGATCGATTACCAACCATCACACACTCATCAGTTTTATTCAACACAAAACATGAATTCTTATCAAATTTCACATGCAGATTATCATCACATAATTTATTTATGCTTATCAAATTAGCACGCAAATCTTCAACATGCAGCACATTCTTCAAATTTGGGAAACCTTTAACATTTAAAGTTCCTTTACCAACAGTGTTACCCTTAGAGCCACCACCATAAGTAACCTTACCACCATCAAAAGCTTCATAATCTTTCAAATATTCAACATTTCCAATCATATGTCTAGAACAACCACTATCAAATACAATAAACCAGGTACACATGCTTGTAAAGAAGTACAAGCCACATTAGATAGCACTTTTGGTTTTCTTACCCAAGTAGTTTTTGGTGTGTGTGAATACTTATGTGGCAACATTTCAGGCAACACTTTTCCAAAGAACAAGTCATCTTTCAGTTTAAAACAAAATAGACGAATGTGACCAGGAACTGGACAGTAATGACAGATAAAAGTTCTCTTGCCTCTCAGTTTTGGAAACTTTTTAGAAAAACTTTTTGATCTAGGTTTCACAAAATTTACAGGTTTTTTCAAAACTAAAAGGGTTAGAATTTTCAGAAAATCTAAGACCACTCATATCAGATTTACCAACACACAAAGCTTTATTCATGACAAATGTACTCTTAGAGTATTTTTTGAAACTTAGTGTTGAAGCAGTCAATTGTTCCTAGAGTTTTAAAATTTCAGCATCCTTTCTAGTAAGATTTGCCTCAAGTCTTGTGATGGTTTCAATCAAACCATCATTATCTTGGATGACCTTTTGAAGTTCTTTCAAAAGTTCAGCAATTTTGCTTTCCAATTGCTCTTCAGATGTACTTGCTCTAGTATAAAAAGTATAAGTACATTTCACATCAGAAACAGAAATAGACTAAACCTTGCTTAATGTAGAAGTAGATGTCACATAAAACTCAACATCTGAGTCATTTCCAGAAAGTCCTTCACTTACACATTCTGACAGAAATGCCAGCTCTTCATCCTTTGTCTCTTAATCACCTTCAAATTCATCATCACTCAAGGAAACATTTAAGTTCATCATTCTCTTCAAAAGAGTGTTAGCACATTCATTTGCATAATGACCAAAACCAGTATATTCACTACAAATGAGGGTCTTTGAGTGGGTCTACCAGTATGACTTTGAGGAGTATGAGGAGAATGTTCTATCCTAGGCTGAGTATTTGCTTTAGACTTGTTTTTCTATTTTCTCAAATAAGCTTCAAATTTATTAGTAAGTAAAGCAATATTATCAGTGTCATCTGAAATGTCATCAATATTTTCATCAACTTGTGAAATTTCAGTAATGGTTGATGTCTTTCCAGAACATGAAGGTGCATCGCTTTTAAAAACAACAACACGTTTTCTATGGTATGCAGAATCTTGTTATGACATATCCATTTCATAAGTTTTCAAAATGCTCATAAGCTCATTATGACTCATAGTATCAGTATTCCTAGCTTCTTTTATAGCACAAACTTTACTATTAAATCTCCTAGGAAGTGTACGAAGTGTTTTGTTTCCTAACCTGGAATTGGAAATTGGATCACCAAGTGATTGCAGCTCGTTCACGACTTTATACAGCGTTTCATTGTAAGAGTTGATAGTTTCATCTTCTCTCATCCTCAAGCTTTTAAACTTCGTGCTTAGCAGCCTTGCCTTTGCTCTTTTGACACTACCAGAACCTTCACAGTGTTTTTGTAGTCTTACCCATGCATCTTTAGCAGATATGCAGTTCTGAATCAAGTTGAACATCACTGAATCAACCGAAGAGCTAATTGCGTTGAGGGTTTTACAGTTGTGTGCAGATAGATTGCTCTCCTCGATAGTCCATTTGAGTTCATCTTTGAGAATCTGATCTCCATCTTTGTCTTCTTCAGTGGGAGGCGTCCATCCAGACAAAATGATCTTCCAAGCTTTATTGTCATATGCTTTGATATATGACCCCATCCAGCTTTTCCACAAGGCATAATTTGTTCCATTAAGAATGGGAGGACGGGTGACGGATGCAGAGTAATCTATAATAACTCAACACTTAAAACCAGGAATCAACACTTAGTGTTGTCAAGTATTAGCTCTGATGCCACTTGTCGTGTGCCCAATGGCGCAAAGTATGTTTTTGGTACGATGTTGTCCTAAGTGTGGTGATACTTTGAACAACACTGAATGTATCAGAATGTAACTTGACTAAGTATAGAACAAGTTGTAAATTAGCGGAAGACTTAACACACTGATTACTCAATCATTCCACAAATTTTTGCAAGTTTGTGGCGGCCTCATGGCATAAATATCACTATTGGAAAATGTGATTACAAAAACAGACTCTTTGGTGTAGAAACAATTCTTCCACCCTTCGAATACAAAATCGGATCTAAAATCCAAACACGTTCCCAAATGGAAGAACCTAGACTTGTTAGAATCTAAGCCTACTTCACATGTGGGCTTCCACTGCCTATGAACAGTGCACATAAAATGTACGGGAATAATAGTAGACAACTGATGTTGAACCAAATGTTACAACAACAGTACAAAAACTATGATAGAAACCTATCTATGATCTTTTACACTGTATAGTGGGATTACATTTTTGATCACTTGACTTGGCAACTAACAGCTTCCATTTATAGATGGCTGCAGGCTCCAAATGATGAGTGGCCCATGTAGGATATGTAAAAACCACCCATGCAGGCTCAAACAACCGCCCACTAAGAGGTAGTTATTTTCGCCTTCAAGATCCTTCTAGAGCTTTCGGATCTTTCCAGTTTGCTCTAGGATCTTCAAGGTCTGCGTTTTACTTGGTCTTTGCATCCAACATGTTCAGCAATTCAACTGCAACAATCTTGAAAGCAACATTAAGCATAACACCAGTCGAAACAACAAAACAAAGTTAGTGGTTAATAAAACAACTGGTGGAGGACATGTGTGATTCCAAATGTGATGACACTGGTCTCAACACTTCACATCAACAATGTATACTGGCTTACGTGTCGAGGTTATTGTACAGGGATTAAGAGTATGAATATTCATAATAATCGAGATCAAGTTCTCCTATATAGTCAGTAGGTGAACGATCTCAAGCGATCCTGCTCAATACACAAAATGCACTAACGTGATTCTATAGTTCAGAAAAACTAATACCAAATCACACTACAACCATCCCAATAAAGAGTCCCCGTCTATCTCGATTGTGAGCATCTATTTATATTTTATAAGAAAACTGATAATATGATCTTCCGCGTGTTGTCGTACAACATATTATCTACATTATAAAGTAAGTGGACTATTGCATCGTACATATAAATAAATTGTAAGACACAATCATTTGATCATATGATTCTCATTTCAAATTCATTGTTTAAACATTGTTCATACAAAAAGCTAGAGTTTTAGTATATAATTCAATAATCTCCCACTTATACTAAAAGACTATGCTGTCAACTCCACTGCCATACATCTGATTCCCGCTCTCACTACACGACCATCAAAAGTTTTTGCCTTAATGTCCTTGAAAAAGGATTTTACTAGGTTATCATCTGATGCAATCTAGAGGACAACAACCTTCCCCTTATTATACGATTTCTCGTAACAGGTGGTACTTGCGCTTAATGTATTTAATTGCTTATGGACTCGTGATTCCTTCAAGTTTGCAACTGCACCATTATTATCAAAATAAATTGTAATAATCTTGGGCAAACTTAGAATCACATCTAAGTCCATTACGAAGTTTCTAGAGTCATGCATGTGGATTTGGCAGCCTCATAGGCTCCAATTTATCATCTTTCCATAGTGGAGTCCGAAATATATTTCTATATAACACTCCTCTATATTATGACTCAACTTCCAAAATAAACACATAACCTTGAGGTGGATTTACTGTCATCCCTATCTGATTTGAAAAATTCGAATCTATGTAACCCACAAGAAGTAGTGAATTTTGTCTGGTAAGGCCACATATAATATTTGGTCCTTTTCAGGTACATAATTATATGTCATACCACAGTTCAACATTCTTGTTTCGGGTTACCTTGATACCCACTGTTCATGCCTTCGGCAAAATAGATATCCATTCTCGTGCGCATTTTTTAGACTAAGCTTCTTTATTCACCGAAGCATAAGGAACCGTCTTCATCTCCTTTATCTTCTTTTGTGTCTTAAGATACATTTTCTTAGATAAAGTCACATACTAAAACGAGTAAGGATAGTATCATTTCATGAAGCTTGAGATAAGCACAATATCCTATCTTGTGATCACCATGATCGCAAGGATAATATCTTGTTTCTCTTAAATCCTTCATTTATGCCACTTTATTAACCATACCCATACACTAGACAATACTCTTTCATTGTCTCCACTGAGCAAGATACTATCTACGTATAGTACAAGAAATACCACCACATTTTCGTCATTCTTTTCAATACACAAAACACATCCGCGTATTGAATAAATCCATATCATGGGATTTCCTCATCAAAATGGATATTTCATTATCTTGAAGCTTGCTTTAGTCCATCGATGGACACCTTTAAGCTTACACTCACAATGCTTTTCGCTCTTTTCAATGAATCACTATGGTTGCTTCACATAGATGTTTTCTTCAAGATTTCCAATCAGGAAAATTATCTTGACATCTATTTGCTATTCCTCATAATCAATATAATTAGCAACAAATAAAAGAATCTGGATCAACATAGGCATGGCTACCAGCGAACGGGTTTCCTCATAATCAAACCCTTTCTTTTTTTAGTATACCTTTTCGTAACAAGCTTTGCTTCCAAGGTTTTCACCTTACCGTATGATCCTCTTTTATTTTGTATGAGCCACTTCCAATGGCTTTTACACCATTTAGTAGTCCTACAAGCTCCCAGATTTGATTTAGAATCCATAGATTCTATTTCAAAAATCATTGTAACTTGCTAAGATATCGCATTTTTATCTTGTAGTGCTTCGTCGTACCCGTGAGCCGATTTCATGTTTACTAGGGACCAAGTCTCACGACTTTTCTAAAATATGAATCTAACGGGTTGTAGAACAACCCCCCACTATGACAAAGCGCAACACGCAATTGTGTATCAGACGTGTCATGCAATGCAGTTTAATTGTGGTATATCCTCTTGCACAATTGGGACTATACTTTGTGTTTTCTTTCTCACATCCTTTAGAACAACTTATACATGGGTATGTGATTTATTATATAGTCATTTTCCAAAAAATCTAGTGTTTGTGTAAACAATTACCCTTCGATCTTTTGGACTAATAAACCATCCTTCTTTTTTCTAGGATATCCCACAAATAGACAAACATCATACGACATGCTGTTTCTGGGGCATACCCATAAAATGAATAGTAATTTCCAAATAATTCATCATCTATCTAATCATTTCCATAAGAGTCCTATTCCCTCTTTCCGTCACACCATTGAGCTGGGGAGTTCATTTTTGAATGTTCCTCTCTCTCTTACTAGATTAGAAGACTCGTTATTAATTACTATTTGTTGCATTCGGGGGATAAACATGATTTAAGAGTGTACAAATTGTTACCAATGTACAACAACAGACTATAGCTTCATCCCTCATTACTATGATCATGTCATTTAAATGAAATGGAATATCCATTCGTAAATGCATAGAAACTGAAATGAAAATCTTTATATAAAAATGTACGTAAAGACAAATTCTCATAATCAAACGTTTATTCATATCATAAGATAAATAAGTAACTCCCCTTGCAACAACAACTACTTTTGTAGTATACCCTGCACTCAATAATCTCATCATCACTTAGTTACACGCTTTTAGTTATTTCGGTATCTACACACGTTGTGTCAGTAGACGCCATCACTAATCATGCTTCAACAACTAGTGAAAGAGATACTAACCTTATTCACCTTGATAAAATTGGCTTTCCTTCGCCACATGTTTTATCAGAAGTTTCCCACCATATACACCGATCATAAATAATATAAAATAAAATTCACCGACATCTCAAGCACCGTGAGTCTGCATGCCACATTAGTGCAGACGTATACAAACCCAAAAATTTACAAGAGAAGATTTTACCCATTAATTTCATTTGTCAACCTAACTTTATGACAAAATAATTAATAGTCGGTTCCTTTTTAGCCATGCAAATAACAGCAGTGACTCCGTTGGGGAGGATACTTATTATTTGCACCTAAGTGTACACCATTATTTGATCCCAAGTCCATTGCGCAAGCTTATATGCCTTATAGTTGGAGAAATACACACGCGCTTGGATAACTTCCTACAATCATCATAAAGAAGTTTGTTCCAGTGACCCATGAATAAACTCATTCGTTGTGGAGGAAGGCCTATTGCCAATACGCAAGTTTACTCACATCACTTACAAACTAATAATGGAAGCCGTGGGAATTATTTACCAATCTCCTCTCCCACTTAGTTATTTAACACGGAGAGTTTTTACGTGCATATAATATTCAAGAATAAAATAGTAATCCTAGCATGCTCCTATTACGACACATAAGACAGCAAATCACTGAAAGTCATGCATAGCATATATAACATAATCTGATAATTAAATCAATTATACCGGTTATATATCAGCGAATTTGATTATTCGCCACCAAGCACAAATGCGGGCAACGCAGACGGGGATCGAACTCCCCGGTGAGGTTGCAGGGATTGACCAATCTGGTCAGTCGTGACGTGCGGGCCAGCACTCCGAAAGAAAAATTGGAATTCTGGAAGCACGAGCGCCCGAACTCACACACGCCAATGTCTGCACGACTCGTGCGTGCCACAAAGCTCGCCTCCATGCAAGAGCTCCAGTCTTCATACTCTCCATAATGCAACACGCCCGACAGTCTATCTTACAGCACGCACGACCCTTTTACAAATCACCTGGCAGCCATCACGACACACTGGACGACCAGTGCTACAATTTGAGCGAAGCATCCGGCAGCCAGCTACCTGCGCCTGCAACAATTTGTACACACACCACACAAGTATCGTGCACACTTCACATGGCAGCGAGCCCACCATTGTGCGCACCATTCGCGCCTCTGTACGCCTTAATCTAGAAAATGTGCTGACCCGGCTGCCAATAAGTGCCACACTCAGCCGCCTATCATTATATCCGGCAATGATCTCCCATGCCTCTCTACGTGCAACAGTGCCCGTCAGGTCACACGTTTCCTTTCATCAGCGCTAGATTGGATGCCTCCAGTCACGGCCATGTAGACTCAGTCTGCAATAAGATGCAGACCCGCCTAGTCCAAACCCTGATCCGATTGAAAATCACGCCAGGCTCGATCAAAATGCCACCAGGCTCGATCAGAATAAAGCCAAGCCCTTTCAAAACATAGTAAGGCCCGCCCATGTGTGCCCAGCGCTCTGCAAATGTACACGCCACAGGGCACCATGCTCGCCATCGTCAAACACTGCCGGCACCCAATGCCTTACACTCTCGGAAGGCCATTGATTCACCCGAAAGTCTGTTCGATTCGCCACCTGCTGTCGACTTTGCCTGTGAGTTCCGCCGTGGAGTCTTGCCGACTGAAACGCACACTGCACTTCATGATTCTAGCCCCAACCACCAGCAACAAGCCTGATAACTACCAACGTCATCTTTGGCTTGCTCCACAAGTCATCCCTTCGATCACTGTTGTTTTTTGGAAACGCCACGAACAGGTCTCATGGTAACGCCTGAGCCCCGGTCACCGCGTGTAGTCGCCGAACTCACCGCCTACTCCACCAGTTAGAAGTCTGGCCACGAGAGTCGACAGCCCCGAACGCTATCCGTGACCCACCCAATGACTTTTACCGCCTGTTCGTCGTCCAGCCATCGCGTCAAGCCACCATCATTTATCAGGCTTGCACCACATGCCATCATCTCCAACACCACCGCTCAACGCCACCATCGTTCATGCCCATGAGATGTCGTGCAGTGTACGTGTGAGATGTGTACAATTAGGGTGTTCATCTAGAAATAAGTTCTAAAACCCTAATTACACATATGGCATATAAACCCTAGCCTAACGTGTCATGCTTCACCACAAAATCGAAGCTCTGATACCAATTATTGGCATTTGATCATTTGGTTAACATGAACCGTTAGGGTTCCATAAAGTTATATATTAGCAGAAGCAAGAACATAAAATCATATTACCTTTCAACAGGGTATGTTGAAGAAGAGAATGAATTCTCGCCGGCAGCATGCGCAGTCTCACGAATTTGGTCATAACTTCCTCATCCAATCTCCGAATTGAGTGATCTACATGCCAAAATGATCCTCTCTTCCGTGGATTTCCAAAAGTGTATCACGCAAATAGTTTTGAGTTCCACATGATTTTATAAAAATCATAGAAGTTGACGAACAGCAGCAGCAAATAACCTTCCGATCTTATGCAATATTTCCAAGTCCAATCTTGAAGTCGTGTGGGCGACAATCTTCAAGATCCTCTCAATCTGCTATCCTCCCTATTACTGTCATGTGTTAGGCACAGATTATTAGGGTTCTGGATAGTTGAGATGACTTATATATGGGCTACCACAGGGATCAGGAGGAGAAATTAGAGTCAGACATCCGTTGGGCTTAAGTATCCAAGTTTAGCCCAAACTTATACTTAAGTCCAATAATAATAATATATTCCACTAAAATATTATTACATGCACTGCCCCTCTAATGCCATAATTATATTATGGGCTCCTTCTTATTAAGAACCTATTAGTCTCCCCGGGTTTAAGATATACAATGCCCATAAATTAATTAAGTTACTAAGAACTCCATTAATTAATATTTCATCCGAGAGTAGTACTACTCAACCTCATTATCATGCTAGAATAAATCCACCTACAGAGTTTACATGATAATCCTTATGTGCTCCTCAAGAGGACATCATTAACCAATTTAATAGGACACAGATTCCTTCTACAATCAACAGCACACCATAGAGACAACACTATTTCCCAACTCGCCTAGTTTATTGATTTAATGTTTCAATCTCACCCATTGATGAATCAAAGAGATATATATACTGGATTACGTATCGAGGTTATTGTATAGGGATTAAGAACACGAACATCCATAATAATTGAGATCAAGTTCTCCTATGTAGTCAGTATATGTTGAACGATTTCAAGCGGTTCTTCTCAATACATAAAATGCACTAATGTGATTCTATAGCCCAGACAAATTAATACCAAATCACACTACAACCATCACGATAGAGAGTCCCCGTCTATCTCGGTTGTGAGCATCGAGGTTATTGTATAGGGATTAAGAGCACGAACATCCATAATAATTGAGATCAAGTTCTCCTATATAGTCAGTATAAGTTGAACGATCTCAAGCGGTTCTGCTCAATACATAAAATGCACTAATGTGATTCTATAGTCCAGACAAATTAATACCAAATCACACTACAACCATCCCGATAGAGAGTCTCCGTCTATCTCGGTTGTGAGCATCTGTTTATACTTTATAAGGAAACTGATAATATGATCTTCTGTGTATTGTCGCACAACATATTATCTACAGTATAAAGTAGTAAGTAGACTATTGCATTGTACATATAAATAAATTATAAGACGCAATCATTTGATCATATGATTATCATTTCAAATTCATTGTTTAAACATTGTTCATACAAAAAATTAAACTTTTAGTATACAATTCAACATCAGAAAGCTGCAATGCTACAAATGTCGGCTTCAGCTCCCCCAAACCAAGCTTAATGAATATAGAATAAGGCATCAAATTAATGCTAGCCACCAATCACATAAGGCTTTCTTAGCTTGTCCATGTCTAATCTCATAAGGAATGGTAAAGCTTCTCGGATCTTTCAATTTCGTAGGAAGTTTCTTTTGTATCACAGAACTGCAGCTCTCTATCTTATTCATGGACTCATCTCCGGTCAAACTTCTCTTCTTAGACATGATATCCTTCAAGAACCTTGCATAGTTAGGCATCTCTTCAAGGCTCCTGCATAAGGAATATTAATGTGGATCTTCATGAACATCTCCACAAACTTCTTGAATTTTTCATCCAATCCTTTCTTCAAAAATTATTGTGGAAACAGGATTGAATGCTTTGTCTTCAAAATCCTCCAAATATCCCTCTCAAACTCCTCTTATTTTTCTTTTTTAGCTCTTTCTGCCTTAGCTTTCTGCAACTTTTTCAATCTAACTTCAGGTTCTTTCGACTTTTCATCAATTTCAGGGACCTAGAAATCATTTCGGACGAGTTCAGACACATGAGGATTGGGACAAAAGTCTAGATTTTCCACCGGAGAGTGGCACAATTTCTGCAGGTAGGGATCGGGGTCGTGCCGGCGGTTATGCCAGTAGGTCCTGCTGGCTAGAATATGCAGCGTCTTTGGCCTAGAATGAGTCATGCCGACCAACATCACACTCATGCCGATAGGTCATGCCGCTAGCTTTGTCAACTCTCAGGGGCGCGACGCGTCTAGTGTGCTGGCTTCAGGGCAGCACAAGTCGTGCCAAGGCTGGCACAAGTCGTGCCGCGTGTCAGTGCCAATGTGTTTGTGCTCGTCTGATTTTTTTACCTTTTTTTTTACTTCAGCTTCATCAAATGGCATTGTTGGACCCTTGTACTGTGTTCCACTCCTCAAGGTGATAGCTATAACTTGCTCTTTCGGGTTCGTCACTGTTTGAGAAAGGAACTTACCTTGCTGCTCTAATTTTCCCACTGTAGCATGCAACTTTCCAAGAGTAATATCAGTTTCTTTCTGCTTTTTATCTGTCTCTTTCTGCCTGCTTTTGGATTGCTCATTAGTATTCATCATCAGCTTGACCATCAATTTCAACTGCTCCCCGTGCTGCTTTATCTGGTCCCCTTGCTGCTTCATAAGGTCCCCTTGCTGTTTTAATAACAATTTCATCTCATCATCTATGGATGCTCTTCCTTCAACAAGCTTATAGGCTGGATCAATTCCTGGAGGAGGTGCTACTGCATTACTTGGGTTTCCATAAGACAGATTCTCATTCCTTCTCTGATTGTTGAAGTTAGAATTTCCTTGGTCATTCCTTTCCCATTGCTGATTACTAGGTCTGATATTTTGTCTAATTCTATAATCCCCTTGAAAATTCTAACCCATAGCATAATTTGTTTCCTCTATCTGATCTTCATCTCTATTCATTCTAGCTTCCTCTCCTATGTTTCCTAGTTCGAGACGATCCATCTTCTTATACAGCTCACTGAGTTGAATCTTGAGTTCTGACATTTCACTACTATTGACCTGAACTTCTACTTTTGCCACTTTATCAAAAGCGACTCCTCCTTCTGATCTCTCCATAGGCCAATCATATGTGTTAGCTGCCATCTCCTCAAAGATCTCTTATACTTCATCTGCTGATTTTTTAAAGACCGATCCACCAGCTGTCGCGTCCACCAAAAACTCTTGAATCACCTCTTAAGCCTTGATAGAAGAAGCCTAAGTAGGTGTCTTTTGTAAATTCATGTTGTGGACCACAATGCAACAGCTCTTGAACCTTTCCCACACCTCATAGAAACTCTCCAAGCCTCCTTGTTTAAACTGTGTAATCTTCTTCTTCACCAAGAAGCTCTTGGAGGGAGGGAAGTACTTGTTTAAAAACTTATCGGCTAATAGCTTCCATGCAGTGCAACATCCTGCAGGAAGGTTGTTGTACCACTCTTTGACTTTTCCCATTAGTGAGAATGGGAAAAGCCCCATTTTTATAGCATCCTCCGAAACATTCTTATGATTCTGCGTCCTCGCATACTCATCAAATAACTGCAGATGCTCACTAGGATTCTCCAAAGGATTACCACTAAACTATTTTGCCTGTACCATCCGGATCAGCCCAAATGGCAACTCAAAACTCTTCACAAAGATTGTGGGTCCATTCAATCCAGCATTCATGGCATGCTTCAGCATATACTAGTCCCACATAGAAGTCAGGGCCTGATCGTCAGCCATCTCTCTAGTCTCAGTCTCTTCAACTTCCTCTTCTTCAGACAAATAATAGATATCTGACTCTGGACTAGGAATATGTATGGATGGCTGTTTTCACATAGATGACTAGAATAGTTTGGATCTAAATAAAATAAAAATAAAAATAAAAGCAATTAAAAATTTAACAAGTGCTTCAAGTTCTAGGTTGAGTGGAGTCCACTTGACCTAGTGGTCATACACCTGTTTTCACATAGATGATTAGAAGGATCTAAATAAAATAAAAATAAAAGCAATTAAAAATTTAACATCCTAAATTAAAATAAATCACAAAAGAATTAAATAGTAAAGCATAGAAAATTATCCCCAGCAACGGCGCCATTTGCTTGTTCAGCTTTTTGCGTGTCCCCAAGTGTAGGGAATCAATTGCAAATAAATGTGTGACAAAGTCAATTATCAAACGCAAAGGATAATTCTAGACTTACTTATAGAATGTAAACCAAGTCTCTAAGACTAGATCCAAACTCAGTAGTTAAATTGAGAAGTTTTAAGTTCCTAAGGTTCAAACTCTTTTCACTCATTGAGTAAGTGTAGATTAATAGTTGTCTTCAACGTTTGATGGGAAAGGTCTTTGACAAGTTGTTCGTATGAGTACCTAAGGGAAATTTCGAGAAGGGAATGAAAATGCAAAGGATGAAGAAGGAAATGAAATATTTATCTATTGCAAATACAATCTATAGAGGATGAAGAAGGAAGGCACAATGCAAAAGAAAACTTTGTAGAAGTTTGTAAAGGATGATAAAGGAAGAGTCGTTGCGGAGGCAGAAGACCTACAAAAAAGAGAAAAGCAACTCTGATGAGAGTGAAAATAAGCGTATTTTAGTGGGCTTGTCTGGCCATGGAGCTGACTCGCTTGGAACCCACCGTCGACTCACATCGAGACTCACAGTTTATGTTCGACGCCAACCAAAACCCACTGCCGATCTTCACGGTAGATAGCTACCAGTCGATGTCATTCTTAAATCAAACATCAGCGATCTGCAAGTCGAACAAGGCCCGGCCTACAGTGCCTCTGTCGTTCATCGCGACAGCCCACGAGATAAGTTTTCCCTTGCCGCACTGCCTTTCTCCAGCCCTTTCACCGACACCACCAGTGGCGTGTTTAATCTTTCTTTCTCGCTCCAACCATCATCATACAGTCGAGTGTGTGTGTGATGTCCAGGTCGAACAAAAATAGCGAAAAACTTTCGAAAGACACACTTAGGGTTTCACGCAGTGTGTGTGTCGTGTCCATCAATAACAATCAGCAGCAATCACACATACCAGATAGGGTTTTACGCATAAAATATTAATAATACCAAACCCTTATCATCTTACGCGATTACATCCAGATTATATCATAAAATCACTTAAACCCTAGCCTAACATCTCACTATTCACCATAAAATCGAAGCTATGATGCCAATTGTTGGCAATCGATCGTTTGGCTCAGCGTGATCCATTAGGAATAATGTAAACAATAACAGCGAAAGCAATGATTAAAGTTTACCTCTCTTCAGGGTTGATGTAGAGGATGAATAGTTTCAGAGAACTACCTCTTGATCTTCTGCTATATGACCCAAGTCCAATCCTGATGTTGTGTGGGCAACAATCAACAGGATTTCTCAATCTGCTTTCTTCCCTCTTCTCACGTCAAAAGTGGCATAGACTTCGGGTTCTAGGAAGCTGAGATGACTTATATATTGGGCTACAGCAAGGACCAGGAGGAGAAATTGGGTTGGGCCTCCATTGGGCTTAAGTATCCAAGTTTATCCCAAAGCTTATACTTAAATCCAATAATAATAATATAGTCCACTAAAATATTATTACTGCACTGTCTTTCTAATCCCACAATTACATTATGGGCTCCTTATTATGAGCCCGAAAATCTCCCCATGTTTAAGATATACAATGCCCATTAATTAATTAAGTTACTGACAACTCAAATTAATTAATATCTCTTCCGAGAGTAGTACCACTCAACCTTATGTTTGGGAGTGAACGAATGCTTGTTGATGCTTCATCGGGAGGTTCTATATTGGGGCAAACTCTGAAAAGAGCAATTGCTATATGTAAAGAGATTGCTTTGAATACAGGCCAATGGCCTATGGATCGAGTTGCGGGAATGTATGAAAGAGAGAGAATAGCTAAGATGGAAGAAGTATGCTTGCAACAAGTAAAAAAAGTGGAGGTACCTAAGGAGGATGTAACCAATAACGCAATCACGGAGATGCTTAAGAGAATGAATGCTAATTTGCAAGTGTCTCCGGATTCTTTGTCCAAGTCTATAGTTAATCAACAAGTGCTAGCAAATCCTCACCAAGGTATGTCATTGCCTTTGATGACTCAATAAGTGTTTCCTAATCCTCAACAAGGCATGACTATGCCTAATATGGGGCAATCTTCTTAAAATTGTCAAATGCCTATATCTATTCCTCAACAAGGTATGTCCTCTAATTTTGGAATTCAAGATACATGGAAGGAACTTTCAAGGAAATCATGGTGGTAACATTGGAAATCATGGAGGTGGATATCCACAAAGGCAATGAGGATGGGGGCAAGGTAATTTTAAAGGAAATTTCAACCAACCTTGTAGGTATGAGAGTTTGTCATATGAAAATCAAGAGAACGCCCTCACTCTTCCACCGGGCATCAATCCGGGGGAGAAAGCTCAAAATGGTGAAGGGAAGCCCACAATAGAGGATCAAATGGCCAGGATGTTTGATTTTATGAAGCAAGAGAAAGAGGTGAATGATAAAAGGTTTGATTTTATGAAGCAAGAGAAAGAGGTGAATGATAAAAGATTTGACTTTATGAAACAAGAGAAAGAGTTGAATGATAATAGATTCAAAGCCTTGGAGACACAAATGAGTCAAATGGCAAGTGAAAGGGGAGATGTTCATCGTCAAGGGAAGTTTCCATCTACAACCATTACTAATCCTAAGGAGCATTGTAAGGCAATTGAACTTCGTAGTGGAATAAAATACGAAGGGTTTTCTATGTCGGCGGAAGTAGAGGAGGTAGAGTGCGAATTTGAGCCCATGGAAAGATTGGATAAAGAATGGAATGAGAAAGAAGTTGAGATTGTTGAAAATGACGAAAGTACCCCCATACTTGAAGAAGAAAAGGTGAAGTCTCCAAAGAAATGAGAAAGATGTAGAGAAGCAAAATGTAAAGAGAGAGAAGAGAAGTTTGAAAGGGATGAATGGGGAATTCCTAAGTTACCCGTTGCAATTCATTTTCCACAAAGATGCTTGAAAAAGGGATTAGAAGAGAAATTTGCCAAGTTTGTTGAAATGTTGAAGAAGATACATGTGAATAATCCTTTTGCAGAGGCTTTACTTCAAATGCCCAACTACTCCAAGTTTTTGAAAGATATTTTGTCAAAGAAAAGAAGCTTGGGAGAGTTTGAAACAGTGAACCTAACTGAAGAATGTAGTGCGATCTTGCAAAAGAAACTTCCTCCTAAATTGAAAGATCCGGGGAGTTTCACCATTCCATGTGAGATGAGAGAGCATGAGAACTACAAAACTTTATGTGATTTAGGGGCTAGCATTAACTTGATGCCCTTGTCAATTTTCAAAAAGTTGGGTATTGGTGAGGTCAAACCGACGTCGGTCACACTTCAATTAGCCGACCGGTCGTTGACATATCTAAAGGGGATTATGGAAGATGTTTTGATCAAAGTTGGCAAGCTTGTATTTCCCGTTGATTTTGTGGTACTTGATATGGATGAAGATGCTAATATTATGTTGATACTTGGGCGTTCGTTTCTTACCTCGGGTAAAGCATTGATATTTTCACTTTGAGGGTGAATGAGGAAGAAGTGATATTTTCATTAAGAGAGACTATGAGTTATCCGAAAAATAAGGAGGAATGTAGAAGAGTTGAGGTAGTGGACAACATTGTTGAAGAACATATGTATCACCTTTACTCCAAGGATCCGTTGGAGATTATCATAAGCCATTCTTACTCTATTGAATCTATAAAATCTAAATCTTCTTTTTGTTTAGAGAATGAGGAAATTATTGATGAATTGCATGGTTTAAATGCTTGTAGGGAACTCACAAGTGAGGAAGCAAAGGAAGCAAGGGTGGAGAGACTTAATGAAGAACCAAACGAAGGAGTGCAAGAGAAGAAGAATGCAGAGTTGAAACCATTACCGGAGCATCTAAAGTATGCTTACTTGGAGAAAATAAAATGTATTCGGTAATTGTATCTTCTTCCCTTAATGATTTAGAATTAGAAAAGTTGTTAAGAGTTTTGAGAGAGCATAAATCATCTATTGGTTGGAGCATAAAAGATTTGAAAGGTATTAGTCCATCTATGTGTATGCATAAGATTCATTTGACTGATGATGAAAAGTCTTGTGTGCAAAACCAACGTAGATTAAATCATATAATACAAGAAGTGGTAAGAAAAGAGGTGTTAAAATGGCTTGATAATCTTTCCAATTAGTGATAGTCAATATGTAAGTCCCTTACATGTAGTGGCAAAAAAGGGTGGTATGACAATTGTGTGATCCGATACAAATGAAACAATTGCCACAGAACTATCACGGGTTGGAGAATATGTGTTGATTATCGTAAATTGAATGAAAGTACTCGTAAAGATCATTTCTCATTGTCATTCATAGACTAAATGTTTGATCGACTTGCGAGGCATGAATACTATTATTTTCTTGATGGTTATTCCAGGTACAATCAAATATTGATTGCACCGGAAGACCAAGAGAAGACAACTTTCATATGTCCCTATGGTACATTTGCATTTAGAATGATGTCGTTTGGTCTATGTAATGCCCCTGCCACTTTTCAGCATTGTAAGATGGCTATCTTTGATGGTTTTGATGGTTTAATTAAAAATATTATGGAGGTGTTTATGGATGATTTTTCCGTGTATGGTTCCTCTTATGATATATGCTTGACTAATCTCACTGTTGTGTTGCAGAGGTGTGAAGAGTCAAATCTTGTGCTAAATTGGGAAAAATACCATTTTATAGTGACTGATGGGATAGTCTTGGGGCATCATATTTCAAAACATGGTTTAAAAGTGGATAGAGCTAAAGTGATAGCCATGGAACGTCTTTTCCCTCCTACTAGTGAGAAGGGGTGAGATTGTTCTTAGGCCATACGGGCTTTTATAGACGCTTCATTAAGGATTTCTCCAAAGTTGCTAAACCTCTTTGTAAATTGCATGAAAAAGATTGTCCATTTAACTTCGATGATAAATGTTGTGTATCATTTCAGGTGCTCAAGGATGCTCTCACTTCATCTCCAATACTTGTTACCTCGAATTGGAGTTTGCAATTTCAACTACATTGTGATGCTAGTGACCAATCCATAGGAGTGGTGTTGGGGCAAACGAGGGAGAAGAAGTTTAGAGCAATATATTATGCCTCGAAGACATTGAATTCGTGCCAAGTCAATTACACCAAAATTGAAAAGGAATTTTTAGCCGTTGTATATGCTTTTGTTCGACCATACTTAGTTGGAACATAAACGATTATTTACACGGATCACGCGGCCCTAAAATACCTAATGAGTAAGAAAGATGTTAAACCTCGTTTAATCCGTTGGGTGTTGCTTTTGCAGGAATTTGATATGATTAGCAAGGATAAGAAAGGCGTGAAGAATGTGATTGCAGATCATTTGTCTAGATTGGAAAATGGAGGTGAGAATGAAGATATTAAGCTAATTGGGGATGAGTTCCCGGATGAAGAAATTTTGTTAATAGAAGTTGAGCAAGTGTGTACTCTCATGGTGAATGTGCCTTCTTGGTATGCCGATTATGTCAACTTTATTATTTGTGGAATCAAACCCACATTGCTTAATTAGTACAAGGAGAAAAGGTTTTATGTTGAAGTGAGGAAGTACTTGTGGGATGAGCCTTTTTTGTTCAAAATTTGCAATGATAGAGTAATAAGGAGGTGTGTGGCCAAGGAAGAAGTCATGGGGATTCTTGAGTTATGTCATTCGTCTTTTTTTGTGTGGAGGTCACTTTGCTCATCAAAAGACAGGGGCTAAAATCTTACAATCGGGTTTTTATTGGCCAATATTGTTTAAAGATGCAAAGAAGTTTGTGGCTAAATGTGATAGATGTCAAAGAATAGGAGGAATAGGTAAGCGAGATGAGATGCCCATGAGCTTAAGAATTGATGTGGAAATATTTAATGTATGGGGCATTGATTTTATAAGACCATTTCCTTCTTCCAAAGGATATGTGTACATCTTGCTAGCCATGGATTATGTGTCAAAGTGGGTGGAGGCAATCCCCACTAAGACAAATGATGCTTTGATTGTGCAAAGGTTCTTGAAAAATAATATTTTTACTAGGTTTGTAGTTCCACGGTCCTTAGTAAGTGATGGAGGATCTCACTTTGTAAACAAGTTGATGGGGAATTTATTGAAAAGATATGGAGTGAAACATCGAGTGACTACACCTTACCACCCTCAAGCAAATGGTTGGCGAAGGTCTTAAATTGCCAAATCAAGTTAGTTTTGGAGAAGACCATTAATGGATGGAGGAAGGATATGATGCTTTATGTGCTTATCGGACGGCTTTTAAAATCATTCTTGGTGTGTCACCGTATCAATTGGTCTATGGTAAAGTTTTTCATCTTCCCGTGGAGTTGAAACACCTTGCATTATGGGTTATCAAGCGCCTCAACATGGATGAAAGAGATAGTGGTCAAGCAAGGTTATTGAAGTTGGTTGAGTTGGAGGAGTTAGAGGAAGAGCATTTGATAACTCAATCATCTACAAGGAGAATATGAAGAGATGTCATGATGCTAAGGTAAAGGAGAAGACGTTTGTTCCCGGGGATAAAGTTCTTGTATTAAATTCGAGGCTTAAGTTGTTTCCCAAAAAGATTAAATCTAAATGGATGGGGCCATATGAAGTGCTTGAAGTGTTGAGTGGACATACGTTGAAACTTAAGGGTCCTAATAATGAGTTTGTGGTAAATGGTCATCTGGTGAAACATTACCTATCTCCTTCTCAAAAGGAGATAGTGTATGCGGATACTCTCTCTTCTTGAACCTCTTTGATTGTGTAGTATTGTAGATTTTATTTTCTCTTTGTTTTATAGTTTTCTTGTAGATTTGGTATGTAGGTGGTTAAACTCATGGAGAAAAGTGCATATGATGAAAGACAAGAGTGCTAAAGGTGAAAAGATGATGTATGCCACACCACTCATTACAAACTTAAATTTTAACACTTGTGTTAATTTTAGTTTGGGGGGAGGTTGCATGGTGGACATACTTGATCATATGTGGATTGTAGAAAATGCACATAAGTCATCACGAGGTAAGTTCATGAAGAGCATTGGTGGAAACGACAAAGGTACGTCTCACCACTTTTTGCAAACTTAATTCGCAACTTGTTTTAATTTAAGTTTGGGGGGAGAGTGCGTGGTGTGACTAATACTTTGTTTATACTTTAGTGTGTGATGAATCGTGTGTGTTGTTGTTATATTTTCTTGTGCATTGTTGTTATATTGTCTTGTGGCAAAATAGGTAAATTTTGAAAATTTTCTAATGAATTAGGATTGTTTTGGTATGTTTTGTGTTGTTTAAGTACATGATAATCCATTGTTTGATCATAATTGTGGTGTGAATAATATTTTGAAGTATTTTTGACCATGAATAGGGTGTATGAGAAGTGCAAAAATAGGGCAAAAATGAGGTCAAGTGTGAAAGTTGAAAAACAGGGCAAAGTCACTACACAGGTCGAGCTCAGTACACGACCCTATAAAGACTGGCCATGTACTGACATCAGAAGTGGCTACTCGCCCAGGGTCTTGAGCGAGCACAGAACACGAGCCGCGCAGAAGAGCAGGAATACGGGCCGTGTGCGGAGCACGGTCCTGTAACGCATGGGCGTGTTCGAACGTCAGAAAATACTACATGGCCACACTTGAGGCCATGTAGCGCTACACGAGCCGTGCAGGGTTTGAAGCCAATTTTTAAAAGGGCCGATCCGTACTCATTCCACACACACACACCATCTCTTCTGTACGCACTGCTATCACACCAAATCCTTCTTCTTAAGCATAAATCAACACACAAAGGTTAGTTTTGAGAGATTGAGAGTGGGTTTCTTCAATTGTGAACACCAAGAACACTTCTTCACACCCAAGTTTGAAAGGTATGAATTTTTTGAACCTTAACTTTTGAATTTTAATAGAAATTAAGTGAATTGATGCATGGGCTTTGTGATATTGTGAGTTTGGAATGAATTATTGACTGATGAACATACATGTGTCAATTTAATTTGTGAATGGAGAATTGAATTAGGGTTCATGAGAAAGTTGAATTAGGGGATTTGTGAGAATAATGAAATTGGATGCATGTGTTGTGCAAATTGAATTATCATGAATGTATAATGCTTAAGTGAGGGATTCCATGTTATGATTCTAAGTGAGGGGACTCCGAAACTTTATTAGAACTGTCATATATTAATGTTTATTAATTGAATTGAATTCGGGTTAATAAGCAGGATAAAGAGGTTAATTTTATAGTACCTATAAAGAGAGATCATATTGGGTTAGAGTACCAATCCTAGGGTAAATAATTGATACTGATAGTACCTAGAAAGGGGGGTGAAATTATATCTCTTGCTCCAAGGTTATTCACACGTGTTACATGCATATTTACTTGTGTCTATAGAGTATATTTGCATGGCTTAGTGATGTGTCCATATTCCGCAAGATAGAGTCAGACATTGATACACGAAAGGAAAATTAATGAGTGAAACTGAATTAACCTAGGGCTACCTATTTTCCATTCTTGAGTCACATTCTATTCTTATAGTATTTATTTTATTTTAATTGTTATTTAATTTTTGGGGTACTTACTATTAGGTACATTAAAAATTCTTTTATTACTATGAGATACAAACATACAAAAATATTACTCCTAACTACAAAAATATATAGTGATATTTCAATATTACTCTTACAATGTGTTGCACATAAATATTTGTGTGCAACATGAAATTCGTGTGCAGTAAAAGTGTGTGCAGTAAAAAGAGTATGTGCAATAAAAAAGTGTATATCCGGCGGCGGCCCGGCAGTGGCAGTGGGTGGGTGAGGGGTTTAGGGTTTGTGGTTTAAAAGTTTATGAGTTTAGGGTTATATTTGGTATTTTACTTTAATATTTTGTATGTGAGAGTAATTTTTTTAAATCAATGTATCTCATAGTAATTATGGGTACAAAGTGTTTACTTATGAGTAATTTTTTATTAATTTTTAGTAATTTAGTTAATTAGTTATAATTCTCAAATCTTATTGTCATCTTATCTTAATTAATTTAGTTAATAATTAAATTGATAATACGTTATCCTTTGGGTTTGATATTTAACTTGGTCGCTTGTCTAAACTGCAATTGATATCCTTAATAATTGGGGATTAATTATACGTGCAAAGAAAACGCTCATCAGGGAACAATTCAGCAATATTTAGAAAATTATTAATTTCAGTATGAAATATTTTAATTTTAATTAATGTATTGTTTTTGTATTATATATTATTGTACTATCAAATATTTTAATGAAATTTATGATTCAATCTTGAAAATTTGAGAATTTACTAATTTAGGTTAAATTATGTCGTCTAATCAATAAAAAAATTAATTAAAGAAAATTAATTTTTATCTAAATAAATGTATTTAAACGTTATTTTAATTTCTTTTAAAAAAATTAAAATTTTATTTTGATTTAAATTAGTTAAATGTAAATAATAAATAACTTTTTTAACTGAAATGAAAATTAGATTAAATATTAAGTAATTAATAATGTGTATAAATTATATTTGGTGGTGAGACTCTCAAATAGTATTAATTGTACTTGGTATTATTTGAGAGATATATATACAAATTTATAGAATGTTTTATTTTAATGTGGCGTGTTAGTGATGTGGCAAAAATTTGTACTTGGGATGTAGTACTATAACTGGTGATGCCCTTATAATAAAAAAAAGTTCATATATATTTGGTCGCACGAATCAAGATCCATGCGCCAAAATCAAAGCTAAAAATGTAATACCCTTATTAATTGAATATAATGCCTTTTAATATAAAATTTAATACCTTTTATTTAAATAATAATAATAATAATCAAACTTTAATACATTTGATATTCTTATTAATTAAAATAAATACTCTTCAGTAATAACCTTAACACTACCTTTAATATTGTGCACCCGATGCCAAGATTAGTTTATAATTTATTTATTATTTAAAATATTAAATAATTCTTAAATATGTTAAAAATTATGGATACAAAAATTTCGTATGTATGTTAATGGTGAATTTCATGATGAGCGGTAAGGATGTAATCGAATCGAGTCGAGTCGAACACTACTAAACTTGAGTACCATTTGTTAAAGAATAATCGAGCTCGAGCCCAAGCTCAAACTCGTCAAAAAAAGTATATATCGAATTCGAGCTCGAACTCAAACTGTTTGATAAGGCTCACGAACGTGTTGTTTGATAAGGCTCACGAACGTGTTCACTAACACATAGAGTAACTTTTTCATGAATGTTTTTTCAAGAACATATAAATATTTTCGTTCGTATACATTTAACGTATATTTTGTTAATGAATATTTAATGTTTTTCATATATGTTATTGAACAAACCAATAAAAGATAATAATAAATATTAAAAAGATGTTTAAATAATCACTCAAACTATTATCATATTTGTGTTTATAATATTTATTAATATTTAATTATTAAATCTTAATATATTAAAAGTGTGGAGGATTTGAGAAACTTTTTTCTCAATTATATCCCTACCTATTTTTTTAAATTACACATCCTTACCCTTTCATCTATTAATGAGATATAATATTTAATAACTTAAATTTTATTTATAATATAAAATAAATAACCCATATGCCACATGAAGAAATACATTGTATATTCAGTGATTGTTCAATTTTGGCATAATACATTTTGAGAATACAGTATAATAATTATTTCAATGAATAACACATTTGTTGCGATACAAATGTATTGCCACCTTGACATCCATATGATACTATAAACCCTTTGAAATTTTGTGAATTCATTTATTTAAACTAAAAAATACTTCATGCATCCATAAAATGCCACCTGGACAGTCATAAATGCTCCTTTGAGCATCGTATGTAATCTCATTTGGAATGGGAGTATCACTTACCTCATGAAATTCTGCAACACATTAATGGAATATTAAATTACTGTTAATTATAAATAGCAACTACATTTTGGTCAACTTTGAATTTGCATTACTAAATTGAACCAGATACATCAAAGAAAATTAAACAAATAGATTTAAATCGATGGAGAAGACAATAACAAGCTATCAATCAATAGAGAACTCGAAATGCATGCCATAAGAGTTAAAAAGTATATATGCCATATAAACACCATTAAAATGATTGATTATGCATGCAGCATCTGATTTTAAAATTCTTTTTAAAGGTGATTTAGATATGGAGAAGAAACTTATTAAAGAGTTGGATCTTCGTGAGGAAGAATGGTGCATAAAAGTAAGGTAAGGGTAGCCTGGAAAAGTGCAATCTTTGGGGTTAATCTTAATTGACCGTGATGTTAGTTCTTTATATTTTAAAAATTTGTTATCAATTGTTAAACTGCATGTTGTCTACAAGGTAAAGCCGATGCTTTAACATAATTTTTAGTTTATATGTATTGTTCACTAATTTAATAGGAAAAATTGGAAAGGATCAGAATACCTATACTATTATAAAATAGATATACGGATGCTTCCTTAATACTTCCTTACTATATCTTCAAATCTAAACAGGTTGTAATTAATTTAATTATATATCGCGTTACCCCTTTTGATTTTTTAGGGAGCTCGAAATAAGCAGAACTCATTAATTTAATTATATCGCAACACTCCTTTTGATTTTTAAAATAGTGAAATAGTTGCAGCCATCTAGAGAACCAAAAAGGTACTTCTTAGGGAGCTTGAGTTCAGCATAAACTAATTAATTTAATTATATCGCATTACCCCTTTTAATTTTAAAAACAATGAAATAGTTGCAGCCATCTAGAGAACCAGAAATGTAATTTTTAACATATTATCTAATATTTCAAATATCATTTTAGGTTTTCCTATAACTAGAATTGGTTATTAAAGAGGTAAATCAATGCATAAAATTGTATAATAAGAAATACTTGTTCAGCGGTTAGAAGTGTTAGCAGATCCTTTCATTCTTTGTTGTAATGGAACTAAAAACACCTTTTTGTTTGACTTCCTCTGAGTAAATATCCTTATAACGTAAATAGTTGATCAACATTATTTATAAAGGCCATAAAAGTTCAAGTCAGCAAAAGCAAGGAAAGAGTTGCGGCCAACTGAAGAACAATAAAGATCATTATTAATATAACATCTGATTTTTCAAATTTCGTATAAATACACTATAGCATTTCCTATCAGCAGCATTATGTATTGATAATAATCAGTGAAAAAATAATTATGATGAATAAAACTGTATAAGAATCGGAAAAATTGTTCACAATTTTCCAATTCTTATGTAAATCAGGTTAATTTGAGTTGATGAATAATAGGAATTGGTATTTATTTATTATACTTTCCTCTAAGTTCTTCATACCATCATGCCTAAATTGTCTAATGATGAGAGTGTAAATTCACGTATTTTGGGCTTTGATTTGTGTGGAAACTGAGTACGATTGAGTCTTTTATTAAGACAAATTGGAATGTTTATGAAAGGCCACGAATCAGAGGATAACAGGGCTTTTTGATCATATTTGTATAGGAAAACAGATTGTAAGGACTCGGAATTGGAAGACACAATTTTTGAGGTGATTTTCGAGGGTTGTTCGACCTCAGGACCTTGTTCGACCATCATCACTTTAGTCGAACAAGGTGGTCAAGTCGAGCAAAATATGCAGAAACGTACAGAGAGCTTGCTCGACCAAGGGATGTTGCTCGACCAGCATCATTTTGGTCGAACAGATGAGGCTTGGTTGAACAAAATATGAAAAAACTTACAGAAAGCTTGCTCGATGATTGGCCATTTTGCAGTCGGGATGACCAATTAAAGAATTTATCAAACCATAGGGAGAAAGGCGCTAGAGTTTAAGCGACCTCAAGTTTATCGTGATTTTATAAGGACGACGGAAAGGGATGGATAACTTGCAAATAAATGCAATTAAACTAATGCAAGAAAATGGGTTCTAAATGATGCAAGGATGAAATTAGCAACAATCATGGTGTAGGTAATAAAGAAATTATGCAATTAATTCTAATCTCTCATGGACATGTCATAGGAGCGATCACTAATTCCACCTAAACTCTCTCTCGAGATGGATATGATGTAGGCTCTCAAAAAGGCTCCCAAAAGCACATAGGATCGTGACCAAAGCAAACACCTCCCACTAGGTACTAATTACTTTATGAGTTCCCTAATTAGGTACTAAATCATAGACAATATTCTTTTTTAAGGTACTATGAATTCACTAATGGCTTGGTTCTCCTTACCTAATCAACCAATCTCTCGATTAAGCTAATCAAATATTCTATCAAACGGTTCTAAATCTAGAAGGATATCTCTATCTCATTCTAAATAAATGCACATGAGGTGTATGATGAAATGATTCAATGAACTATCCTAAACACACAATTGATTTTTCAATCTAATCACATGTCCATGACAATTAATCACACATATCATCATATACATCAAGCAATCAACATTCAATTATAGAAATACACAAAGTCCATTCAAGATTAAAATCAAATTGCATAAAAACTAAATTATCCAACACCAATCATGGAGCTAATCTCACAAAGGAGATTAGCCTATCATAGTCTTAGAGAAACCAACATAGACAATTGAATCTACAAATTCCATGATCAAACTATAAAAAAGCTTACAAAAATTAGAATTAGATTCCCCCTTTGAAGTCATTCAATGGAGATCTCCTTCTTCTTCTTGCAATCTTCACTCTCCCTTACTTCCTTGACCACTTGGATGGTGGATTTGATGGAGGAGATTAAGTGTGGATGGATGGATGAAGAATGAATGAAGATGATGGTGTAAAATGGAGAAAATGGTGTGTGATCTAGGTGTAGGAGTGAAACCCTTCAAAAATCTGATCAAATGTTGAATTATTGGGTATTTATACCCCTTGAGAAGCTTCTAGAAGGTTCTGGAATTTTTAGCAGCTTTTTACACAACACGAGTCGTCCTATGCAACACGGCCATAAGGTGGCCGTGTTGGGTGAATTGATGTCGCTGCACGGCAAAGACTTACAGGGTCGTGTTACGCAACACAGCTCATGTGCTGCAACGCGGCTCGTGTGCTGTAACACGGGCACAGGGTGGTCGTGTTGAATGAATTGATGACGGCACACGGCCACCTCTTACAGGGCCGTATTCCGTACACAACCCGTGTTGGTGCATGCCCCTGTTTTTCTCATTTTGTTTCGGCTCGTTCTCCTTCATTTCAACTCCGAATTGAAAATCATAGGTTTAAGCTCATTCACACACATTTCAATAAAAATACAAAATACAACCAAATAACACATAAATACGGATAAAATAATACAAAAATGGATATAAAAAGGCACTAAAATCTAGGTGAAAATATCACTCATCACTCGACCGTTGCTCGACCAGGAGGCCTTGCTCAACCAGTCGAGGCTTGGTTGAACGGAATGTCGCTGCTTCTATTTTTGAAAATTCTGGGGTTCTTTTACCAAATTTGATGTATGCCTCAAGCAAAAGCCCATCCAAGGTCCGTAAGGAGGTTCTACGAGTATAAAAGAAGAGCTTTCGCAGGAGAAAATGGAACACACCACTTCATCATCCATCACCACCGAAACCCTAGCGCCATCTGAAGGAGTTGTAGAGAGGTTCGTCTGTCGAACCAAGTGAGAATCAAGTGAAGATTCAAGACGGAGAGAGTCGCGACTGCGCCCGTATTTAGGGTTAACTTCGCTACTTAATTTATCATGTAATTTTCAAGACTATGGGTAAGATCCTACCAACCACCATGATTGTTCTTCGATCAATCATGGGCTATAACCGCTTTGGTAGTTCTAGGGTTATGAAGGTTTTATGAGTTAATTTATCTTTCATGTGTAAACTCCGTACAATACTACTTGTGGTTTATTTTATATAAGATTGCGCTTTTTAAATTCATACTCACAGTCGTTTTGTGCATCTTTAACTGTTATGTAGAGTTTGAATACATATCTTGGTTATTGATTGAGTGCGTTCAATGCTAAGCACGATTACATATTATGATTCTAAGTGAAGGGATTCCGAAGTCTTATTAGAAATATCTTATATGAATACTTGTTAATTGAATAATATTCGAGTTAATAAGTAGGATAAAGAGTATAACTTCATAGTACTTATAAAGGGAGATCATATCGGGTTATAGTACTAAGTGCACGGGAAATAATTGATACTGATAGTACCTAGAAATGGGGGTGAATTATATCTCTTGCTCCGAGGATATTCACACTTGTCATACGCATGTTTACTTGCGTCTATAGATTGAACTTGCATGATTTAGTGATGCATCCATAAACCACAAGATAGAGTCGGACATCAATGCATGGAAGAGAGATTAATAAGTAAAATTGGATGACCCGAAGAACTACCTAATTTCTCACATGATCACAGTCGTATATCTCTATTGCTTGTTTACTTTATTTGCTATTTTAATTACTTGTTATTTAGTTATTTAATCACCATAAATAATTTGCCAAGCATAGTCTTAATTCATTAGAATATAATTTAATTAATAATAATCTATCCATTGGGTTCGATTATCACTTGGTCGCCTATCGAAACTAAAATTGATATCCTTCATACTTAGGAATTATTTTGTGTGTTGAGAAAACGTCTATCATCTAATCATCTCAGTAACTTGGAAAAAGTTTACATAACATATCTCTAAACATTTTTCAGTAATTATCCAACAGCAATATTTCCAATTATTATTCTTGATGCGGTGGGATATTGAAATAGTGGTTTATTTGTAGTTGACTTTAGCTCAATAGTCTAGCTAACCTTTATCTGTAAGACAAATAATATAATATTTTTTACATAAAATAAGGAAAAATAGGCAGTCCTAGATACGTTTCATTCATATAAACTTATAAGATTGTTAATACAATTTCAAGTATCTTACGTTATCAGGATAACAGGAAATATGAGTAGAACACAATAATTAAATCTACCTCTCAATTTACATGTCATTTGCTTCCTTATCTTCCCCCAGAAATGCCTTGAGATTTGCTTCCTTAACTTGCTCCAGAAATGCTTAAACAGATTGATTGTCTGTCTTATGATTTATTTCCCCCTAAAGTAATAGAGGTTATTTATAATTAATTATTGTTTTAGTGAAATGATAATATACATAATTAGAGAATAATATGATGAAAAATTAGTAAGCGGACTTGTAAGATAAGGGTAACATTCAATATACAAATAGAATGTTCCATTCTTTGTTTTTGTACACGTGGTTGTAACGCGTTATTATAAGAGTAATTGCTATTAAGAAACTACACTTTAGTAAAAATAACATAAGAAGATTAGCTATGATTCAGTCAATAAAAACCTTTTTATCAGAACGTCTGCCTGCAATCATACCAAAAGTAAGATTTATGGATTGAAGAAAAACATGATATTTTAAATGTATCAATAATCTTACAAAAGCAAGACTATTTCACAATGGTTAATTAGAATCTTACATATGCTCACTCATACTCAAGAATTTAAACCTAGACTACGTTAAGAAACAAACCAAATTTTCTAAAATGTAGAGAATTTCTCCTAGATGGACAGATTTGTTGACATGTAATGACCACACAAGAAGCTAAAAAGATCCTTCGTTATATGAATAGAACACAAGAACTACATCTACCAGTCAATTTTCAACTCATTAGCTTCCTTAACTTGAACCACAAATGGGTTGACATTTTCTTCCTTAAATTATTCCAGAAATGCATATCTCAGGATTCCTTCCCCTCTAAAGTAATGGAGGTTTTTTTAACAATTAATTATTATTTTAGTGAAATGATTGGTAAATATTTGAAAACATTGCATGCTCAGAAAAACAGAACACATACCAATAGAGAAAGGAATGGCGCTCCAATTTACCAGTTCACCACTGTGATGAAAACTAACTCCATCGACAGTGCCAATAAACATTAAACATAGAATTATAATTATTATTAGGAGGACTCTTGTCACGCCCCAAATTTTTACCAAGAAAAATTCGAAGAGTATTTGAGATAAAATCTTAATTAGGGCATGATTAAATTTTTTTTATTATTTTAACATGTAGGAAATAATTTGCAAACAAGGAGGAAGTAGAAATGGTCCTATAAATTTCAGCAAATAACAAAAAAAAAATTATCTAGCAAAAGAAAGAGTTAGCAAATGAGTTATTTGTCCCACAAGTATTCTACAAGCTTTAGCAAAATAATTTATAAGCAAAGGGTCTAGATGTTGGATTAATCCTTTAAGTTCTGCAAATTTCTACTTTAGAATATCAATTAAAGTATTTTACAAAAGTTTTAAAAGGGCTGAAAGTTCCAAAAAAAAGAATCTATGTCCTGCAAACATACAGGACTTATTAAATAGACCAAGGTTTGTGCAGAATCATTTGCAACATTCAGCAGAAACTTTGCAAGAAGACCTGTAAGTTTCATTCCTACTTTCTACAAAATCTAAGGGTAGGACAGTAAGTATAAATTCAATTCTGCAAAACTTCAATGAGGACAATAAGTATAGGTTCTTTTCTGCAAATTCCAAAGAGGACAGTAAGTATAGAATCTTCTGCAAACTTTTTAAAACAGGACAGTAAGTATAAAGTCTTCTGCAAAATTTTAAATAATCCCACTTGTCCCATAACTTTAGTTTGTATGACCAGTGGTAATTTAAGGCAAAGTAATCAAATGAAATACTCACTAGCAGGACACGTGTTCATCAATTCCTCTCCACTGTATCACCCCAATTGTTATCTACTACTAATCTTGATATTAAGATTTAATATGCCATGTGTGCTTGTACTTCCAAGTACAAGTCGGTCAACCTGTACAAAAAGAAACACTACCTACAGCATGTATGCAACCAATTTTTGAGGGAAAATATAGCAGCAAAGATATATTTCAAATGCTCCCATGAACGACAGCAAAAAGATCATGCATTGATTTTCCTGATTTCCACCAAGCTACCCTGACGACTCACGGAAGTATGCGACAGTGACCACGAACACGACTACACTCCTTCCGAACACAACCCCATAATTTCAGGAACTACTCCACTGTACCACATATCACAAGATAAAAGCTTAACAGGTTTCAAAACGTATAACTCCAACTCTACTCATTGCAAAACAATATCCATCAAACTCTCGTTTTAATTCAAGTCAGTCACAACTACTCATGCTGCGAACCAATACCATGAATTTTAGACATCAATATTCAATAAGGAAAGAACTTAATTACATGCATTATATAAACTGAAGTCCATTAAAATGTTTATTCAGTCTCTTCGCCTACGCACCCCATTCGTACGCTTTCGCCTCGCTTAACCTGAAATAAAATTAATTATCGGGGTGAGCAAGCACACGCTCAGTGAAGATCTAAACATGCTTATATATATCGAACAATCCATATACGAGAATTGAAATCACTTACAATACAAACTTATCATGTCATAATAAGGCACCTTTCGGCCCTTATCCGTGTAACTTTACGATATCGCGATTCATTAGTAAGGCACTCCTTCACAGCCCTTACCCATGCTATAGTATGACACCATTACAGCCCATACCCGTGCTATAGTATGGCACTTATGCAGCCCATACTCATGCCATATAATATTTCATAACATTCAAGTATGATCATCAACTCATAAGCGACAACAAATTTCAAGTTTTAATTCAATTGGCACATACGTAATCACCTAACACATATAAGTATGAAAGAATCCCCACCTTTCTACCGTGGGAAGTCTAGGTTTCAATTATCAAATGTCTCGATCGGTGCTTCCTTCAAAACCTATTAAATCATTGATCGATCATTACACAAACAATCAACTTATCGAAAAGAAACAAATCTGCAGAATTTCGTAGACGTTGCAGACTAAGAACTTTAGGACTAGTGTTTATAGTTTGAAGAAGAAAAAAAAAAAGAAAGGAGGGAACACGTTTTTCTGGTTTCACGATAAACACAGGAAGAAGAAAGAAAAGGAAGAGAAAAGAAAAAGAAGAGAAAAGAAGAAGTAAATTTGTGCGTTACCTCTCACTGTTTGCAGCCGTATGAAAGTGTAAGGAAGATTTTGGATTATATTCTCACGGCTGGTTGTGGAGTAATCTTCGTAGGATTTTAACGGCTTTTCCGAAGATGAGGGAGTTGATAAGTGGGAGATATTATCTTCCTTAATGGATAAGGAGATCACATATTTATTTCTTGGGGAGTAAGAAACTTATCTATTTTAAATTTTTGAGCTCACGGTTGATCAATGAATGGGCTGAATGTGGTGTGGGCTTCAAAGACTTGGGCCATGACAGGAAATCGCAGGTGAAACTTACGGGGTATTACAACTCCACTTACTGTAAAGAAGAAAATATCTTTCAGAATGAGATTTTGAAAATTGAGTTGAGCATGAAAGTTAAGTATAACCTGATATGTAAGAAATCAACAATATATCCTCAAGTAATCTTACCTGCAAAAAAAATTAAAATAAGACTTGCTTGAACAAACCCCAAATTCATGAAGACCCATTCTCCTCACCCCCACCCACCCCAACCCAAAACAATTCCAAACGCACAAACAAATTCATGTGATCAATGTAACAAAATGAAAATACAAGACCCTAATATCCAAACAAATAAACCTTTCCCCTAGCCATAAATTCTAAACATTCAAAATCCTCATATACATGCAAAATATAATAAAAGTGAATCAAATAAACTGAGTGAAAACAAAAGAAAAGAAAAGGCAGACCACTGATCCTAATAAGCCTTCAGAGTTGGAAAGAGATTGGGATCCGAAAGGATGATTTGGCAACCGTCAATGCAGAGCAGTCGGATCTCCACCTCCCACATCGGCACTTGCTTCCCACATTTGCCTTCCATAAAGATTGGGCTGAGAGAGGAAGATTCGACGACTGTTGACGCAAATCTGCCGGATCAACGCCTCCTACAGTTGCACTTGTTTCTCCCCTTGGCCTTAAAAAAGGTTTGGGCTCATAGATGAACATTCGACGACGCTCAGAGGAAGTTTTGACAAGCGTTGACACAGATCTGCCGGATCTCCGCCTCCGACACCAACACTTGCTTCCCCCATTTGCTTTCCAAAAATATTAAGCTCAGAGAGGTAGAATTGATGAGCGTCGAGACAATGCTTCCGGATCTCTGCCTCCGACAGCAACACACGTCACCGGAACAAGAACCGTCAGATCGGCCTCGAAGATTGCATCTTCAGCGATGAAAAATAGCTGAAATAGCTCGGATGAATTGACGGCTAGGAGATCAGAAATAGCCGAATCGGTGTCATAAGGGGGTTGGGCTTTGAAAGTGAGATAAGCTTGGGAGCGAAAACCATTGCAGGCGTAGGTGTAAAGTGAGAAAACTGAAGAAAACTAATGGAGTATTATACATCCTGTGTTGGAATATTAAATAATTATATAAATTTTATAATTTATAATAAGATAATTTCAAATTTAGTATTATAAGAATTGTTCAATGCCAAAATAATCCAAAAACTTGCAGATTTAGTCTTATAGGAATTTCTTCACCAAAGTCTGTTAAAAGTTAATAGTCTAAAAAATAAATAGTTATAAAATTATTATGGGACCAAAAACACCACCATTAAGTAGTCCAGCCAAGTTTTTAAAGGATAAAAAATGAAAGGAGATGACTAAAAGTGTCAGTATAGGACCAGTATTATTCAATAGGACTAAAATTAAAATGGAGTAAAATTTAAATATATAACAAGTTATATTTTTAATATATTTTTTACACACTCATTATGTATCAACTAATATATTTATGTAATATAAGAATTTATATTAGAAATCATTTTTATTTATATTTAGTTATATTCTGATTTATGAAAATACAATAAATATTGTATATATTTATTAGTATTTCCTTTAAAAAAATATTATTAAATCTAGTTAATACTATTAAATAAATAATATATATATATATATTTTTTAATCTAAAACTAGTATATAGATCTCGATCTAACGCATAGTTATCCCTATGTTTGGCATTCATAACAGGTTCGAAAAGATTCGATATGAGAAATTCATTAATTATTTGAAGGGGTAAACCCATATTTAGGAGTGTCTCTAAATACAAGGAAGGTAAAGACAGTGCATATCTTGCATTAGTGATAAAGTTGTCGTGAACTATGTATATAGGAGAATGAGCTAGAGCTAGAGCTAGAGCCATACACGGACTACCTTCATAGCAATATAAGCATCTTTTTGATGAATGAAGTTAACGAAGGTAAATACTTTAATCTTCCGACTATCTGGTTTATTACTACTAACTCTAAGAGTTACCTTACGTCTTTTTTTACTTGTTTTTGTCATAAACCCAGATAATATAAGGTTTCATTTCCATATAATTCTGATATGTACTAAAAAAATGTGTCTCATAAATTATAGGGTCCATTACTATTAGATACAATTTATGTGTCTATATTACTACTAGATACAAAAATAAATTATATTACCAATCAATACAAATAAAATGCATAAAATACCAATTTTATCCCTACTTTAATTATAATAAAAAATTAATTTAAAAGGTATGATGCAAAAAGATAAAGTGTCTCATTAATTTCTCCACAAAAATAAGTGGGAGATAACTATATTAATACAAATATATTGCATACAAATATTTCATAATACATGATACATTACCTACAACTATTTCTGAATACATTGCATACACTTGTTTCTGAATACATTTAGCTATTTGGGATTATGATTATTAATGGTTAATTAGCCACTGTATTAAAAAAATACTCTAAGAACACGTCATCTCGGTAGCTCAGATTCGCCTTTGATCACATCCACATTATTTTTATATTTAGTAATGTTTATGTTCAATTATATTTTTGTATATTTGTGTTCAAATAGTATGTATTCGATTTTTATTTTCAAAATTTATATATTACTCCCTTCGTCCCGAAAAACTTTTCATGTTTACTGTTCCACGTTATTTAAGAAAAGTTGCTCTTTTTGACCAACTTTATTGACTTTGGAGGGTATTGTAGAATTTTTAGGTAATAAAAAAGTATAAAGTAATGTATGTGTGTGAAAAGGAGTGACAAATTTTAAATTAAAATAACTTTTGAGGTTGTTGAATAAAATAGTGTTTCCTTTTTTGGGGTGTGAAAAATTTTGTGGGACAAACAAATGAGGAAAGTGAGAAAAATATTATGGGACGGAGGGAGTAATTTTTTTAAAAATATATTTGTATTCAAAAATTATATATTTTTGTGTTCAAAAATTAACTTAATTTGTTGATATTCAAAATTTATGTATTTAAAAATATTTATTTTTAATATATTTGTGTTCAGAAATTATATATTTTGTGTTCAGAAAATTAACTTATACATAATCTGCGGATCTATGGGGGAGAAAGATTTCAATATGTGAAATAGTTTCGACTATGAAAACAGAGAGAATTATAATGAAGGATATGATCCGATCATTTTAACGTAAATATATACATCTTTTATCTACATGATGTATTTAGGGGTTGAGACTTTTTATGGAATAATTTTGTAATAGTGAATAATAAAATATATACTTTGTATCTACTAGTAATATTATAGTATATCTTGTACTAGATAGAAATAAATCCTATATTATAATATTATAATTATGCATATTCCTAAAAAAAATATTATGTAGGAGTAATAAACAATAATCAATAAATAAGAGTGCACAATAGTTTAAGAGTAATTTTTTTAGTAATAGTTTATCTCTCCAAAGAAAAATATTTCATGTATTTAAGAAAAATCGATAAATAAGGGTCCATAAAAATTTAAAAAGTAATTTTTTTCCATTTAAAAGAGTAATAATTTATCTCCCTAACAAATAAATTTTCATATATTAAAAAATAATTCGTAAAAACATGATTTACAAGTGAACTATATTCACACAACTATTTATCATGTAATTATTGTTAAGAAAAAAAAGGTTGATTCTAAATGCACCGGTGCACCTTAAGTAGATAAATTTTAAATATATTATAGTAGGTAATTATTTTTAAAAATTTTGAAGTATTTTAATTAATTAATAAAATGTAACGTAAAATAAAGTGTTATTTTAATATAACATGAATTAAAATATTAAATCACATAGTAGCGATACTTCCCACTTTACTTCATCGACGATTACAGCATTGGTGCTCCCAAAATATTATTTGTCACGTCCAAGAATTTGTTTACCTAATTCACTATGGTAAGTTGTTAATGATCTTTTAGTTCTATAGCAAAGTTTTATAATTATTTTTTTCGCAAAGAGACAAACAAACGCACTGCATATAAATAAATTTTAATATAAGTTATAAATTACATATTTGTTTAACTTATTCATTATTATTTTGAAAATGTGCAATTTACATAATTTTAAAAAAAAGAAACAAAAAAAATGACGTGAATGTCACGTGCGTCACGTGCAACGCACGTGTGTACATCTAGTGCTAATAAATATATGATAATATATATACTATTTAAACATAATAGTAAAATTTACAAACGTTATTGTGGGTCATTAATGAGTCCGTTAACGAATATGGTCGCTAACTTTGGAGCCGAATAGCTTTAAACTTGAGTTTGATTTGATAAATTATTTGATATTAAATTTTTAGTTTGATTTGACTCGTTAAAATTAACTAATAAATTTAAACAAATACTTTATCGAATCAAAACTTGAATAGTTTACCAATGATTTGGTTTACTTACATCCTTATGTGAGGAAAGTGAAGCTTCTATCTAGTGAACCTGAAACCGGATGAATCCCATTAAATGAAGACCTCGGTGGAACATATCGATGGGCCTGGCTCGAATAAGTGGTCTATGTTGTTTCTAACTTTTCCGCACATTTACGCAAGTAACCTTTTTTACTCATAATGCCAAACTACCTTTTCCCATACCATTTTGTTTCTAGTATCAAAACCTGAGTTCATTCTGCACAAGCTTCGACAAAAGAAAGAGGGGAAAAGAATGTGATCCCAATTTCACCTGAGAAAAACGCACACATACGCTCTACTGTGTGGTATACAATAATGGCGATCGCCTCGCCTTCTGCTCCCAGCTTCTGCTGCACCCAACGCCGCTTCTCGGGTCCCATATTTTCGAGGCCCGGGATTAACCCCCCTTCTCGAGTTTCTGCCCGACCCGTTCTCACGTCCCGGCTCAACGCTTCTGATGGGGAACTGCTGTACGAGCTTAGTTACAACAGTCATCGTCGCCGGAGGGGTGCTTTCCCCGTCTACGTCACTCTACCATCGGACGTGGTCGGCCCCATGGCGCAGTCAATGCGGCGTAAGAAGGCGATGGCTCAGTCGTTTCGAGCGCTGGCGGCGGCGGGAGTGGAGGGAGTGGTCATGGAGGTGTGGTGGGGGCTCGTTGAGAGTGAATTCCCGAGGAGCTACAGTTGGCGAGGCTATTTGGAGATTGTCGAAATGGCGAAGCGTTTCGGGTTGAAAGTTCGAGCCGTCATTGCCTTTCATCAGTGTGGTTCGGGCCCTGATGACCCACTCTGGTTGGTAACGATCTAAAAATTCAATTCTCCCCATGTCTGTTGTATTTACTGCACTGTTTGCCTTAGGGTTCTTTATGTGCTTGTTTCTCTGAAATTGTTATTATTTGGATTGAGTTAAAATTGCATCTCTTCTTTTTTCTTGCTGGTAATGTTGTTTGATTTTATGTATCATCTGTGGGTGAGTTTGATGTCTTTTATCTTCCCAGCTACCAGAAGTTACTGACATTCATGATGTAAATGTTGAGCTAGTCTAGTGTGATATTCTCACAGAATGATCATTAGACAGATAAGAACATTAATCCCTGTAAAAGGAAAATTGGTACCCGACTCACTGAACTAGTTTCATGATATCGTCGCTCAAGTTTTTACATAAATGCTTGGTGACTTATGGTTCTAGGTTGTATTGCAATGCTTGCATTTGAATTTGATTTTAGTGTTACAAGAAATTTAGTATATGGTGTTGCTTCATGTAATATCTTGTATATCATTGGTTTCTTTGGGCTAAACATACTCCATGTGGAGAAGTGCCGAAACATGATCAAGTTGTAGGTTACATTCGATAACAGGATCGTGTTTAAGTTTCCTCTGTTTCATTAGTAGCGTTAATTATATTGATGTGCAAGTGATCTGATGACTAAATACATGGGATTGACCATTACTGAAAAAGAAAAAAGTTCCATCTGACAAATTCTGCATAATTTAAGTAAATTCTGTTAAAAGAAAGTTGAAAAGAATGCATGAATTATCATCAATTTCTTAGACGTCTTGAGGACCTGAGGTTCAAGTCTCGTGATAAGTATTGAAGTTCATTAAAGAATTAATCAGAAATGCAAGTTCATTGTGTGTTGAATGCTCCATGTCACATTTTTACATGTCTTCCAGATTATTTAAGAAAAAATTTAGATATCTTAATGGAGCTCTGTGTTATGTTAAATCATTATTTAAGAAAAAATTTAGATATCTTAATGGAGCTCTGTGTTCTGTTAAATCTGAGGATGCATCAAAGTAATTTGATTTAAGAAGAGTTATTGAGTTAGGATACCAAATCATGCTTATAGCTAGGTATAATTGTTAGGAAATAGTTAAAAATGTCCTTCACTTGTTATCCAACCATGGTTGCATTTACAATGGTAGATTTAAAATTTTATCGGTCAAATTACCACACTTCTAATTTAACCTGCCTTGGTCAAATTACCACACTTCTAATTTAAACTTCCATTCATGTTTTCCTGGGGACTGATATTGGCATTTGGGTAACAAATCGTGTGTTTCTTTGTTTGGCAATTTCTGTAATCGAAGACATCTTAGAAATGTTAAGCTTTGAGATTTTGTCTCTTATATCTCTTTTTCTAGTTATAGCTCAACAAATGCGTACTGCAGTACAATTAAACACTGAATAATTGAAGCTAAGTGAGAGGATCCTCACTCAAACTTTGGAAGTCATTATCCCTGTTAGCGCGGGTGCCCGGTTGCAGTCTGTCTCGGCGAGGTGTTCCGTGCTAGCCAAAATGTGGCCACACTTTGATACACTTGCTGCAGCAGCAGATGACAGCAGACGGAAGATCAATGAGCACTCAAGAACACACGAAAAATAACTCATCTACAAACTTGCGTTGTGGCGGCCCCATGGTAGAATAATTCACTAATCTTGAAAAACTTAGTGAATACAATAGTTCTCTAGGCAAAATTTAGACTTTATGAATCTAACCTATTGAACTAAAAAACTAGAGCTATTGCAGCAGATTTAAAACTACTCTAAAGGCGTAAATTATAAGACCTCTCATTATGATCTACTAGCATATGTGGAAAGATCTCTCTACCTTTTCAACGATTTGATTAGATGAATATTGCTCAAAGTGAGGTAACGCATCGTGCAACACACGGATTGGCACTTGCAACTGGTATGGATTTTCTACTCGAGGTGCACTAGAATGAACGGCTTTAGATGTCTTTTATTGACCCAGTTATCCCACTTCATTCCAGTTATGATCGTGGCATTGTGGACAGTCCAATATTGGTTTCTAGCTTAGCTTCCATAACGTCTTTAATCCTCCAATCTCCTACTTCCTATAAAATAAAAAATTGTTGCGTTAAAAATAGTAAGTGGTTGCATCCTCATTTTAGATCTTTCTTAGAGAACAGTTAACATGCTGGAATTCTCAGAATAGATTCTGAAACAATGAAGAGACACCCACCAAAGCAAGACCATAGGTCATTTTGAACTAGTGTCTGGTGTTGTAGGAGATGACATTGATGTGTGACAGCGAGTGTGGCAGCATCCACACCTACATCAATAATCCCTTATGTTGCTGGGATATTCTAATGGTCTAAAGGTTAATTCTGATATTAGCAACAAGGCTGATACAAATATGGCATTCCACCACTAAAACTGAGCTAGAGCTCAAAACTCTGGAGTTGGACATTTGCTTCTACTCTTTGGGACTGTGTATTCTGATACAGTATTATTTCATAAATTGATCTTATATCATTTCTTGTAGTTGTGACATTGAAATAATTTACTAATTAGAAGGGTGGCTAATAGATCTGGGCTTTAGATACATTCCAAATTTTCACTTATTCATGGGCAATAGATTAAATTTGATTTATCAAGTTATTCATATGTAATGCATACTGACATCCATATAAAGCATTTTCTTTTCTCTTTGTGTAATTTAAAATTAATGCTTTGTGATCTACTTCATTTGTTATTTGGAAGTTTAAAAGCTGCAAGGATTCTCCTGGACACTTTGGTGGAAACTCAGATTTATTAACTCTTGAATAGGCCCTGTCTTTATCTTCAACCTTTTTCTTGCTTTTTCTTTCAATTCGATTTGTAGATGGATCTGAGTTTTCACTCATTTCTTTGAGAAAGGATTCCTCTTCCTCTGTGGGTGCTTGAAGAAATGGATAAGGACCCAGATGTATCTTATGCCGATAGGTTCGGGAGGAGAAATATGGAATACATTTCACTTGGGTGTGACATTCTTCCTATTCTGCATGGAAGATCACCAATCCAAGCTTATTCTGATCTGATGAGGAACTTCAGGGAAACATTCAGATCATTTCTCGGTGGTGTGATTACAGTAAGCAATAGCATCCCTTCTAGTTTTAGTTATACCATTATTTTTCTTCTCCTTGTCTCTCTTTCTCTTTTCTTATGATGTCCCTATTATAGAATGTGCTTTTTCATGGTGCTTATTGTTTCCAGGGTATTCAAGTTGGACTAGGTCCTGGTGGTGAACTAAGATATCCTTCATGTCCAACTCACAAGTTAACTTGGGCTTGGCGCTCACGTGAACTAGGTGAATTTCAATGCTATGACAAGGTATTTGTCGTGTTTCTCATCTCCAAATCAGGCAGACTTGTTTTATTATTTGAAAAATAATTTCAATATACTTTTTTTCCTACTTCCAATTGCTAGTACATGCTTGCGTCTCTCAATGCCTGTGCCCGCGAGTTAGGAATGCGTGAATGGGGAAATGGAGGTCCTATTGGCGCAAGTAGTTTAATGCAAAATCCTGAAAGTACTGCATTCTTCAATACAGATGGTTCTTGGAATACACCATATGGGGACTTCTTCTTGGGATGGTACTCAGGAATGCTACTTTTACACGGAGAAAGGATCTGTAGAGAAGCAAAGACAATTTTCCTGGGCAACGAAGTCAACATGTCAGGAAAAGTAGCAGGGATCCATTGGCACTATGACACACAATCTCATCCCTCAGAGTTAACGTCTGGATACTACAACACTGCAACGAGGGATGGATTTACACCAATTGTTCGTATGTTTGGTAAATACAGTTTTAGTTTATGTTGTCCGTGTTTTGAGATGCGAGATGCTGAAGAGCAGCAGGTGAATCCAACGAGTAGGCCTGAAGGTCTCCTCAAGCAACTTCTCCTTGCTGCAAGGATCTGTGAAGTTCCATTAGAGGGTGAGAATTTCTCGAGTAATTTGGATGACGAGTCGTTCCAACAGGTCTTGAGAATGTCAAAGATGTACTCCAATGGACAAGAAACACCGTCATTTTCTTTAAACTTTGTGAGAATGGATAAAAGTTTGTTTGAGCCTCGGAATTGGATAAGTTTTACGCGTTTCGTCAGGCAAATATCGGCTGTCAATATGAATTTAGATAATGGTGGAGGCAACGCTACTTCTCCACCTGCTGCTTTTGCTGGTGCTGTTCTTGCACATTAGATTTCTTGCTACACATCCACTGGATTAGGTGTATGTAGCTAATCAGTGCTTCTGATTTCTTGGTTCTTTATTTTTATTTATTATTATTATTATTAATGTAGGCCTTTTTAACTGATTATCCTATGTTGGGTGTAATTATTATTACACTTCATTTCTAACGAGAATCAACGGCTATTTTTAAAGCACATCATTCTATTGGACTCTAAAAGTGTTTTTCATGCAATGCATTAGAAGTTGGTGGAGTATCATTATATTTGTGGGTGCACTAGTTCACTATCTCCATATGATTCCTATTAAAATTTTTGTCTCCCTTGTAGATGTGTGGCTTTGCCTGAATGGCTATTTATAATTTCTGTTTATTATTGAATGCGACTGATGAAGTTGAGTATGTATGCAGTGGGACAATCAAATAGAATGCCAAGTAGTTAGTGTCTTCTATCATCTTAATCTTAATATATCTAAATTTGAATTACCTAACTTATATAAAACTTTTAAAGACAAGTGCAAACTCTAATGAAACATGAGATGGAATAAAGGTGGCAAATAGGGAATTTGAGCTCGATTGTGTCTACCCTGGCCAAGTACTTTTCAAATTGGCTCAGATCAGACAATTAATGCTTAGGGTTTCTTTGACGAGAAAGTAGGATTCAAGTTTTAAGAGCACCACAATGGAGATTATGGTAACTCGTCTGGGAAAATGTTCTGTAGGAGGTGCGATGTGAGGGTTTGACGAAAGAGGGACCATTGGATGGGTCATATAAGCAATTAAAATTTACGATCCAATTAAATGACGACACATGAATTTTTTTGATTAAATATCAATTATTAATTTATTTTGGAATTTAAATAAATTAATTCCTAAAAATAAATTAATAAATAATTGATAATTAAGTTAAGCCCAACATATTAAATTGAAGCTTAAATTAAATGAGTTCTGGCCCAAGTCAAGTAAGCCAAGTCAAATGAGGCATGACTTAAGCCAAACAAGCCCATATAAATTAAATCAGACCCAAATAAAATAGACCTGATTACAGCCCAAGCCCGCAGGATATGACCCAGATAAAGTGGACCAATCAGAATGCAAGGCATTTATGAGGGGGTCTTCACCTCTCACCTATATAAAGAGGTCTCCTCCCTTTCATTTGACGAACACATTGAAGCACCCGAAGACGACAACGCTCTGAAGAGATTGAACACGAGCAACGCTCCTCAAGATCTTCAAGTCAAGAACGGTACACGATCCGAGATTGAGGTTCTAAGTCCCCAAATCAATCGTTCTTCATACATTAAGTTCTTCAGTGTTCTTCGAGTCAAGAGCATCACATGATCCGGGATCAAGGTGCTAAGCCCCCAGATCGAGTGTTTCTCACAGCAGGCACGTTTAATCCAAGCAAAGGCTTGACGCCTCTGGAAAAACGTTACACAGCCCCAAATACGAGTTCAGACAAGCTTCAACTGAAGATCCAACTCAACACACACAGTCAACTCAACACACACAGTCAGCGTAATCAACATAGTCAGCGCGGTCAACAAGTCTTGTCAAAGACAAAGTCCAAATTGGTTCGAGAAAAGAATCAGAGGATAGATAGATATTGTTTCCTAAATTATCAAGTTTAATCCATCTGGATTATTATTGTAATTTTTTTTGTATTTATTTCATTATAAATACAAAATTTTTTGTTACAAATTTTGGCACGCCCAGTGGGACCATCTCTACCTCTCATCTCTTCTCTCTATAAGCTTGAAAATACAACATGACTCCTATTAAGATCACAGTGGGAATGACTGCTTCTTCCAAGTTCTCTGATTCATTAAATGAATATGTTGTTGTTGTCACAAGGAGCATGCCAAAGAAAGCTTAGTCGGAGGCCTCCTCTGGATCAAACTCTTCGATTGAAATGGCTTCGAGAAAACAACCACCCATGAAGGAGAATAGTGATGAAGACTCTGCATGCTCAAGTCCTCATTCATCATCAAGCTCCTCATCTGACTCAAGTGTTGCTCCAGTAATGATGGCAGACACTACAACTCTTGAGGAACAACTAGCAAACATGATAAAAGCTATTGAAGGGCTCACAAAACATATAGAAGCTCAAGACACAAAGATCTCCCGATTGATGGAAAAAAGAGACATCACAGAGACTAGCTGATGAGAGTGTAAATTTAGGTGTTTTGGACTCGGATTTGTATGGAAATCGAGTACGATTACGTCTATTATCAAGATGAATCGGGTTGTTTATAGGAAATCCATGAATCAGAGGCTACTGAGGCTTTTTGAGCGTATTTTTATAGGAAAACGGGTCTTAAGGGCTCGGAATTGGAAGACACGATTTTTGAGGCATTTTTCAAAAGTTGTTCGACCTCGGAGGCTTGCTCGACCAATATCAATTCGGCCGAACAAGGGCGCCAAGTCGAGCAAAATGCCCAAAAACTTATAGAGAGTTTGCTCGACCAAGAGAGTCCGTTGGACCAGCATCATCTTAGTCGAACAAGAGGAGGTTGGTCGAACAAAATGTCCAAAAACTTACAGAGAGCTGCTCGACTAGCGTTCGACCAGGAGGGCTTTGCTCGACTAGAAGAGGTTTGGTCGAACAGAATATTGCTGATGATATTTTTTATAATTCTGGGTGTCTTTTACCAAATTTGACGTGTGCCTCAAGTAAAAGCCCATCAAAAGTCCGTGAGGAGTCCTTTACAAGTATAAAAAGGGATGTAGATCACATCAACAAGGGAGTTAGATTCCACATCAATCCTACACCACATCCAAACCCTAACTCCAACCTACGGATCTGTGGAGAGAATTTCGTCTGTCGAACCAAGTGAGAACCAATTGAAGATTAAAGACGGAGAGAGTCGCGATGGAGCCCGCATCTAGGGTTTACTTCGCTATTTAATTTATCTTGTAATATTCAAGACTATGGGTAAGATCCTACCAACCACCATGATTGTTCCTAGATCAATCATGGGCTAAAACCACTTCGGTAGTTCTAAGGTTATGAAGGTTTTATGAGTTAATTGAATTTTAATGTGTAAACTCCGTACAACACTACTTGTGGTTTATTTTATATAAGATTATGCTTTTTTCAATTCATACTCACAGTCGTTTTGTGCATCATTAACTGTTATGTAGAGTCTGGATACATATCCTGTTATTGATTGAGTGTGTTCACTGTTGAGCAGGATTACATGTTATAATTCTAAGTGAAGGGATTCCGAAGTCTTATTAGAACTATCTTATATAAATACTTGTTAATTGAATATTATTCGGATTAATAAGTAGGATAAAGAGTATAACTTCATTGTACCTATAAAGGGAGATCATATCGGGTTAGAGTACTAAGTGCACGGGAAATAATTGATACTGATAGTACCTAGAAAGGGGGGGTGAATTATATCTCTTGCTCCAAGGATATTCACACGTGTCATACGCTTGTTTGGTTGTGTCTATAGAGTTAACTTGCATGGTTTAGTGATGCATCCGTATTCCACAAGGCAGAGTCGGACATCAACACATGGAAAGGAAATAAATAAGTATAACTGGATGACATGAAGAACTACCTAATTTCTCACTTGATCACAGTCGTAGTATCTCTATCGCTTGTTACTTTATTTGCTATTTTAAATACTTGTTATTTAGTTAATTAATCACCACAAATAAATTGCCAACATAGTCTTAATAAATTAGAATATAACTGAATTAATAATAATCCGTCCCTTGGGTTCGATAATCACTTGGTTGCTTATCAAAACTACAATTGATATCCTTATACTTGAGGATTAATTTTGTGTGTTGAAAAAACGATCATCAAGTTCTTGGCGCCGTTGCCAGGGACGTCATTAATTATTAGTTTATTATTTCTAGTTTAATTGAGATTATCTTATTCTCATCTTGGTTTTCTAATGCTTATTTTTCTTCGGTGTATGCTCACTAGATCAAAGGTAGGAGAATTAGAACCTTACAATTCTGAGATCGGTGTGTCATTGAGAAAGAAGAAGAAGAAGAACAGGAACAAGAAAGTAAAACCAACTGAAGCTCTTAATCTAGGAGTTGAAGTTGACAAGCTAAATCTGCAAGCAACTGAAGCTGCAACCGAATTCAACTTGGAAGCAGAAGCAGTCAACATGGCGGAGAATCCCGATACACTTGCCATCCGTGAAGTCTTTAAGAAAACAGAGGAGGCAATGCAGGGCTGCTAGGAGCGAGAGGGGCCAGAGCTGATTTTGACTTACACCCTGCTCTTATCAGCATGATTGAAAGGAGTCCATTCTCTGGGGGAACCTTTGAAGATCCTCAGCAACATCTTAATAAATTCCTTGGGTATGCAAGTACACAAAAAGATGCAGGAGCTCATGAGGATGCGAGGAAGATCATTCTGTTTAAGTTCTCGCTGAATGAAAAAGCGAGAGATTGGTACGATAATCTTGATGCTGCTGAATGTGATACCTGGGAGAAATTAAAAGTGAAATACTTGGAACGATACATGCCACCCTCAAAGATGTTTAAGATAAAACAAGAAATCAATCAATTTGCTATCCATGGTAATGAGAAGTTCCACGAAGCATGAGATAGATTCAAGGACATGCTTAGGAAGTGCTCGCAACACGGAATTTCTAAAGCTCAATACATCAGTATTTTTTATAACGGATTAGACTGTGATTCTCGAGTTTTACTAGATGCTTCTTCTACTGGAGCATTGCTTACAAAGTCATCCGTTGAGGCCTAAAAGCTCTTTGAGGAAATTTTGATGAATTCAAGAGATTGGCCAACTGATAGAGTGAGAGGCACGTATGTTCTTAGAAAGGTAGCACAGGTTGAGCACGCTATGGTTAAGTCAGGAAGAGACGATGAAATTGTCTCTAGTTTGAGTAATATCCGCAAGCTACTGGAGTATCAACAAAAGCAGATTACAGACTTATCGCAGTAAGTACCAATCATGCAGGATATGTGCAATGAAGGAGTGAGCCATGAGGAGATGGAAGAGGCGAATTATGCCATGGGTCAAAGTATTCAAGGAACGAGGTTCCAAAAACAAGAAAACCAGAATTATCAAGGGAACTACAATAATCGTGGTCCACGGGGTAATTATCAACAATCGAGGATGCAGGAATTTTCATGGAGTAATCCAAATAATGTGGTACAACCTTCTATAGGTGTTGATCCGGGTGCTATGATGGAAGAAGGGAAACCGGGTTCGAGGATACGGTGAACAGGTACATGGCAAGGAATGATGCAAGAGTAGATCATCTTGAGGCCAAGTTAGAAAAGTAGATTGATGCCAACCATGAAGATTTGTCTAAGCAAGTTAAGGACCTTACATTGTTGATGGGGGAGATGGCAGGAAACATTAACAAATTGACTCAATCTATTGAGAAGGGAAAGTTTCTATCTCAAAGTATTAAGAACCCTAAATCTTGTCATGCCATCAAATTGAGGTCAGGAACATAGTAAGAAGGTTCGATGAACTGGCGAGCGAAAATGAAGGAAACAAAAGTCTGTTTGACCAAACATACTCAGTTCGACCAGACCTGATGGTCGAGCTGAGGTCGAACAAGCTTCGAAAAAATAAAATTTTAATGCTCTATTTTCTGCTCCGCCGTTCGACCAAAGCACATCTGTTCGACCAGACCCTTTTGGTCGAACGGTGGTCGAACAATAACAGGGGGAGATGGCATCCCGATCAGAGCTACCGTTCGACCAGAGTACTTCCGTTCGACCTGACCATCTTGGTCAACTGGTGGTCGAACAAAGTTGGAGAATTTGAACTTGCGATCAGAGACATTGTTCGAGCAGCCACAATTTGTTCGACCAGACCAACATGGTCGAACAAAGGTTGAACAACTTCGTTCAGTACCCGTTTCGATCCCGAATGCTATGCATGTTGTTCAAAACACTCCAGAGCCATCCCAAGAGCAGAATACTGAGCTTACAGTGGAAAAGAAGTGGGAAAGAGCGAAAAGATTGAGAGCCAAAAAGGATAAGGTGGAGAAGGTTGAACGTGATGAATGGGGTATTCCAAAAACAAAGATACCTCCTCCGTTTCCCTTTCGAATAGTCAAAAAGGGATTATAAGATAAGTTCAAGAGATTTTAGGATATAATGAACAAGATAAGCTTGAGCATTCCTTTCTCCGAAGCAATCATGGAGATGTCGTACTATGCTCGATTTTTTAGAGATATCATATTGAAGAAGAGAAGTTTGAACGGGGTAGAGACTGTGAATCTTTCAAAAAATTGCAGCTCAATCATTTAGCCGAAGCTACCACAGAAGTTGAAAGATCCAGGGAGCTTCATTATCTTATATGAGATTGGAAAGGGGCCGACACGTAAAGTTTTGTGTGATCTTGGAGCAAGCATCAACTTGATGCCCTTATCTATGTTTAAGAAGCTAAGTTTGGGGGAGCTCGCTCCCACAATGGTGGCTTTACAATTGGCGGATAGGTCTATGACTTTTCCGAAGGGCGTGATATAGGATGTACTTGTCAAAGTGGACAAGCTCATATTTCCAGTGGATTTTCTAGTGCTTGAGATGGAAGATGACAAGGATAACGTTCCCCTTATCTTAGTGAGACCTTTCCTTGCTACTGCTGGAGTTATGATTGATGTGCAAAAGGGTAAGCTAAGACTATGGATGGATAAAGAAGTGGTCTTGTTTAACCTTGACAAAGCAATGAAGATGCCAATGGAGACGCAGTGTCACAGCATCGATATGGTGGAGGAGATTGTGAAGGAAGGCATGTCCTTAATCCTTTCAAAGGATCCCTTGGAGACATGTTTAATGGAGTTTCTTACTTTTCCTACCACGGAGCTAGATGGGCTCTCCAATGAGGTATGTATCGATTTCCTTGAAAATTTACTTGCTTTAGGTGATGACAGGTATGAGTCAAAGAGGACCAAATATGAAGAGGTTAAGTGGAGTATAAAATACTTACCTTTGGACAGAGAGAGCACTCCAAAAGAAGAAGAGAAAGAGGAGTTGAAATCGCTACCGGAGCACTTGAAGTATGCCTACCTAGGTGATAATGACACATATCCGCTAATTGTATCTTCTTCCCTTGATGATGATCAACTTGAGGAGTTGTTAGATATGCTTAGGAAGTATAAGTCTGCAATTGGTTGGTCTCTTGATGATTTGAAGGGTATTAGTCCATCATATTACATGCATAGAATAAGATTGTTAGATGACGCTAAGAGTAGCATTCAGAATCAGCGGAGGGTAAATCCCGCTATTCAAGAAGTGATTAGGAAGTAAATCCTAACGTGGTTAGATGCAGAAATTATTTATCTTATTAGTGATAGTCCCCACGTGAGTCAATTTCATGTTATAACTAAAAAGAGGGGCATGACTATAGTGAAAGCCGATGATGGTGAGACTTTAGCCACTAGGATTCCTACAGGAAGGCGTGTGTGCACGGATTATAGGAAACTGAATGAAAATACATGCAAAGACCATTTTCCACTTCCTTTCATGAATCAAATGCTTGACCGTCTTTCAGGGTATGAGTTTTATTATTTTTTGGATGGGTACTCGGGTTATAAACAGATCATGATTGCGTATGAGGACCAGGAAAAGACCACTTTTACTTGCCCTTATGGAACTTTTGCTTTAGGAAAATGCCTTTTGAATTATGTAATGCACCTGCTACATTTCAGAGTTGCATGATGGCCATATTTGATGGGTTGATAGAATAGATCATGGAGGTGTTTATGGATGATTTTTCGGTGTTTGGTTCCTCCTTTGATATTTGTTTATCTAACCTAGCTACTGGTTTTGAAGAGATGTCAAGATACTAATCTTGTCTTGAATTGGGAGAAGAGCCACTTCATGGTAAGAGATGAGATTGTTCTTGGGCATCATATTTCTGCCAAAGGATTGCAGGTTGATCGTGCAAAGGTGGTGGCCATTATGAAGCTTCCACCACCTACTAATGAGAAAGGAGTGCGGTCCTTCCTTAAACACATCGGTTTTTATAGAAGATTCATAAAAGACTTCTCGAAATACTCCAAGCCCTTATCTCATTTACTTGAAAAGGATGTTCCTTTTGTTTTTGATGAAGAATGTCTAACATTTTTTCAGGTTTTGAAAGAGGCGCTTATTACTGCACCTATTTTGATCACACCAGATTGGACTCAGCCGTTTGTACTTTTGTGTGATGCAAGTGACTTAGCACTTAGAGTGGTGCTTGGGCAGATGAGGGAGAAGAAGTTTTGCGGCATTTACTATGCGAGTAAAACTTTTGATGCAGTACAAAAGAACTACACTGTTACTGAAAAGGAGTTTCTAGCTGTGGTGTATGCATTTAACAAGTTTCGACAGTATTTGGTTGGCATGAAGACTATAGTATATACGAATCACTCCACGATTCGGTACATGATGGTGAAGAAGGATGCAAAGCGAAGGATCATTACATGGATTCTTCTTCTACAAGAGTTTGATATGGAGATCCAAGATAAGAAAGGAACGAAAAATATTTTGGCGGATCACCTATCAAGGTTGGAGCATGGGGGCATTGTGATGATTCTTTTGATTACATAGAAGAGATGTTCCCTGATGAGAAGATCATAACCGTGTTTGTTGAAGGGGTTGAAAGAGCATTTGTGGTCGCTGCTCAAGGAATGGATCCATGGTATGCGGATTATGTCAACTACATTTCCGTGGGTGAAATTTCGAAAGATTTCAATAGGTATCAACTTGATAAGTTAAAGAGAGATGTTGAGACTTTCATATGGTATGATCCATTTGTCTACAAGATTTGTATGGATTCCATAGTCCGTAGGTGTGTGCCTGAGATGGAAATAAAGAGTGTTCTTGAATTTTGCCGTGCACATCCTAATGGGGGCACTTCGGAGCTCAAAAGACGGCATCTAAGGTACTTCAATCTACTCTTTATTGGCCTACCTTGTTAAAAGACTGTGAGTCCTATGTGGCGACATGTGATAGATGTCAAAGGATGGGGAACATAAGTAGAAGAGATGAGATGCCACTTTAGCCGAGCATTGTAGTTGAGATCTTCGATGTATGGGGGATCAATTTTATAGGACCTTTTTCCCCATCTAATGGATTTCTCTACATCCTACTGAATGATTCAAGGATTGTTTTGTCCTTCTTGAAGAAACATATTTTTGCTCGCTATGGAGTTCCTAGAGCACTAGTGAGTGATGGAGGATCACACTTCGTCAATAAGCTGCTTGTAAAAGTTCTCAAGGAATATGGTGTTAAGCATAGGGTTACTACACCCTATCACCCTCAAGCAAATGGGCAAGCGGAGGTCTTCAATCGACAAGTGAAGCAATTTCTGGAGAAAGTTGTCAGAACTAATAGGAAAGATTGGGCTATGAAGCTTGATGATGCGTTATAGGGGTTCCAAACAGCTTACAAGACGGTGCTTGACATGTCACCGTATCAAATAGTCTATGGAAAGCCGGGCCACTTACCCATAGAGATTCAGCATAGAGCTTTTGGGCATTGAGAAGTTTGAACTTGTCTCTTAAGGATCAAAAGGAGTTGAGGATGACTTGTATCAATCAATTAGATGAGTTCAGAAATTGAGCTTTCAAGAATTCTGAGATTTACAAGGAATGAATGAAAAAATGGCATGATTCGAAGATCTCTTACAAAGAGTTCAAGCAAGGTGATAAGGTATTACTTTTTAACTCACGTTTGAAGCTTTTCGCAAGAAAATTAAAATTGAAGTGGACAGGACCGTTCATTATCCATAGAGCCTGTGGAGGGGGGAGTTTTGAACTCATATACAAAGATGGAGATGTCACAACAGAGAATGGGCATCGATTGAAGCATTACAAGTCGCCAGATGATGTTTGTGTTGTCTTTGAGGATACCTTGCACTAGATTGGTACCATCGTGACTCTCCGAAGTTAAACAAGAGCGCTTGTTGGGGGCTTTCCTTCCCGTTTTAATGCTTTATTTCATTAGTGTGATTAAGAAATTTTTATATTTGATGTGCTTACTAATCGAATATTACATCTCTTTTCAAACTAGTTTCGACTGTACTTTCTACTAAGTTTGGGGAGTGTGATGTACTTACCTCATCGAAGCACTAAGAATATAATCTTTTCTTTATAACGTTTGTTAGGGGAATTGATTTTTTGCGGCGTATTGAAACTTTAACCGATTTCCATGTGTCGATTTTTTGTAATTTGCCTAATGTTTAGTGGTGTTTTGTATTTCATATGTAGTATGCGGAGTTATACAAGGTTTTATCAAGTTTAAAAGTGGTTTTCTAGCTTATGTTTTGGTTATCTTAATACTTGATGATGCCTTATAGTTTAAGTGTTGCGGGGAAAGACGAGAAAAATACAAAGTTTCAGAAGATCGGTAAGTTGTTCGACCAAGATTCTGCCATTTGACCATAAGTTTTGGCCGAACGCTGGTCGAACAAAATGAACAAAAACTTACAGAAGCTTCGTTCGACCCAAGCGTGTTGTTCGACCAAGCTCGTTAAGTCGAACGCTGGTCGAACAAAATATCCAAAAACTTACAGTGAGTACATTCGACCAGCACACTTTGCTCGACCATATTCTTCAAGTCGAACGGAGCAGGGGAGAACAGGGAGTTGATTTCGAAAGTTGTTCGACCTCAAGCTATTGTTCGATTAGGAAATTTAAGTCGAATGGAGGTCGAACAAGGTCATGTTTTAGTACAAATCTGAGTTGTTCGACCAAAAACCCTTGCTCAACCAAGTTGTTCGAGTCAAACGAGAGTGAGAAATTGGATTTTAAAGGTCAATTTTCCTTTTCGTTCGACCATCTCCCGTCATCTTCACTCGAGCAACCAATTCGAACCGTAAGTTCTTCTTCTCAAACTCTTCCCCACACTTTAATCCACTCTTCCACCCACTTCCACGTCTAAATTTTGGAGGATTCAAGTCCGAATTGGGGCTATTTTACTCAAATTTTTAGAAATTTACCATCATTAATTGCACGCACACCATGGCCAACAAAGGAAAAGAGATTGCTTCATCTTCAAAGAGGAAGGAGACCAAGTCTCCTAGGAAGGATGGTGGTGCCAAAATTTTTATATTGGATAAGAAGAAACCTTCTGATTATGGCATTAGGATTGCTAATTGGGAAGAGAAGAAGGAGTTGTGGGCAGTTATTGCGAGCAAGATCACGAGGACTAGCTATCAAAATGATGAAGCTATGGTGGCAATGAACATCATCAATGATATTTGTTGGATGTTCAATAAAGTAGGGATAACCAGGTTTATGGAGATGAAGAGGGAGACGTATTTCCATATAATTGCTGAGGTGCTATGTTCATTGAGTATTGAGCGTAGAGATCGCTATCTTCCGTATAATATTCAGATGCAGATTGGTGGGCAAGAGCAGTTGATGCATGCCTGAGAGTTTAATGAGTTGATCGGCTGTGATAATGTGACTGATGTGGAGCACGATGATTTCAGACCTGATGAGTTTTGGAGATCTATCTAGGGGAGGCGAGGAATATATAATTCGAATGCTTCCAAGGTTGCTTTTATCCGCAATCCCGTGATTGCTTATATGGATCGGATCTTGAGTAACACTCTATTTGCTCGATCCGAGGGGAGTTATATTCTGAGGGGTGAGCTGTATGTGCCATGGTGCATGCTTAATGGAGTCCGTTTCAATGTGGCGGCTTATTATTTCCAGCAGCTGCATAAGTTTATTACCCAAGTATTTCAGCGTGTGAACATTGGATGACTCATTACTTTGATAGCCGAGTATTACCGGGTTGATTTGAGTAGGCATCGACCAATTCGAGGGTACCCAGACTTGATCCTTATGGCATGTGTGAGGATGGGGTTGATTCAGCGGATGAACAACACTTGGATGTTTATTCATAGCAAGAACCCCATTTCATTTAGATTTTCACTGCCCACTGTTGATCTTACTACAATTCAGATCAACAGTAACTTGTTGATGGATACCTTGGAGCATAGGGAGATCTCGAGGACTTGTTTGGAGGAAGGAGATTGAAAACTTCTTGTCGATATGCCCCTACAAGGAGTCCTTATAGATGAGGACATGATCATGGAAGGAGATCCAGCCGACTTTGAAGAGGGAGATTAGTTGCCACCACCATCGTTCGTATACCCAGATAAGGATTTACCTCCGATGCAGCCACCACAGCCACAGGAGCATGAGTTTATCGAGCCACCGCCACAGCAATAGCAGGATTTTTGGCGAACTCAAGATCAGTCGGGAGCAATTCTGATTAATGAATGAGCACTTCGCCAAGCTTAATGCGAACAAACAAGAGACAAATAGGTAGCTGGCATTAGCGAACACGAACTATGTTGAGCTCAATCTGAGGTATGAGGATATGGATAAAAGAATTAGAGAGGTGCCGGCTAGCAGCCGAGAGATTGATAGGAAGGTGTATCAGTTACATAGGGATTTTGACCTATGGCGTATGGATGAGTGCGATGATGATGATGCTCCGGAGGAGTAGTTGCGCCAAGTTTTTCTCTTTGTCTGTTTCATCTCATCTCCCTTCTCTTTTTCACTTTACAAGTTGAGGTTTGATGGTGGTATGGTTAGGGTGTTATTAGTGTGATTCATGCGTGGGTGGTTTGTATTTGAATGATGATGTTTGGTGTTTGATTGATGAGGATGCATACATTGAGTTTCTTTGGATTGATTAGTGTTGATGATATTTGGAATATGCATATACAATTGTTTTGATGCATGTTGGTTTGTTAATGATGAGCATGTTCTATTTTTACTTGTAATTGATGAAAAGATTGATGTTAATTGCATGCTTAGAAGAGTGCTTAGGATTCTATTATGCATGTGAGAATTTGAGCCTATTGGTCATGTTATTAGCATGATAGTTTATTCTTGAGAGTCGTTTGTATGCTCGTAATCTAGAACTTGACTTGGAGTCTTGTTTGAAATTTATGATTGATAGATACTAGGAAATGATCTTAGGCCATTATTGATGATTGAGCCACTTAGCCAAATATTTCCTACCTTGTTATATGATAATCATTGGAAGCCCTGTTGAGCCGTTAAAAGCTTTTTCTTTGGCAAGCTTGTGATAAAAGACTTTATTTCCTTTACTTTAGCTTAAAATACCCTATTTACTAGTAGAGAGTCAAGGTGAATGATGTGCTAAGTGATGAAAAAAAAAGAAAGTAAAGAAACTTTGCTAAGTGAAGAGTCAAAAGACGTGGTTGAATCTTGTTTAGGGATAGTGCCTGAAACTGGTACCCCAACTGTTTAGAAGGGTAGTACCTGAAATTGGTACCCTTATGCTTAAAGAAAGAAGATGTTGATTCCAAAGAAAGGAAGGAGTCGATGAATCACAAGGATCGTGAGAATGATGATGGAGCAAGGAAATTAAGTTGTTTGATGAAAAGCAAAACTCCAAGGTAATTCTCTATTAATGAATTAGTCATTTTTACCCAAATTCTCCTACCTTTACCAAAGAGCCAACATAATAACCCCATAAGACAAGTCATTTGTGATCCTAGTATTGAAGCGATTATAGATGGATTTTTGAGACCCTCTTCAAGCTTAAGGTTATGTGAGTATATGAATTGAATTTGAGTGTATATACTAACTCGTAAAGTGTACATCTTTTACACTTGAGAGAGAGCAAACACTTACCCGTGAGCTAGATGACTTACCACTCATAGAACTATTGTGATTAATTGATGTTTTTCCATGAATGAAGAGTATGATGGATTTCATGTTTTGATTTGATACAATTGCATGTGTTAGAATAGGGTGTACTTGTTATAAGGATCTTGTGGATGACACTCTCTTTCCTTTGATTTGAATTCGTTGCCTCGGGACGAGCAACATGTAAGTTTGGGGGTTTGATAAGAGTGTAAATTCACATGTTTTGGGCTCGGATTTGTGTGGAAATCGAGTACGATTACGTCTATTTTCAAGATGAATTGGGTTGTTTATAGGAAATCCATGAATTAGAGGCTACTGAGGCTTTTTGAGCGTATTTATACAGGAAACAAATCTTATGGGCTTAGAATTGGAAGACACGATTTTCGAGGCATTTTTAAAAGATTGTTCGACCTCAGAGGCTTGCTCGACCAACATCGGTTTGGTCGAACAAGGGCACCAAGTAGAGTAAATTGCCCAGAAACTTACAGAGAGTTTGCTCGACCAAGAGAGTCCATTTGACTAGCATCGTCTTGGTCGAACAAGGGAGTTAGATTCCACATCCATTCTACACCACATCCAAACCCTAACTCCAACCTACGGAGCTATGGAGACAGGTTCGTCTGTCGAACCAAATGAGAACCAAGTAAAGATTCAAGACGGAGAGAGTCGCGACGGTGCCCGCATCTAGGGTTTACTTCGCTACTTAATTTATCTTGTAATTTTCAAGACTATGGGTAAGATCCTACCAACCACCTTGATTGTTCCTAGATCAATCATGGGCTAGAACCGCTTCGGTAGTTCTAGGGTTATGAAGGTTTTATAAGTTAATTGAATTTATATGTGTAAACTCCGTACAACACTACTTGTGGTTTATTTTATATAAGACTATGCTTTTTTCAATTCATACTCACAGTCGTTTTGTGCATCATTAACTGTTATGTACAGTCTGAATACATATCTTGGTTATTGATTAAGTGCATTCACCGCTGAGCAGGATTACATGTTATAATTCTAAGTGAAGGGATTCCGAAGTCTTATTAGAATTATCTTATATAAATACTTGTTAATTGAATATTATTCGGGTCAATAAGTAGGATAAAGAGTATAACTTCATAGTACCTATAAAGGAAGATCATATCGCGTTAGAGTACTAAGTGCATGGGAAATAATTGATACTGATAGTACCTAGAAAGGGGGTGAAACTATATCTTGCTCCGAGGATATTCACACGTGTCATACACTTGTTTGCTTGTGTCTATAGAGTTAACATGCATGGTTTAGTGATGCATCCATATTTCATAAGGCAGAGTCGGACATCAACACATGGACAGGAAATTAATAAGTAAAACTGAATGACCTATAGAACTACCTAATTTCTCACTTGATAATAGTAGTAGTATCTCTATTGGTTGTTACTTTACTTGCTATGTTAAATACTTATTATTTAGTTAATTAATCACCACAAATAAATTGCCAACATAATCTTAGTACATTAGAATATAACTGAATTAATAATAATATGTCCCTTGGGTTGATAATCACTTGGTTGCCTATCAAAACTACAATTGATATCCTTATACTTGAGGATTAATTTTGTGTGTTGAGAAAATGCTCATCACTTGCCGTACAAAGGGAAAGGGAGTTGTGGACGATAGTGAGGTGGAAGAGGTCACAAAGGTGCCAGACTATAGATAATGAGCAAACTGAAAGAGGATTGTAACTTTCAGCTAATGGAATGCTCCAAGTTGATCAATTGAAGGATATTATACTTGTAACAATAAAAGAAAGGTTTGAGGAGACTTCCAAGCCTACCGTCACTTATGTCAGGCCCTACACGAAAAGGGTGGACAGCTTGAAGTTGCCAGCTGGCTACCAGTCTCCCAAGTTCCAACAATTTGATGGTAAAAGAAACCCGAGGCATCATATAGCACACTTCATTGAGACATGCAATGACACTGGTACTCATGGAGACCGTATGGTGAGGCAGTTCATTCGCTCTCTCAAAGAAAAAACTTTTGATTGGTATATCGACTTGCAAGCTGAATCCATTGACAGTTGGGTGCAAATGGAGCATAAATTTCTCAACCATTTCTATAGCACGAGGAGAACCATTATCATGACTGAGTTAACTAACACTCGTCAATTAAAGGAAGAACATGTGATTGATTATATCAATCGATGGAGAAATTTGAGCTTAAATTGCAATGACTGATTATCTGAAGAGTCCGGCATCGAAATGTGCATCCAAGGGATGGAATGGAGTCTACTCTATATACTCCAAGGAATTCGGCTGAAGACTTTTGAAGAGTTGGCTACGAAAGCTCATGACATGCAATTGAGCACGGCGGCTAGTGGAATCAAACATTCACCACTGTCTGATTCCTACAAATCCAAAGATAGGTAAGAAACCAAGAAAGGGGGCAAGCCTTATGCCAGAAACTCCAATAAAGAATCAATGGCCACAAACGCCGCTATTGTTAAGGTTTTAAAAGAATGGAGATGAGAAGAAAGATAAAGGGAAACAAGTTGCTCAAGAGTGGGGGCAAAGAAGATTAACCCTGAAGAAGATGCAAGAAAAGGAGTATCCATTCTTAAACTCTGATATTTCTGGCATATTCATTGATCTGCTTAAAGACAAACTTATCAAACTTCCTGAAATAAAACGCCCAGAGGAAGCTGGTCGAACTAATGTCCAAAAATATTGCAAGTACCATAGATTGGTGGGTGTCATCTCATTCATGATTGTTTCATCTTCAAGGAAAAGATCATGCAGCTGGCCAAGGAAGGAAAATTCTGTTAGGGGATGAAGCAGCCGCAAACTTCACTTCTGCAAAAGATGGTTGTGATGAAATCTCATGTCATGTGGTGAGTGAGGAAGACAGCGAAAGTGAACAGCTTGAGGCTAAGGAAAAAGCTTGCTCTATGAGGGTGACCTTCACAGATGAAGATATGTTGTTGGGTTCTCAACCTCATAACTGACCTCTATTTATTACCAGTTATACACAAAGGCTGCGAGTAAAGCGTATTCTTGTTGATGGAGGCTCAGTAGTGAACATCCTATCTTTGAAGATGTTGAAGAAGTTAGAAATATCGGTGGATGAGCTCAACCATAGCTGATTGATGGTCTAAGGATTCAACCATGAAGGGCAAAGAACTTTCGGCAAAATTGTTCTTGATTTGCTAATTAATGAAATGAAATCAACGGTGCTCTTCCATGTCATTGATGTAAAAACTTCATACAACATGCTTTTGAGGTGCCCATGGCTGCATGAGAATGGCGTGATCCCTTCTACATTACACCGATGTTTCAAGTATAGCGAAGGTAGCAATGTGAAAAGGGTATTCGGTGATGATAAGTCATTTACTAAAGTTGAATCTTACTTTGCAGATGCTAAATACTTCTTATAGAATACAAAGGAAGTGAAACGTGAAGAAGCCCCAACACAAGATGATGGGGACAGTAAACAAATAAAGGAGGAAGGTAGCACATCATCTATCACTCTCAATAAGAACAAAGGTAAAGAGCTTGAGAACTTAGAAGAGTTAACGTTGCCTTAAACAAAAATTGATGCAAGTAAACCTTCTTCTCCACCACTCAAAGGATTCACATGTCTTGTTGAAGGAGCAAATACTAAACATGGTGAAGTATTTGAAGCAGAAATAGCCAAGTCATATGGTCCATAAGCTTTCAGACTCCTCAAGAAGGCCGGTTACGAACCGAAAGAAAAATTGATGACAAGTAAGTTGCCTCAAGAGACTATCAATTCATCAGAACATGGGCTCAATGCCACTTAGAAAATATTGAAATATAGTGGCCACACTGTCAAGAATGCTAAGCCAGGTTTGTGATATGTCCCTCAAAAGCCAGTCCGCATTGCAATTAGAAGAGCAAGTACAAACTATATCACAGAGGGAGAAGCTTCATCCACATAAGATATGTTTGATGAAGGCGGAAGGAAGATCAAGAAAATATCTGTCTTTGAAAGGCTTGAAAGTGTCTTTGAAAGGCTCGGATCCTATGAGAAGAATAAATGTGGAAGTCAAAATAATATCAAGTCTCCTAGCTTCAAAAAACTCAGAAGTCGAATTCCCTCTCACATGAAGCGACAATATGTTTTGACGGTCTCACGTGGAAGATTGTTGAAAGCTAAGAGGCAGACGATCATCTTTACTAAAGATGACAATGATGATGATAGATAAAGTGTAGCTTTCAACAACCATATCATTGCTCTTGAGGATTCCCAAATGGAAGAAGTAGATGCCGAAGATGCTCCTCTACAATTCGAAGAAGGTGTGAAGGCCACTGTTGATGACTTGAAAGAAATCAACTTAGGCAATGAAGATGACCCACGTCCTACCTACATAAGTGCCTTATTAAATGTTGAGGAGGAAGAGAAGTACATCAGCCTTTTACGAGAATTCAGAGATGTCTTTGTATGGTCACACAAAGGAATGCCAGGCTTGGATCCAAAAATCGCAGTGCATCACTTGTCCATTAAAAAGGGAACTCGACCAATTAAACAAATGCATCATTGATTTCAACCAGAGTGTATTCCGTTGATTGAGGATGAAATAAGCTTCTTGAAGCAGGCAAGATCAGAGAAGTCAAATATCCTACATGAATTTCTAACATCGTGCCGGTGAAAAAGAAAATGGGCAACTCAGAGTATGTGTTGATTTTCGGGATTTGAATATGGCATGTTCGAAAGATGACTTTCCACTGCCAATTACTGAACTAATGATTGATGCAACAAAGGGGCATGAGGTCCTTTCATTTATAGATGAGTCATCTGGCTACAATCAAATTGGTCTGGCTCCTAAGGATCAAGAGAAGACAGCCTTTCGTATTCCAAAAGGAATATATTGCTATAACGTCATGCCATTTGGCTTGAATAATGCTGGTGCCACTTATCAACGAGCCATGCAAAAGATATTTGATGACATGCTTCATAAGAACGTCGAATACTACATTGATGATATTGTGGTGAAAACAAAGAAAAAGAAATATCATATCCATGATCTAAGGTGAGTGTTTGAACGTTTTAGGGAGCATCAACTCAAAATGAATCCACTTAAGTGTGCATTTGGAGTTATATTTGAAAAATTCCTTGGATTTATTGTTCGTCGTCGAGGAATTGAGATTGAGAAAGCAAATATTAATGCAATTATGAAGATGCATGTGCCTCGAAATATACATGAGCTCAAGAGTTTGCAAGGAAAGTTGGCATACTTGAGAAGATTCATATCAAACTTAGCTGGTCGATACCAACCATTTAGTCATCTCATGAAGAAAGGCAGCGTGTTAGATTGTGATGAAGCCTGCAATAATGCTTTCAATAGCATTAAAAAGTACTTGATTAAAGCACCAGTGTTGTGTGCACCAATACCCGAACGTCCATTAATTATCTACCTAGCTTCTCAAGAACGTTATGTTGGAACTTTACTTGCACAAGAGAATGATGAAGGCAAAAAAACTACCCTCTACTATCTAAGTAGAACCATGACTCCAAACGAGTTGAAATATTCACCTATTGAGAAGATCTGCTTAGCCCTTATCTTCGTGATTCAGAAGTTGAAACATTACTTCCAAGCTCATACAGTTCGACTAGTCTCGAAAGCCAACCCACTAAAGTTTGTCATGTCAAAGCCAATCCTCTCTGATTGGCTTGCAAGGTGGTATCTCCAACTCCAACAGTTCGAGAATGTATACGTCCCTCAGAAGGCTGTAAAAGGACAAGTGTTGGCAGATTTTCTAGCTGATCATCCAATGCCTGTCAAATGGGAACTGTCCAATGAACTCCCTGATGAAGATGCTTTTACTATAGAGATAGCTTCTCCATGTAAGATGTACTTTGATGGAGCATCTCATATAGAAGGGGTCGGTGCTGGAGTCGTGTTTGTAACATCTGGTGGTGAAGTTCTACCATTATCATTTTCCTTAACAGAAAATTATTCTAACAAAGTGGCTGAGTATCAAGCACTCATACTTGGTTTAGAGATGGCCGTCGATATAAAGCAACTACACCTTAGGTTATATGGTGATTTGCTACTTGTGATAAACCAATTACTTGGAATGTATGAAGTGAGGAAGCCTGAGTTGCTCCCATACCACAAGTATGCACAAAAGCTGATGGGTTGGCTCGGTGATGTTGATATTGAGCATCTGTCTAGAAGAGAAAAAAAGCAAGCTGACGCCCTCGCTAAGCTAGCATAAACTATAGCTATGCCAGAGACGCAAGTTAAAGTTCCGGTGTGTAAAATTTGGGTTGTACCACTAATCGTTGAAGACGATGATTATGAAGAAGTTGAAAATCATGTGGTGGAAGTCTTCGAAATTGAAGAAAAGGATTGGTGCCAATCACTCATGGATTATCTGAAGTATGATAAATTGTCAAATGATCCATGCCAAAGGCTTGATATTCAATGTCGTGCACCTCGTTTCATCTATTTCAAAGGGACACTTTATAGAAGATCTTTTGATGGAGTTTTCTTGAGATGTCTGAGTAATAAGAAGCTTGATGAGAGTGTAAATTCACGTATTTTGGGCTCTGATTTGCATGGAAATTGAGTATGATTGAGTCTTTTATTGAGACGAATCGGTATGTTTATGAAAAAGCCACGAATACGAGGATACTAGGGCTTTTTGAGCATATTTGTACAGGAAAACAGATCAAAAGAGCTGATCGGTATGAAATTCCCTAGAAATTTGGGTTTAATTGCATGAATTTAATTGGATTTATTTAGCTTTAATTCAATAATTAAGCATGATTTTAATGAAAATGCTATTAATTGCTTGATTATTTTGAGAAAAGTATTTATGTTTATTTTTTGCAGAAAAAGAGTGATTTTGAGTCAAAAATGGATTCTACAAGTGAAGAGGAAGATGTGGGAGAAAACGGAGTTCGATTTGGAGTTGAAACGAGCAAGAACGGGCCAAAGAAAATTTTGCTATAAATCTCATTTTGGGTCTCATGAGCTAAATTATCCCACATTGATTACTTACCACAAATTCTTCTCACTCTACCACTACATGAACCCACTTGTCCTACATTGGAAACTCACTCAAATTCATCTCACACTTACTACTATAAATACCCTTTTCCATGAAAGCCATCATTGAACAATTCTCCATCAATTAAATTCTAATTAAATTGAATCATTAGATTCAATCGTTGAAGAGAGCTTTTTAACTAAAGATCTCATTAGTTGAGATCCCTCCCCCTTTCGGGGTTTGGGATCCGTAGTTTAAATATTTCTCTAGATTATGATTTTTATTGTTTTTCAAGAAGGTGGGGACACCAAGGAAATGATGATCCTCATGGATGTAAAACTTCATTAGGTGAAATCTAATCATACTTATTATCTTAATTTGCTTTGGTGGGTGATTGATGCACGATTATGTTTCTTAATTAAATTTCCGACTATGATTAGGTTTCGTTTATGGAATATGCATGCATGCTTTAATTTGGGACTAATACTTTTAATAGTAGTGCAAATGTGATTAGGTTGTGTATCTTGTATCAACATGTCTTGTTGTTGCTTACACCTTAATTGATTTACATGATTATCATATGCGAGTTTTTTTCCATTTATTGCATGAGGATTAATATAGGGGGAGTTTGGCCAAAACCTTCCTATGTTTAGAACTACATAAATGAACACTAGCAAGATTACTTGTAATTGAGTTAGTGAAGGGAACCAAACCTTGGTGAATTCATAGTACCTAGAAAGGGAATATTATCTATGATTTATTACCTTTTAGGGAACTCGTACGTGTAATTAGTACCTATTGGGAGGCATTCACTTTGGTTTCGATCTTATGTGCTATTTTGGTGTCTTTTTAAGGGCCTACATCCTCTTCATCTTGAGAGAGAGTTTAGGTGAAATTTGTGATCGCCCTTACCATGATTAGTTTAAAAATGGAATCAATTAATGATGTTTAATGATTGTTTGAATGCATCGAGAAACTACCATTGCATAAAAAAATATTATAATTAGATTTATTTTTATTATCTTTTATTTTCTTTTATTTCTTATCCCTCATTTTCGATTGTCCTTAACTAATCATGATACTATACCTAAAGGCCATAAATCCTAAATTCCCTTGGATTTGATATTTTGTTGCTTAGTCGCCCAAACTATTAACGATCAATCAAATGGTGTCGTTGCCGGGGAATTTAGTTGTATCTGTGACTTTGGAAGTGGTTAGGATAAGGACATTTTTTTGCTTTGATTTATTTTTTGTTTTATAGTTGTTTTTGTAGGGGCTAAAGCGTGGAGCCATGATATTGACCTTGAAGAGCAAAGAAGTGGTGCAAATTGAAGTAACGAACATCTTCTCAAACTTAAATTCGACTTTGTCTAAATTAAGTTTGGGGGTATGTTCTCTTTGTCACTTGACTTTTCTATGGTTTGAATTTTAAAAATTGCATCAATGAACTCCTACTTGAGCATATTGCACCGGCGCACGTTTAAGTCCTTACTCTTTTCTTTGGCACGCATTTTCTCATTTTTTGTTGTTTTCATTTTTCGTGCTTTTCTTGCTTTCAATAAGAAGAAAATCTTTCTTGGCTCTCTTGTGCTTCATTGTGAGAAATTTTGAGACTATGATTTTTGGTTGAAACTTATGACTTGATGAATTTTTGTTTATGTACTTGTTGAGCTATGGTTTATGCTTGTTTTGTGTTGTCTTTCACTACTATAAGCCCATGAGCTTTTGAGCCTTAAAATCATGAAATCAAATGGTTTAGCCTTTCTTGTGTGTGCATCATTCTTTTGTGTGCATTCTAGAACTTGCCATTATGTCTTCTTGAACCTACACGTGTGTGAAGATTGTTGGAAATGATTTAAGGCCATCTTTGTTTTGACAAGTCACTTAGCCAAATTAATCTTACCAAATGAAATCATATTGTAGTTTGCCCCCTTTGAGCTTATTATCCTTATTTCTTTGACAACCTACAAATTTAGCCATTTTTATCCATATTTTATATCATAATCACCTTTGTCGATTAGTAGAGGATTAATGGGGATGAAGTGGTTGAATTGATCTTACAAGAGAGTTTAGAAAGAGAGAAATGGTGAAAGTGTAAGAAAAGAGGGAGAAAAGATGAAAAAGAAAAGAAGTGGAGGTTGTGTGAAAAGAAAAATTGAGTGAAACTTGTATAAAAGAAGCATAAAGGAGCTCTACTAAAAAAATGGAAAGAAAGCCCTTGGAAAAAAATAGAGAAAAAAAAACTCAATAGTGGAAGAAGAGAAGAAAAAGATTCTTTGGTTTGTTGGATGGATAAATTCTATTTTTCATTAAGGTGGAAAAATGAAAAGGTGTGGATGAGAGTTGAGGCTACAAACCAACTTGAATTCTTCACTAATTTGAGGAAAGAGAGAGTGAGAGTTGATAATGGCCGTCAACTTAAATTATCTACTAATCTTGAGCTTACTTTTTCTAAATATTTATCCTACCAAATATCAAAGAGCCTACATTACAATCCCATATAAAGACCTTTTTGATTCAATAATTAACACACATAAAAGTGGTGGAGAGCGTAGACTTTTGGCAAGCATATGGTAATATCATGCATTTGAATCGATTTTTTAGAGTATACACTTCTCCCATACACTTTTTTTAAGGTGAGAGTAATGCAAAATCTAGAAAGGAGTAGTGAAGGTCTCACTTACTTGCATATTTCCTACATTTAACTTGTATGCATTTGAATTGATGTCTTGTCACTTGTTTTGATTGAATTGAAATGGTTTTGAAATGACTCAATTCTCATTGATATCTTGATTCAATTCTAGATGAATTCCCCTCCTTGTTCTTTCGGTGCTCGAGGATGAGCAACACTTTAAGTTTGGGGGGTTTGATCGGCGTAAAATTCACCTAGAATTTTGGGCTTAATTGCATGAATTTAATTGGATTTATTTGGCTTTAATTCAATAATTAAGCATGATTTTAATGAAAAATGCTATTACTTGCTTGATTATTTTGAGAAAAGGTATTTTTGTTTATTTTTGCAGAAAAAGGTTGATTTTGAGATAAAAATGGATTTTACAAGTGAAGAGGAAGATGTGGGAGAAAACGGAGTTCGATTTGGAGTTGAAACGAGCAAGAAGCGGCCAAAGTAAAATTTGCTATAAATCTCATTTTTGGTCTCATGCGTTAAATTATCCCACATTGATTACTTACCACAAATTGCTCTCACTCTACCACTACATGAACCCACTTGTCCCACATTGGAAACTCACTCAAATTTCTCTCACCCTTACTACTATAAATACCCTCTTCCATGAAAGCTACCATTGAACAATTCTCCATCAATTAAATTCCAATTAAATTGAATTATTAGATTCAATAGTTGAAGAGAGCTTTTTAACTAAAGATCTCATTAGTTGAGATCTCTCCCCCTTTCGGGGTTTGGGATCCGTAGTTTTAATGTTTCTCTAGATTAGGATTTTTATTATTTTTCAAGAAGGTGGGGACACCAAGGAAAGGATGATTCTCATGGATGTAAAACTTCATTAGGTGAAATCTAATCCTACTTATTATCTTAATTTCCTTTGGTGGGTAATTGTTGCACAATTATGTTTCTTAATTGAATTTCCGACTATGATTAGGTTTCGTTTATGGAATATGTATGCATGCTTTAATTTGGGACTAATACCTTTAATATTAGGGCAAATGTGATTAGGTTGTGTATTGTGTATCAACATATCTTGTTGTTGCTTTCACCTTAGTTGCTTTACATGATTATCATATGCGAGTTTTTTTTCCATTTATTGCATGAGGATTAATATGGGGAGAGTTTGGCCAAAACCTTCCTATGTTTAGAACTACATAAATGAACATTAGCGAGATTACTTGTAATTGAGTTAGTAAAGGGAACCAAACCTTACTGAATTCATAGTACCTAGAAAGGGAATATTACCTATGATTTAGTATAGTACCTATTGGGAGGTGTTCACTTTGGTCTCGATTTTATGTGCTATTTTGGGATCTTTGTAAGGACCTACATCCTCTTCATCTCGAGAGAGAGTTTAGGTGGAATTTGTGATCGCCCTTACCATGAATAGATTAAAAATGAAATCAATTAATGATGTTTAATGATTGTTTGAGTGCATCGAGAAACTACCATTTCATAAAAAAATATTGTAATTAGATTTATTTTCATTGTCTTTTATTTTCTTTTATTTCTTATCCCTTATTTTCAATCGTCCCTAACTAATCATGAGACTATACCTAAAGACCATAAATTTTAAATTCCCTTGGGTTTGATATTTTTTTTCTTGGTCGCCCAGACTATTAACGACCAATCAATGGCTCAAAATTGGAAGACACGATTTTTGAGGTGATTTTCAAAGGTTGTTCGACCTCAAGACCTTGTTCGACCAGCATCATTTTAGTCGAACAAAGTGGTCAAGTCGAGCGGAATATGCAGATTCGTCTAGAGAGCTTGCTCGACCAAGAGATGTTGCTTGACTAGCATCATCTTGGTCGAGCAGATGAGGCTTAGTCGAGCAAAATGTGCAAAAACTTACAGAAGGCTTTCTCGACCGTTGCTTGATCAGACGGCCTTACTCGACCAGTCAAGGCGTGGTCGAATGCATTCTCGCTGCTTCTATTTTTGGAAATTTTGGACTTCTTTTACGAAATTTGACGTGTGCGTCAAGCAAAAGCCCGTCTTAAGCCTGTAAGGAGGTCCCATGAGTATAAAAGAAGAGCTTTCACAGGAGAAAAGGGGACATACACCACTTCATCACCGAAACCCTACCGTCATCTAAAGGAGCTGTGGAGAGAGGTTCGTCTGTCGAATCAAGTGAGAACCAAGTGAAGATTCAAGATGGAGAGAGTCGCGACGGCACCCGCATCTAGGGTTTGCTTTGCTTCTTAATTTATCTTGTAATTTTCAAGACTATGGGTAAGATCCTACCAACCACCATGATTTTTCCTAGATCAATCATGAGCTAGAACCACTTTGGTAGTTTTAGGGTTATGAAGGTTTTTTGAGTTAGTTTGTCTTTCATGTGTAAACTCCGTACAACACTACTTGTGGTTTATTTTATACAAGATTGCACTTTTTAAATTCATACTCACAGTCGTTTTGTGCATCATTAACTGTTATGTTGAGTCTGAATACATATCTTGGTTATTGATTGAGTGTGTTCACTGCTGAGCAGGATTACATGTTATAATTCTAAGTGAAGAGATTCTGAAGTCTTATTAGAACTATCTTATATGAATACTTGTTAATTGAATTATATTTGGGTTAATAAATAGGATAAAGAGTATAACTTCATAGTACCTATAAAGGGAGATCATATCGGTTAGCATACTAAGTGCACAGGAAATAATTGATACTAATAGTACCTAGAAAGGGGGGTGAATTATATCTCTTTCTTCGAGGATATTCACACGTGTCATACACATGTTTACTTGTGTCTATAGAGTGAACTTGCATGGTTTAGTGATGCATCCATAGACTACGAGGCAGAGTCGGACATCAACACATGGAAGAGAGATTAATAAATAAAACTGGATGACCCGAAGAACTACCTAATTTCTCACTTGATCGCAGTCGTATCATCTTTGTTGCTTGTTTATTTTATTTGTTATTTTAATTACTTGTTATTTAGTTACTTAATCACTACAAACCAATTTGTCATCATAGTCTTAGTTTATTAGAATATAATTAAATTGATAATAATCTATCCCTTGGGTTCGATAATTACTTGGTCGCCTATCAAAACTATAATTGATATCCTTCATACTTGGGGATTATTTTGTGTGTTGAGAAAATACTCATCAAGTTCTTGGCGCTGTTGCCGGGGACGGCATAGATTATTAGTTTATTATTTTTAGTTTAATTATGCCTATTTTATTCTTGTTTTCTTTCTTTCTAACTTTGAATTTTATTAGGTGTATGCACATTAGATCGAAGGGAACTAATCTAGAACCTTTTGATCCGGAACAAGAGGCATCCGCGAAGAAAATGAACGCAAAGAAGAAGAAGAAAAAGAATAAAAATAAGGAGCCAACCGATACTATTTATCAAGTAGTTGACGTTGGAGAGCTAATTCTGCAAGCAACTGAAGCTGCAACTGAATCCAACTTGAAGCAGAAGCAGTCAACATGGCGGCGAATCCCGATACACTCGCCATCCGTGAAGTCTTTATGAACAACGGAGGAGGCAATGCAGGGCTGTTAGGAGCAAGAGGGGCCGGAGCCAATTTTGATCTACACCCTGCTCATATCACCATGATTGAAATTAGTCCCTTTTCTAGGGGAATCTTTGAAGATCCTCAGCAACATTTAAATAAGATCCTTGGGTATGCAAATACATAAAAAGATGCAGGAGCTCATGAGGATGCGAGGAAGATTATCTTGTTTAAGTTCTCGCTGAATGAAAAAAGTGAGAGATTGGTACGATAATCTTAATGCTGCTGAATGTGATACATGGGAGAAGTTGAAAGTGAAATTCTTAGAGCGATAAATGCCACCTTCGAAGGTGTTTAAGATGAAGCAAGAAATTAATCAATTTGCTATCCATGGTAATGAGAAGTTTCATGAAGGTTGGGACAGATTCAAGGACATGCTTCGTAAGTGTCCACAACATGAACTATCTAAAGATCAATACATCAGTATATTCTACAATGGGTTGGATTGTAATTCTCGTGTGTTACTTGATGCTTCATCCAATGGAGCATTGCTTACGAAGTCACCCATTGAGGCCGAGAAGCTTTTCGAGGATATTTCGATGAATTCAAGAGATTGGCCGACTGATAGAATGAGAGGCACTTATGTTCTTGGTAAAGTAGCACAGGTTGAGCACACTGTGGTGAAGTCGGGAAGAGATGAGATCGTCTCTAGCTTGGCTAATATCAACAAGTTACTTGAGTCTCAGCAAAAGCAAATTACGGATATATCTCAGAGAGTACCAATGATGCAGCAGGATGGTGGCTATGAAGGAGCTACCCAAGAGGAGATCGAGGAGGCTAATTATGCCATGGGTCAAAGATTCAAGGAACAAGGTTCCAAAATCAAGATAACTGGAATTATCAGGGGAACTACAATAATCGTGGTCTGCCAGGCAATTATCAACAACCGAGGAGGCTGGAGATTTTGTGGAGTAATTCCAACAATGCATTGCAACCTTCTATTGGTGTTGATCCGAGTGCTAAAGTGGAAGAAGGGAAACCGAGCTCGAGGATACAGTGAATAGGTACATGGCGAGGAACGATGCAAGAGTGGATCGTCTTGAGGCCAAGTTAGAGAAGAAGATTGATGCTAATCATGAGAATTTGTCTAAACAAGTGAAAGACCTTACGTTGTTGATGGGGGAGATGACAGGAAACATAAACAAATTGACTCGCACTATTGAGAAAGGAAGTTTCCATCTCAATGTGTTGAGAATCCAAAGTCTTGCCATGCCATCACATTGAGGTCAAGAACACAGTACGAAGATCCGATGATGCCGGCGAGTGAAAATAAAGGAAGCAGGAGAGTTGCTCGACCAAACTATAGTTGTTTGACCAGACCTGCTGGTTGAACAAATGTCGAGCAGACTCTGGAGAAATAAAATTACGACACTCTATTTACAGACTCGCTGTTCAACCAACGCCATCCCGTTCGACCAAACCATCTTGGTCGAACAATACCTGGAGAATGGGATTTCTAGATCGGCAAAGTTGTTTGACCAAGATAGTGCCATTCTACCAAATCATCATGGTCGAACGGTGGTCGAGCAGCACTTGAAGGAACAGAGTTCGCGATCAGCCATTTTGCTCGACCAATCCCAATCTGTTCGACCAAACTAGCTAGGTCGAACAGAGGTCGAGCAGTTTAGTGCAGAGCCAATTGGATCCTGAATGCTACACCCGTTGATCAGAACGTTATGGTACCATCTCAAGAGCATAACACTGAGGTTACAATAGAGAAGAAGTGGGAAAGAGCTAAGAGATTGAGAGCCGAAAAGGATAAAGAGGATAAGGTTGAACGTGATGAGCGGGGGATTCCAAAAACAAAGATACCACCACCGTTTCCTTTCAAGCTTGTTAAAAAGGGATTGGAAGAAAAGTTCAAGAGGTTATCAGACATCATAAACAAAATAAGATTGAATATTCCCTTATAGGAAGCGAATTTTGGAGATGCAGTATTATGCCCATTTTCTGAATGATATACTTTTGAAGAAGAGAAGCTTGAATGGAATTGAAACAATCTGTCGAAGAATTGCAGCTCAATCATACAAAGGAAGCTGCCGGCTAAGTTGAAAGTTCGGAGAAACTTCACTATCTTGTGTGAAATTGGAAAGGGGTCGGCACGACGAGCCTTGTGCGATCTTAGGGCAAATATTAATTTGAGGCCCTTGTCCATCTTTAAAAGGCTTGGTTTGGGGGAGTTAACTCCCATATCGGTGGCTCTTCAATTGGCGGATAGGTCTATGACTTTTCCGAAGGGTGTTATTGAAGACGTTCTTGTCAAAGTAGAGAAACTTGTCTTTCCTGTGGATTTTTTTGTGCTTGAGATGGAAGATGACAAGAATAATATCCCTCTAATCTTAGGGAGACCTTTCCTTGCAACTATGGGAGCTATGATTGATGTGCAAAAGGGTGAGCTAGGGTTGAGGATGGATAAAGAAAAGATCTTATTTAACCTTGACAAAGCAATGAAGATATCCATGGAGTTGGAATGTTATAGTATAGACGTGGTGGAGGAGATCGTGAAGGAAGATATGTCCTTGATCCTCTCAAAGGATCCTCTTGAGACATGCTTGGTGGAGTCTCTTACTTTTCCCACCACGGAACTAGATGAACTCCCCAACGAGGTATGTATCAATTTCCTTAAAAATTTACTTGCTTTGGGTGATGACAGGTATGAGTTGAAAAAGACCAAGATTGAAGAGGTGAAGTGGGCTAGGAAGTACTTGCCTTTGGATAGAGACAGTGCACCTCAAGAAGAAAAGAAAGAGGACTTGAAACCGCTACTGGAGCACTTGAAGTATGCCTATCTGGTGACAATGGAAAATATCTGGTAATTTTATATTCTTCCCTTGATGATGATCAACTTGAGGAATTGTTAGATGTGCTTAGGAAGTATAAGTCTGCGATTGGTTGGTCTCTTGATGATTTAAAAGGTATTAGTCCTTCATATTGCATGCATAGAATAAGATTGTTAGATGAGGCCAAGAGTAGCATTCAGAATCAGCGGAGGGTAAATCCCGCTATTCAAGAAGTGATTATGAAGCAAATCCTAACGTGGCTAGATGCTGGGATTATATATCACATTAGTGATAGTCCCCATGTGAGTCCATTGCATGTTGTAGCTAAGAAAGGGGGCATGACTATAGTGAAAGCCGACGTTAGTGAAACTTTAGCCACTAGGATTCCTACGGGATGGCGTGTGTGTACGGATTACAGGAAACTGAATGAAAATATATGCAAAGACCATTTTCCCCTTCCTTTCATGGATCAAATGCTTGATCGTCTTACGGGGTATGAGTTTTATTATTTCTTGTATGGGTACTCGGGTTATAATCAAATCATGATTGCACCCAAGGATCAAGAAATGACTACTTTCACTTACCCGTATGGAACTTTTTCCTTTAGAAAAATACCTTTTAGATTATGTAATGCGTCTGCTAAATTTCAGTGTTGCATGGTGTCCATATTTGATGGGTTGATAGAAAATATCATGGAGGTGTTTATGGATGATTTTTCTGTGTTTGGTTCCGCCTTTGATATTTATTTATCTAACCTGGCTACTATTTTGAAAAGATGCCAAGAAACTAATCTTGTCTTGAATTGGGAGAAGTGCCACTTCATGGTTAGAGATGGGATTATTCTTGGCCATCATATTTTGGGCAAGGGATTGTAGGTAGATAGAGCAAAAGTGGTGACAATTGAGAAGTTTCCACCCCCTACTAATGAAAAGGGAGTGTGGTCCTTCCTTGAACATGTCAGTCTTTATAGAAGATTCATAAAAGACTTCTCGAAATACACCAAGCCCTTATCTCATTTACTTGAAAAGGATGTTCTTTTTGTTTTTTGATGAAGTGTGTCTAACAGCTTTTCAGGTTTTGAAAGAGGCGCTTATTACTGCACCTATCTTGATCACACCGGATTGGATTCAGCCGTTTGTACTTATGTGTGATGCAAGTGACATAGCACTTGGAGTGGTGCTTGGGCAGTTGAAGGATAAGAAGTTTTACGCCATTTATTATACGAGTAAGACTTTTGATGCTGCACAAAAGAACTACACGGGGACTGAAAAGGGGTTTCTAGTTGTGGTGTATGCATTCATTAAGTTTTGACATTATTTGGTTGGCATGAAGACTGCATAGAAGAGATGTTCCTAGATGATTCTTTCGACTACATAGAAGAGATGTTCCCAGATGAGAAGATTATGGCGGTGTTTGTTGAAGGAGCGGAAAGAGCATGTGTGGTGGCTGCCCAAGGAATGGATCCATGGTATGCGGATTATGTGAATTACATTGCCGTAGGAGAAATTCCAAGAGATCTCAACCGATATCAACTTGCAAAATTCAAGTGGGATGTTGAGACGTTTATATGGTATGATCCGTTTGTCTATAAGATTTATATGAAATCTATCATCTGTAGGTATGTGCCCGAGATGAAGATGGAGAGCGTTTTTTATTTTTGCCATGCACAACCTAACGGTGGGCACTTTGGAGCTCAATAGACGGCAGCGAGTGTATTTCAATCTGCTCTTTATTGGCCTACTTTGTTTAAAGATTGCAAAATCTATGTGGCGACATACGATAGATGTCAAAGGATGGGGAACATAAGTAGGAGAGATGAGATGCCACTTCAGCCGAGCATTGTTGTTGAGATCTTCGATTTATGGGGGATCAATTTTATGGGGCCTTTTCCCCCATCTAATGGATTTCTCTACATCCTTTTAGCAGTGGATTATGTTTCTAAGTGGGTGGAAGTCATTCCCACTCGCGTGAATGATTCAAGGACTATTTTATCTTTCTTGAAGAAACATATATTTGCCCGCTATGAAGTTCCTAGAGCACTAATAAACAATGGAGGTACTCATTTTGTCAATAAGCTTCTTGAGAAGGTTCACAAGGATTATGGTGTTAAGCATAGGGTTACTACACCCTATCATCCTCAAGCGAATGGGCAAGCCGAAGTCTCCAACCGACAAGTGAAGCAACTTTTGGAAAAGGTAGTCGGAATTAATAGGAATGATTGGGCTATAAAGCTTGATGATGTTTTATGGGGGTTTCGAACTGCGTATAAGACGGTGTTGGATATGTCACTGTACCAAATTATCTATGGGAAGCCGTGCCACTTACCCGTAGAAATTCAGCACAAAGCTTTTTGGGCATTGAAGAGTTTGAACTTGTCTCTTAAGGATTAAAAGGAATTGAGGATGACTCATATAAATCAATTGGATGAGCTCAGGAATCGAGCTCACAAGAATTCAGAGATCTTTAAGGAAATAATGAAAAAGTAGCATGATTCAAAGATCTCATACAAAGAGTTCAAGTAAGGTGATGAGGTATTACTTTTTAACTCTCGCTTGAAGCTCTTCACAGGAAAATTGAAATCAAAATGGATGGGGCTGTTCATTATCCATAGAGCCTACGGAGGAGGGAGTTTTGAGCTTATGGACAAAGATGGGGACATCATCACAGTGAAAATGGGCATCGTTTGAAGCATTACAAGTCACCGGATGATGCTTGCGTCGTCTTTGAGGATACCTTGCACTAGATTAGTATCGTCGTGACTCTACGACGTTAAACAAGAGCGCCTGTTGGGGGCTTTTCCTCCCATTTTATTACTTTATTTTCATTGTTGTGAGTAAGAAATTTTTATATTTGACGTGCTTATTATTCAAAAATTACATCTCTTTGCAAACTTAGTTTCCACTATAGTTTCTACTAAGTTTGGGGGGTGTGATGTACCATGTTGTTTGATCGAGCAATGGTCGAACGAAATGCGTAATTCTTCCAGTAGGGGTGGTTCGACCTGGACAAGGTTGTTCAACTAAATTGGGAACTTGAACGGAAGTCGAACAAAATGTGTAAATTCTTTCAGAGAGGTTGTTCGACCTAGACCATGTTGTTCGACCAAGGTGTTTTAGTCGAGCGCTGGTCGAACAAAATGTGCAAAACTTACAGAGAGTTTGCTCGACCAAGTAGGGTTGTTCGACCAAAGGTCGCAAGTCGAATGAAGGTCGAGCGGGACAGAGAAGAACAGGGGGCACGACTGGGAGAGTTTCTCGACTTCCAGCACTTGTTCGACCAACATATTTTGGTTGAACGGAGGTTGAATGATGCCAATTTTAAAGGGAAATTCCAGGCTGCTCGATTTACACCTCTTGTTCGACTAATCCTCTCAAGTTGAACTGAGTCCGGAGTCAGTTTTAAAAGGTTAGTTTCTCATTCCGTTCGACATACTCCCGTCACCTTCTCTCGAGCACCGATTCCAACCCATAAGTCTTCTTTCCAAATTTTCCCCTACACCCTAATCTATCCTTCCACACACTTCCACATTCTAATTTGAGGGTTTTCAAGTTCGATTTGGGGCTAGCTACTCGAATTTTTGGGATTTTCATCATCGACACCACACGCACACCATGTCAAGCAAAGGTATGTTTCTCCTTACTTTTTACTCTTAAATTGTAGTGATTATGCTTAGTGAAGATTGGGTGAGTGAATTAAACATAGTTTTGGTTGGATTTGATGGTTGAATTGTAGAAGTTCTTATTTGAAATTGCACTTGAATTTTTATGGTTCGATTTACGTGGAATTGTGGAATTTTTGTGAAATTGATGGTGTGTATAGTATGGGCTTGAGGTTAATTTCGATTTATATATATGGGCTCATTGAATTGGAGTGTTGATGTGGTGCAAACAAGGGTGGAAGATGAACATGCTAGACTTTTGGTTGAAGTTTAAGTGACATTAAAGCATGCTTGTGTGGAGTAGTGATAAGACTAAGAGAGTTTTCATTATTCTTGATTGAAAGTGTTGATGTTTAGTTGCGATTATGATTGAATGAACACTTGAGGTTGAGTTGATTGAAGCACATGAATTTGAAGTCTTGAGTAGGATTCATGTTAGTCTTAAGATGAGTATATCTATCTCTTTGGTATGTATTGAAGTATTGTTCTTGCAGAAAAAGAGATTGCTTCTTCGTCCAAGAGGAAGGGACCTAAGTCACCTTCGCTTGGTGAGATAGTCAAGAAAATAAGGATGGAGAAGAGGAGGCCATCGGATTATGGCATCAAAATTGCAAATTGGGAGGAGAAGAAGGAGTTGTGGTCTGCAATAGCATAAAAGATCACGAGGATGCGGTATCAGGATGATCATGCCATGATGGAGATGAACATTATCAACGATATTCGTTGGATGTTCGGTCGAGTGGGCATTACTCAGTTCATGGAGATGAAGAGAGAGACTTATTTACATATTACTGCGGAGGTCTTATGCACGTTGAGGATTGAGCGTGGAGATCGATACTTTCCTTATGGTATTTGGATACAGATTGGTGGGCATGAGCAGACTATGTGGGCCCGAGAGTTTAAATAATTGATTGGCTGTGAGAATAAGAGAGACGTTGAGCATGATGATTTCAAGCAGGATGAGTTCTGGAGAGCTATTACGGGGAGGCGAAAGAGATATAATTCAAATACTTCCAAAGTTGCTTTCATCCGCAATCGCGTGTTAGCATATATGGATATAATTTTAGGTAACATGCTATTTGCAAGGTCCGAGGGAGTTGTATTCCAAGGGAGAGCTGTACGTGCTTTGGTGCATGCTTCATGGAGTTCGTTTTAATGTAGCGGCTTACTTCTTCCAGCAGCTTCACAAGTTTACTACCCATAGATTTCAGCATGTGAACATCGGAGGACTCATCACCTTGATAGCTGAGTACTATAGAGTCAATTTGAGCAGGCACAGGCCTATCCGAGGGGATCCAGACTTGATTATGGCGTCTTGTTTGAGGATGGGGCTGATTGAGCGGCTAGATGATGCTTAGATGTTCATCCGAGGAAAGAATCCTAGCATATTCAGATTTCCACTGTCGATTATTAATTTCATTACCATTAGGATCGACAACAATTTATTGATGAATACCAAGGAGCATAAGGTGATCTCGGAGACATGCTTGGAAAGAGGAGATTGGGGACTTCTTGCTGAGATGCGAACTCAGGGGATCGTCTTAGATGAGGACATGGTCTTGATAGGAGATCCAGTCGACTTTGTAGAGGAAGAGCCGCAGCCGCCTCCAACTTTTGTATATATGGAGATGGGTATTCCTCCGGTACAGCCTTCACAACCACAGCCACATGGAGCAGGAGTTTTAGAGCCACCACCACAGCAGCAGCAAGATTTTTGGCAAGCTCAGGATGAGTTTTATCAGGAGCAATTCCGATTAATGAATGAGTACTTCGCCATGCTTAATGCAAACCAGCAAGAGACGAATAGGCAGCTGGAATTGACGAATGCGAATTATGCTACACTTGATGCGAGGTACAACATGTTGCAGGGCAACTATGTTGAGATAGATAGGAGGTTAGGGAGAATGCATGCTAACGAGCGTGAGTTGGATAGAAAGCTTAATACTCTTCATAGAGATATAGATCAGTTGCTCTTGGAGATGGGCGATGGGGATGACGAAGAGGGTGCGAGTGATGATGATGCTTCGGAGGAGTAGAGAGCATCAAGTTCTTCTTTATCTGTTTTATCTCATCTCCGTTCTCTTTTATCTTTACATGTTGGGTATTTGTGGTGTGAGTGACATGTATTTGATAATGTTGATGATGATTGGGTGATTAATTGGAGGAAGTTGTTTACATGGATTTGTTTTGGATTGTTTAGAGATGAGGATTGTTCATGTTATGCATGTGCCTTATTTTGATGAATGTTGATTTGTTGATGACGAGCATGTTCTATTTTTATTTGTAGTTCATAGAAAATTGATATTGATTAAATGCTTTAAAGAGTGCTTAGGATTCTATTAACCATGTGAGGATTTGAGCCTTTTGATCGTGCTATAAGCATGATAGTTTATTCTTGAGAATCTTTTATATACTCGTATTTTAGAACTTGACTTGGAGTCTTGTTTGAAGTCTATAAATGACAAATACTAGGAAATGAACTTAGGCCATTGTTGTTGAATAAGTCACTTAGCCAAATTTATCCTACCTTATTACATGATTATCATTGTAAGCCCTTTTGAGCCTTTAAGCTTTTTTTCTTTAGCAAGCCGTTGATAAATAGTCGTTTACCTTGTTGAGCCTTGAACACCTATTACTAGTAAAGAATGGAGGTAAATAAATGCTATCTGAAGTTTTGAAGAAGAATAGGAAGGAGAGATGTAATAAGAATCATGAGACAAGTGATTAAATCTTGCAAGAGATAGTGCCTGAAACCGGTATCCCTAATGCTAGAAAAGGTAGTGCTCGAAACTGGTACCCTTATACTTGAAGAACACCGGAATTGATATTCTACTGTGAAGAAAAGATGTTGATCTAAGAGAAGATGGAGAAAGCATGTATTGAAGTGATCATAAGAAGGACGAAGGAGAAAAGAAGGAAGATGTTGAAAAGCAAATCTCCAAGGTACGTCTTTACTAGTAAATTTAGTTACTTATCTATATTTTTCTACCTTTACCAAAGAGCCAACATTACAACCTAAATGCAAGTCCTTTGTGATCCTAGTATTGAAATAGTTATGGATGGATTTTTTAGACCCTTGTTAAGCTTATGGTTACGCGAGTATATGAATTGAAATTGAGTGTTTATACTAACCCGTAAAGTGTACATCTTTTACACTTGAGAGAGAGAGAGAGAGAGTAAACACTTACCCGTGAGCTAGATGACTTAGCACTCGTAGAAGTATTGTGATTGATTGATATTTTTTCGTGAATGAAAGGTATGATGGATAACATGTTTTGAATTAATATAATTACATGTGTTAGGATAGGTTGTGCTTGATCTCGTGATTACTCTCTCTGGATTTTTTTGATTTTCGTTGCCTCGGGATGAGCAACATATAAGTTTGGAGGTTTGATGAGAGTGTAAATTCATGTATTTTAGGCTTTGATTTGCGTGGAAATTGAGTACGATTGAGTCTTTTATTGAGACGAATCGATATGTTTATGGAAAAGCCACGAATCAGAGGATACTAGGGCTTTTTAAGCATATTTGTACAGGAAAACAAATCAAAAGGCCTCGGAAAGGAAGACACAATTTTGAGGCAATTTTTGAATGTTGTTTAACCGCAAGGCCTTGTTCGACCAGTATCATTTTAGTCGAACAAGGTAGTCAAGTTGAGCGAAATATGCAGATTCGTCCAAAGAGCTTGCTCGACCAAGAGATGTTGCTCGACTAGCATCATCTTGGTCGAGTAGATAAGGCTTAGTCGAGCAAAATGTGCAAAAACTTACATAAGGCTTACTCGACCGTTGCTCGACCAGACGGCCTTGCTCGACCAGTCAAGGCGTGATCGAATGGATTCTCGCTGCTTCTATTTTTGGAAATTCTAGACTTCTTTTAACAAATTTGACGTGTACCTCAAGTAAAAGCTCATCCTAAGCCTGTAAGGAGGTCCCATGAGTATAAAAGAAGAGCTTTCGTAGGAGAAAAGGAACATACACCACTTCATCACCGAAACCCTACCGCCATCTAAAGGAGCTGTAGAGAGAGATTCGTCTGTCAAATCAAGTGAAAACCAAGTGAAGATTCAAGGCAGAGAGAGTCGCGATGGCACCCGCATCTAGGGTTTGCTTTGCTTCTTAATTTATCTTGTAATTTTCAAGACTATGGGTAAGATCCTACCAACCACCATGATTGTTCCTATATCAATCATGGGCTAGAACCGCTTCGGTAGTTCTAGGGTTATGAAGGTTTTATGAATTAGTTTGTCTTTCATGTGTAAACTCCGTACAACACTACTTGTGGTTTATTTTATACAAGATTGTGAATTATGCACAAAAATGTCAAGCTTGTTAGTTTCATGGAAATTTGATTCATCAGCCTCCGGAGCCTTTACATCCGACAGTCGCTTCATGGCCTTTTGATGCCTGGGGCTTAGATGTGGTGGGTCCGCTCACAAAGTCTTCTGGTGGACATCTCTACATTCTTGCTTCCACCGATTACTTTTCCAAATGGGCCGAAGCTGAGCTTATGAGGGAAGTGAAGAAAGAAAACATTGATGATTTCATCTGGATCCACATTATTTATAGATACGGCGTTCCTCGCTACATCATCACTGATAATGGAAAGTTGTTCAACAACAGTTGGATTGATAAGTTGTGTGAGAAGATCGACTTCAAGCAAACGAAGTCATCAATGCACAACGCAGCTGCCAATGGTCTTGATGAAGCCTTCAATAAAACCTTGTGCAGTTTGTTGAAGAAAGTTGTCTCCAAGTCGAAAAGAGATTGGCATGAAAGAATAAATGAAGCTTTATGGGCGTACCGCACCATTTATAGGATACCTACTCAGGCCACTCCATATTTCTTGGTTTATGGTGTTGAAGCTATAGTGCCTCTTGTAAAGGAAATCCCTTCTTTGAGGATAGCTATGCAAGAAGGCTTAACCGAAGAAGAAAATTCAAAGTTGCACCTTCAAGAGTTAGAGGCATTAGATGAGAAGAGGTTAGAAGCACAACAAAGGCTTGAGTGTTATCAATCTCGCCTTTCCAGAACGTATAACAAGAAAGTGAAAATACGTTCTTTTCAAGTTGGTGACTTGGTATTTGCTGTGAGAAGGCCTATTGCTGTCACTCATCGTGTTGGGAATAAATATCTACAAAAATGGGATGGTCCTCATGTTGTAAAAGAATTATACACAAATGGCGTCTAAAAGTTAATCTCTGAAGATGGCGTGACCATTGGCCCCATAAATGGAAAATTCTTGAAATGCTACTACGCGTAAAACAAACACAAGGCACAATGCTCCTTGACGTATGAGCCTCAACTACATGTTACTCCTGGTCCGCACGAGTATAAATTGTGTACAACAAACTCCTGGTCTGTACGAGTATAAACTATGTACGACAAACTCCTGGTCCGCACGAGTATAAACTGTGTACGATAAACTCCTGGTCCGCATGAGTATAAAATATGTACGACAAACTCCTGGCCCTTTGAACTACGTAATGACTTGATCCTCTGTAAAGAGGTACGTAGGCAACTTAGCATTTTGTTAAGTTCAGTCATATTTTGGTTTGTTCGCATCAAGTTTGTAAAGCAAGAAGCAAATTAAAGTATGAAGGCAGCAAGTAAATATCAAAAGGCAGTAAAGCAAAACTAAAGATGCAATGATGAATAAGAAGAAGAAAAAGAGATAAGAGAGAAGATGAACTTTATTGATAATATCATTACAGTTCAGAGCAAAAAAAGACATTGAAATGAAATGGTTTCAATACAAACTAATGAAAAATATTCATAATGGATAACTCCTCTCGAGCGGCTTCCAAACCTTGTGTAACACTCCTCACATCAGCAACAGAATTTTCTAGGATGAGTGTTTTCTTTAGCACCCTGATATCCCTGACAGTAGTTTAGGCTCCAAGCTTTGCACTTTGAATAGACTCGTGATGACGTTCAACCGTTTGAGACATTGCTTCCTTCTCCTTCAACAGGGTCTCAATTTCTTCCTCAATCTGCTTCAACCTAGTTTCAGATTCGTGCAGTTGTTTGATATATGTGGCCTCTTTACCTTTGAAGTCATGAGCACGCTTTCTTGCATCAGTCAGACGCTTTTCGACGTCTCTTCTGGGCATCCCATCAGCAAGTTTTATCTTCACAGAATCATACGCATCAGCTCTAGAAAGTAAGAAATTAAATGATTCTTCTAAAGCAGATCCATCAATCCCGGGAGCGCTCTTAAAATTGTTCACCATCTTGAGTTCCTCATTCCTCATAGAAGATAAAGTACTGACAGGAGTCCTCTTCAATTTATCTTGAAAGCGTTTCCACACTTCCATATTAACTAGTTTCCTAACATCCATGATCACAACATCAAAGTTAAAGTCTGTAATTTCTGGAGCTTCAGCAGTAGTAACTAGAGGATGAGATTCAGGTACGATGGGAGAAAAATGATCCGGGAAGCCATCATCATCTAAGTCTTCTGGGGCTGCAATAGAAGCTGATCCTTCCTCAAATTCATCATAATCAGAACCCAATACAGCATGCAAATGCTACAAAAAGAAAAGATTTTAGGAAATAATTGCAGGCATAGAACTATGTAACTCATAATTAAAGGGTGATTGAAACATCAGCATGAGTTGTCAGGATATGCACTGGAGATTTGGCTCACTTAGTCCTTTTCCAATTTCAGTCTGTGTTACTATCATTTGAATGAGAGAGATCACTCTTTCTCTTTTCTACTCCACTAGACGTACCTACAATCACCTTTCGAGGAAGCGGGGCCTCTAGCGATACAATTGCCTCATCAGTCTCGACATTACCAGAATTGTCAATAATGTCAACTTCTTCTTCTACGACATGGCTTGGAACAATTTTGATTAGATCTACCACATGGTCTATAAAATAGGTGCCATGAGTCTGAGAGGACCATTGATTGTATTATGATGAGCAAGAGTCTTTGAAATCTGAAGGGGCACATGGAAAGTCGTCGTAGAACGAGAATTACGTAAGATACATTATTTCCAATACTGAAACCCTTGCTCTAAAGTAGTTTATCGAAGGTCCATTTTCAGTCTCCCTGGAGTATCTTCTTGATAAAAGCCAAATTGGCGGCTAAATCCATGTGGGCTGTAAGGTTCAATGAGAAATCCCCCATTCTATCGTAGGAGAAGATAATGCATACGAATAGCAATGAAGAAACTCCAATCGCGCCAAAGTGCTTGGTTAGTGTCAACATACTTCATTAGGTCCTTTCTTCAGCGAACGTTGCAAAAAAAAGAAGCATCATTTCTGTTTTGAAGCTTCTTGCGAGCATTAGCTGGAGTAAAATAATTGGCTCCATTCTTACCTGAATACGTTACCATTAAAAACACTTTCAATTCATGAGGATTCGGATGATGAGTATTGAAATAATGAGCCAACCATGTATAAACAAAATGTACGGGAAATGTTGACTTCACTTCAGAGGGTCTAAGCTCATTTGAAATCTTATTCAAGCCTCTATAGATGCTTGTCAAAACTGGATCGACAAGTCCAACTAATTTTCCTGCAGCCATCAAACTCGCCACCTTAAAGGTACCAGGACGTATCAAATCTACTTCATCGGTAGGGAGTACGAAAGAGCAGAGTCAGCAAGCCAGATGAGCAGCCAGACGCGTCTCATCTTGTTGCATAACATCAATACCAAGCACTTTAAATGGTTCTATCTCTGCAGAGGTCCATTTCTTGTGATCGCCAATGGTCCCCTTGGGATTGTGTGTCCTCTTGCGGCAATTCTTCCTCCTCTTCTCTACACGTGCATGGGGTTTCTTATATGTTATAGGCTAACAAAACCAAAAGTCTACCCATCGGGTAAGTGAAACAAAACCACTACCGTCAAGACTACGAAGTTTATGATAAGCGTGCATCAAATGTCTACAACTAGCTGGAATGCGTAAGCCAGTGGCGTCACACTCATTGAAGAGTTCGGGCTTGTCAAGCACAACTTCTTCATATAAGTGACCAGCAAGCGGCAATCCTATCCAGTTATACAAATCCCATAGAGAAATCGATATTTCTCCAAAGGAAGTGAGTAAGGTATTGGTAACAGGGCACCACGGTTCACAAAAAGCTTTGATGAGTTCACGACTGCAGTCATACGTGAATAAAGATGCGAAAATATAATCATAAATTCTTATTTTTTCAAGACCAGAGCTATATCTGCTGAGGACAACTTCAGTCCACTCCTAATATCCGGGAGTGTAATTGAATTCCTCGAGAAAGTTTACTAACTTGCCCCACGCCGCATCGCCGTTGATTATTTGGTGTCCTAATGTGGGCAAAGGGCTAATATTTAGCCACCTTCAAAGCTGCAACTTTGGTTTCGCCCAAGTTCAGGTCTCTTATCCAAGTCTCTAGACCAAATTCGCTACTCTCGCGAGGAAGTTTCTCGATAAGTGCACCCATCAGGGGTCTCTCATTTGGAAGATGAGTTGCTCCATCTGATGGTGAGTTCTTACTCTCAAGAATCACCAATTGACGATTATTAGAGTTTATGACCATACTATCAAAGTAAACCATCTTGAAGTTGAATTAACTGCAAGAAAATATATGGGAAAATATATCAGCAAAAGGAGTTCAAATTAATTTGTATTTATGGATTCAATTAATTAAAGGGCCCAAAGTAAATTCATGTGACCAATTAATTATTAAACCAAAGCTATAAATTAAACATATGATAAGAAGAGCCTAATATTGAAAGGAGCAATTGAATTAATTCATATTTGAGCTTGATAAACTAAGCCCAAATTATATGAATTAAATTTAAGAGTTGAGACCCAAATTATTGGTACAAGCTTGAATGCATGGAGATCAAAGTAATATGAATCAATTGTCATTCCAAAGCAAATTGGCATGAACATAAGCTCACACAGCTTATTTGTTAAGTAATTGGATCAAAATTGGCATGAATATAAGCCCACGTAGCTTATTTGCTAAGCGGTTGACCCACTTCCGAAGTCAAATTGGCATGAACATAAGCTCACATGACTTATTTGCTAAATAATTGATCCATTCCGATGTCAAATTGGCATGAACATAAACCAACATGACTTATTTGCTAAATAGTTGATCCATAACCCAAATTACTTAAATGAGTCAAATTAATCCCAAATTTGAAATTCAAAATAATAATAAAAAAAAGCATGATCAAGGGGCCCAAATTCATAGATTGAGATCCACGTCCCATACTCATGAATGAAGTTTGATGCTAAGCCCAATTTTACAAAGCGTAAAGGATTTAATAATTAAAGGCCCAAATAAATTAGCTGAATTCAAAATTTGAAAGCTTAATTAGTTTACCCCACAGATCACGTGAGTGGTGATAGAATCAGAATTGGAAATTGATTTCTATTCCTTGCCGCCAGAACATGCCAAATTTCGAAAAAAAAAAAAAAGAGGGTCAAAGTTAATTTGGGAAGTCAAAATTGGTTGAAATCAATTAAGCCCTTCCACGTGAATCCATATTTGAAGAAAATATCCAGTACCCACTTCTGTGTCCATTAAGCAGAATTCAAAATTGAGATCTGCTGCCCCATGCCCTCACGACGAGATCGAAGCAGCCCCTTTTGCAGGAGAGTCGAGAACTAGCCTGATCGAGCGTCGCTCGTCGCTGGGGTCCGTCTCCGCACGCGACTGCCCACGATCCGCTACCCCACCAGGCGGTGACACCAAATCTCATCACCAGAAACGACACCAGTCATTGTCGGAACCGCCGAAGGCCACTGCCGGAATCGCTCCATCATCGTCGAGGGCTGTTTTATCCCCATCTCCTTCCCACAGAAATCGGGCTCGCCATCCATGGTCGTTGCTGCTGGATGTCGCCGGCCATCTCTCCAGTTCACAGAACGCCACATCCGCCATTATCATCCCTTGCCGGAGAGCCACCACGTGTCGCCATTCCTTCGCAAGTAATCGCGCCGCCGCGGATCGACCATATCTCGCCGCCCATCGACCAGATTTTCATCACCGACAACCGAGCATCACTCATCGTAGCCTCATCACTAGCTATCACCGTTTCCACCACACACACAAGGAGGGTTCCGCTTCAGGTTCGTCATCAGAGTACTACTGATCGCGCTCAAGCTGATGCTCAGCTATTGCCGAAGGCGTGCCGGGTTTGGACAATCGAGGGACAACCGTTCAAAGGGACAACCAAGGGACAAACGTTAAAGGGACAACCAAGGGACAAACGTTAAAGGGACAACCGTTAAGGGACGAGGCAACAGCCGCTGCTCATCTCCACCTTCACGGAACTGCTCATCGTCGACCGCCGATCACACCCACCTGAGAGCATACAATCTCTCGCCCGATATCCACCATCAGTTTGCTGCCTCTCGCCGCTTGCTGTTGTGAAGCACTGTCGACCTCGTGCCATGTTGCCGCTCAAAACACGCATCGCACTGTGCCCTTGCTCGTAGTCGTAGCAGCCGGGCACCGCCTTGCGCAAGTAAGTTTCCGCCTCAGTTTTGTCATTAGACTACCACAACTGTTGCCGAGGGGCAACGAAGGGATAGTGTTTAATTCATTCCGTAAAGGGACAACCGCGGGACAACTGTTAATTTCGTAAAGGGACAACCGAGGGACAATCAACCGTTAAGGGACGAGGCTCGTCGGACATTCCTTCGAAAAGGAAGAACGATGAGGATTGACAGGAAGATCACAAATATATAGCAATCATTTAGTATATGCGAAAAAAAAAAAAAAAAAAAAAAGCATACAGTAATATAAAGAAGCAGATTTAAAAAATGAATTGAGAGCTTCCATTGATAGTAGACAATGCTTGATGAAGAAATCTGCAATGCAAATGAGACGTTGCTCTTCAAAAAAAATTGAAGAAAAGAAAAGAAATGAGAACCGTAAATATCTTACAGTCATTGGTGAAAAAATCAAAGACACCGAGTCTCATTATATAGTGAGGAGACAACAGCAAATTATGGAAATTATTTGCATGATTGAAATCTTTCAAGATTTCAAGAGATTTCTTTTACTAATTTTGAGCAAAGATTTGCAAATCATCAAATATGTTCTCTATTGTATCCCGTAATGTTGAAATTAAGTAGGGAGGGAAGTTTATTTGGTCTTACGAAAATAAATTGGGCCACTTGAGAAATAAGAGTTGGGCCATGGAAAAATTATTACTTGGATAAAGTAATTTCTTAATTACAAAAGTCCAAATTACAAATGCTGAAAATAAAAGGAAATTTTGAGATTCTTTCACATCAAGGCATGACGTCAGTGAACAAATCGCAAGGGGTCCATTGTAAGCAATTAAAATTTACGGTCCAATTAAATGGTGACACGTGGATTTTCTTGATTAAATATCAATTATTAATTATTTTGGAATTTAAATAAATTAATTCTTAAAAATAGATTAATAAATAATTGATAATTAATTTAAACTCAACAAATTAAATTGGGGCTTAAATTAAATGAGGTCTGGTCAAGTCAAGTAAACCAAAGTCAAATGAGACATAACTTAAGCCAAACAAACTCATATAAATTAAATCAAGCCAAAATAAAATAGACTTGATTACAGCCCAAACAAATGAAGGCTGAAGCCCGCAGGATATGATCCAAATAGAGTGGACCAATCAGAATGCAAGATATTTATGAGGAGGTCTTCACCTCTCACCTATATAAAGGGATCTCCTCCCTTCATTTGACGAACTCATTGAAGCATTCGAAGACGACAACGCTCTGAAGAGATTAAAACACGAAAAACGCTCCTCAAGATCTTCAAGTCAAGAATGGTACACGATCCGGGATCGAGGTTCTAAGTCCCCAAATCAAGCGTTCTTCATACATTAAGTTCTTCAGTGTTCTTCGAGTCAAGAGCAGCACACGATCCGGGATTAAGGTGCTAAGCCCCCAGATCGAGTGTTTCTCACAGCAGGAATATTTAATCCAAGCAAATGTTTGACGCCTCTGGAAAAATGTTACACAATCCCAAATACGAGTTCGGACATTCTTCAACTGAAGATCCAACTCAACACACACAATCAGCGCAGTCAACATATAGTCTACGCGGTCAACAAGTCTTGTCAAAGACAAAGTCCAAATTGGTTCGAGAAAAGAATCAGAGGATAAATAGAGATTGTTTCCTAAATTATTTAAGTTTAATCCATCTGGATTATTATTGTAATTCCTTTTTTATTTATTTTATTATAAATACAAAATTTGTTGTAACATGTCCACTAAATTGTAAGTTCAGTGGGTGGTTCAAGTCGTTATATGACCCCAAATGCAGTTGTTTGCCCCCAATAGAAGGCTAGTGGAGAGCACCAACATCTATGACTGCAATTTTTTTGAGAAAAAATTGTTGCTTAGGTTTTTTTTTTTTTTTTTTTGACAAGAATTTGTTGCTAAGGTTAAAAGGTAGAGAACCTGCAATAATAAAATGCGGGATATTTGATGGGATAGTTTGGATCAATTGAGGCACTTGGATGACAGTTATAAGAGTTGTAACTGTTTTGTGAAGCTTAAAGTAAGTGTGTCTGTTGCTGTTTTGAGAGTAAGTGTGTCCGTTGTGATCGATTCTTCGCCTCATGGCTAGCCTGATATGTAAGCTGCATCTATGAACTGATAGGAGTTATTTTGGAATTGTAATGGAGATTGTATACTGCCTGCAAGTTGGTCACAACACATTTTCTCGATTTTTCACAGCTTTCTTTTCTTTTCTTTTTTATTATTATTATTATTTTTATCTTGAAGTGTATTCTTAGCTTTGAAGATCAGTACTACTTCGATTTATTGTATTCTTTGATCAATAATATAACTCAACCTTGAGCCATTGAGCGAATGTAGGCATTCTTTGCTAAACGACTCATGTGTGTTCTTTCTTGTTTTTTCATTCATCATTTTGTGTGCTCGTTTCATTGATATAAGTTTTGCATTTCTTAGTCGTTAATTGATCACAACAATTGGAGAGTCTGTGGGAAAAGATCAAGATGGTGTCAATGAAGTTTGATGTGGGAAAGCTTTCTGAGAAGATAGATTACAAATTATAGAAACTTCAAATGAAAGCCCACTGGTTTAGGGATGTTGCTTCCTTCAATGTTTCAATGTATGTTTTACATAGCTGACCAGAGCACATTTCATTTTAAAGCATGATGTTTTCATATTATAACTCATCTCAGATTATTCACAAGCTAAGGTGAGAATGGTGACACCAGAGGAGATGAAACATGTTATGCTAGCAATGAAATAGCAGAGATCTGCGACTGAGGAAAAGTGGGTGGAGAAGCGGGTGGCAATGCTTATTTGGTTTGCGACTGAGGAAAAGTAGGTGGAGAAGCGGTGGCAATGCTTATTTGGTTTGCGACTGAGAAAAAGTAGGTTGAGAAGCGGGTGGTGATGGGGGGATGCCGATGAAAGAATTCCTTATTTGGTTTGAGGGAGGTTGAGTTCTTATAATATTCGTGACCCTGAAAGTAGGTGATACATGCATTAATTACAAAGGGGAAGCAAGCTTCCATAAATCATACTAATAAATCATAATATATTAAATAATTTATAATTTTAATTTTAATATATTAAAAGTGGCTTAGATTTAAAAAACTTTTTTTTCAATTATATCCTCACCTATTATTTTTTATTACACCTCTAACCTTTAATGTATTAATGAGATGATATTTAATATTTCAAATTATGTTTATATTAATATTATTAATCTTAAATCAAAGTTACTTAAATGATGACTCTTCATGTGTAATAATTATCCATTTAACCATATTAATTATATTAATAATTATATTAATTTATTTTTTTACTAATTATTCAAAGATCACTTTAACTTCATACAACTTTTCATTTCTAACTAAATATACAATTAATCTTGAATTTAATAATTAATCTTGAATTTAATGTAACTTTTGAATTTCTCCATATCATCTACTATATATTAACTAACAGGATGTCATGGGTAAAGCATCACCCTGACTTCTTAAAGCCTACGATTTTATGTAATTATCAAATTTTTATTTTTTAAAGTTCATCTTTTATAGGTTGAAAAGTTTATGTTCATGTCCAGTAGTAATAAAGCTTTTAGGGATGGTTATGAAATAGAATCTTATAATTATTTGACATGAGACAATTCAGAAAGGATGGCCGCAAGAGAAATCCAAATGAGATGCCTTAAATGCTAGACGAGCTAGAGACATCAACGTTAATTCCATTTAATGTGGAGGTCATCAAGACAAAACAAGCATAAGGAGAAAATTATTCCTCTTTTAAGCGGTTCTTCTAATCACAAAATTGCAAAGGCAAAAAAGGGTAAATACAACAAAGAAATAAATAAGAAAACTGCATTAATATTTTTATCTTTTATTTTATGTGCTCCAAATAAATTGTTTCCTTTATTTTTGTAGAATTCATAATTTTGTTTTTAAATGATATATTATTCTTAGAATTATAATAATTATATTTTAAATTAACATATATATAAATTTATTGTATAAAAAATAAAAAAAAAATGGTACATAACAGCTATCGACATCACATTTATACTAATGATCGAAACTGCCATCGAGTTAACTTTGCGAATGAAGAGAAGTCGAAAGAAGTTGACCGAGTACTCTATAAACTAGCTTTTTACAGTACTTAAAAGAGATATTTAACTTTTATTTTAAAATATAATTAAGTTAAATAATAAGTTTATTATACTTATGTAGATCATGATGTATATTGGATTTTTATTAAAAAAATTTGTAGGTGATTATTATTAAAAAAAAGGATAAGAATACATTTCATATTTTAATTGAAATGTAATTTTGAAGATATGAAAATTATGTTTGCATGTATCATTAAAAATATACTTTAAAAAAATTAATTATTATCAATTAAATACTCCCTCCATCCCAAATTCAAATTCACGTTTACTGTAGATACGTAGATTAAGAAAAATCACTTTTGACTTACTTTTGAGGGTAATATGGTATTTTTGGGTAATAAATAAATGATAAAGTATGTTATGTGTGTTAAAAAGGTGATGACAAATTTGAAATTAAAGAATGTTAAAGGGATATTAGTTTGTTGCTTTTTCCTTTTATTGAAGTGTGAAGTTGAATTTGAGACAGAAGGAGTATTAGTTACTTACTTATTGAGTTGGTCATTTTATATGCACCTAAATTCCCCACTATGTATATATTTGTATAGAGGTGGCTATTTACCCTCCGAATTTACTATACATACCTCAAAATTAATATAATTAAATTTTATTTTAAGTAATAAGACTTAAATATCTTTAATAAATATTAATATTAAACATATTCAAAATTACTAAACATATCTCATATTAAATATTAAATGTGAAACACCACATTTTCTCTCCTCACAACTCTCCTGTTCTGTCTTTCTCTCTTCAAAGTTCGACGCCTTGATTAATTTTTTTTCGTATAATGTGTTTACACAATCTGCATTCATATTTTCAGGTTCTTGAAACTATATAGGGTGTCCTGCCATATATTCCCAAATTGCTTGCCCCACTTGAGGGACCCCCTCCCCCATAACCCACTCACCCCCTCCCTACCCCTCACTCTCATTCTTATTCCACACTTCACTCACCGTCTGCCAAGCCACAATAAAAAGGCTTTTCAATACACACTACAATAAACTGTCAGAATACCGATGGATTTATCGACGAAAAAAAAATCGTCAGTAATTACCGACAGTTTACCGATAAATTACCGACAGTTTATTAATTTAACAGGATTTATTTTAAAAAAATCATCAATAAAAATTTTCGACGGTTTTTGTGACGGATTACTGACGGAATTAGCGACGAATTTCTTTTCCGTCATTAAATCCGTCGGTATTTTGAAGGAAATAAATTTTGAAAAATTACCAACGGATTTAATCCGTGGATAAATATATTAAACTTTATTTTTAAAAAAAAAAGTTTTATTCTTTAAGTTACCGACGAATTAATCCTTCTGGAAATATATAAAATTTTATTTTTCTAAAAAATAATTTTTGTTTTTAAATTAACGACGAATTTAATTCGTCGATAAATTATAAAATTTTATTTTTAATAAATTAATTTCAGTATTTAATATACCGTCGAATTAAATCCGTCGGTAATGTAAAGCATTATTTTATTCAAATTCAAAGTACCAAAAGTCACACATCTAATTTCTCCCGAGAAAATAAACCCACCCATCTTCGACCCCTCTTCCACTCCGCCGCTGCTACCGCCGCCACTGACTCTCGTCGCCGGTCACTTTCGTCGCCGTTATTACCGTCAGTCACTCTCGCTGCTGCTCTGGTCACGGTCGATTTTAACGGTGCTCAAGTCTAGCTGCTGAACCCCCTCTGGTGGGAAGAGAAGATTATAGGGTTTCTTCACACTGGCTTAAACAACCATTCGAAGTTGTATACGGAGCCTAAGCGTGAGATCTGAATCTACCATTTGAAATCATGCGGTACCAGCGCCGAATTTCTCACGCACTCGACTTCACTAGAAAACCCTCCATCTCGCCGTAGTTCTTCAGGTCCGAATTCACACACTTATTTTGTTATGTTTGCGTCTGGTTATTGTCGCGTTCTATCTTAATTGTGCTTCATCCTCCAACTTAGTATTTCTAAGATTTTGTATGTGTTTATAAATTTGTGGCATCCTGTTGTGCTTAATCGAGTTCTCAACCATTATTCTATTGGTGGTGGTCTTCCTTTTGCAACCTAGTTTCGTCTGTTTTGATTTTTTATCTACTATTAATTTTTATTGAATTCTTGAGCATTATATGAATCGATTCCTTATCATTTTCTATTTGAGGACGTTGAGGTTGCAGATTTGTTTTAACCGTGCCCAATTGTATTTTCATTGAGTATTGTCATTCTATAACTTCAATTACAATTTGTAGCTTTTTTTGGTTAGTTTTCTTTTTGAGTGATAATGGAGGAAGTAATGGAGCCTCAGTTCAACGAAAAATCAAAGTTAAATTCGTCCCCTTCTACACTGATTAACTCACTACCGTTTCATTTCATCCATTCTCTACTCTTCTCTTCCATCCAACCAAGAAACGCAGGTTTTCCCTTTTTAATTTCTATGTCATTGGACGATTACTTAATTTCTTTGATCAAAGGTGTTCTGCTTATTTATTAATTCATATATGAGAGACAGAACTGTCTCTTTTTAAGAATTATGTCCACATTTTCAACACTCTGAAGAAAATATGGATTACTGTCGTTGTAACTGTATTTTTATTTCACTTCATGATGGAGCTCCGGTCAGCTTTTAATACGGGTGAGCAGGAACGACTCCGCCACTTCTTTATTCCGGTTAGTACTAATTAGAATCAAAATATGTATATAAATACTTTTATTTTCTTTTTTATTCAATCATAATTAATCACCACTTGTTCATTTATATATTAATAATTAAGTGATATTTAACATCATTAGTCTGAAGCAGTTTATAATCTGTTGGTTTTTTAATTACACTTAATACTTAACATCATAAAACCAAAGATAGTAATCTAAAGCAGTTTATGAGTTTTTTAATTTAAAATTTGATTATTTTGTTGATTAAATTGGTTGTAATTTCAGGAATAGAACATGAACTTCTCATATGTAACCACATAAGTGATATTGACTGCTTGTTGGATGGGTATTAGCTCAGGTTGCTCCTCATTCATTCTAAATAAAGTGGATAACTCTCTATTTGACTTGGTAAATCTGAATTGCTATGTCTTTTTGCATGGATTTACTCAAAAAAATTCAAATTAGTTGAATAAAACTTGATAATCATTATTTCCAATATCTCATTCACTTTCATGCCTCATTTCTTTCCTACGTCTCTGAATATCTAAGTTTCACAAGAGTTTGAACTATAAATTACTACATCAACCTAGTTACTTTGTTTTTGTTATGTCTTTGAAAACAAGATTACATATGTTACAAACTCAAAAATTCTTCATTATGTCTACTCAAAATTGCATGAAGGCATCTGTATAGACACATTGGAACCTCTAAACAAGCTTTTTATATAGTAGTTGTCTTGCAAGTTGTGAACTAGATATTTCTGCAGTATAAATTCATTTGCAACAATGTTATCACTACACTTTTTATCATATATCGTATTATGAAACTTTATTACTCTAATTTTACATGTGCTGGATAGAGTTCTTTTTATCTCCTTTTTCAGTTACTGAATCTTTATATCACTTTTGGCAGCATGCAAGTTGCTTTGGCAGCTCTCTAGCCATGGTCCCAAAGTCTTTTTAGCCATTTGGAAACCACATCCTAAAGTACTAACGCCATATCATACTTTAATATAGAAAAGTTCCTTTTATGAACTTTGAAATAAAAATTATACTTTTAACTTGTATTAATTTTAATATCATAATAATTAGCTAAATATCTTATGCTAAAAGAAACTATGACCCCTGGTGTCATATATATACAGGTTATATGTTGGTCAATGTGATTTTCTGGTTGTATATTTATGAAGAGAAGTTGGGCTAACGATGAAAACACCTTGAAGGTATGCTGTTAAATCATAAGCCACCTCATCAATTTGGATTTTCAAATTATATTATTTCATTAATTTTTTTCTTGATATCTTATATTGTAGACTGGATTTGAGTGGCTAAGTGATTTCCCCGTACCTTTTTTGTTAGCTCTTTTTGTTGATTTGGCTTGCTCAATGCAGAATCAAGTGCCCTTTTATTTACAACACTATGATTAGAGATTAAGCATATGTTTCTTATAATTCATTCTGATCATGTAGTGAAAATTAGTGGTTGTTTTGGTTTAACCTATTGGGTGTCATTTTATTTTATTGCAAGAATAATTATGTTTATCTACTTATAAGATATTAATCCAATATTGCAACTGATGTTATAAGTTCTTTTTTAGTTCCTGAGAACTCTCTTGATTGAAATTTCTGATTTGTTGATTCTTTCAATGTGTTTTCAAGTATGAAAAAAAATTTTCTTGTAGCAGTATTCAGATGAATGGTTGTTACGGTTTGCGGCTGGCATTAAACGAAGAAGGATTGAAAGGGTACAGGAAAGGGAACATCCCTCAGGTTTGGCAATCTGTTTCCTCTCTAACTATCCGCACTAAAAATTATAGAGTGCTCTATTTTCTTTTTTCTCAACTATGATAAAAATTACAAGAGAAGATCCCGGTTTGCATTCGAATTTTCAACTGAGCTATTAAAATTTTATTTGAACTAATTGTAAATGAAGAAGCTAGCTGTTATTCGAACTTAAGTTACATTTGTTAAGTTGGTTTCTTGTGATAGATTAAGACATGATTCTAGTGGAATGATTACTACATGAATTAGTCATGGTGTGCTGTTATCACTTTATACATATGTTCTTGGGTTCTGATATAGTCAACCATGGCTAAATAAAGTTCTAATTGGTTTTTTGTTAAAGTGGGGATTCTTTAAGTTTAAATGTTTTGACAGATATTGTTTTGTCTTATAATCAGCCACCATTCTAGCTAATTTCTCTACATCTTTTTATTGTGGACAGAGCTACAATCGGGATCTATTTCTTTTCATGTACATTCTTCTTATCATAGCTTCAACAATGAGTTCCTTTAAGTAATATTAGGACAAATCAGCATTTTCTTAAAAATGAATTCTCTATCTTAATCATCACCAGACTGAGAAGTGGAAAGGATGGATGCATGCAAATATTTTGTGATTATATATAATGTGTATTTCTCATAACAAGTTAGGAGAACCATTTAGCTCTAATTCTTATTTTTTATTCACCATTAGTCCAACATATGTCAGAATGTTAGAGGTTGTATATTTGCCTTCTTCTATATAAATTGCAGGTGTTAATAATGTTTTGGTTCCTTTTATTAAGTACTGGATGCTGTTAGCAATTGCAATTGTGATTTTTTTACTCTTCCTTGTTATTTCCCTTTTTGATTTTTTGCAGGTGTTAATATCTTGAAATGTTTGGTGCATGGCAGCTGTATATATTTGCCGTTAAATTGAGGTGTGGAGCAAAAAGTTTTGAAGAATGTTGAATTGATGTGAAGTGCTGCAAAAGATAGAACATATATTGTAATAGCTGTAACTATTTTGCTTAAAACTTCAACATGGCATGTGCATTCTAATTATTACAAGTAATCTTGTTAGTTTTAGTATATTATTATTATCTTACAGATTACATATAAATGGATAATTTTGGTTCAATTCATCTTAGGTGGTTTTTTGAAAATTTATATTAGGTGGTTTTTTTAAGATTTATTAAATTGGAAAAAATTTTAATTTTTTTTATTTTTCCTTTTGCATTTTACCGACGGATTTTTCCGTCGGTAATAGTCATTATTTATTTTAATTCTGCATTTTGAATTTACCGACAGATTATTTCTGTCGGTAAACTTACCGATGGATTTTTCGTTGGTAAAAACGTCACTTTATTATCCCTTCTGACGAATTGACACTAAATAATTACCGACGAAAATATTTTTTTACTGACGAAAAAATCCGTCGGTAATTACCGACGGATTTAAAATTCCGTCGCTAAATAATTACCGACACAGGTTTTCACGACAGATCCATTTTTGTTGGTAATTCGTCGGTAAATTACCGACGGATTTTTCATATTTTACCGACGGATTTTCCCGTTGGTAATCTTGCAGTTTCTCGTAGTGACAAAATCATTTTCCTATGCCGCGGACTTCATGGAAAAGGGGTGCTTAGTGAGACCCCGTTAGGATAGGATTTCTGCAATTGGGTTTTATGGCGGAAAAATGCTGTGTTCGAGGGAGGGTTGTGATGAAAGCCATGGAACTGAAAAAGGAATTGCAATGGTGAGGACGATTGTGGATGACAACGACATCAATTTGGAGGCCATTGACAGAGCCCAACATATGTTGTTGGCCCTCAAGGAATTGAAATTAAAGAAAACAATTTCCTCGAATGATGAACTAGAAAAACCAGAAAATATATATGCAGGAGAATTGTGAGGAGAGAGAATGAGTGTTTCACGTTTAAGATTCAATGGGGGTATGTTTAGTATTTTTGAATATGTTTAGTATTATTATTCATTAAGGATTCTTTAAGTCTTTTCACTTAAAATAAAATTTAATTATATTAATTTAGGGGTATGTTTAGTAAATCAGGGGTGTAAATAGTCGCCCTCATTTGTATATCTAATTTTATTTGGCAAAAGCTTGTGTGTGCCCAGACACACGGGATCACATTCTTTGTACCATTAGAATTTTGTGCTAAATTGTATACCCTTTAGTATAAAGATGTGTACCCTTTATTTTACAAGGCAAAAACTTGTGTGCATCTGGGCGCACGGAAGCACACTTCATGTGCCTTTAGAATTTTGTATTAAATTGTATAACCTTTAGTATAAACATGTGTACCCTTTATTTTCTGAAGAAAAATAAAAAATATAATGCAAAGTGTATACCCTTTAGAACAAAATGGTGTATCCTTATTAATTAAAGTGTACACCCTTTAGAACAAAATAATGTACTCTTATCCATAATACTAAATTCTAAAGTCACACGACGTGCGCCGGGGCGCACGCAAGCCTCACTCATTTTATTTTATATTTTTTTATGAAAAAGATCATAATTATTGTATAAGAAAAATTATATTTAAAGAGTATAATTCATAGTGAAATATTATAAGTCTCATACTGTTTAAAAATATTTTATTTTTCTATTTTATTCATTCATTCTTTATTATAATTTTAATTTTAGTATTTAATTTTCTAACCTTATTAATTATTTAAAAATTATTTACGTATCCTTGAAATTTGTCTGTCTTTTAAACTTTTGAAATTTTAAAATGTGTATTTATTAATTTATATTATAAGTCATGTCATAAAATAAAACAAAGGTAAGTCAAACATAGCAAATAGAAGAGGTCCAGAATCTAGATAAGCTTTTACATGTTTTCTTTTGTTGGTATGGTAATACAAGCAGCACAATTTAATTTTTGAAGGACACTTATGATAACAATTCTGAAAAGAATATTAATCCAAAAATGTGTGTCTAATTACACTAATCTTCTTAGGTGAGTTTGATAAATTTAATATTCATTCTTGAGTAATTAAGTAATTCATAATATTCAAGTTTTTGGGTGGAAAAGATTTGATGGGAAGCTCATCCTAAAGATAAAATGAGCGAGAGGGAGGTTTATGTTGTATGTTGATTTCGATATGACAAAAACTCCTGTGCACCCGGGAGCACGGACCACATTCTGTGTGCCTTTAGAATTTTGTGTTAAATTGTATATCTTTAGTATACAGATGTGTATCCTTTATTTTCTAAAGAAAAATTATTGTGTGTATCTGAGCGCATGAACAACACTTAGTGTGCCTTTAGAATTTTGTGTTAAATTGTATACCCTTTATTATAAAAATGTGTACCCTTTATTTTCTAAAGAAAAAAATATTAATAAAAAGTGTATACCCTTTAGAACAAAATGATGTACCTTTTATTAATTAAAGTGTATACCCTTTAGACCAAGTAATGTATCCTTACCCATAATACTAAATTTCTATAGGCGCACGAGTGCGCCCGGGCTCACACAAGCCTTACTTTTTATAGATATAAGGTTAATTAGTTAATCCTTATATTTTAATTAAGACTTTGTGATTACTATTATTATATGTTGCATTATATTCTATTTTGATTCGTATTTTGTAGGTTATTATTAATTAATATTTAATATATTATCAACTTATAAAATTGTCGCCGTCATCTTATTTTCATAACTTATCAATTTACTATTTATATATAAATAAAAAGATAATTACATTACCATAAAAAAATTAATAAAATTGAAAATAATAAATTAATATTTAAGAAAATGAGGAATAGTTAGTGTTAAAACTCAACACAACGAAGAGAGTAATATGAAAACTCAATGCAACAGAGAGAGTAATATGTAATGTCTTTGCAATGGAAATCGGTTAATTTGCATGAGTTTCATCAAGCATTTAATACGAGCTAAAAATTGCAATTACATAAGAATATATTGGAAAAAATAAAAATAAAATCATTTTGTGCATATATATATATATATATATATATATATATATATATATATATATATATATATATATATATATATATATATATATATATATAAACCATTTAGCCCATAAAATGATGAATGATACCCAAATTCTTTAGAATACAATTTCGCGTCAAACTAGGTTTTGTAATAACAATTAACAAGGGTCATGAGGAGATTATCCAAAATGTTAAAGTGTACGTCCCACAATACGTATTCAAGCATGAACAATTATATGTTGTCTTCTTTAGAGACATATCCATGAAAAACAGAAAAGTCTTGATTAGACCTGATGAAATTGTCTAACGAAAAAATATTGTTGTGTTTTAAGATGCATGTTTAGAAAAGACTTGTATGAAATCGTATCACGAAATTTATTTCATCATACGGATAAAAAGGGGTAACATTTTCAATAAAAAGTGATATCTAATTAATGAAAAGTGATAATATTTAAAAGAAAATTAATAAAAAATTTTAATTACAGTAGTCTAACCTGAAATAATTCTTATCCAATTTTGTACTAAGAAGTTTTGATGTGATTAATAAATAACATACTTGCTTACCTTTTAGATTATTATTATGCTGAAAATTTTATAAATAATTAAAAAAATTAATAAAAAAAACTAATATAACAAAGTATGACATGCATGCAACGTGCAACACACGTCTAAATAGCTAGTATATTAAAAGTACAAAGAAAATGAACATTTTCTTCTAATTTTATCCCTATATAATTTTTTAATTTACTTTTTTTAACCTTATCATTTATATCATACATTATTATAACTTTATTATTATTAATTTAATTTGTTTTAATGATCAATAAGTTATTAATAAACCTTACAAATTCAAGGTTCTCTTGAGCTCCCATTTGTTGAATATATATCCTTAACGCCATGTGTCGCACAAGTCACATCAATGGGCTAACATTCATTAATGTAGAGAGGAATTTATTTGAGAAACTCGAGCTCCAGTCTTGGGCTATCTCAGAATACAGTATACAGGTAGTAAAGTCCTCAATTTTGTTTGAAAAAAATATGTATGTATTCTCAATAAATTGTTGATTACCAGGGGGCCCTAACATTTCGGTGTCCCTGAACGAACTAAAAAAGTGAAGCCCTATATAATTCATTAGTTATATTCTTCCTCTTTTTCATTGCATTGTTTTTTTTTTCTTTCAGTTTCAAATTAATGTTCATACCACAAAAAAATATAATGTCACTCAATATCTCAACCTTAAAAATATGCTTTAGTTTCAAAATTAACATGCATTTCTAACAAATATAATTTATTTTAAAATTATTTATTATCTAAAAATATCAAACTACCTCATTTTTTTTAAAAAAAAGTAGAAAAAAATTAATTTTTTTAATATCGGCGAAAAAAACAAGTGTGAACACTCGGATAGAGTGGAACTTTAAATTAAAAAAATAATAAAAACTTTACAATTTATTCCACTCAATATTTACTCCACACTTTTCATTTTTGTCAGTTCTAAATGTTATGCATACTTCTACAGTTGCAATCATATAATATCAGTACTCTCGAAATGTTAAATAAAATAATTCAATTTTATTTTACACGTAAATTATTTACTTACTTTTCTCAACAAAATATACCTCTCATTATCTTACTTTAAACACTTAAAACAATTTCTTCATTTCCACACACAAAAATATTTACGCAAATTATTAGAATGTAGGGAGTATTATGTGAGAATTTTTTATAAATACATTTTATTTTGTAATAAATTTATTAAAAATATACTAATTATTAAAATACATAATATATATATATAAACATAAATTTATTAATATAAATAATAATATTAACATGGTAATTATTATTAAAATAAAAGAGGGATATAATGAAAATAAATATTTCTCTAGAGATTAACCCCTTTAAATATTAATTATATTAATAAATGTAGGGGTTAATTTTTAAAAAATTCACCAGAGTTTTTAAATTTATCATGATGAATTTATAAAGTCTAATTCATAATTATAAAGGCAAATACTATTGTATAATAGTTTTTAATGTAGACCTGAGTCAATTTTTACCCATGACCCATGATATTTATATGAATTTGAGTCAAATGGATCATTAATTCTCATACTTTCTCTCTCTAACCCTACGCTCTCTCTCAAACTCTCCCTCTAACTCACGCTGCTCTTTTTCTGTCTATCTGTTCCTTCTTCTGATGTTCCTCCGCTGTCATCTCAACTCCCCGCCGCTTTTCTGTGTATCTGTTATTTTCTTCCTTCTTCCGCCGTTCCTCCACCGTCATCTCAACTACCTGCCGCTATCGCTATTTTTTTCTTCCAATGTCATAGATATATTCTTCTAAATTTTTTCACACATATTTCAGATCTGTTCAAGAATCGATGATTGTCTTTGTTCGATATCGATCTTCTTAAAAATTAGATGATTACGTCTCCGATAGGTGTTCGATTGAGATCTTCTAGATGGCTAGCCTTTAATGGATGGATCTAATTATCTAATTCTTCACAAATATAGAAAATCAACTCACGCATCAGCGTGGATGTGATTCTTCAATTCTTCGAATTTTTGTAAATTCTTCGATTTAGGGTTCCATACGTTTCTAACATGTAGCGGAAGCAAGAAACAAGAAACATATAACCTTTCACCAGGGTATGTTGAAGGAGGTGGATTCTCGCCGGCAGCCTGTGCAGCCTCACCATTTTGGGCATAACTCTCTCATCCGATATCGAATTTGAGTGATCTACGCGCCAAAATGATCATCTTTTCCATGACTTTCCGTCAGTATATACACGTTGAATTCCAAGGTTTGTACAATTTTATAAAAATCGTGCAAATTGGCGGACAACAGCAACAAACAGCCTTCCGGTCTTCTGCTGTATTCCCAAGTCCAAGCTCGATGTCGTGTGGGCGACGATCTTTGAGATCTTCTCAATCTGCTGTTCCGTCTACCATCTTCACGTGTTAGGCGTGTCTCTCTAGGGTTAGAACAGTTGAGATGAGTTATATATGGGCTACAATAGGGACCAGGAGGAGAAATTAGAGTCGGACCTCCATTGGGCTTTTAGCCCAAAACTTATACTTAAGTCTAATAATAATAATATAGTCCACTAAAATATTATTAATGCACTGCCGCTCCAATCCCAAAATTACATTTTGGGCTCCTTCTTATTATGAGCCCGACAGTCTCCCCATGTTTAAGATATACAATGTCCATTAATTAATTAAGTTACTGACATCTCCATTAATTAATTTCTCATCCAAGAGTAGTACCACTCAACCTCATTATTATGCCGGAATAAATTCACCTACAGGGTTTACATGATAATCTTTATGAGCTCCTCAAAGGGACATCATCAACCTATAACAGACACGGATTCCTTCTACAATCAACAGCACACCATAGAGACAACACTATTTCCCAACTCACCGAGTTTGTTGATTTTATTACATGTAAATCTCACCTATTGATGAAATAAAGAAATACATACTGCCTTACGTATCGAGGTTATTGTATAGGGATTAAGAGTACGAACATCCATAATAACATAAATCAAGTTTTTCTATAAGTCAGTATAAGTCGAATGATCTCAAGCGTCCTGCTCAATACACACAAGTGCACTAGTGTGATTCTATAGTTAAGACAAACTAATACCAAATCACACTACAACCATCCCGATAGAGAGTCACCGTCTATCTCGATTGTGAGCCTCTGTTTATACTTTATAAGGAAATCGATAATATGATCTTTCGCGTGTTGTCGAACAACATATTATCTACAGTATAAAGTAAGTGGACTATTGCATCGTGCATATAAATAAATTATAAGACGCAATTATTTGATCATATGATTCTCATTTCAAATTAATTGTTATAACATTGTTCATACAAAAAGCTAGACTTTTAGTATATAATCTAATAATTTCCACGCAAATCAGAGCCCAAAACATGTGAATTTACACTCTCATCAAACCCCCAAACTTACATGTTGCTCGTCCCGGACAACAAAAATCAGACAAATCCAGAGAGTGTAATCACAAGGATACAACATATCCTAACACATGCAATTATATTAACTTAAAACATTGAACTATCATACCTTTCATTCACATAAAAAACATCAATCAATCACAATACTTCTACGAGTGCTAAGTCATCTAGCTCACGGGTAAGTATTTACTCTCTCACTCAAGTGTAAAAGTTATACACCTTATGGTTGATATCAACACTCAATTTCAATTTATATACTCGCGTAACCATAAGCTTGTCAAATGTCTCAAAACTTCATTTATAATCGACTCAATACTAGGATTACAAAGGACTTGCTTCAAGGATGTAGTGTCGGCTCTTTGGTTAAGGTGGAAGAATATAAATAAGTGACAAACTTTACTAGTAAAGAGTTACCTTGGTATATTGTTTTCAGTTGCTCCCTACATCACTTCTTTGCCTTTAACAATCTAGTTCATGCACAATTCCTCCATCTTTACTTGGATCAACTTCTTTTCCATAGTAACATGCCAATTCCGGTGTTCTTCAAGTATAAGGGTATCAGTTTCGGGCACTACCCTCTCTATCATTTGGGATACCGGTTTCAGGCACTATCCCTCACAAGATTTAACTTCTGTCTCTCGAATTTGCTTTCACCAAATCTCTCCTCCAATCCACTTCAAGGTTTCCTCGAGCATTAGTCTACCTCCACTCTTTACTAGTAATTGGTGTTTAAGGCTCAAAAGGTAAACGTCTCATTATCAAGGCTTGCCAAATAAAAGCTTAAGGCTCAAAAGGGCTTACAAAGATAATTATATAATAGGGTAAGATAAATTTGGCTAAGTAACTCGATCAACAATAATGGCCTAAGATCACTTCCTAGTATCTATCAATTATAGATTTCACACAAGATTTCAAGTCAAGTTCTAGAATACGAGTATACAAACGACTCTCAAGAATAAATGATCATGCGTATAGCACGATCAAAAGGCTCAAATTCTCACAAGGTTAATAGAATCCTAAGCACTTTTCAAAGCATGCAATCAACATCAATGTCTTATGAACTATAAGTACAAATAGAACATGATTTCCATTAACAAATTATCATTCATCAATATAAGAGTCCATTCATATCATGAATTCATCCCAAGCACATAGCACTCATCATTCAATCATCATCATAATCTCGACTTGTTAGGGATGGTAGAACAACATTTGTAAGTCGAACGACCCAAATCTGACCTTTAAAATTGCCTAGCTCGACCTCTGTTGAACCTGAATTTCTTAGTCGAACAGCACGCGGAAGTCGAGCAACGCGTGTAGTCGAGTCCTTGTTTTTTCCTGACTTGTTTGACTTCCGTTCAACCTCTATGTCTTAGTCGAACAACTCGTGCTAAGTCAAACGATGTCTCTGGATAATTTTGATATTTTGCTCGATCTTTGTTCGACTTAGATTCCTTCATCGAACAACATGGTCGAGGTCCAACAACCTTTCTGGACAACTTGTGCATTTTGGTCGACCTCCTTTCGACCTAATGCTTGTGGTCGAACAGGTGCTGAAAGTCGAGTAACTTGCCTCGTCGTGCCCCCTGTTCTTCTCTATCTTGCTCGACCATCGTTTGACTTCATACTCTTGGTCAAGCAACCACTAATGGGTCGAACAAACTCTCTGGAAGATTTTTGCCATTTGCTCGACCATTGCTCGACCAAAAAGCCTTGTCGAACAGCTCCTGTTAGGTCGAACAACTCACGATCTTTCTCAATTTCGTACTCTTTTCGTATCTCCCTGTAACATTCAACTCTAGGACAACATCAAGTATCAAGATATCCAAAAATTAAGCTAGAGAAACCATATAACATCATGTGTAACTCCGCAATCACACCAAAAACAACAACTCTCCACTAAACACTAGGCAAATTGCAAAAAATCGATGCATCAAAACCAGCAAAAGTTTTAATACACTGCAAAAAATCAACTCCCTTAGCAAATGTTACAAAGAAAAGATAATATTCTCCGTTCTATAATGAGGTATGTATATTACATCCCCCAAACTTAGTAGAAACCATAGTCAAAACTAAGTTTGTAAAGAGATGTAATTTCCGAATGATAAGCACGTCGAATATAAAAATTTCTTACTCACACTAATGAAATTAAAGCAATAAAATGGGAGGGAAAGCCCCCAATAGGCGCTTATGTTTAACGTGGGAGAGTCACGACGGTACCAATCTAGTGCAAGGTATCCTTAAAGACAATGCTAGCATCATCCGGTGACTTGTAATGCTTCAAACGATGCCCATTCACAGCGATAATGTCCCAATCTTTGTCCATAAGCTAAAAACTCCACCTCCGCAGGCTCTATGGATAATGAATGGCCCCGTTCACTTCGATTTCAATTTCCCTGCGAAGAGCTTCAAGCGAGAATTAAAAAGTAATACCTCATCACCTTGCTTGAACTTCTTGTATTAGATCTTCGAATCATGTAATTTCTTCATTCTCTCCATGTAGATCTCCGAGTTCTTATAAGCACGATTCCTAAACTCATCCAATTGATTAATATGAGTTATCCTCAACTCTCTTTGATCCTTTAAGGATAAGTTCAAACTTTTCAATGCCCAAAAAGCTTTGTGATGAATCTCTACGGGCAAGTGGCACGGCTTCCCATAGACAATTTGATACCGTGACATATCCAACACCGTCTTGTAAGCAGTCCGGAATCGCCACAAAACATCATCGAGCTAAATAGCCCAATCCTTTCTATTGGTTCCGACTACCTTCTCCAAGATTTACTTCACTTGGCGGTTGGAGACTTCCGCTTGCCCATTCGCTTGAGGGTGATAGGGTGTAGGAACCCTATGCTTGACTCCATAATCCTTAATCATCTTTTCAAGAAGTTTGTTGATGAAGTGAGAACCTCCATCACTCACTAATGCTCTAGAAACTCCATAACAGGCAAAGATATGTTTCTTCAAGAAAGATAAAACAGTCCTTGAATCAAGACGATCAAGCATTTGATCCATGAAAGGAAGGAGAAAATGGTCTTTGCATGTATTTTCATTCAACTTTCTGTAGTCCGTACACACACGCCATCCCGTAGGAATCCTAGTGGCTAACGTCTCACCATCTTTGGCTTTCACTATAGTCATGCCCCCCTTTTTATCAACAACATGCAATGGACTCACATGAGGACTATCACTAATAGGATAAATAATCCCAGCATCTAGCCACGTTAAGATTTGCTTCCTAATAACTTCTTGAATAGCGGGATTTACCCTCCGCTGATTCTGAATGCTACTCTTGGCCTCATCTAACAATCTTATTCGATGCATGCAATACGAAGGACTAATACCTTTCAAATCATCAAAAGACCAACCAATCGCAGACTTATACTTCCTAAGCACATCTAACAATTCCTCAAGTTGATCATCATCTAGAGAAGAAGATACAATTACCTGATATTTTCCATTGTCACTAAGATAAGCATACTTCAAGTGGTCCGGTAGCGGTTTCAACTCCTCTTTCTTCTCTTCATGAGGTGCACTCTCTCTGTCCAAAGGCAAGTACTTCCTTGTCCACTTCACCTCTTCAACCTTTGTCTTTTGCGATTCATATCTGTCATCACCCAAAGCAAGCAAGTTTTCAAGAAATTCGATACATACGTCATTGGAGAGTTCATCTAGCTCCGTAGTGGGAAAAGTAAGAGACTCCATCAAGCATGTCTCAAGAGAATCCTTAGAAAGAATCAGAGACATGTCTTCATTAACGATCTTCTCCACCACATCAATGTTGTGGCACTGCATCTCCATCGACATCTTCATTGCTTTATCCAAGTTAAACAGGACTTCTTCTTTATCCATCCTCAACCGTAGCTCACCCTTTTGCACATCTATCATAGCTCTAGCAGTCACAAGGAATGGTCTCCCTAAGATAAAGGGAGCATTATCATTGTCGTCTTCCATCTCTGGCACAAGAAAATTCACAGGAAAGATAAGCTTTTCAACTTTGACTAGAACGATCACGCCTTTTAGAAATGTCATAGACCTATCCGCTAGTTGTAGAGCCAACGATGTGGGAGTTAACTCCCCCCAAACCAAGCCTTTTAAAAGTGGACAACGGTATCAAATTGATGCTTACCCCTAGATCACACAAGGATCGACGTGCCGTCCCCTTTCCAATTTCACATAAGATAGTGAAGTTTCCCAGATCCTTTAGCTTAGCTGGCAGCTTTCTTTGTATAATCGAGCTGCAATTCTCCGACAAACTCACCATTTTGATTCCGTTCAAGCTTCTCTTCTTTAAAAGAATATCCTTAAGAAAGCTGGCATAATATGACATCTCCAGTATTGCTTCAGATAAATGAATGTTCAAGCTTATTTTGTTTATTATCTCAGAAAACTTCTTGAACTTTTCCTCAAGTCCCTTCTTAACTAGCTTGAGAGGAAAGGGCGGAGGTATCTTTATTTTGGGAATCCCCCATTCATCGCGTTCAACCTTCTCCACTTTATCTTTCTCGAGTCTCAACCTCTTAGCTCTTTCCCACTTCTTTTCAACCACTATAAGCTCGGTATTTTGCTCTTGAGATGTAGCTGGAGTGTTTTGATCAACAGGTGTCACATTCGGTATCGAATTAGACTCTGAAATATTCTGTTCGACCTCCGTTCGACCAGAGTGGTTTGGTCGAACAACGTGCTTTTGGTCGTGCAGCCCGTCTGATCGCATACTCTAGTCTAGAACATGTTGCTCGACCTCCATTCGACCAGTGTGGTTTGGTCGAACAGATTGGTTCTGGTCGAACGAGTTCCCAGATCGCGAGCTCTCGGCGTACTGCTTCTGTTCGACCTCCGTTCGACCAAGATGGTCAGGTTGAACGGCATGGTGTTGGTTGAACGGTTGGTCAGAAAATAGAGTATCGTAATTCTATTTTTTCTGAGGTTGTTTAACCTCTGCTCGACTAGATAGTCTGGTCGAGCAACTCCTCTGTTTCCTTCGGTTTGACTTGCAGGACCCTCATATTGCGTTCCCGACCTTATTGTGATGACATGGCAAGAATCTGGATTCTCAATACTTTGAGATGGAAACTTCCCCTTCTCAATAGTTTGAGTCAATTTGTTTACATTCCCAGCCATCTCCCCCATCAACAATGTGAGGTCTTTTACTTGCGTAGACAAATCCTTATGATTATCATCAATCTTCTTTTCTAACTTTGCCTCGAGACGATCTACTCTCGCATCATTCCTCGCCATGTACCTGTTCACCGTATCCTCAAAACTCGGCTTTCCTTCTTCCACTTTAGCTCCCGGATCAACACCAATAGGAGGTTGCATCGCATTGTTCGGATTGCTCCATGAAAACTCCAGCCTCCAGGTTGTTGGTAATTACCCGGGGGACCACGGTTGTTGTAATTCCCCTGATAATTCTTGTTTCCTTGATTCGGGTACCTAGTTCCTTGAATAGTTTGACCCATGGCGTAGTTTGCCTCCTCGATCTCCTCTTGGCTTGCTCCTTCATAGACACCATCCTGCTGCATTATTGGTACTCTCTGGGATAAATCAGTGATCTACTTTTATTGAGACTCTAGTAGCTTACTAATGTTAGCCAAGCTAGAGACGATCTCATCTCTCCCCGACTTCACCATAGTGTGCTCAACCTGTGCGACTTTTCCAAGGACATAAGTGCCTCTCACTCTATCAGTTGACCAATCCCTTGAGTTCATCGAAATATCCTAGAAAAGCTTCTCGGCCTCGATGGATGACTTCGTAAGCAATGCTATATTAGAAGAAGCATCAAGTAATACTCGAGAGTCGCAGTCCAACCCATTGTAGAATATACTGATCTATTGAGCCTTAGATAGCCCATGTTGAGGACACTTACGAAGCATGTCCTTGAACCTGTCCCAAGCTTCATGAAACTTCTCATTGCCATGGATAGAGAATTGATTAATTTCTTGCTTAATCTTGAACACCTTGGAAGGTGGCATGTATCGCTCCAAGAATTTCACTTTCAACTTCTCCCATGTATCACATTCAGCAGCCTCAAGATTATCGTACCAATCTCTCGCCTTTTCATTCAACGAGAATTTAAACAATATGATCTTCCTCGCATCCTCATTAACTCCTGCATCTTTTTGTGTACTAGCATACCCAAGGAACTTATTAAGATGTTGCTGAGGATCTTCGAATGTTCCCCTAGAGAAGGGACTCCTTTCAATCATGGTGATAAGAGTAGGGTGTAAATCAAAATCGGCTCTGGTCCCTCTCGCTCCTAACAACCCAGCATTGCCCCCTCCGTTGTTCTTAAAATCTTTACGGATGGCAAGTGTATCAGGATTCACTGCCATGTTGACTGTTTCTACTTCCAAATTATCTTCGGTTGCAGCTTCAATCGTTTGGGAATTTAGCACGTCAACTTCAACTCCTAAATTAAGAGCTTCAGTTGGGTCTACATTCTTGTTCTTACTCGTCTTTTTCTTTTTCTTCCTCGACGATGCTCCGATCTCTGGATTATATGGTTCTAATTTACCTTTCTTTGATCTTGTGAGCATACACCTAAGAAGAATAAGTGTTAAAAATCGACAACAAGAATAAGATAATCTTTATTAAACTAGATATAATCAAAAGATATTTAATGTCGTCCCCGGCAACGGCGCTAAGAACTTGATGAGCGTTTTCTCAACACACAAAATTAATTCTCAAGTATAAGGATATCAATTGTAGTCTCGATAGGCGACCAAGTGATTATCGAACCATAGGGACAAATTATTATCAATTCAATTATATTCTAGTCAACGAAGATTATATTGGCAAATTTGATTTGGTTTTACTATGAAACTAAATAACATATAATTAAAATAGCAAGATAAATAAATAAACAACAGCGGAAATTCGGTTGTGATCAAATAAGTAATGGAGTAGTTCTTCAGGTAATCCAGTTTTATTCGTTAATTTCCTTTCCACGTGTTAATGTCCGACTCTACCTTATAATTTATGGACGCATTACTAAACCATGCAACCATACTCTATAGACACAAGTAAGCAAGCGTATGACACGTGTGAATACTCTTGGAGCAAGACGTATACTTTACCCCCTTTCTAGGTACTATCATAATCAATTATTTTCCATGCACTTAGTACTCTAACCCGATTTGATCTCCCTTTTTAGGTACTATAAAGTAATACTCTTTATCCTACTTATTACCCCGAATATGATTCAATTAACAAGTATCTATATAAGATAGTTCAAATAAGACTTCGGAATCCCTTCACTTAGAATTATAACATATGATTCTACTAGCGGTGAACGCACTCAATCAATAACCAAGAGATGTATTCAGACTCTACATAACAGTTAATGATGCAGAAAATGACCATGAGTATGAATTGAAAAGGCACAATCATATATAAAATAAACCACAAGTAGTGTTGTACGGAGTTTAAACATGGAAATTCGATTAACTCATAAAACTTTCATAATTGTAGAACTACCAAGGTGGTTCTAGCCCATGATTGATCTAGGAACAATCATGGCTAGTTGGTATGATCTTACTTGAATCGCCAGACGAACCTCTCTCACGACCCCATCGGATGATGGTAGGGTTTGGTGGATGAAGGAAGATGTGTGTTGTCTTGTGTCGTGTGTCTTTTCCTCCTGCGAAAGCTCTTCTTTTATACTCGTAAGACCTCCTTATGGGCTTAGGATGGGCTTTTTCTTGAAGCACACGTCAAATTTGTAAAAGACATCCGAAATTATCCTAAATAGCATCAGCGACACGTCGTTCGACCAAGGCATGCTGGTCGTACAAGGAGCTACTAGTCGAGCAAGCTCTCTGGATGATTTTGGCATTCTGTTCGACCAAACTGCTCTTGCTCGACCACATTGATGCTTGGTCGAGCAAGCCCTTCAAGTTGAACGAGCTCACTGTAAGTTTTGTCCACTTTGTTCGACTTCTTCTCATCTGCTCGACCAAGCCGAAGTTGGTTGAGCAACACCTTCAAGTCAAGCTACTTCTCTGGATGGGTTTCGATAATCTGCTAGACTTGTCACCCTCTGTTCGACCAAACTGATGTTGGTCGAACAGGCTATCTTGGTCGAACAACACTCTAATCTCGCCTCCAAAATCGTGTCTTCCAATTTTGAGCCTTTTTCACCTGTTTTCCTTTGCAAATATTCTCAAATAGCCCTTGTACCCTCTGATTCGTGACTTTCCCCATAAATGTACCAATTCGTCTCAATAAAAGACTAAATCGTACTCTATGTCCACTCTCATCATGCAAATCAGAGCCCAAAACATGTAAATTTACACTCTCATCATGAACGCATATTTACTTGTGTCTATAGAGTAGATTTGCATGGATTAGTGATGCGTCCATATTCCATAAGAAAGAATTAGAAATTGATACACGAAAGGGAGATTAATGTGTGAAACTGGATTATCCTAGAGCTACCTATTCTCCTACTTGTTCCACTTTTGTAATTCTTCTAGTGATTATTTAGTGTCCAATTTAACAGTTTTTAGATGGATATTGTTGTCATATATTAGCACAAGTGTCTTGTATTCATTATATTTGATAAAAAGGTGCACTTGAGGTATTTTATTGTGTCTTAGGTTGAAAAAGGAACAAAAGTGCCAAGTTGGAGAAAAGATGCAATTTGTGCAAGAATGCTAAAAACGCATGTCCAACTTGTCTAATTTTTCAGTATTTTTGTGGAATTTTGAATTGGATGAGTGATAGATTGTTGGAAACCCACAGAAGAGAGGATCGTTTTGGCAAATGGAACACCTCAATCGGAGACCAAACGAGAGAGTTATGATCAAAGTGGTAATGTGGCGCAAGCTGTGCTGAACAGAACGGCTGTGCCTCTTTGCATGACTTGTTACACCTTCAAATGTTAGATTTTTTTAAAGTTCTTTATGTGGATAGAAAGCCAAGGAAAATAGGATCGAGTGAGCATAAAAATCATTCAAATCGGAGCTTGGATGAGGAAGTTATGCGAGAAACAGTGAGACTGCGCACTGTAGTTTGACCATCATTCGACCGAGAGGTCTCGTTTGACCAAGTCCAGTCTGGTCGAACAAAGACAAGCAGATCTGTTTTCGACGGGATTTTAAACCCCTGTGCATTTATTTTTGTTTTTTCCAAGAAAAAAGCCCATCCAAGGTCCATAAGGAGAGCTTACAAGTATAAAAGGTGATGTAGATCACATCATTATTGATTGGATTGGAGAAAAAATCACAACACAATACTACACCCCACAAGGGGGAATCACCCCCCAACCTGTTGGATTGAATACTAAAAGTCTTCCTTTTTATATAAACAATGCTATAACAATTTAATTAAAATGAGAATCATATGATCAAACGATTGTATCTTATAATTTATTTATATGTCCGATGCAATAGTCCACTTACATTATACTGTAGATAATATGTTGTGCGACAACACACGAAAGTTCATATTATCGCTTTCCTTATAAAGTATAAACAAATGCTCACAACCGAGACAGACAGAGACTCTTTATCGGGATGGTTGTAGTGTGATTTGACATTAGTTTATCTTGACTATAGAATCACATTAGTGCACTTCGTGTGTGTTGAGCGGGACCGCTTGAGATCGTTCGACTTATACTGACTTATAGGAGAACTTGATCTCAGTTATTATGGATGTTCGTGCTCTTAATCCCTATACAATAACATCGACACGTAAGGAAATATGTATTTCTTTGATTCATCAATGGGTGAGATTTACATGTATTAAATCAACAAACTCGGTGAGTTGGGAAATAGTGTTGTCTCTATGGTGTGCTGTTCATTGTAGAAAGAATCCGTGTCCGACATAGGTTGATTATGTCCCCTTGAGGAGCTCATAAGGATTATCATGTAAACCCTGCAGGTGGATTTATTCCGGCATGATAATGAGGTTGAGTGATACTACCCTCGGATGGGATAGTAATTAATGGAGTTGTCAGTAATTTAATTAATTAATGTGCATTATATATCTTAAACATGAGGAGACTAACAGACTCATAATAAGAAGGAGCACATAATGTAATTATGGGATTAGAACGGTAGTGCAGTAATAATATTTTAGTGGCATATATTTATTATTGGACTTAAGTATAAGCTTTGGGCTAAACTTGGATACTTAAGCCCAATGGAGGTCCAACTCTAATTTCTCCTCTTGGTCCTTGCTGTAGCTTATATATAAGTCATCTCAACTGTTCGAAAATCCTAATCAACTGATTAATCGTGCCTAACACCGTGAGGAGGATGAGGGAACAACAGATTGAGAAGATCTCAAAGATCGTCGCTCATACGACGTCGAGATTGGACTTGGGAATACAGCAGAAGACCGAAAGGTTGTTTGCTACAACTGTCTGTCAACTTGCATGATTTTTCTAAAATCGTACAGAACTTAGAACTATTTGTGTGATATACTGACGGAAAGTCGTTGAAGAGATGATCGTTTTGGCGCATAGATCACTTAAATCGGAGATTAGACGAGAGAGTTATGCCCAAAACGGTGAGACTGCGCAGGCTGTCGGCGAGTATTCATCTTCTCCAAAATACCCTAGTGAAAGGTTATACGTTTTTTTATTTTCATGCTTCCGCTGGATTAGAAATGTATGTAACCCTAACAGTTCACGTTAACCAAGCGATCGAACGCCAAAAATTAGTATCAGAGCTTCGATTTTGTGGTGAAGCATGAAACGTTAGGCTAGGGTTTATGTCAAAAGGTGAAAGGGTTTAAGTATTCATGTTATGCTAGTACATCCTATTCAGACAGCATATACATGTGTCAAACATGGACTAGGGTTTAGAAATTATTGTTTCTTGTTGAATACTCTACACTTTTGACGACACTTTTCGAAAATTTGATAATTTGAAAAATTCAAAAATTTGATAATCTGGAAATTTTAGAAAATTTGATAATTTGGAAATTTCGAAAATTTGATAATCTGGAAATTTTTAAAAATTTGATAATAAGGATATTTTAAAATTTTGATAATCTGGAATTTTTTGAAAATTTATTAATCTGGATATTTTCGAAAATTATATAATCTGGAAATTTCTAAAATTTGATAATTTGGAAATTTTTGAATATTGATAATTTGAAATTTTGATAATCTGGAAATTTTTGGAAATTGATAATATGAAAATTTTGAAAATTTGATAATCTGGAAATTTTTTAAATTTTGATAATCTAGACATTTTTGAAAATTTAATAATCTGGAAATTTTGAAATTTTGATAATCTGGAGTTTTTTTTTTCAAAAATTTGATAATCTGAAAATTTTTTAAAATTTGATAATCTGGTCGATATTGATGATTTCAATAATCTGCACGATATCGACGGTCGATATCGATAATATAAAAAATTTGATAATCTGAAAGTGTCGATATCGATAATATAAAAAATTTGATAATCTGAAAGTTTTTTGAAAATTTGATAATCTGGTCGATATCGATGATTTTGATAATCTCGAAGGTAACAATGGTCTATATCATTATTTTCGAAAATTTGATAATCTAGAGATTTTCGAAAATTTGATAATCTGGAGGTTGTTTCCTGTATTCGTGCTTGGTGGCGAACTATCGAATTCGCTGATATATAACTGTTATAATTAATTTAATTATTTAATTATTGTTATATATGCTATGCATGATTCTCTTTGATTTACTGTCTAATGTGCCGTAATAGGAGCATGCTAGGTTGCGTATTTTATTATGAATATTATATGCATGTAAAAACCCTCAGTGTTAAATTATTAAGTGGGAGAGGGGATTGATAATTAATTCCCGCGGCCTTCATTATTGGTTTGTAAGTGATGTGAGTAAACTTGTGTGTTGGCAATAGGCCTTCCTCTCTAACAGATGAGTTTATTCATGGATCACTAGTACATACTTCATTAAATAATTATTGTTTGTAATGTGATGCACATGAACTTGCGTGTTGATATAGACCTTCCTCCCTAACGGATGAGTTTACATGTGGTTCACTGGTACAAACTTATAGTTGATGATTGTAGGAAGTTATCCGAGTGCGTGTGTACTTCTCCAACTGTAAGGCACAAAAGCTTGCGCAATGGACTTCGGATCAAATAATGGTGTACATTTAGGTGTAAATAATTAGTATCCTCCACAATGGAGTCACTGCTATTATTTGGATGGCTAAAGAGGAACCGACTATTAATTATTTTGTCATGAGGTTAGGTTGGCAAATGAAATTAATTGGTAAAACATTCTCTTGTAAATGTTCGGGTTTGTAAACGTCCACACTAACGTGGCTTGCAGACTCACGGTGCTTGAGATGTCGGTGAATTTTATTTTTATATTGTTTTGAGGGAATCAATATAAATGGATAAATTCAAAGATTTGATCGGTGTATTTATTTATGATTCTCTATTTTTTCAAAATGGTTTTATCTTACTTATTGTTAACTAAAAGAAATTATATTTACTGGTCCAAAATTAGATGATTAGAAAAGAATCTTGTTTCGAATTTTACTGCTTAGGAAAACATGTGTTCTCACTAAGGATGTTCTGTGATGCCTATTAATCAAAGTCTCTTGTGGAAAGGTGAGAGGTTCAAGAAATATGATGGTCTCATGCGACTCTTCAGATACTTGATAAGTTAGAAAGGCAAGAGGTCATGGATAAGTTGATGAATTAATTGGGAATGCTTCGAGTAGAAATTGAAGGCGAAACCTAGATCAGTTTATTCTCCATAATTTGCCTGGATATTTTGAGTAAGTTCTACCTGAAATACGAGAGGTTATATATGGTGGGAAACTTATGACAAAACATGTGGCGAAAGAAAGCCATTTTCATCAAGGTATGAACAAGGCTAGTATCTCATTCACTAGTCGTTGAAGCATGATTAGTGATGACATCTACTGACACGTTGTGTGTAGATATCGAAATCACTAAAAGCCTACAACTAAGTGATGATGAGATTTTTATGTACATGGGTAATACTACGAGAGTAGTAGTTGTTGCAATGGGAGTTGTTTATTTATCTTATGATAGAAATAAACGTTTGATTATGAGAAATTGTCATTACGTACTTTTTCATAGAAAGAATTTCATTTCTATTTCTATGCATTTACTGATGGATACTCCATTTCATTTAAATGACATGGTCATAATGATGAGGGATGAAGCTATAATCTATTGTGGTACGTTAGTGACAATTTGTAAACTCTTAAATCATGTTTATTCTACGGATGCAACAAATAGTAATTAATAGTGCATCTTCTAATTCCTAGTAAGAGAAAGGGACCTTCAGAGATGAACTAAACATACTTTTAGCATCCAAGACAAGATCAATTTTACTTAAGTAGGATTCAAAGGTTGATAGCCGATGGACCGTTTGGTTTATCTGAATTGGAAACTATCAGACTTGCGAGTCTTGCTTGGAAATAAAATGATTAAAGGTCTTTTAAGGAAAAGGGGTGTTGAACCAATGATATGTTGGAAGTAGTTCATTCTGATTTAAGCGGTCCTAAGACTATCCCCACGAGAGGTTGTCATTACAATGATATGTTGGTCGTATATAGTCGAGATGACCAATTAAAGAATTTATCGAACCACAGGGAGGAAGATACTAGAATTTAAGCGATCTCAAGTTTATCGTGATTTTATAAGGACGACGGAATGGGATGAAGGATAAGTGTGCAAATGAACGCACTTAAACTAATGCAAGAAATAAGATAAAAGCAAATGATACAAGGATGAGATTAACAACAATCATGACATAGATAATAAAGTAATCATGCAATTAATTCTAATCTCTCATGGACAAGGTATAGGAGGGATCACTAATTTCACCTAAACTCTCTCTCGAGATGGATAGGATGTAGGCCTTCAATAAGAATCCCAAAAGCACATAAGATCGTGACCAAAGCAAACACTTCCCATTAGGTACTAATTACTCTACGAGTTCCTAATGAGGTACTAAATCATAGGCAATATTCCCTTTTAAGTTACTATGAATTCACTAATGGTTTTGGTCTCCTCACCTAATCAACAAATCTCTCGATTAAGCTAATCAAATGTTCCATCAAAGGGTTCTAAATCAAGAAGGATATCTCTATCTCATTCTAAATTAATGCACATGAAGTGTATGATGAAATGATTCAATGAACTATCCTAAATACATAATTGATTTTTCAATCTAATCACATGCACATGATAATTAATCACACATATCATCATATAAATCAAGCAATGAACAATCAATGATAGAAATAACACAAAACTCATTCAAGATTAAAATCAAATTGCATAAAAGCTAAATTATCACACACCAATCATGGAGCTGATCTCACAAAAGAGATTAGTCTATCATAGTCTTAGAGAAAACAACATAGATAATTGAATCTACAAATTTCATGATCAAACATAAAGAAGTTCACAAAAATTAGAATTAGATTCCCCCTTTGAAGTCCTTCAATGGAGATCTCCTTCTTCTTCTTGCAATCTTCACTCTCCCTTGCTTCCTCGATCACTTGGATGGTGGATTTGATGGAGGAGATCATCTGTGGATTGATGGATGAAGAATAGATAAAGATGATGGTGTAAAATAGAGGAAATGGTTTGTGATCTAGGTGTAGGAGTGAAACCCTTCGAAAATTCTGATCAAATATTGAAGTATTGGGCATTTATACCCCTTGGGAAGCTTCTAGAAGGATTCTGATTTTTTATAGGTTTTTACACAGCACGAGTCGTGTGCTGCAACATGGCCACAGGGTGGCCGTGTTGGGTGAATTGATGTCGGCGCACGGCCATTCTGGGCAGGCCCGTGCGCAGCGCATGACTCGTGCTTCAGTACTTGAGTCGTGTTTGGTCGTGCCCTGTTTCTCTTCTTCGTTTCATTTCCCTTCTCCATTTTTGCTCCGTTTTCACCTGTTTTACATACGTTTAAGCTCATTCACACACATCTCCATAAAAACACAAAACACAACCAAATAGTACATAAAATACGGATAAAATACTACAAAAATGGAAATAAAAAGACTCTAAAATTTAGGTAAAAATATCACTCATCACATCCCCAAACTTAAAGTGTAGTGCGTCCCCGAACAACGAAAATGATAAAACAAGGGGAGAGAGATTTTCACCTAGGAAAAGACAAAACGAACATAAGTAATAACACATCAATAGCAATAAGAGTCACAATTTATGCTAAGTCATCCTACAATATTAAACTCATGACATGGGAAATTAACAAGTTCAATCAAAAGAGAATAAAGTGTAATATAGTCCCTTTTTAGTTCAAGCGTCACATAGGTTATCAATTTCACTCAACACTCTTTCAAGTAAGGTAACAACACTCATCAATCGATTGGCTCGACTCGCTATAAGCTTGCTCGTGGATTACATTCACAGACCACTAAAGTTTCCATTAGTGATCAAAAAGATCTTTAATTAGGATGTAATGATAGACTCTTTGGTAGGGTAGGAAGAATATGAATACAAGTGACTAATCAAGTTTAAGTAATCGAAGAGGTAGCTACTTTCTTCCATTCTTTTACTTATCTTTCTTCCTTTCTCAACTTTGGTAATCACAAGAACTAATCATCAACTTTCCTTAAATTGAGCTTCTTTTGATTCATGCTTCCTTCTTTGGACTTTTAAGTACTTAAGCATATTGTTGGAACTTTGTTCTTTTTCTTATTTTATGGTTGCATGTCCATTCTTTGCTTGTGCTCTTTTCATCCTTTTTCTTGCTTGTTTACCATTTCCTTTTCTTCTCTTGTTATTCAATCTATCCTTTCTAGCTACCACCTCCTCAATCACCCATACAAAGGGTATATATATGTAAGGCTTTAAGTGGGTAATCATGGCTTGTAATGTGCTAAATTCACAAGAAAAAGGCTTAAAGGCTCAAAGTGGTTGACTAGGGATGATGCTCATGGTAGGGAAATATATGGCAATGACTATTAAATAACAAGGATGACCTTAGATCATGTCACTAATCTCCACAAATCGGGCTCGTTCCTATAATCCTTGAGCAAGTTCTAGCTTATCCAACACAACCAATCCACTCATGAAAAAATACCATGTATGCACGGTTGAGACTCAAATTCTCACAAGCTTATGCTCGAACCTTAAGGAACTTATTACACCACATTCATCTCAAAATTGAACAAGTTAAGTAAAACATGTCACAATTCGAAAGTGTAGAGATTCTTAATAATAACTTGTTATCACTTACTACCACAACATATCATCACTCACATTCAAAAATAACTCACGACATCCCAAAAATAAACCACCAAACAAACCCAAACAAGAATAAAAAATACACACACAACATAAAATAAAGACTCAACAAACAAAAAACAACCAAAAACACATAACATACAAGAATAAAAATCACCATCAATGAAAAATGAAGCACACATTCATATCATCCATGATCAATTAAGCTCACAAACGTCCCAAACTTTGATTGAATAGGGAATCCTAAATTACAAAAATAAACCTCCCACAAACATAACAAATGAAGTAACATGCTAATCACATCAATCTAAATCAAATCAAATTATTCTAAGCACATAAAAGTGGTAGGGTGTAGAGTCAACTCCCTCAATAGGCATTTGATAGTAGAAGTTGTTAGCTCCAAGCTCCATGCATGCTTCCAATACCTTCATACATGCTCAACAACTCATCAAACACCATTAGCTCAACAATTGTACTAAAAATATAGACTAATATGCACTTCAACATCACCATCCGGACCAAAACAAACCAATGCTCATGAGAAAAAATTTAAAATTGGGTCAATTTTACAAGAATCACACTCAAGTGGTGAGTCACACCACGCACTCTCCCCCCAAACTTAAATCGAAACAAGTTGATACTTAAGTTTGCAAAAAGTGGTGGAACTTACCCTTGTAGTTTCCATTGATGATCTTCTTGTGGAGAAGTAAACGCATCCAACGAATTGAGCAATGTCCACCATGCACTATCCCCCCAAACATAACTCGAGACAAGAGTCGAGAATTAAGTTTGCAACAAGTGGTGAGCATGTCTACTCTAATCCATGAAGCACTTCTCTTTTCTTCACTATGTCTTTTCTCACAAGCACAATCAACCTACATGCCAAAAATTGCAAAACAATATCAAATCCACAATCCTTATTTAAAGCACTAAATAAAGCAATAAAGATAATGATGGGTTGCCTCCCCAGCAACAGCGCCATTTGATTGGTCGTATATAGTCGGAATGACCAATTAAAGAATTTATCGAACCACAGGGAGGAAGGTACTAGAGTTAAAGCGATCTCAAGTTTATCGTGATTTTATAAGGACGACGGAATGAGATGAAGGATAAGCGTGCAAATGAACGCACTTAAACTAATGCAAGAAATAAGATAAAAGCAAAGATAAATGATGGATTCCAAATGATGCAAGGATGAGATTAACAGCAATCATGACATAGATAATAAAGTAATCATGCAATTAATTCTAATCTCTCATGGACAAGGCATAGGAGCGATCACTAATTCCACCTAAACTCTCTCTCGAGATGGATAGGATGTAGGCCTTCAATAAGACTCCCAAAAGCACATAGGATCATGACCAAAGCAAACACTACCCACTGGGTACTAATTACTCTACGAGTTCCCTAATGAGGTACTAAATCATAGGCAATATTTCATTTTAAGGTACTATAAATTCACTAATGGTTTTGGTCTCCTCACCTAATCAACCAATCTCTCAATTAAGCTAATCAAATGTTCCATCAAATGGTTCTAAATCTAGAAGGATATCTCTATCTCATTCTAAATTAATGCACATGAAGTGTATGATGAAATGATTCAATGATCTATCCTAAACACATAATTGATTTTTCAATCTAATCACATGCACATGACAATTAATCACACATATCATCATATAAATCAAGCAATGAACAATCAATGATAGAAATAACACAAAGCCCATTCAAGATTAAAATCAAATTGCATAGAAACTAAATTATCACACACCAATCATGGAGCTAATCTCACAAAGGAGATTAGCCTATCATAGTCGTAGAGAAAACAACATAGACAATTGAATCTACAAATTTCATGATCAAACTATAAAGAAATTCACAAAAATTAGAATTAGATTCCCCCTTTGAAGTCCTTCAATGCAGATCTCCTTCTTCTTCTTGCAATCTTCACTCTCCCTTGCTTCCTTGATCACTTGGATGGTGGATTTGATAGAGAAGATCAAGTGTGGATGGATGGATGAAGAATGGATAAAGATGATGGTGTAAAATGGAGAAAATGGTGTGTGATCTAATTGTAGGAGTGAAACCCTTCGAAAATTCTGATCAAATATTGAAGTATTGGGCATTTATACACCTTAAAAAGCTTCTAGAAGGATTTTAATTTTTTACAGGTTTTTACACAGCACGAGTCATGTGCTGCAACACGGCCACAGGGTGACCGTGTTGGGTGAATTGATGTCGGCGCACGGTCATTCTGGATAGGCCCGTGCGCGGCGCACAACTCGTGCGACAGATCACGACTTGTGCTTCAGTACTCGAGTCATGTTTGGTCGTGCCTTGTTTCTCTTCTTTGTTTCATTTTCCTTCTATATTTTTGCTCCATTTTCACCTGTTTTACATACGTTTAAGCTCATTCACACTCATCTCCAGAAAAACACAAAATACAACCAAATAGTATATAAAATACGGATAAAATACTATGAAAACGGACATAAAAGACAATAAAATCTAGGTGAAAATATCACTCATCAGAATGCTATGCACGAGATAGGATATCTGTTTTGCTAATGACATGGTCAGTGAGTATCATGGTCACTCGAAACAAGAATGATGAACTGTGGTAAGATATATACTTTTGTACCTGAAAAGGACCAGAAATTATATGTGGACTTATCGAATAGATTCACTGCTTCTTATGGGTTACATAGATTCAGATTTTTCAAATCTGATAAGAAGGGCAGTAAATCCACCTCAAAGGTCATGTGTTTAATTTTAGGAAGTAGAGTCATAATGTGGAGGAGTGTTATATAAAAATATATTTCGGACTCCGGACTCCATCATGGAAAGATAAAAAAATTGGAGCCTCTGAGGTAGCCAAAGTATATGTATGACTCTAGAAACTTCATGATGGACTTCGAAGTGTTTCTATGTTTGCCCAAGGTTATCACAATTTATTGTGATGATAATGATGCAGTTGCACATTTGAAGAAATCACGGGTCCATAAGGCAATTAAACACATGGAGCGCGAGTACCACCTGTTACGAGAAATCGTATGATGAGGGAAAGGTTGTTGTCGCCAAAAATACATTAGATGATGACCTAGTAAATACATTTACAAGGACCTTAAGGCGAGAGCTTTTGATGGTCGTGTAGTGGGAGTGGGAATCAAATGTATGGTAGAAGACATCACAGCATAGTCTTTTAGTATAAGTGGGAGATTGTTGGATTGTATACTAAAAGTCTACCTTTTTGTATGAACAATGCTATAACAATTTAATTGAAATGAGAATCATATGATCAAATGATTGCGTCTTATAATTTATTTTTATTTCTGATGCAATAGTCCACTTACTTTATACTGTAGATAATATGTTGTGCGACAACACACGGAAGATTATATTATCAATTTCCTTATAAAGTATAAACAGATGCTCACAACAGAGATAGATGGAGACTTTCTATTGGGATGGTTGTAGTGTGATTTGGCATTAGTTTGTCTTAACTATAGAATCACATTAGTGCACTTCGTGTGTATTGAGCGGGACCTCTTGAGATCGTTCGACTTATACTGACTTATAAGAGAACTTGATCTCAGTTATTATGGATGTTCGTGCTCTTAATCCCTATACAATAACCTCGACACGTAAGGCAGTATTTATTTGATTCATCAATGGGTGAAATTTACATGTATTAAATTAACAAACTCGGTGAGTTGGGAAATAATGCTGTCTCTATGGTGTGCTGTTGATTGTAGAAGGAATCCGAGTTCGAGATATGTTGATGATGTCCCCTTGAGGAGCTCATAAGGATTATCATGTAAACCCTGCAGGTGGATTTATTCTGGCATGATAATTAGGTTGAGTGGTACACTCTCGGATGATATATTAATTAAAGGAGTTTTCTGTAACTTAATTAATTAATGTGCATTGTATATCTTAAACATGGGGAGACTAATGGGCTCATAATAAGAAGGAGCCCATAATATAATTATGGGATTAAAACGGTAGTGCAAAAATAATATTTAGTGGTATATATTATTATTATTGGACTTAAGTATAAGCTTTGGGCTAAACTTGGATACTTAAGCCCAATGGAGGCCCAACTCTAATTTCTCCTCCTGGTCCCTGCTGTAGCCCATATATAAGTCATCTCAGCTGTCCAGAAACCCTAATCAACTGATTAATCACGCCTAATACTGTGAGGAAGGTAAGAGAACAGCAGATTGAGAAGATCTCGAAGATCGTCGCCCATACGACGTCGAGATTGGACTTGGGAGTACAGCAGAAGACCGGAAGGTTGTTTGCTGCTGCTGTTTGTCAACTTGCATGATTTTTCTAAAATCATAAAGAACTCAGAAATGTGTGTGATATATTAATGGAAAGCCACCGAAGAGATGATCTTTTTGGTGCGTAGATCACTTAAATCAAAGATCAGACCAGAGAGTTATGCCTAAAACGGTGAGACTGCGCAGTTTGTCGGCGAGAATTTATCTTCTCCAACATACCCTAGTGAAAGGTAATACGTTTCTTTTTTTTCTTGCTTCCACTGGATTAGAAATGTATGGAACCCTAACGGTTCACATTAACCAAATGATCGAACGCCAACAATCATCATCCACATCATTTCCTCCATCCATCCATCACTTTGAAGATTCGTTTGTGGAATCAAGAGGAGAAACAAAAAGAGGATTCAAGACGGAGAAGGACGTGATGACGCCCACATCTAGGGTTTCCTTTGTTTTCTAATTTATCTTGTATTTTCTGGACATATGGGTAAGATCTATCCAACTAGGGATGTCAATAGGCCAGGTCGGGTCGGGTCGTTAACTACCCAGACCTGACCCGTTCTAAAAATGCCCACCCCGAGACCCGCACGGGTCCTACCATATAGGCCCGTGCCCCGCCCCGCCCTATTTTTTTTAAATCAGCACAACATCAATAAAAAACTAAATGTAACATGCACTCACATTGAATACAGTTTCTTGTTATTGAAAACTACAACTAATAACAAACATTAACATTAAAAGATCCATAACTAATTAACCATTGAAAACACATAATATTAAAAATTCAAAATATTAAAAAATCAAAACAGAAACTGAGTCATAAACCCCTAAAACTGATATTAATTCTTAAACATTCAAAATAAGCCATCACTGATTCCAAGCAGCTGTCTTCCCATGATACTCTTCACAATTACAAATCCTACAATAAATAAAATAAAATTTGAAATAAGTTAAATTGCATGATTACAAATTTTATTTTGTATTTTCTATTAATTATATAATCTAAACTGATAAATTACTTGAATAAAACATTAATATAAACAATTGATAATTATAAGCATTATCCAAAACTAGTTTGGAAAAATTAAACATAGCATCTGATTCTATCTCAAAATTGCATCTCAATTAATCTATGTACTAATCTATATTAGTATATACTAATCTGTATACTAATCAACGCAACACTTAAGAACTATACTTCAAAAGAAGAATCAATAAACAGACTCAAAAGAAAAAAAATGGATCTAACTAACGTCAATTAATCCAACAAAATTCATTAAATCTCAATTAAATCTCTCAGATCCCTAACATAAAAATAAAACATTAGCAGACTTATATACTCAATTTCACATCACAGTAATTATCTCACACACGCACTCATATGTAAACAAACTTACTTGGCAGGGGATTTAGGGTTCTTTTAATTTTTCTTAACGACTTGTTGAAGATTCTCATTGGAATTAACGTCGTAAGAGGATGAGGAAGAAGAAGAAGTGGTGGTCAAATTGAGCTTCAAATCGATGGTTTGGGAGGAGCCTCTCTTCAAACCACTCCAGTCCCCTTCAATCAACTTAAAAAAGGGACTCTAAAATCAAATCTCAAACACTCCAAGAATGATTGATTGTATTAGATTTAAACCAAACAAGCCCAAGGACATTCAGAAATGAGAAAACCCATCGCACCCACCAGATATGCTAGAGACGAGAGTGAGAAATAGGGTTCAACTTGAAGAAGATGAGAGAGATTGAAAATGCGACTGGTGTGGTGTTGAAATGAATTTTAGGGGTCAAAATCTAAATAATATATTAATATATCAAAATAAATAATTTAATATAATTATAAATATATATAATATAATAACTATTATATTGCGGGGCAGGGCGGGGCGAGTCCGGGCTGGGATTAAACTAAGACCCGGATCCACCCCAAATATTTATGGGTCCGGGCCGGCCCGTATCATTTCCAATTCCGGCCAGATTTGGACTGTCCCAAAATGTACAGGTCGGGGCGGGTACCCGTGGGCCGAGCCAAAATTGACATCCCTATATCCAACCCCCATGAACGTTCTTCGAAACATCATGGGCTAGAACCGTTTTGGTAGATCTAGAGTTTATGAAGGTTTTATAAGTTAATTGAACTTTCGTGTGTATACTCCGTACAATACTACTTGTGGATTTATTTTATATAAGACTATGCATTTTTAATTCATACTCAGAGTTGTTTTGTGCATCATTAACTGTTATGTAGAGTCTGAATACATATCTTGGTTATTGATTGAGTGCGTTCACTGCTGAGCAGGATTCAATGTTATGATTCTAAGTGAGGGGACTCCGAAACTTCATTAGAACTGTCTTATATGAATACTTATTAATTGAATTAGATTCGGATTGATAAGTAGGATAAAGAGGTTAATTTTATAGTACCTATAAAGGGAGATTATATCGGGTTAGAGTACCAATCCTAGAGGAAAATAATTGATACTGATAGTACCTAGAAAGGGGGAGGAATTATATCTCTTGCTCCAAGGTTATTCACATGTGTCACATGCATATTTACTTGTGTCTATAGGGTAGATTTGCATGACTTAGTGATGCGTCCATATTCTACATGACAGAGTCGGACATTGATACACGAAAGGGAGATTAATGAGTGAAACTGGATTATCCTAGAGCCACCCATTGTCCTACTTGGTCTACTTTTGTAATTCTTCCAGTGATTATTTTATTTTAATTGCATTTTATTTTTTTGTTAGTAGATTAATAATTCAAACCTCAAACTTAATTGCCATCTTATCTTAATTAATTTAGCTAATAATTAAATTGATAATACGCCGTCCTTTGGGTTCGATAATATAACTTGGTCGCTTGTTTAAGCTGCAACTGATATTCTTAATAATTGGGGATTAATTTTGCGTGTAAAGGAAACGCGCATCAATTTTTGGCGCCATTACCGGGGATGGCTGTTATTATTGATTTTATTATTTCTAATTTGATTAAGACTTTTATTTGTGATTATTTATTTCTATCTAACCTTGAATTTTTCTGAGGTACTTGTGCACTAGGAAAAGAAGAGGAAGGAAATGAAGGAATAACACATTGAGCTGAGCATGGCCGGAGCAAGGCAGAATCCGGATAATGTTGTCATACATGAAATTTTAAAGCACGATGGTATTGACAACATGGGATTGATAGGAGCAAGGGGGAAGATGATGATTTTGAGATACATCCCGCTCTTATCAGCATGGTGGAAAGAATTCCCTTTCTGGAGGTTGCTTTGAAGATCTATATCAGCATCTCAGAAGATTCCTTGGTTATGCAAACACTCAGAAAGGAGCTGAAGCTCATGATAATGCTAGGCGGATTGCCCTATTTAAGTTTTCTTTGTTTGATAGAGCAGAAGCTTGGTATGAAACTCTTGATGCCACAGATTGCACTACATGGGACCAACTGCAGCAGAAGTTCTTGGAGAGCTACATGCAACCCTCAAAGGTCTTTAGAATAAATCAGGGTGAGAAATTTCATGAGGCGTGGGATAGGTTTAAAGACATACTCAGGTGGTGTCCACAACATGGAATGTCTAAGGCTCAGTATATAAGTATCTTCTACTATGGATTGGATTGTGAGTCGCGTATTCTTATTGATGCATCATCAGGAGGAGCACTGTTATCTAGAATAGTACTTGAAGCAGAAAAGTTATTTGAAGACATCTCTATGAATTCACGTGACTGGCCAACAAAAGAGTAAGAGAATCATTTGTACTTGGTAAGGTGGCTCAGGATAAACATCAGGTGGTGAAGTCGAATAGGGATATTGAGATCATCATCAGCAAGCTACTAGAGTCCTAGCAGAAGCAGATTACAGAGTTGACACAAAGGGGGCCTAGTATGCGGCAACAAGAAGTGAAGAGTGTTGAAGATACCTTCAATCAATACATAGCTAAGAATGATGCAAGAGCGGATAAACTTGAGCCTACTATGAATACTAATCATGCAGATTTATCTAAGTAGTTGAATGACCTTACTTTGATGATGGTACAGATGGCCGAGAACGTGAATCCATCAACACAAATATTAGAGAAAGGAATGTTCCCGTCTCATGGTATAATGTACCCGAAAGAGTGCGAAACCATCACGTTGAGGTTCAGAACGCAGTATGATGGACTGATGATGCTAGCAGCAGATTCAGAAGCTTCAGGGAGCTAGTTCGACCATGGTTCGACTAAGTTTCTTGGTCGAACCACCTCTAACAAGTCGAACCAGACACATGGGAATGTTCTGGAGATCGCCGGTTCGACCTCAGTTCAACCAAGGTCTTGGTCGAACCAGCTGCTAAGAGGGTTGAATGGAAAGCCATGGAAGAGAGAATCGGTTTCGCGTAGAATCGCCTAAATCGGAGATCGGATGCAAAAGTTATGCTCAAAATCGTGAGACTGCACAATCACTCCCAAAAGAGCCGTTCAACAAGCCGTTCAAGTCAAACAATCATGTAATGAAGATGCCCATGGAGACTCAATCATGCAAGAGAATAGGTGTGGTTTCTAACTTGTTTTATCTTGATTTTAATAGGACAGATGATTCTTAATTTAAGTGGAAGATTGACAAGGAGGAGTTTAGACAACCATGGGAGGAAGGAAATTTTGAGGATCATATACTTGTGACCAAGAAAGGTGAGGTGCTGAGTGTAGACAAGAAGAGGGAAAGAAAGTAATTGAAGGTGAGTATGCGAGAAGACCGTCCTCCGATCTAGTAGTTCAAAGCTGAATATCTCCGTGACTCTCCGACGTTAAAGATGAGCGCCTATTGGGGGCTTGCCCTTTCATTTTATTACTTTCGTGTTTCTTTTGTGTGAGTGAGGAGTTATTATATTTAAGGTGCTCATGTTTCGGCAATTACATCTCTTTTTAAACTTAATTTCGACTTACGTTTTTACTATGTTTGAGGGGATGTGATGTCTTACCTCATCTTATGAGCTTGAGGGGTATAATTTTTCCTTTTGTTGGTTGTTTGTTTGTTAGGAGGTTGATTTTTTGTGGGATATTAATACTTTAACCGGTGTTAATATGTCGATTTTTTGCAACTTACCTAATGTTTCGTGTGTCATCTTTGTGTGTTCTCTAGTGTTAGTGGTCAAGTTTTTAATTCGTCTTTTTGATTTTTCAGGTGTCTCCTATTTTATTATTGATCAATCATGTGATGATGAGGTGTATTTGAGTTTGATGATAGAAAAAGGTAAAAGAGTGGCAAGATGAATTCTACACTGAGGCTTGGATCTGACTGAGTTGAACAACTAAAGGAGCTCGTGCATACGTTTTGGAGAAAAATCCAGGTGCCCTCGTTTTCTTTTTGTAATTTTTATATCTGATTTTAATTAATCGAGTGAAATGATTGAGTTTATGGTTGTGATACATGTGAGCTTATACTTTTAAATTGCCTAACATTCATATGCTCTTGAAATTTATGAAGGAAGTGTACTTGAATTATATTGTGGTATGAAGTTCTATGTGTACTTGTGAGATATTACTTACTATGAAAAGTGCTCTGTTACTTGTTAAAATCCATGTGAGATTTTGAGCCTTATGATCATATACATAATCACATGATAATTCTTTTCTATTGAGTATCGTTCTAGTATGTGTATTCTATAACTTGGCTCTTGTCTTACTTGAAACTACATGTGTGTTAGATGATGGGAGATGATTTAAGGCCATCTTTGAATTTATAAGTCACTTAACCAAATAATTCCCTACCAAATGATGTTTATCCATAGTTAACCCGTTTAGCCTAAAAACCTCATTATTTGGCAGCCTATGGGAAATAACCACTTTGAGCATCTGAATTTTTTTTAGCCTTGGTTCTATGATGAGAATTAATGGATTTTCAAAGTGTGTCGATGGAGTTTAATAACAGTTTGGGAAGGAATGAAATTGGTGTTGAACCAATGATTGAGCTTGAAAATGCATCTAAGAAAAAGTATGGAGTAGTGCTTAAATCTAGTACTCCATTGAATCAAACACCCTAGGGTATTGCTTAAATCTAGTACCCTGTGGAGGATGCATGAGATAGTGCCCGAAACTGGTACCTCGAGATAAAAAAAGAGGGAAGAAAAAAAGGGAAAAGAAAAAGAAGGAAAAAATGTTGTGCTAGAAAGAAAAAGAAAAGTAAAAGAGTTGAGGAGGATATTGTGCTTAATTGAAGTGAGTAAGAAGAATGAAAAATCATGATGCGCACTCGATTGATCTGAGTTTTAAGTAACTTATCCATATATATTAACTACCTTAACCAAAGAGCCATCATTACATCCAAAGGAAAAGCCCTTTTTGATCCTACTGTCAAAACATGCTTTTAGTGGTGGAGAGTTTGAGACTTTTGGCAAGTTTATGGTTACGTATGCACTTGAATTGAATTTGAGCGTAAACACCTTAACCCATAAGTGCACATCTTTTACACTTGAGTGCAAGTGATATATACTTCTTGTGAGAACATGTGAATGAAGCATTTGAATTGGTGGTGATTGTCTTATTTTGTATGTCATGAATTTGATTATTACATGTAATGAGAGTTGCATGACCTAAGTTGAAGACAATTGTATTTTGAAAGGGGTATTGATTATAGTCCTTGTTTCCCCTCTAATTTTCTTACTCTCTCTCTCTCTCTCTCTTTCTTTATTTTTATTTTTTTGCCTCGGACGAGCAACGGGTAAGTTTGGGGATTGATGAGAGTCAAAATAAGCGTGTTTTAATGTCCAATTTAACACCTTTTTGATGGATATTGTCGTCATATATTATCACAAGTGTCTTGTATTCATTATATTTGATAAAAAGGTGCACTTGAGGTGTTTTATTGTGTTTTAGGTGGAAAAATGATCAAAAGTGCCAAGTTGGAAAAAGGTGCAATTTGTGCAAGAATGCTGAATAACGCACGTCCAACTTGTGTAATTTTTCTGTATTTGTGTGGAGCTTTGAATTGAAAGTGTGATACATTTTTGGAAAGCCACAGAAGAGAGGATCATTTTGGCATAAGGAACACCTCAATCAGAGACCAAACGAGAGGATTATCATCAAAGATGTAACGTCGCGCAAGCTGTGCTAAACAGAAGGGTTGTGCCTCTTTGCATGACTTGTTACACTTTCAAATGTTGATTTTTCTGAGATTTCGTAATGTGGATAGAAAGCCAAGGAAAATAGGATCGAGTGAGCGTAAGAATAACTCAAATCGGATCTTGAATGTGGAAGTTATGCGCGAAACAGTGAGACTGCGCACTGCAGTTCGACCAACATTCAACTGGGAGGTCTTGTTCAACCAAGTCCAGTCTGGTCGAACGGAGACACGTAGATCTGTTTTCGATGGGATTTTCAACCCCTGTAAGTGTATTTTTGTGTTTTCCAAGTAAAAGCCCATCCAAGGTCCATAAGGAGAGCTTACAAGTATAAAAGGAGATGTAGATCACACCATTATTGATTGGATTGGAGAAAAAACCACAACACAATACTACACCCCACAAGGGGGGATCACCCCCAACCATTATTCACATTTTTTCCTCCATCCATCCATCACTTGAAGATTCGTTTGTAGAATCAAGAGGAGAACCAAGAGGAGGATTCAAGACGGAGAAGGACGTGACGACGCCCACATCTAGGGTTTCCTTAGTTTCCTAATTTATCTGGTATTTTCCGGACATATGGGTAAGATCTATCCAACCCCATCAACATTCTTCGAAATATCATGAGCTAGAACCATTTTGGTAGATCTAGTGTTTATGAAGGTTTTACAAGTTAATTGAACTTTCGTGTGTATACTTCGTATAATACTACTTGTGGATTTATTATATATAAGACTATGCATTTTAATTCATACTCAGAGTCGTTTTGTGCATCATTAACTATTATGTAGAGTCTGAATACATATCTTGGTTATTGATTGAGTGCGTTCATTGTTGAGCAGGATTCCATGTTATGCTTCTAAGTGAGGGGACTCCGAAGATTCATTAGAAATATTTTATATTAATACTTATTAATTGAATTGGATTCGGGTTGATAAGTAGAATAAAGAGGTTAATTTAATAGTACCTATAAAGGGAGATCATATCGGGTTAGAGTATCAGTCCTTGGGGGAAATAATTGATACTGATAGTACCTAGAAAGGGGGTGAAATTATATCTTTTGCTCCAAGGTTATTCACACGTGTTATACGCATATTTATTTTGTCTATAGAGTAGATTTGTATGGCTTAGTGATGCGTTCATATTCTACAAGGTAGAGTCGGACATTGATACACGAAATGGAGATTAATGAGTGGAACTATATTATCCTAGAGCTACCTATTCTCCTACTTGATCTAATTTCGTAATTCTTTTTGTGATTATTTTATTTTAATTTTAATTTTATATTTTTGTTAGTAGATTAATAATTCAAACCTTATACTTAATTGTCATCTTGTCTTAATTAATTTGGTTAATAATTAAATTAATAATACGTCGTCCTTTGGGTTCGATAATTTAACTTGGTCGCTTGCTTAAGCTGCGACTGATATCCTTAATACTTCGGGATTAATTTTGCGTGCAAAGAAAATACGCATCACGTACAACGCAGGTTTCATACTAGTGTGTGTGTGTGTGTGTGTGTGTGTGTGATGGAGGGGCTATTCGCACCCCCCGAAAGAACTAAACGTACCCCATTTCTACACATACCCTGGATATAAATAAATAACATACATAATATTAAATGCACCCCCTTAAAAGACTTTTTTACCCTATCATTTTACATCTTTAATGCACATTAATTAATTGTAACACTCTAATCAACCGTACTCACCCTCTAATTATCATCACCACAGTTTTGCTTCACCATTGATTCACAATTTAAGTTACTAATTTACTCCGTTTCATATTCCGCTACATAATCATTTACATCCATCCCTTTAGAAGAAAGACACCCATCCTTAATTTTTTAGAAAAACCTTAATTCCTTTCTGGATTGCAGAATCACTTTCTTGCAAAGATGAATCATTAAAACATTGTTGGCCTCTGAGGTTCTTGGTACATTCAACAACAGAATCATTTTGACAAGATTTTCAAGATTCTATAATGGGGGCCTCAAATTGGATAAAATAATATCTAAATCTTAAATAGAAGAGATAATGTTCTTTTTAGAAGATTCTCAGGAGGAGAAAATGTTTGAATATATACAATAATCTAGATAACAAAATTGCATGAAAAATATGGTTTTTTTAATCAATACCCCAGACCAGAATTCACCATTACATCAAAAGGTTTTCTAAGTTTTTGGACATACAGTTGAATACAATGACGTTGTATCTGGTGTTGAGAGCCAGCAACATTTCTACTTAGGAATGAATATTTTTGGTGGCCGTCAATGGTGTTGTTGGAAGCTATGACGACTTGTACGAGAATTACATGTAGGAAGATTAGTGGTGGGAGATTGGAGAATATCAGCAGGCTATTAAGGAAATTATTTAAGAGATTTAATGTCAGGTTAATGGAGGCTATTTTAGAAATTTTATGTTATTTTAGTCTTTCTTTAATTGTGGGGTACGTATAGTTATTCTAGGGATGCGAATAGCCGTCACCAAAATTTAATTCATGAAATTAAATGAAATAAATTACTCGTAAAGAATGATATTATACCTTCATTACATGCTATGGATTCGGATCGATACAAGTTTTAAATTATTATATGTAGCTATTATTAATTCTAACTATACTTATTATCTTGGGAAGTCTCGTGTGAAATCCTAACGATCAGATCATTTTACATATTTATAATTAATTACTGATGAGTGTGTAAATTCACGTTTTTTGAACTATGATTCGTGTGATAATGATGTAAGATTTGATCTTAAGTCAAGATAAATCGAGTTGTATTGTAGAAAGTCATGAATTAGGTGTATTTGAGTCTGTTTGAGTGGATTTTCAAAGGAAAACAGATTAGAAGTGATCAGAACTGGAGAAAGGGTGTTGAAGGTACCCAGTTCGACCAAGCAGGGACGTGGTTCGACCAACAGCAAAGTGGTTCAACCAGCATTCCTGGTCGAACTAGGTGAAGAGAAACGCTAGAAGTGTGGTTCGACCACGACACTGTGGTTTAACCAAGCACAGTGGTCGAACCATGGTCGAACCAGAAGAATAAGTTTTCAAAGTTGCAGTTCGACCATGAAGCTTCTAATTCGACCTGCCATGCGAGTCGAACCAGCTACCTGCCAGTGCTGTACAAGTCGATGCGACCTGTGATTCGACCAGCCTTGATCGGTTCGACCAGGGGTCTTGGTCGAATCGATACCCTGGACACGTTCGAATCCGTATTTTTACACCTTCAGTGCATGTTTTCGCTCAAAAAGCCCATCCTAGGTCCGTAAGGAGAGCTCGCAAGTATAAAAGAAAGATCCTATGCCAGGAAAATCGGAGTTCACCACCACCTTCATTCTACACAACATCCGAAACCCTACCACCATCCACGGAGCTGTGGAGAGAGATTCGTCTGTCGAATCATGTGAGAACCAAGTGAAGATTCAAGACAGAGAGAGACACGACGGCGTCCGCATCTAGGGTTAACTTCGTATCTTAATTTATCTTGTAATTTTCAAGACTATGGATAAAATCTATCCAACCACCATGATTGTTCTTCGATCAATCATGGGCTAGAACCGCTTCGGTAGTTCTAAGGTTTTTGAAGGTTTTATAAGTTAAATTGAACTTTCGTTTGTATACTCCGTACAACACTACTTGTGGTTTATTTTATATAAGATTATGCATTTTTAATTCATACTCAGAGTTGTTTTGTGCATCATTAATTGTTATGTAGAGTCTGAATACATATCTTGATTATTGATTGAGTTCATTCATTGATGAGCAGGATTACATGTTATGATTCTAAGTGAAGGGACTCCGAAGTCTCATTAGAACTATCTTATATGAATACTTGTTAATTGAATAATATTCAAGTTAATAAGTAGGACGAAGAGTATATCATAGTACCTATAAAGGGAGATCATATCGAGTTAGAGTACAAGTGCACGAGAAATAATTGATGCTGATAGTACCTAGAAATAGGGGTAAATTATATCTCTTGCTCCAAGGATATTCACACGTATCATACATATATTTACTTGTGTCTATAAAGTAGATTAGCATGGCTTAGTGATGCGTCCATACTCCACAAGGTAGAGTCGGACATTGATATACGGAAGGAAAATTAATGAGTAAAACTGGATGACTCGAAGGACTACCTATCTTCTCACTTATACACTTTCATTCAATCTCTATTGTCATTTACATTAATTGTTCTTTTATATATTTAGTTATTGGATTCTTAATCATACAACTAATTTGCCATAATAGTCTCAATAAGTTAGAATATAATTGAATTGATAATAATACGTCCTTTGGGTTTGATAATTACTTGGTCGCTTATCAAAGCTACAATAGCATCCTTAACACTTGGGGATTAATATTGTGTGTTGAGAAAACTCTCATCAAGTTCTTAACGTCGTTGCCGGGGATGACATTAATTATTAATTTATTATTTATAGTTTAATTGAGACTACTTTATTCTTATCTTTAATTTCTAATGCTTATTTTTTTTAGGTGTATGCTTACTAGATAAAAGGTAGGTGATTTAGAACCTTATAATCGGGAGATTGGAGCATCGTCAAGGAAGAAGAAGGGGAAGAAGAAGAACAAGAACATGGAACCAACAGAGGCTCTTAATTTTGGAATTGAAGTTGGTGAGCTGAACCGCAAGCTACTAAAGCTGCAACCGAAGTTAACTTGAAAGTAGAAGCAATCAACATGGCGGCGAATCCAGATAATCTTGCCATCCATGAAGTCTTTAAGAACAACGGAGGGGGCAATACTGAGCTGTTAGGAGCAAGAGGGGCTGGAGCTGATTTTGATCTACACCCTGCTCTGATCAGCATGATTGAAAGGTGTCCCTTCTCTGGGGAAACCTTTGAAGATCCTCAGCAACATCTGAATAAGTTCCTTGGTTATGCAAGTACACAAAAGGATGCAGGAGCTCATGAAAATGCGAGGAGGATCATCTTGTTTAAGTTCTCACTGAATGAAAAGGCGAGAGATTGGTACGATAATCTTAATGCTGCTGAATGCGATACTTGAGAAAAATTGAAATTGAAATTCTTAGAGCAATATATACCACCTTCAAATGTGTTTAAGATAAAACAAGAAATCAATCAATTTGTTATCCATGGTAATGAGAAGTTTCATAAGGCTTGGGACAGATTCAAGGACATGCTTCGAAAATGTCCACAGCATGGGCTTTCTAAAGCTCAATACATCAGTATTGTCTACAATGGATTGGACTGTGATTCTTGAATTTTACTAGACGCTTCTTCTAATAGAGCATTGCTTATAAAGTCATGCATAGAGGCCGAAAAACTCTTTGAGGATATTTCGATGAATTCAAGAGATTAGCTAACTGATCGGGTAAGAAGCACTTATGTTCTTGGAAAGGTAGCGCAGGTTAAGCACACTGTGGTAAAGTCAAGTAGAGAAGATGAGATCGTCTCTAGTTTAGCTAGTATCAACAAGTTACTTGAGTCTCAGTAAAAGCAGATCACTGATATAGCGCAGCGAGTACCAATGATGTAGTAGGATGTTTGTAATGAAGGAGCTAGCCAGGAGGAATTGGAAGAGCGAACTATGCCATGGGTCAAAGTATTCAAGGAATGAGGTTCCAAAATCAAAGAAACCGGAATTATCAAGGGAACTACAATAATCGTGGTCCACCTGGTAATTATCAACAACCAAGGAGGCTGGAGGTTTCAAGGAGTAATCCTAATACAGCAATACAACATCCTGTTGGTGTTGATCCGGGTGCGAAAGTCAAAGAAGGAAAATCTGGTTTTGAGGATATGGTGGACAGGTACATAGCAAGGAATGATTCAAGAATGGATTGCCTAGAGGTGAAGCTAGAGGCAAAGATTGATGCAAATCATGAGGACATATCTAAGCAGATGAAGGACTTGACATTGTTGATAGGGCAGATGGCCAGAAATGTTAACCAATTGACGCAAACCGTAGAAAAGGGTAAGTTCCCATCTCAAAGTATTACAAACACGAAGCAGTACAATGCCATCACGTTGAGGTCTGGAATGCAGTATGCGAGATCGATGATATCAAAAACGAGTTCTAAAACACCAGAAGCCCGATTTGACCTCGATTCAACCAACACAGACGGTCGAACCGCACTGATGAGGTCGAACCAGACACCTGGGCAACCTCCGGAGATCCCAACAGAGCGATTCGACCACGATCGATACGGTTTGACCAACCCTGTTGGTCGAACCATGGTCGAACCACCCTATCCAGGGCACTCTGTTTCGTCTGAAGTATGGTTCGACAACAATCAACATGGTTCGAGCAACCCTATTGGTCAAATTGGCCTGTCCGAGAGAGAAAGCACTTTTTGATGCACATTTCAACTATTATACTCCTAGTTTGACAAGTATCCCTGGTCGAACCATGGTCGAACCGCCTCGTTTGGTACCATTTTTCATGCCGAATGCTTTAATTGATGTTGATGCTACTCTAGTACCAATCAAAGAGCAGAATACTGAGCTTGTAGCAGAGAAGAAATGAGAAAGAGCAAAGAGATTGAGAGCCGAGAAGAATAAAGCGGAGAAGGTTGAACGTGATGAATGGGGGATTCCCAAGACTAAGATAACTCCTCCGTTTCCTTTCAAGTTAGTAAAGAAGGGATTGGAATAAAAGTTCAAGAAGTTTTCAGATATCATAAACAAGATAAGCTTGAGCATTCCTTTCTCTGAAGCACTCTTGGAGATGTCATACTACGCCTGCTTTCTAAAAGACATACTGTTGAAGAAGAGAAGCTTAAATGGAATTGAAATTATGAATTTGTCTGAGAACTGCAGCTCGATCGTTCAGAGAAAGCTGCCAGCTAAGTTGAAGGATCTGGGAAGCTTTACTATTCTATATGAAATTGGAAAGGGGCGGGCAAGACGAGCCTTGTGCGATCTTGGGGAAAGCATCAATTTGATGTCATAATCAATATTTTAAAGGCTTGGTTTGGGAAAATTAACTCCCACAACGGCTGCTCTTCAATTGACAGATATGTCTATGACTTCTTCAAAAGGGGTAATTGAAGATGTTCTCGTAAAAGTAGAAAAAATTAGTCTTTCATGTGGATTTTCTTGTGCTTAAGATGGAAGATGAAAAGGATAATGTTCCCCTCATCCTAGGGAAACCATTCCTTACCACTGCTGGAGCTATGATTGATGTTCAAAAAGGGGAGCTATGACATGCTTTCAAAGAGGAGCTACGACATGGATAATGTTCCCCTCATCCTAGGGAAACCATTCCTAGCCATTGCTGGAGCTATGATTGATGTCTTTGATCCTTTCAAATGATCCATTGGAGAGATGCTTAGCGGAGTCTCTTACTTTTCCCACCACAGAGCTAGATGCACTACAAGAAATATGACTTATGACAGGAAATCCTGTCATTAAAGCTCAAAATACTGTCATTAAAACTCTTTAATAACAGGAATTCCCCTGTCATGAGTCTGTCATTATTGGCTCTCTAGATAAAAATCATTAATGACGGGAAAGGTTCCTGTCATTATTGACGTTTTATAATTAATGATGGGATTTTCCTCTCATTAAAAATATGTTTCAATTAATATTATTTCCTGTCATTAAATCACATTGTCCTGTCATTAAATTATAATGTTTCTGTCACTAATAGTTACAATAATAATATGATATATTATCTGAAAATTGGTAAATTATATTAATAAAAATAACTTTACAAAGTAGAATACATCGTAAGCACAAAAATGCAAATATCAAAACTAGTTACCAAGTGTAACTAGGTCAAACTACTGTCTATCCCTAGCAACTAACCACTAATAATAGTATGATGCTTAGTTACAATCAGCAATAACACCAAGAGAATGTTGCTTCAAAAGTTGAGGCAGAAAACAGTGGCCTCAGCTCCCAATTCATTATCCCAGCAGTAAGAGTAATAGAGTATCAGCAAAGACCAGGGATCCAGCAACCAAAACGAGCATTAGTAGCCAACAAAAAGTAACCTACCTGCTACATCAACCCAAAGCTAAATCACAGTAACAAGAATCATTGCTACCAGCAAGAAAAATATACCAGCAGGGCAGCAGAAAAAATAAAGCAGTCAAGCAACCTAGGAAACTAAAAAAAATGAAAAATTAGCAGCTAGAGAATAGCAGCAAACATATATAGCTGCAAGATTGTGTAACCAGCATAAATTAGCAATAGATACTCGGGAAGAATGACAATCCAGCAAACAGAAACTACATTTCCATTATATAAAACTAGGCTACTACGTTTGAGTAAGTTAGCGAAGAAAAATTCATCAAAATTAGAAAATTGCAGGAGCTAATAAAAACCTATCCGCAGCATAAAAACACCAGCATTAATGCACTTAGCAGAAATTTTAACTAACTGGCTACAATGTGCCTCAAAACAGAAAATAACAACCATACTTCAAATCAACATATTGTAGTATGGATAGCAGAAAATCCAGCAGGTTGTTACACCTAGAAAACTAGAGAAACAGTTCTTGTAGGCCAAAATAATAGCAGCAGAAATCCAGCGGAACAACCAAGAGAAATTCTAGCAACCTGTAAGTTGAATTGTAGAAAATCTAGCAACTTTGCAGATCAAGATATAATAGACCTACTTTAACATGAATATGTGATATTGAGTTTGACCACAATTGATGCATCATAATGTAAACAAATAATTGGAAAAGAATAACTTACTTTATATGACTGTTGGGTATATGGAGTTCCTGAAGATCACACAGAATTTCAAAAGCAAAAACATCATTTCATGCATATGATGGTAATGTACTCTCAGTTATTACTGAAAATCTGTAAGCAAAGAGCATATCTCAACAAAGGAGGATGAATGTGGGTGAAAAGTAAATATTTAAATTTAAAAATAGATGCAACTACTTGGATGCCTCAACGAACCTTTTTTGACATGACCACTAGAGAACTTCCATTAGCTGCACCAACTATAGAACTAATGTAATAGTTTTCTCCCATTGTTCCATAATCCAATCCTGTCAAGATCCAATAAAGATATATCTTTCACATGTGCAAGGAATCCATCCAAAATATAGAAAACATAATAATAAATCTAAGATAGAATAGATGTACAAGGGATGCACAATCTTATGTAGAAAAACAGCTGAAAGCTCATAATAATAAATCTAAGATAGAAAAGATGCACGAGGGATGCACAATCTTATGGAGAAAAATAGCTGAAAGCTCATATACCTGCGAAGAAAAACCTGTTCCAGCATATCAAGGCCCAAAGATTTGATGCGGATGCCACACAGCTAATATACAAGCCATCTTCATTACCCTTTTCTGCATGTTGACAATCTTGAATCTGCGACATTGCAGTGGTATCTACAGAGATGGAAAGTTCCCACATATAATTATATATCAAGAGACAACCAAGATAATTTTTGATCTACTATCTATTTCAAAACAAAATTATAGCTCATGCCAATCCAGATGCCACATGAAACATTAGTTACAAACTAAGGACAACACAGCAAGCTGACTCCCAATTTTCAAATGTTTCTCATTCTCATCCATTAGAACTGTGCGTCTCATGAGTATAATCATCTAGAATGAAAACTTTTAAAGAAATGAATCTATATGCACAAAAGGGATAAAATACAAGCTTTCAGAAAAAGTTTGTGGTCTGACCCTCCGTATGTAGCAAAAATGGCTAAAGTCCACATGCAAATTTTCACAAATAAAATAAAATAATTGATAATCCAATACTCCAATGAGCTGCCAATGATAATATATAGACTAGGCTCATTCTGATTTATTTTTGTCAACTGGATGTAAAAAAGAATCGTAAGTTGCTCATGCCCCAATATAAATCCCACCCCTCTGCTAGCCAGCAGAAATGAACTCCACTTTATTGATGAGTAGACAAAAATACAAGCGAATTCATTTAAGCACAGCAGTAAATAGAGTTTCAGGAAAAAACTTAAATTTTGCAACGCAGCAGTAAAATCTGTACCTCCAAATCATCCAGAACATGCAAGAGGAAAACAAGCAAAACTTTTTAATACTAGAAATTAAATCCACCAACTTAATCATCTAGACTATCTATAGAATCACACTATGGTTTAAACTCATATGCATTATATTTTTAGAAGTAAGTAATCATCATTCTTAGAAAAAGAAATAAACTATTACACCATCTAATAAATTAAAATAAGAATCAAATTCAATATTCCAGTTGTTATGGTCCATTTAATAAGTACTCCTAATGTTTTAATATGACATTCAAGACAAATGTTACTAAATAAGAGTTCCAAAAATTTGTAGGCAAAACCTTTAGAAAATACTTTTTCCTTCTACGTAGGTGTTCCATTTCGTACCTTCAAATAAAAAAAATTACAATATTAAGAGTTATATAATCAGTCAACAAGTATATCATACTTGACTTAAAGTGATTACCAATTGATTAATGCATAGGTTAAATGAGCATCATACAAAAGAGCAACTAGCAGAAGCCATGCTAATTTCGTTCTTAGATATGCAATGAGTTATTTAAAAGACACCCAAACAATCAAGTAGAATGATAAACTAATTTAAATGGCAGCTCATATATTCTAATCCAAACTTACACAATCAAAGAAAGGACCTTGTATGGATTAAAAGCAGGAATCTATTTTTGAATTCTGATTTCTCACAATCAACATCCGAAAATGTAATTCTTAAGAAGTTTCGCACGACTGTTTTCATCATCAACTAACAAACTGTAAAATTCCTTACCGAGAGGAGTAAGCAAGACCTCCAATTTTCACAACACCTTGAGCTTTTGAGATAGATCAGATATGGACACAGGCTTTTGGCCCTTGTCTTGGAGCAGTCGGATAATGAGCAAAGGCTGGCAGTTAGAAACTCGATTGTTGTAGTATTCCACATTAATTGGGATAGTGATTACATCTCCATTGTTGATTGCAGAAAAGATGTCAGAATGGTTTGATCTCTTGAAGAAAGACAACTTGAATCTAACAATCGAAGAAGCAGGGGAATTACCCATACTCTACCAGTGTGCGAGGCACGAATCGTGGTCGGAGAGCCCAAGTGTAGTGGTCGAGAACCACCATGAATGACTTGGGTGAAAGAAACAGCTAGCATAGCAGATGTATTATATGGCGGCGCAGATTTGGCGGTTGGAAAAAAAGCTCCTGGCGCGCAGAATGAGAACCATCAAAATGGGGGATTGCCGAATCGCCTTTGAGAGGTGGGACAGGTGAGGACATCGATTGGCCAGAGACAGCATCGATGAACCTAAGGTTGGGCGAGGGAACAGCTGTTGGAAGAATTGATGGGGTCGCCATCCTAGTCTGGAGAAGATTATCATCGCAAAATCGCGATTTGCTGGTCGAGGCATCAGTTTGCAAGTTTTGAGATTGTGATTCCAGTGACCGATTATGAATAGGTGAAGAAGCAAATGGAGCCCTAGGTGAGTGAAAAGAGGGATGAACGACGGTGGGATGAGCCCTAGGCGAGTTTGCAAGTTCTCTGCTACTGCTCATGTTCTTCGAATTGTGGATTTGATTTTGGTGTAGACAATAGAATACATCATTTTCTCTTTATTTTAATTTTTTCATTTAAAATTTGCCAAAGTAGGAGGGAAATTATTTGGATAAATATTTTTGACTCAATAATGAGAGGCCCATAATTTGTTTATATATTTAATGACGGGATGAACACTTTTAATAAGAGAAATAAAATTTCCTCACTAAAAACATCTATCTTATTCACTCCTCTCATTAAAAATAGTCATTAATGACAGAAAATAGCTCATTTCATAAATTTTTCGTCATTAATACTCACTTTTCTTGTAGTGATGAACTCTCCAATGATGTATGTATTGAATTTCTTAAAAATCTACTTGCTTTGGGTGATGACAGGTATGAATTATAAAGGACCAAGTTTGAGGAGGTGAAGTGGACTAGGAAGTACTTCCCATTGGATAGAGAGAGCATAGTAAAAGAAGAAAAGAAAGAGGAGTTGAAATCACTACCGGAGCACTTGAAGTATGCTTATCTAGGTGTCAATAAAACATTCCCGGTAATTGTATCTTCTTCTCTAACTGATGATCAACTCGATGAGTTATTAGATATGCTTAGGAAGTACAAGTCTGCAATTGGTTGGTCTCTTGATGATTTGAAAGGAATTAGTCTATCATATTGCATGCATAAGATAAGATTGTTAGATGAAGCCAAGAGTAGCATTCAGAATCAGCAGAGGGTGATTCCCACTATTCAAGAAGTGATTAGGAAGCAAATCCTAACGTGGCTAGATGCAGGGATTATTTATCCTATTAGTGATAGTCATCATGTGTTGTAGCTAAGAAGGGGGCATGACTATTGTGAAAGCCGATGATGGAGAGACTCTAGCCACTAGGATTCCTATGGGATGGCGTGTGTGTACTGACTACAGGAAACTAAATGAAAATAAATGCAAAGACCACTTCCCTCTTCCTTTCATGGATCAAATGCTTGATCGTCTTGCAGAGTATGAGTTTTACTGTTTCTTGGAGGGGTACTCGGGATATAATCAAATCATGGTTGCACCCGAGGACCAGGAAAAGACTACTTTTACTTGCCCTTATAGAATTTTTACCTTTAGAAAGATGACTTTTGGATTGTGTAATACACCAGCTACATTTCAGCGATGCATGATGGCCATATTTGATGGGTTGATAGAAAAGATCATGGAGGTGTTTATGGATAATTTTTCTGTATTTGGTTCCTCCTTTGATATTTGTTTATCTAATCTATCTACTATTTTGAAGAGATGTAAAGAAACTAATATTGTCTTGAATTTGGAGAAGTGCCACTTCATGGGGTGAGATGGAATTGTTCTTGGGCACCATATTTCGGCTAAGGGATTGTAGGTTGATAGAGCAAATGTGGTGGCGATTGAGAAGCTTCCACCACCTACTAATAAAAAAGGAGTGCGGTCATTCCTTGGACACGCAGGATTTTATAGGAGATTTATCAAAGACTTCTCAAAATACTCCAAACTATTATCTCACTTACTTGAAAAGGATGTTCATTTTTCTTTTGATGAAGAATGTTTAACAGCTTTTCAGGTTTTGAAGGAGGCACTTATTACTGCGCCTATCTTGATTACATCGGATTGGACTTAACCGTTTGTACTTATGTGTGATGTAAGTGATCAAGCACTTGGAGTGGTGCTTGGGCAGATGAATGAAAAGAAATTCTGCGCCATTTACTATGCGAGTAAGACTTTTGATGCAGCACAAAAGAACTACATTGTCACTAAAAAAGAGTTTCTAACTGTGGTGTATGCATTCAATAAGTTTTGACAGTATTTGGTTGGCATGAAGACCATTGTGTATATGGATCATTCTGCGATCCGGTACTTGATGGAGAAGAAGGAAGTAAAGCCAAGGATCATTAGATGGATCCTTCTTCTACAGGATTTGATATGGAGATCTGAGATAAGAAAGGTACGAAGAATGTGTTAGCAGATCACCTATATATGTTGGAGACAAGGGAGCACTGTGATGATTCTTTTGAATACATAGAGGAGATGTTTCCCTATGAGAAGATCATGGCGGTGTTTGTTGAAGGAGCAGAAAGAGCGTGTGTAGTTGCTACTCTAGGAATGGATCCATGGTATGCAGATTATGTCAACTACATTACTGTAGGAGAGGAGATCTCAACAGGTATCAACTTGCGAAGTTTAAGAGGGATATTGAGACTTTCATATGGTATGATCCATTTGTCTACAAGATCTATATGGATTCTATAGTCTGTAGGTGTGTGCCCGAAGTGGAGATGGTGAGTGTCCTTGATTTTTGTCATGCACAACCTAACAGGGGCATTTCGGAGCCCAAAAGACGGAAGCTGAGGTACTTCTTGGCCTACTTTGTTTAAAGACTGCGAATCCTATGTAGCACATGTGATAGATGTCAAAGGATAAGAAACATAGGTAGGACAGATGAGATGCCACTTCAGCCGAGCATTATTGCAGAGATTTTCGATGTATGAGGGATCGATTTTATGGGGCCTTTTTCCCCATCTAATGTATTTTTGTACATCCTTCTTGCTGTGGATTATGTTTCTAAGTGGGTGGAGGCCATTCCTACTCACTTGAATGATTCAAAGACCGTGTTATCTTTCTTGAAGAAATATATCTTTGCCCGCTATAGAGTCCCTAGAGCACTTGTAACTGATGAAGGTTCTCACTTCGTCAATAAGATTCTAGATAGAGTGCTCAAGGATTATGGTGTTAAGCATAGGGTCACTACACCCTATCATCCTCAAGCTAATGGGTAAGCCGAGGTCTCCAACTGACAAGTGAAGCAAATTTTGAAGAAGGTAGTCGGAACTAATAGGAAGGATTAGGCTATGAAGCTCGATGATGTTTTGTGGGGGTTCCAAACTGCGTACAAGACTGTGCTTGACATGTCTCCTTATCAAATTGTCTATGGGAAGCCGTGCCACTTACACGTAGAGATTCGGCATAAAGCTTTTTGGGCATTGAGAAGCTTGAACTTGTGTCTTTAGGATCAAAAGGAGTTGAGATTGACTCAAATTAATCATCTAGACAAGTTCAAGAATCAAGCTTACAAGAATTCGGTGATCTATAAGGAAAGAATGAAGAAATGGCATGATTCGAAGATCACTTACAAGGAATTCAAGTAAGATGATAAGGTATTACTTTTTAACTCTCGTTTGAAGCTCTTTGCAGGAAAATTAAAATGGAAGTAGACGGGACTGTTCATTATCCATAAGAGTCTGTGGAGTAGGGAGTTTTGAAATCATGGACAAAGACGGAGACATCATAGCGGCGAATGGGCATCGATTGAAGCATTATAAGTCGCCGGATGATGCTTTCATCGTCTTTGAGGATACCTTGCATTGATATGGTATCGTCGTGACTCTTCGATGTTAAACAAGAGCGCCTGTTGGAGGCTTTCCCTCCCGTTTATTGTTTTATTTCATTAGTGTGAGTAAGAAATTTTTATAATTGACGTACTTACTTATCGGAAATTACATCTTCTTGCAAACTTAGTTTCGACAATAGTTTCTGCTAAGTTTGGGGGGTGTGATGTACTTACCTCATCATAGCACGAAGAATATAATCTTTTCTTTGTAACGTATGTTAGGGGAGTTAATTTTTTGCAGCATATTGAAACTTTAACCGATTTTGACGTGTCAATTTTTTTATAATTTGCCTAATGTTTAGTGGTGTTTTATTGATTGTGTCATATGCGGAGTATACGCACATGATTATAGAGTTTTAATAGTGGTTCTCGAGCTTAGTTTTGCTCTATTTTGATACTTAATGATCGTTTTTTAGCTTGAAGTTTGCAGGGGATGAAGAATAGTAGGTTTCGAAGGAATAAGAGTGTTGTTCGACCAAGGAGATAGGTCTAACCAAGCAGTTCAACGCAAACCATCCTTCAGAGAATTTGTTACAGGTCAATTTAACCTAGCATGAGATGGTTCGACCAGAGTTCGATCAAAAGCCCAACTTGAACCAGCAATCAGAAGTTCATTACAGGTTGATTTAACCTAACATGAGATGGTTCGACTAGAGTTTGATCAAAAGCCCAAGTCGAACCATCAATTAGAGAGTTCGTTACAGGTCGATTCGACCACGCAAAGTACGATTCGACCTGGAGTTCGGGTCGAACCAGCCACCTGAATATTTGTAACAGGCGGGTTCGACCACGACACTCTCCTTTGACTAACAGTTCGGGTCGAACCAATTACTGAAAATTATCCAGAAGCATGATTCGACCACGACAAGTTGATTCGATCACCTGGTTCGGATCGAACCCGCGTAGTAAGTAATGTTTTAATGCAATTTTTGCCCCTGTTTCGATCATTTTTCATACCACTCGCACTTGAATCCTCTCCAAACCAAAAATCCTTTCTTCTAAACTTCGATTTTACTTGATTTCGCTCCGATTAAACCACTTTCCACACTCCTACATTCTATTTGTCACAAATTTGGAGCATTCTAGTTAACAAATTAGGGTTTTTGTTCAAATTTGGGGATTCTTCATACTTGTTCATACTAAGCCATGGTCGGATCAAAAGGTATGTTCTCTTGACTCTATTACCCTAGGGTTGAGGTTGTATTGCTTGATATTGAAGTGGGTAAGTTGATTGAACTAGTTTTTATAGGAATTCATAGTGCAACTTGAATTGTTTGATTGAAATCTCATTTAAACAAGTGATCGGTCCGAATTTAATTGTTGATTTTTTGTTAGACCTTGATGTTTACATGAAATTGATGAGTAATGTGAACAGTGAAGTGAAGCATGTTGAATTTTTAGTTGAATTGTGTAATTTGATAGAGGCATGCTTAAGGAATTAATGTGTTTGATGATATTGTTGATAGTTTCTATTGAAAAGTTGAATTTGAAGTGGATTTGAATTAGCATGTGAATGTTTTGATTGTTGAATTCTTGATGAAGAAGAAGCATGCTTGTTTGAAGATGATTATGCATGAAAACTTGAAGTCTTGAGTAGAGTTTCATGAATAATTAGTTGTTGCATTGGATTTAGTTTGCTTTTCTTGTATCCATATGGTATTGAAATATTGTTTTGTAGGAAAAGGAAAGGAGGCTGAAGTTCGATCTAAGAAGAGACAAGATAGGCCGTCTTGTGAGGATGAAGTCACAAAGAAGTTAAGGCTAAAGGAGAGACTGCCTAGAGATTTTAAGATTCGAATGAAAAATTGGGAGGAGATAAAGGATCTGGGGCGATATATCTGATAAGATCGCTCGAACGAGGTACAAGATGATGGGCTATGTTGACAATGCATATCTGTGAGGATGTCATGTGGATGTTTTATCAAGTGGGTATATGTCATTTCATGGAGCTTAAGAAGCCGACGTACTTTCATGTAACTGCGGAGATTCTATTTTCGATCATAGTCAAGAAGGGATCGAGTCCTCTTCCTTATGAGTGCTCATTTTAGCTGGGAGGCTAGATGAGAAAATGGACAGCCGAAGATTTCAACGTGTTGTTTGAGACTTCGAGGGGGATCTCCAGGAATAAGAATGGATATTTCAATGCGAACAATTTCTGGAGAGCTATTTCAGGAGAGGACATGGATTTTAAGACCAAGGATGCTCGTGCTTCTTAGATTCGCAACCCCATTCTTTGATATATTGATCGAGTTTTGAGGAACACAATGTTCGCTCGGTTAGAAAGGAGTTGCATGTCTAGGGAGAGTTGTATGCTCTCTGGTATATGTTGAATGGAGTAAGGTTCAATGTGTGGTAGTATCTGATTTAGCAGCTCTACAGATTCAGGAGTTCCACGTTTTGGAGAGTGAATATCGATGGATTGCTTACTAATGTGGTTGAATCGTACCACATGGATTTTTCGGTATTACGCCTATCCTGAGGAATCTAGATCTAGTCATGAGTGCGTGTGTGAAGGCTGGATTTGCTTATCATTGTGATGGAGATTGGTTGTACTCGAGGGAATCTAAGCCCTTTTCTTTCATGTTTCCATATGATGTGAGAGGCCTAACTACGATCTAGAATGATGGTAACAAGTTGATGAACACATTGGCGCACGAGACTATATCTATCACGTGTGTGAGAAGAGGTGATTGGAGGACTGTGGCTCAGATGTACGCTGTCAGGATGCACCTGGAGCTGCAGAGGATTGTCGATGAAGGGTAGTTCGAGCCACAATAGCAGCAGCATAGAGAGGAGCAGGTCTATCCCGAGATGGATATTCCACAGCAGCAGCATGGGGAGATGCCACCACCACCCATTCCAGCTGTGCCACAGCAGCAGTATTGGGGCGGTCCTGATGAGTATTTCAAGGAGCAGTTTAGGTTGATGAATGAGCACCTTGGTAACCTAAACAATAAGCAAAAAGAGACGAACCGCCAGCTGGGTTTGCTTACCACTAGTTATGCCGCGCTTGATATGAGATATAATGCACTGCATGCTAATTACATGGAAATGGATAAGAGATTGGGAAAGGTGCATGTCGATGAGCGTGAGATTGATAGAAAACTGAATAATCTTTATAGAGATTTTGATCGATGGCGCATGGAAATGAGTGATGATGATGATGAGGATAATGCTCCGGAGGAGTAGGTTGCGGCAGGTTTTTCCTTTGTCTGTTTCATCTTATCTCCCTTCTTTTTTTCTCTTTACAGGATGAGTATTTGTTGTGTGAGTGGCATGTACCTATATTGAAATTGGATTGAGGTGTGATACTTGATACTTTATGATGGATTGGTTGGAGATACTTGATTTGGATTGTTATGATGGGTTCTTTGCTAAGTATGTTGCATACGTATTTTGCATGTGTTGATTTTGTTGATGAGAAGCATGTACTATTTGTTAAATATGTGGAGTTCATTGTGAATTGATCTTGATTATATGCTATGAGGAGTGCTTAGATTTCTATTACCCATGTGAGAATTTGAGCCTTATGAAATCATCTACATTTATGCATGATAGTTTATTCTTATGAGAATCGTTCATATAACCGTATTCTAGAACTTGGCGTGGAGTCTTGTGTGAGACTTATGATTGATTAGTTACTAGGACATGATCTTAGGCCATTATGTTTATTTGAGTCAATTAGCCAAATTTTACCTTCCCACGTACTGTATAAATCATTGTAAGCCCTTTTGAGCCTTAAAAAGTTTTTTCTTTGGCAAGTCTTGATAAAAAGCCCTTAGTCATCCTTTACTTGAGACTTGTTGAATACCTTATTCATTAGTAGAGAGTTGAGGTGAGTAAATTCTAGCTTGAATTTGAAGAAAATGAAGATCATTGGTTGAGCGATATGAAGAAAAGAAAATATATGGTTAAATCTTGTTTAGGGATAGTTCTTGAAACCGGTACCCCAACTACTTAGAAGGGTAGTGCCCGAAATTGGTATCCTTGTACTTTGAAGAAAGGAGGAATAAAGATGTTGATGTCAATGTGATGAAGGAAAATTTGAATCGCAAAGATCATGAGAATAAGAAGGAGAAGAAGCTGTTTGATGAAAAGCAAATTCCAAGGTAATTCTCTACTAGTGAATTAGTCACTTTATCTATATTTTCCTACCGTTACCAAAGATTCAACATTACAACCCAAAAGCAAGTCCTTTATAATCCTAGTAATGAAGTGATTATAAGTTGATGTTTGAGACCCTTGCCAAGCTTAAGGTTATGCGGGAATATGAATTAAAATTGAGCGTATATACTAACCCATTAAATTGTACATCTTTTACACTTGAGTACGAGAGTAAACACTTATCCTATGAGCTAGACGACTTAGTACTCCAAATTGTATTATAATTGAGTGATGTTTTGCATGAATGAAATGTATGATGCGAGTGATACTTATTTTAAGTTGATAGAATTGCATGTGTAGGTATGTCTTGTATCTGGCTAGATGGACTTGTGAAATTTACACTTACTCCTATGTTTTGATTGCGCTGCCTTAGGATGAACAACATGTTAGTTTGAAGGTTTGACGAGTGTGTAAATTCACATGTTTTGAGCTCTGATTCGTGTGAAAATGATGTAACATATTATCTTAAGTCAAGATAAATCGAGTTGTATTGTAGAAAGTCATGAATCAGGTGTGTTTGAGTCCGTTTGAGTGGATTTTTGAAGGAAAACGGATTAGAAGTTATCGGAACTGGAGAAAGGGTATTGAAGGCACCCGGTTCGACCAAGTAGAGACATGGTTCGACCAGCAGCAAAGTGGTTCGACAAGCATTCATGGTCAAACCAGGTGAAGAGAGGTGCCAGAAGTGTGGTTCAACCATGACACTGTGGTTCGACCGAGCACAGTGGTCGAACCAGAAGCATAAGTTTTCGCTGTTGCAGTTCGACCACGAAGCTTCCAGTTCAACCTGCCATTCGAGTTGAATCGGCTACCTGCCAGTGCTGTACAGATCGATTCGACCTGTGTCTCGACCAGCCTTGATCAGTTCGACTAGAGGTCTTGGTCGAACCAATGCGCTTGACATGTTTGGATCCGTATTTTTACACCTTCAGTGCGTGTTTTTGCTCAAAAAGCTCATCCTAGGTCCGTAAGGAGAGCTCGCAAGTATATAAGGAAGACCCAACACCAAGGAAAGAGGAGTTCACCACCATCTTCATTCTACACAATATCTGAAACCCTTCCACCATCCATGGAGCTGTGGAGAGAGATTTGTCTGTGGAATCATGTGAGAATAAGCAAAGATTCTAGACGAAGAAAGACGCAATAGCGCCCGCGTCTAGGGTTTACTTCGCATCTTAATTTATCTTGTAATTTTCAAGACTATGGGTAAGATCTATCCAACCACCATGATTGTTCTTCGATCAATCATGGGCTAGAACCGCTTTGCTAGTTCTAGGGTTTATGAAGGTCTTATAAGTTAAATTGAACTTTCATGTGTATACTCCGTACAACACTAGCTATGTGTGGTTCATTTTATATAAGATTATGCATTTTAAATTCATATTTAGAGTTGTTTTGTGCATCGTTAATTGTTATATAGAGTCTGAATACATATCTTGATTATTGATTAAGTGTGTTCACTGCTGAGTAGGATTACATGTTATGATTCTAAGTGAGGAGACTCCGAAGTCTTATTAGAACTATCTTATATGAATACTTGTTAATTGAATAATATTCGGGTTAAAAAGTAGGACGAAGAGTACAATTCGTGTTCAATTTGTATACAAATAGATTTGACTAACAAATCTAGTATTAAAAAAATAAAGGCGGCATTTGGATCGGGTGATTTGTCAGTGGATTTGTAAATCCACGTTTGAAATCCATGATGCATGTTTGGATAAAAAAACTAAATCAATGGATTTTAAATCCAATATTTTCAAATCAATCCATTTTAAATCATGGATTTGAAAATGAAAAATCTCAGGCCTTTTTTTAGGGATTTCAAATCCATCCTGAAGTCCTTTCAAATCCTCCCGTCTTCTCTTCGACTCTCTAATTTTGAAATCTCACTCTCTACTAATCTATCGCTGGTGAAGTCGAACTCTCTCCAACTCTCCCCCAACGCAAATAAGCACCCCAATCTCTCCAGCTCTCAACCAATCTCTCCAATTCTCATTCTCTGTGTCATCTCTAGCCCAACAATGCAGATAGGCGAAACTTTGATACTCATTAACCCACTGGCCACTTTTGCTATGGAAGAGTTCCTGTTGATTATAGTGGTAATATTCGCTACCATTTTCTTAATTCTTGTTCTAGGGATTTTTATGAGTGCAATGTAAAAGTCTAGATTTGAATTTTCTTTCTTGTAATTTTAAAGTTTTCACTCCCTTTCTTGGGCGTGTTTTGAATTCAGCTGGGTAATTTTTTCTGGATGTTTCTTCTTCTTTTTATTTTTTTCTGGTTTTGATGTTTTAGTTTTCAAGTGATTCCTTGATGAACTTTGATTTAATCGCGTGTTCCCTCTTCTTAATTCTTGAACTTTGTTTTGGGTGTGGGTAAATTAGAATTCAAGTTGATTGATGTTGTGTTAAATAATTCTATGCTCAAGTGTTTGTTGAAGCTAAATAATCTTCTTGAAGTAAAGAAAATTTTGAGTACACGTTCTTTGGTGAGATTTCTTTTTACTTTAGAATTCTTGATCTGGGTCGTCTTCGATGCTGAAAATGAGGGAATTGGGGGTGGATTGGTGGAGTACCGGAAGTGGCGGTGGTGGAGGAGGTTGTCGTGGAGGAGTTTCCGTCATTTATGTTGGGCTTCTTCTCTCTCTAGAGTTGTAGTGTTGAGGAGATTCCTGAGTTGGGCTATCTCTTCATCTCTCATCTTCACCTCTTCTTTTGTCTTCAATCTTGTTTCCTCCAGCTCCATATTCAGCATCAGGGATTGCCTCAACTCATCCATGCTCTGTAATTAAACAATCAACACAACATTAATGCCCATTAATTTTGAGTTGAAGAAATTATTGCAACAAATAGCATATGATTAAACAAGTGTGAACTGAATGAATGTGAGTTATGGAAGCAGTGTACTACTACCTTCTCTCGGTGGCAATAAGTACAATTAAGAAGAAGGCTTCTTTGAAAATCCATGCTGATTGGTACTTTCAAGTGAAATATGGGGTTGAGAAGTTTGGAGAGAGAGAGAGAGAGAGAGAGAGAGAGGAGAGAGAGGGGGAGTGAGAGAGGGAGTGATTGATTCCTTATAAAGGACTAGATTTTGGCTCTACTTTATTTGCTCTCTACTCCTCTAAAGAATGTACATTTTCTCTCTTTTCCTTATTCTCTACTCTACATTTGTATTTCTCTTTTCCATGCATAGCTTAGTTTAGCTTTAGAGAAAGAGAGAATATCCTATAATATTCATCATCTTTCCCTCACCAACATTGATGGATATTGGAAATCGAAAATGCCTAAGAGATAAGGAAAATGATGAAGAAGAGGTTGAAATAATTATTTCGTTATTGTGCTTCCTAATTAGCATTATTGGTTCTTGGTACAATGATAGATATCTAATGAAAGAGCTTTGAATAAGTCATTTTGATAGACGCAGATAGGCGAGATTTTGATACTCATTAACCCACTGGCCACTTTTGCTATGGAAGAGTTCCTGTTGATTATAGTGGTAATATTCGCTACTATTTTCTTAATTCTTGTTCTAGGGATTTTTATGAGTGCAATGTAAAAGTTTAAATTTGAATTTTCTTTCTTGTAATTTTAAAGTTATCACTCCCTTCCTTGGGCTTGTGTTGAATTCAGCTGGGTCATTTTTTTTTTATGTTTCTTCTTTTTTTTTTCCTGGTTTTGATGTTTTAGTTTTCAAGTGATTTCTTGATGAACTTTGATTTAATCGCGTGTTCCCTCTTCTTAATTCTTGAACTTTGTTTTGGGTGTGGGAAAATTAGAATTCAAGTTGATTGATCCTGTGTTGAGTAATTCTATGCTCAAGTGTTTGTTGAAGCTAAATAATCTTCTTGAAGTACATAAAATTTTGAGTACACTTTCTTTGGTGAGATTTCTTTTTTCTTTTGAATTCTTGATCTGGTCATCTTCGATGCTGGAAATGAGGGAATTGGGGGTGGATTGGTGGAGGACCGGAGGTGGCGGTGGTAGAGAAGGTTGTCGTGGAGGAGTTTTTGGCATTTATGTTGGGCTTCTTCTCTCTCTAGAATTGCAGTGTTGAGAAGATTCCTGAGTTGGACTATCTCTTCATCTCTCATCTTCACCTCTTCTTTTGCCTTCAATCTTGTTTCCTCCAACTCCATATTCAGCATCAGGGATTGCCTCAGCTCATCCATGCTCTGTAATTAAACAATCAACACAACATTAATGCCCATTAATTTTGAGTTGAAGAAATTATTGCAACAAATAGCATATGATTAAACAAGTGTGAACTGAATGAATGTGAGTTATAGAAGCAATGTACTACTACCTTCTCTCGTTGGCAAAAAATACAATTAAGAAGAAGGCTTCTTTGAAAATCCATGCTGCTTGGTGCTTTCAAGTGAAATATGGGGTTGAGAAGTTTCGAGAGAGAGAGAGAGAGAGAGAGAGATAGAGAGAGAGAGGGAGAGGGAGTGATTGCTTCCTTATAAAGGACTAGATTTTGGTTCAACTTTATTTGCTCTCTACTCCTATAAAGAATGTGCATTTTCTCTCTTTTTCTTATTATCTACTCTACATTTGTATTTCTTTTTTCCATGCAGAGCTTAGTTTAGCTTTAGAGAAAGAGAGAATATCCTATAATATTCATCATTTTTCCCTCACCAACATTGATGGATATTGGCAATCGAAAATGCCTAAGAGATGATAAGAAAAATGATGAAGATAAGGTTGAAATAATTATTTCGTTATTGTGCTTCCTAATTAGCATTATTGGTTCTTGGTACAATGATAGATATCTAATGAAAGAGCTTCGGATGAGTCATCTTGATAGAGTTTAACAAAAGGGAACTTTGGATGAAACAACTACGAGTAAATGTACTTACATTTAGTAAACTGTGTGATTTACTACACAATAAGGGTGGGTTAGTTGTTTCAAAGAATGTGACACTACAAGAAATTGTGGCAATCTTCTTGCATATCCTTGGACATGACCAAAAGAATAGTACGATGACAACCACGTTTGCTCGGTCTGGGGAGACTATAAGTAGGCAATTTCATATTGTGCTACATGCAGTGTTGAAAATCGGAAAGTTATATCTCAAGCAACAAAGTGATGAAATACATAATCAAAAAGATGTTGATAGGTGTAGATGGTTTCCGATAATATTTTGTCTTAGCTTATATATAATAAATTATTATATATTTAAACAATAACAATTATGATAATACTATGCAGAATGTAATTGGAGCATTGGATGGAATATTTGTTGATCTTACTGTTCCAGTGAACGATTGTTCTAGATATAGAAATAGAAAGGGTGTTATAAGTACTAATTTGTTGGGAGCATGTAATGCTAACTTGAAATTTCTATATGCACCACCCATTTGGGATGGATCGGCTTTAGATGTAAGAGTACTACGTGATGCATTACAAAGACCTAACGGGTTAAAAGTTTCAAAAGGTATGTTGAATTAATTTTTTTTAATTTAATGTTATTATTTGATATTTGTATAATTGTGTTTCTTTTGTAGACCAATATTATCTTGTAGCTACTTGCTACACAAACGGTGAGAGTTTTCTTGCCCCATATAGAGGGACTCGTTACCATTTAAATGAGTGGAGAGAAAATACTCCCAAAAATTACAAAGAGTTATTCAATCTTCGACACTTTTCTGCAAGAAATGCAATTGAAAGAACTTTTCGTTTGCTAAAGAAAAGATGAGCTATATTGAGGACTGCAAGCTTTAACGATGTGAAGACTCAAATAAGAATCATCAATGCATGTTGCATTTTGCATAATTTTGTGCGTTGTGAGATGCCTAAAGATCCTTTTTTGGTCGAGGTTGATCGAAATTTAGCTAACCAAAGCGATTTAGATGATTCAGATTATGAGGAGCAAATAAGAGTTGTTAGGACTACAAAAAAATGGACTACATTTCGGGATAATCTTGCTCAAGAGATGTTTAAGGAATATCAAGCTAATATATTATAGTTGTATAATATTTTTTATGATATGAGTTAGTTTTTCCATGTTAAATCATATCATTCTCATTTATAAGTACGCACATGGTATTATAATTGGTGTTGTGTATCTTTTTTTAAAAATAATTTACACATAATTAAAAGTTTGATATATTCAATATATTTGTATTTTACATTGATAAAATGCAATTATATTATTTAATCAATTATTAATTATAAATGAATCTCTTAAATTTAAATAAATAAATAAATAAAAATTAAAATAAAAAATTATTTGCCAAACAATGGATTTGAAATCAATTGATTTATAAATCCTTTCATAAAGCTATAATATATCCAGATGAGGAGATTAGAATGAATGGATTTGAAATCTAAGTAATTGTAAATTCATTGATTTTCAAATTCTTTGGATTTGAAATGACTTAATCCAAACACAACCTTATGGAAATGGTTAGATATTTGATGAGTTTTTTTGGAATTATTAAATTCATTTTATGGATATGCCCTAGAAACAGTATTTCGTATGAATGTTTGTTTGTTTGTGGGATATCCTAGAAAAATGTAGGATGATTTATTTAACAGTCTAAAAGATCAAAAGGTGATTGTTAATACGAACACTAAATTTTTGGAAAAGGACAATGTATTAAATCACAAACCCCTGTATAAATTATTTTAAAGGATGTGAGAGGAAAACACAAAGTATAGCACCAATTGTACAAGATGATATACCACAAGTAAACTGCATCGTGTGACACGTCTGATACAAAATTGCATGTAGCACTTTGTCGTAGTGGGAAGGTTGTTCTACAACCCGATAGATTTATGTTTTGGAAAAGTCGTGAGACTTGGTCCCTAGTAAACATGAAATCGACCTATGGATACGACGAAGCACTACAAGATTAAAATGCGGAATCTTAGTAAGTCCCAATGAATTTTGAAATAAAATCTATGGATTCTAAATCAAATCTGGGAGCTTGTAGGACTACTAAATGGTGTAAAAGCCATTGAAAGTGGTCATACAAAATAAAAGAGGATCATACGGTAAGATCAAAACCTTGGAAGCAAAGCTTGTTGTAAAAAAGTACACTCAGAAAGAAGGGTTCAATTATGAGGAAACCTTTTTCATCTGTAGCTATGCCTATCTCGATCCGGATTCTTTTATCTATTGCTGCTCATAATGAATTATGAGGTATAGCAGATGGATGTCAAGACAACTTTCATGATTGGAAGTCTTGAGGAAAACATCTATGTGAAGCAACCAGAGTGATTCATTGCAAAGGGCTAAGAGCATTTTGAGTGTAAACTTAAAATGGTCCATTGATAGGCCAAAGCAAGCTTTAAACTCAAAGTATATCTGTTTTGATGAGGAAATTCAGTGACATGGATTAAATCAAAGCTCGGATGGTCTTGTGTATTGAAAAAAGTGATGAAAATATGGTGGTATTTTTTGTACTGTACGTAGATAATATATCGCTCATTGGAAACAATAAACGAGTATTATCGGGCGTATGTGTATGGTTGATAAAGCAGTATGTAATGAAGGACTAAAGAGAAGCAAAATATATTCTTGCAATTATCTCAATATAGTGATAAGGATCACAAGAAAGGATATTGCGCTTATCTCAAGCTACGTACAATGATACAATTCTTACTTGTTTTAACATGTGAAATGTGTCTTAAGACACAAAGAAGATAAAGAAGTTGCAGATGGTTCCTTATGCTTCGGCGAATAAGGAAGCCTAATCTAAGGAATGTTATGCATGAGAATGGATATCAGTTTTGCCGATGGTATGATTAGTGGGTATCAAGGTAACCCGAAATAAGGATGTTGAACTGTGATAAGACATATATTTATGTACCTGAAAAGGACTAGAAATAGTATGTGTGCTTACCGGACTGATTCATTTCTTCTTGTAGGTTACATAGATTTAGTTTTTCAAATCAGATAGGGACGTCAGTAAATCCACTTCAAGGTTGTGTGTTTATTTTAGGAAGTAGAGTCATAATATGGAGAAGTGTCATATAGAAATATATTTCGCACTCTACCATAGAAAGATGATAAATTAGAGCTTCTGAGGCAGCCAAAATATCTGTATGGCTCTAGAAACTTCGTAATGGAGTTTGATGTGATTCTAAGTTAGCCCGAGATTATCACACTTTATTGTGATAATAACTGTGCAGTTGCAAACTTGAAGGAATCACCAGTCTATAAGGCAATTAAGCACATTAAGCGCAAGTATCATCTGTTACGAGAAATCGTATGATGAGGGGAAGGCTATTGTCGCCTAGATTGCATCAGAAAATAACCTAGTAAATCCATTTACAAGGACCTTAAGACGAAATTTTTAGATGGTCATGTAGTGGGAGTGGGAATCAGATGTATAATAGTTGACATGGCATCATAGTCTTTTAGTATAAGTGGAAAATTGTTGGATTATATACTAAAAGTCTAGCGTTTTGTATGAACAATGTTATAACAATTAATTTGAAATGAGAATCATATGATCAAACATTTTGCATATTATAATTCATTTATATGTTATTGCAAAAGTCCACTTACTTTATACTGTAGATAATATGGTGTGCGGCGTCGCACGGAAGATCATAATGTCGGCTCCTTATAAAGTATAAACAAATACTCACAACCGAGATAGACGGAGATAATCTATCGGGATGGTTGTAATGTGATTTGGTGTTAGTTTGTCTTGACTATAAAATCACATTAGTATGCTTTGTGTGTATTGAGTTGGACCGCTTGAGATCATTCAACTTATACTGACTATATAGGAGAACTTGATCTCAGTTATTATGGATGTTCGTGCTCTTAATCCCTATACAATAACCTTGACACGTAAGCCAGTATGTATATCTTTAATTCATCAATGGGTGAGATTTATATAATAAATTAACAAACTCGGTGAGTTGAGAAATAGTGTTGTCTCTATGGTGTGCTGTTGATTGTAAAAGGAATCTGTGTCCTATTAAATAGACTGATGATGTCCCCTTGAGGAGCTCATAAGGATTATCATGTAAACCTTGCAGGTGAATTTATTCCGGCATGATAACAAGGTTGAGTGGTACTACTCTTGGATGAGATATTAATTAATGGAGTTGTCAGTAACTTAATTAATTAATGGGCATTGTATATCTAAAACGTGGGGAGACTAACGGGCTCATAATAAGAAGGAACCTATAACATAATTTGGGATTGGAATGGCATTGCAGTAATAATATTTTAGTGGACTATATTATTATTATTGTCTCAAGTATATGTTTTGGGCTAAACTTGGATACTTAAGCCCAATGGAGGCCCAACTCTAATTTCTCCTCCTGGTCCCTGTTGTAGCTCATATATAAGTCATTTCAACTGTCCATAAATCTTATTCTGCGCCTAATACACGATAGATAGAGGGAGAGGAAGCAGATTAAGAGGATCTTGAAGATCGTCGCCCACACGACGTCGATCTTCAAGATCAGATTTAGGAATACAGCAGAAGATCAAGAGGTTGTTTCTGCAGCAGTTCTTCTTCAATATACCCTTGTGAAAGTAATGCAAAATTTATATTCTTGCTTCCACTGATATAGAATTGCATGGAACCCTAACGGTTCAAATTAACCAAACGATCGAATGCCAATAGTCTTGACATCGTGTGGGCGACGATCTTCAAGACACTCTCAATCTGCAATACTCCTTACTATTTCTCACGATGTTAGGCACGCAGTTAGGGTTCTGGATTGATAAGTGACTTATTTATGGGTTACAACATGGACCAGGAGCAGGAATTAGAGTTGGGTCTCCCATTGGGCTTAAGTATCAGAGTTTAGCCCAAAACTTATGCTTAAATCCAATAATAATAATACAATCCAGTAAAATATTATTATTGCACTGCCACTCTAATCCCAATTTATGTTATAGACTCCTTATTGTGAGCCCGTTAATCTCCCCGTGTTTAAGATATACAATATCCATTTATTAATTAAGTTATTAACAATTCCATTAATTAGTCTCTTATTCAAGAGTTGTACCACTCAACCTTGTTTTTATGCCGGAATAAATCCACCTGCAGGATTTACATGATAATCCTTATGAGCTCCTCAAGGAGACATCATCAGCCTATTTAATAGGACACGTATTCCTTCTACAATCAACAACACATCATAGAGACAACACTATATCCCAACTCACCAAGTATATTGATTTAATGAATAAATCTCATCCTTTGATGAATCAAAGAAATAAATAATGACTTACGTGTCGAGGTTATTGTATAGGGATTAAGAGCACGAATATCCATAATAATTGAGATCTAGTTCTCTTATATAGTCAGTATAAATCGAATGATCTCATGCGGTCCTACTCAATAAACACAAAGCGTACTAATGTGATTTTATAGGCAAGTCAAAATAATACCAAATCACCCTACAACCATCCCAATAAATTGTACCCATCTATCTCGGTTGTGAGCATCTGTTTATACTTTATAAGGAGCCGACAATATGATCTTCTGTGAAACGCCGCACACTATATTATCTACAGTATAAAGTAAATGGACTATTGCATCGACATATAAATAAATTATAAGATGCAATCATTTGATCAATAACTCTCATTTCAAATATTGTTAAAACATTTTTCATACTAAATATAGGCTTTTACTATACAATCCAACAATCCGTCCCATGTATTTGTGGATGTTTTCTAATTTTGAGTTATTCAGACGTTCTATTAATACTGCCAAATCTTTATCAAAACTCACGTCTCAGGTATTTATGCACATTATGTTAATAGTAAAAATACATTATATATTTTACATACGTTTCACACTTTATTAATCAATTTCAGCATTAATTCTTTTACACCTTATTTATTATTTCTAATAACTTTATTTACTTTTTTCTTTAAAATATCAACTAACCCCTAATTTTTCTTAAATTATATATAGTATATTAAAAAACAACATTTCTTGAGCCCATACAAAGGGGCATAATTACGTGAGATGGATAGAGTAATAAAAATACATTTTATCTATTCTTTATACTTTATTAATCAATTACAATATTTTTTTTACACTTTATTCATTATTCCCAAAAACTTTATTTATTATTACTTATTAAATTATCAATTTACCTGTATTTTATCTCATTATATACTCCATCTATTCCAATTCACTTTCATATTTACAGTTGCACTGGTATTAATAAAAGTCACTTTTTGACATATTATAGGGGGTAGTTTTTTAAACAGGTGATGACAAATTTAAAATTAAAGTGTGTTAAAGAGATACTTTCTCCGTCCCGCATAATAGTTACATTTTACTAATTATGGCGTCTCGCTATAATAGTTACATTTTCTTTTTTAATAGATGAGACACATATAAATCAATCACTTTACTTTCATGCGGCCCACACACAACACTAATACAACCATACACTTGACATTAAATTATTATATCTCTCAACCCAATATACATTAAAATACTACATTTCTTAATCTCCGTACAAACAGTAAATGTAACTCTTTTCATGGAATGGAGGGAGAATTAGTTAATTACATTTTTTATGGAAGTGTGAAATTAAAGTTAAGACGGATGAAAAAATTTTAAAAGATATACTCCCTCCGTCCCGTTAAAACGTGTGCATTAACTTTTTTACACGTAGATTAAGAGATGTAATATTTTAATGTACAATGAAGCGAGAGAAATAATATTTTAATTTAAATTGTATATATGCATATTAGTGTGATATGCGGGTCAGGAGAGAGAAGTAATTAATTTATATAACTTTTTTTACCAAAAAAGAAAATATACACTTTTTATGAGACAAATTAAAATAACAAAATGCGTACATTTTAGTGGGCAAAGATTTTTTTGAGACCGTCTCACGTAAACCCTTACATGAGACAGATAAAAAATGATAACTTTCATAACAAAAAATGATACTGAAATGTGTTGTTTTCCTGCCAAAAATGGAAATGTGTTGTTTTCCTGCCCATTGCTATAAATAGAAAGTTAATTTTTTTATGTAAAAATAATTTAGCAGATGATTTTATTTTAATTTTTTACTGATACAATGAATAAATATTGTATTTATTCTTTAAAAATTGTGCGACTCTTCAGTTTTACTTTTTACTTTTTCTTTATCTACACGCTTTTTTAAAAGCCCAATCCAGTTCATTATTCTAAAAATTTAAAATTGTGGAGGCTGTTCATATTTCCATGCACTTTCCTACATTTACGGCTAAAATCAGATTGTCTGTCAGACCCATTTAATTATTGTAGAACAATAAAATTTAAATTGCATCCATTATGTGACTGTTCATTTTTATATGCAATTTTTTTAATGTACAGCTGTATCAAATTACTTAATTATAGGCCCAAACAACTATTCTATTAACATTAAAATTTAAGTGGCATCCATCTATCACATAAGTTTAAATTATGTAATGGTAGCCGAACAGTCTCAGCTTAGCACACCACCTGCCACCTGCCAACAATTATAAATAGTTCATGTGCCAAACATTTACATCACTAACAAATTTTTCTAAATCCTGTTCTCTTTCACACTTTTGGTAGTTAACTATTACTTTTTATATTATCTTTATATAAGCTTCTTTGTTCTTTATTATCATAGTCATTTTTTTTTATTATACTCCATGTTATCTAATATATTTCCCTACCTTCAGACTTCACAACTTGAAGAATCACAATGGCACCTCTCTTCAAGTTGGTAAAGGATATCAACTCTTCCAAAAATGAATGGGCAATGAAGCTGCGCTTGGTCTGTAAGTACAGTGTTCCTGCATTTGACAATAAAAGGTTCAATGAAACAATGGAATGTGTGTTTCATGACATTGAGGTATGCTTTACATTATTTATTTACTTATTTCCTATGTTTGCAGACATTGATAAAGCCATGTAACTTTTTTACAAGGTGAAAGAATCCATGCAACAATCAAATCAGTCTTCATGGATCACTACAACCAAATACTAACAGAGGAAAAACTGTATGCTGTTAAGAATTTTACTGTAACAGTAAACAAACAAGCATACAGGACTACAACAAGCAGAAAACTAATATAATTCATCAATGAAACAAGAGTGATTGAGATTGCTGAAGACAATTTCCCATCAAAACTGTACCAGTTTTGGAGTTTCGAGGATCTATGCGATTTGGAGAAATTGAATCAAACTGAAATGTTTGGTAATCAAACTAACCTTAACTATTTATTGAGCAAGTATATTATAGAGATTACAATGAACATTTGATCTTGATTTTCCTATATTATAGATGTCATTGGTGTTATTACTGATATTTCTGCCCCACAAACAAAGAGATACAAGGATGAGGATATAAAGCTGCTGGAATTCAAGCTTGAAGGTACTGAGTAATATAAAGCATATCAATACTATAATGTACAAATTAATTTATGTTACATTTTACCAATTAATGATATTTTTTTCTAACAATAGGAAGTATAAAATGCAATGTACAATTTAGGGAGAATACGTTGAGGAAATGCAGGAATATGTGGCAAGAGGAGGAGACAATGCTACGATTATCATACTACAATTCTGTAGGGGAAGAATATATGAAAGTAATGTTTTAATCCTTAATGCAAAATGCTCCAGTTTTTATACTCCATAACTATTTTAAATTCTGCATAACTATTATAATTCTAAAAAATACATTTTTTGACACCTAGGACAAGTGACTGTTACCTCAAATTTTTACTCTACAAAAATTGGATACAATGTGGAGTGCAATGAAGTTGCAGAGTTCAAGCAAATGTACATTATGCATGTAAAAATAACAATAATTTTATGCAGCAACAATAATTTTATAAATCATTGACCTAAGTTTTTTGGCTTACCTATATCTAGGATAAGAGAAAATCCAATCCCAATGCCCAGTTTGAGTTCCATTTCAATTTCTTCCACAAACTCAATTATAGAGGAATTCTCCAAGGAAGATTTTAAGCCATACAACATTCAACAGATGACAACCACTAAAGATGTTAGTCTTGCACATTTATACATTATATCATTTTTAGGTAAAATATTTTTTTTCACTAACTATTTTATCTTTATAATTACAGGTGGGGAGTTATTGGATTTTGAGAAAAATAGTTTCTATCGAAACTATTGGAAATTGATGGTATAGCTCATGCCAGTTATGCCCACGTAAAGTGGCAAAAGTAGGACATAAATTTTATGTTCAAATTGTGATTGTTTTGATCTAATTGAAACAATGAGGTATCATTTTTTTCTTGAACAAGAATATTGATACATGTAAATAAAATTTAAACCAAATTATTACATGTCCCAGGTATAATCTCTAGGTTCGTATAATACGACAGTGACAATGCTGTTTTCCAACTGTGGGATAAACAGTGTACGGAGTTGATAGGAAAAACCGTGAAAGAAGCAAGAGAAAGTGAGCATGAAGAGCCTAAATCATTTTCTGATGCATTTAATGTCATGTTTGGGCAAAAAATACTTTTCAAGGTTCAAGTTAAGCCTGATCAATTAATTGACTATGATGGCCCTTACACAGTGAAGAAATTGACAAGAGACCCTATGCTTTTATCTAAGTTTTCTACAAAATTAGCTACAAGCCAGGTAGTCTCATTCATTATTAGCAAATTATTCATAATTTATATTGTTGATAAACTAAATTTAAGTGTTTTCAACAGGATGCAGCTTCAAACAATTATTCAAATATGGTTGACACAGAGTTTGATAAGGTAAATTGTTCTTTATTGTGCATCGAAAGTGCATATTATTTAGATTCATTACAAACAATAGTCTTTTTGGAAGATGCTAACCTTTAAACACTTCACGTGTTCTCGATTGATAAGATTGGAACTCCGCTGCAAGAAAAATCAAAGTTTGATAGTGAGAATAGCAACAAGGAAAACTCAACTCTTAAAAGAAAACTCACTGATGAGTTTTCATCAACAACAGCCACCAAGAAGAAGCCTTTTATAAAAGTTGAAGCAGAGTAGTTTTGCCTTTTTAAGACTATATATGCATGTTGACTTTTTTTGCTGTGAAAGGTTATGTTTTACCGAACTTTGCCACTTTTTGATTAGTCATATGGCAGAGTTGATGTTAGTATGCTAATAATCATTATGAACTTTTCATTTTTTTGGCTTGATTGTCTTGGCAAAACTGTTATCATTCTAAAAGACTGTAGTACGTTTTCATTTAGAAGGCTTATCAACTATGTATTTTGTTAAGCGTATTTTCAATTACTTTATACAAATCCCTATTAAGTTAGCTTAGCCAATCAGGTATAAGAAGCATGCTTACATAAAAGGACATCAAGAATTTTAATTTATGTTCATAATCAACTCAAACTGAAATCACAAAAGAATCATTCTGATAAGTGATTAAGGTTCAGTTTACATTTTAGCAGAAAAGATAAAGTTACTGTTTCATGCACAGACAGTGGAACAGTTGGGGTAAAAGACATAGCTCATTCTAAAATTTTACAGCAATTCTGAAATTAGGGTGGGGTCGCCCTTTCAATTTTAATTTGTTTTCATAATCAACTCAAACTAAATTCATAATATACATATACTCAATCATATTGTAAAATTACTTGACAACTAATTCTGCCTTTTGCAGCAATCAACTTTAATTAAGTAAACTCAAACAACGTCTTATTATATTATGCAGGATGTGCAAAACATGACCTTAATTACCTGATTAAATGCCTCTTCGGTGAATGGGTGCCAATAATGAATATACATAGACATTAGCAACATGTTCCTTAGCTTCAAGAGCAAACTTTAAAGCATTCACCTACAAAACATGAATCAATTTCTTGAAAACTAATTCAGCATTTTGCAGCAATCAACTTCAATTGAAGAAACTCAAACAACATCTTACAATATTCTGCAGGGTGTGAAAATGGTGACAAAATTTTACATACAATAATTATTATTCAGAACTTTTTAAAAAAATACTGTTGGATTGTTTTAATTAAAATTATTCTTTCTATACTTATAGCTTCAAGTCAGAATATAATTACTTAAGGAATTCAACTTATAATATATATTTTAATTATATGTATGATTACACGTGGAGACTCTATTTTCCTTGATAATAAAGAGTCTAGGAAGTTGAAAAAGTATAAAAGGACATTTACTTTTTGATTTGTAATTCTCAGCCTATTTTAAGAATCAGCTCAAATATAATATTATTATTTATTTAGTAAAGATAAGAGACTTTTGGAATTCCAATATTCACATCATTAGACATATAAAGTCAGATTATTTTGCTGCATTGTTTGTTATACTAGACAGAACACTCCAAAAGTCTTTAAAGTTTACATAAAGTTCTTTTCCTTTGAACAGATGCACTTTGAAGTAAACAAGAATTACATCATGAAGAAGCTCCTCAAATATACCATGCAGATGCACTTTGAAGTGTAAACAAGCATTTCATCATGAAGAAACTCCTCAAATCTATCATACTTGGCAGGAAACGAGTAAGAGAATGTGACTCGAATGAAGGTATGCTCATAAATAGGACAATGAAAGTTTACCTACTTACAACATTGTGAATGCATATATTTGTTGAGTACCTTTTAAATGCTTTTAGTTTGCATACAATATTTCAAAAATTTCAGCATGTTACATTTTCAAAGTTCTAGGAATGCATGTAGTAAAGATAAGAGACTTTTGGAATTCCAATATTCACATCATTAGACATATAAATCAGATTATTTTGCTGCATTGTTTGTAATACCAGACAGAACACTCCAAAAGTCTTTAAAGTTTACATTAAGTACTTTTCCTTTGAACAGAAGCACTTAATTTGAAGTGTAAACATGCATTGCATCACATAAAAGCTCCTCAAATCTACCATACTTAGAAGGAAACGAGTAAGAGAATGGGACTCGAATGAACGTATGCTCATAAATAGGACAATGAAAGTTTACATACTTACAACATTGTGAATGCATATATTTGTTTAGTACCTTTTAAATGCTTTTAGTTTGCATACAGTATTTCAAAAATTTCAGCATGTTCAATTTTCGAAGTTCTAGGAATGTGTGAGTTATTTCAGAAACTATGGCATGTTTCAGATTGTATAGAATTACAAACAATGCATGACTTTATGGTGCATAAAGTAACATGTTTGAAGTGTCATATTGCTACCTTTTACTTGCTCCTCTGCATTAAAATGTGTTTATATTCTGATTTTCCTTGCAGTCATAGATGATCAAATATGACTAAACTATTGTAGATTAACAAAAGTTATAGATAAAAGCACATTTAACTTCTTATATACTTGGATCTCTACATTCATTTTAAAAAGTGTATGGCAGACTCCAAGAATACTTAGATCTGTCCATATAATACCAATAATTCTATACTGCACCATGTTTTTACCTATTAATTTGAATTCTTATTTTTTAAAATCCCAAATTAGAGGTAATTAATCTCCATTTTTATTCTTTAAAAATCCAAATAAGAACTAACTAATGCCTTTTAAGCTACAAAAATCATCTAAAATTGTAGGTTCTATTTACTTCAAAAAAATGGAAAGAAAAATGAAGCATACACGTATAAGCATACAAAATATTGATAGATCCAACGCATTTAGTAGATCCCAAAAAATATTGCTACTATACGAGTGGATCTACTCATCTTTGATATTTTTCTTTAACAGAAAACAACAGAACATGGAACTTTACTTCTATAAAAACTTCTCTTACAAAATATTGGTAGATCCATTGCATTTTAGCAGATCCTAAAAATCAGGCTACTATATGATTGGTGTCATTTTCACCTAGATTTTAGTGCCTTTTTATTATGTATTTTCTTTTATTTTTATTCTTCTTTATATCTTTTGGTGGTGTTTTATGTTCATATGGAGATTTGTGCTTTGAAATGATAAATGTATGATTTTCATGATTAAGTGTCTTAAATTGAGAGACATTTATAAATATTTAGAGAATTGGTACTTTGGTTTATTTTGTGTAATTTTCAGGCATAAATAGATTCTAGAAGTAAAGAGGAAGATGTAGGAAAAAGCAGATCTCAAGTCGGAGTTAAAACGAGGGAGAACGAGCCAAAACAGTGAAGCATGGCGAAATTGTCACAAAAATTCGACCTTGCACAAAAATTCGGGCGAATTTTTGTGAATTTTTACAAAAAACAGGGGAAAACAGAGCAACGGAGGCTGAGCACACTGACGGAAAAATTCGACCATGAGCAAAATAAATTATAAAGTTGTTTGTAAATAAAATAGTTGATATTAGGTGTACCCGGGTGCAAGGGTGCACTAATATGTGTATAAGTTTTTATTCTTTTTTTTTGGCAAAGAAAAATTTATTAATCAATAGAGTACAAGGGGTGCTCACCACACATCACGCATTTGATATCATTGTTGGGTTGGATGATACCTTTCTTTTGCAAGCTGAATTTTGTAGTCATTCTTCCTTTCAACACCTTCTAAATAATGGACTTAACGCTTCTTGGAGCATGACATGCCCACAGTTTCTTTAACGCCTTCTTCTTATCCTTGCTTGTTTCCAGATCGGTAGAGCTCATCAATTTTTTATAAGCTATACTTGTAGAAAAAATTTCATCTTTTGCATGTCTCCATCTCAATATATCTTCTTTGGATTGGTCAATTTGAACCATGTTTAGACAAGACATGAGATCGTTAAGATAACACATATCACATTCTCTTAATGCACGACACTATTCCAAATCTCAATTCCAACCATTCACTCCCCAATAACCTATTTGACTCACCACCGCCTCTTTTAGATTATTAATTCTAAACAACCTCCCAAACTTAGACTTTAAAGACACCCCATCAATCCACTTATCAAACTAAAAAGAAATTCTATTCCCATTACCCACCACAATTTCACACTCATCTCTCATTCCCATCCCCTCTTCGCCCCCAAGAGTTTCACAAACATCTTTCCACCAACTAGACTTAACCCCTCTCCCTTTATCTAAGGCCAAGCTACCCCAAGACCCAACACCTCCATACTTGGATTTTATCACCCTTACCCACAGACGCTTTAGCTCATTAAGAAATTTTCACGACCATTTACTAACTAATGCATAATTTAACTTTTCTAAATTTCTAATCCCTAATCCCCCATTCTCTATTTTTTTGTAAATGTCTTTCCAACTAACTCATGGAATTTTTTTACATTCTCTCCCCCTCCCCCCAAAGAAAATTCATTTGAAGGTGTTTTTTTGGCAAGCAATAGAAAGATAGACAATAGATTAGCATTGCAGAAAGGACCGCTTGGATCAATGTGCATCGACCTCCCAATGAGATGTGTTTGTCATTCCACAACGCTAATCTTTTTTTAACTTTATTCACTAGATTCTCCCAAGAAGCTCCTCGCTTATGATTAATACCAACATTCAAACCCAAAGAAGAGAAAGGAATCAAACCCACTTCACAACGAAGAACATCTGCCATAACTTTCAGAGTATCACTGCCCATATTCAAACCCATCAGACTACTTTTGTTAAAATTAACAGTTAAGCCTGATAAGAGTTTAAAATTTCTCAATATATCCTTAATAACATAGATATTCTCCATCTTTTCTATTTTGTATAAATGTTTCTTAATAATTGTATATATTTTTCACACTAAATTTTTCATTAAAAAAACTAGCATCCATATGTGTACAACTTTTTATTCAATAGTGTATACATGTTTTTTAATAATTGTATATTTTTTTACACTCAATTTTTCATTAAAAAACTAACAATTAAATTGTATGCATTTTTTTTTCATAATTGTATATATTTTTATTTATATTTGTATACGTTTTTAAGGTTGGTGCACCCTATCTTAGGGTGCACCTGGGTGCACAGTATAATTAGCCAATGAATATAATCTATTTGACCAAGTAGATTGAATAATTAGATAACTTATAATAATAATAATAAAGACAAATTAATTGAGATGAGCTAAATTACAAATTTTGAAAAACTTCTTTGTATACAACATTTTTAGTTGAACTAACGTTATCGCCGTCCTAATCCAAAATTAAAATTTTTCACTCTTCACGAATAGTTACTCGTGAAACGGCAACATATAGCTGACCATGACAAAACACTAGCTTTTTCAACAAAAGACCAAAATGTGAGAGAGATTGTCCTTAACTTTTGTTGATTGTAATTGCATACGACACAATTAGGGATGGGAAAATACGGTATACCGAAAATACTGATACAGTATCGATACCGTACCGAAATTTTCGGTATGCTATTTTGCATACCGATATCGATACCGAAATTTCAGTATGTCAAAATTTTGGTATACCGAGATTCGGTATCTAAAAATACATACTGTTGCCAAATCGTAATTTATACTGTATCGATTTTTCGATATATACCGCATTATACCGAAATACCAAAAATTTATTACATATCATACCGAGTTATATAATACGGAATCATATCGATAAATAAATCATAAAATGCACAAAATTTTTCTTGAATTCACTATTTCTATTTTTCGATATGATCCATCTTGGCTAGCTTTGAATAAGAAAGCTAATAATCATGCTATTCCAATTTTCACACTGTCTTCTATTACAAGAAGATGACATTGCCTATTGAAAGAAATTTGTGACCGAGTATTATGCCATTTGTTCGAAGAAGAGGTGATTCTTCTCTAGACATAAAATATTGAGCTTCACGCTGTAGATTGGATTTTCTTGGAGTATATATTACTATTACTGAGTTACCTATACTAAGTTATGCCGAGATTGATTGTATTTGCAATGTTAAGTGATTTGTGAAGTGATTTAGAAAGAGGAGTACAGGGGCTAGGGTTTGAGGAAGAAATCTATTGCGGCGTGATTTGTGATTTGGGAGTGAACTGTGCGTGCAGTGTGGAAATGATAATCGGTTATCAAGTTTGGATTTGGATTATTATAAGGTTAAATGTGCTAGGCTTTGTTGGGTATTATTTTTTGACTTAGTTATTATTTAGGCAAAGCCCTAAATAAAATTTCAAATACAAATATAAAATAATAAAAAATATATAATTTATTCGGTATATCAAAATACCAAAATTCTACTTCAGTGGATACTGATAATGAATTGATTTTTTTGGTACGATGACTATACCGTATCAAAAATTTTGGTATACCTAAATTTCGATATTTTTCAATATTTTTCGGTACGATAAGCTCGGCATACCGAGTTTTCAATTTTTTTCCCACCCCTAGACACAATCAAGGGAAATTTTCTTTTTAAAATTTGAATGGTAATCTCGTATCAGATGGTGTCAATGACATTTTGGGGATTAAGACTGTCTGTCCAGCATTGCTTCCACATAGTATTTTTGCTTCCCGAACATGAGATCCAAGCTGTGTAATAACCAATCGAGTACCATTGCACAATCCAAGCGAATGATCAATATTCCTTAACAACATGACCGAAGTCCCAATTTTCAAGGTTATTTCATGTTTCGGGACTCTTGAACATCGAATACCATTCATGAATTTAGGTGTGAGTACATCAGCCAATAGGTCCACACTTGCATCAGACATACATATGCTATCTGAACTTAAATATGTCTTTGCATCTCCAAAATTCAATGAAGACTTGTATTCATTGACTCTATCAACAACATCAAGGGTTGACGCCAATATAGCACGATCTTTTAGGAAACTTGGATCATTAGTAGAATCTTTGTAAGATGGGAAAGTACTTTGCACAAAGGTCGATATAGGACTTTGACACATAAACTCTTAGGCCTTCTATTTCACTAATTGAAAGAACTCTGGCCCATGTTAAATAGGGTAAATGTGATGAAATTAAATAAAAAATATTGCCACATGACTAAAAGATAAAAAAATGAAATAGACTTCTCTTTTGCCATACTCATCCACCGCAATTCTTTTCCCAATGCCATCATTCCTATTTCCTTCCACCACCGGGAATTACTAACAGCAACGTAATCCCAGCCGAAGCTCCAACTGAATATATCTGGCGATTTTTTTAATATATGGTAATTCACACTTCTTTTTGCCCATAAAGATCATCGAGAAGAAGAGGCGAAGGAAATTGTCAATCCGCACAGTAGATCTTAGGAATTGATGAGTTGGGCTTAGAATATGGAAAAAATCTACAGAGATTGAGTAATAAGATTAGTATTTCGTTGTTTTCTTTCTTGATCCCATCTAATTTGTTTAATTCTTCAATGTTTTTGTTTGCCTTCTAGGCTCTAATAGAAGCCCTAGCCCCTACTCCTCACCGTGGACGCCTGACCGTGCGCTAAGAATGACGGCGAACGATGTATATATCCTACTCGTCGTGCTTCAGCGAGTTCTAGATCATATTATTTCACGGCCCCTTAACCTCAACATGCTCTGAATTAATGGAGTTCAAAAGGTTTGTTGCTTTTTTCCCTCTTAATTCCTTTATTTATTAAACTTATGTGTGGATTCCTTTGGTTGTTAATGGAGAATGAGCTAATTCATTGAATTCTAGATCATAGTGTTTTGGTTATAAGATGTGAGAGCAATATAATATGATTTTCATGCATATCTGGTGGCTGGCAATGTTTATGTAAAGTTCACCTGCAATTTTTATGCTGTTAGACTTCTCCACTGAGTTTCCGTTGGGACCTCATAGCTTTTAACATTCCCTAAAATCGAGGTCAGTTCCGTTGAGTCCCATTAAACAAAACAAAACAATTCATATAGTAAGAGGTATTAGCCCATTAATTTAGGAAGCTCATTTTTAATAAAAGAAAAGGTCCATTTAGTAATAAATCAGACGCCTAACCATGTTGTCTAATTAGCCTATATCTATCCTAACCTAATTACTGTGTGATATCTCACATCTTTGCTCAAACATAGGGAACCCTAACATGTTTTATTTGTTGTTTACTCTCATCGTGTTCTTCTCCCCTCTTTTAATGTAGGAGAAGTTTTTATAGAAGCAAAGTTCTTCCATGTTCTTTTGTTATCTGCTAAGGAAAAATCGCATAGATGAGTAGATACACTTGTACAGTGAACTTAGACTCAATTTTGGTTTAAAATTAATTAAGGTAAGCGAACATTATCGTTGGTAGTGAGTGACCTATCGAACAAAGAGAGATTTAAATTAAGAGTGTATCCGTGTTTGTTTTCAACCATGCTTTAGAGGAGTGATCGGATTTTGAGTTTTGAAAATTGAAAAGAGCAATTAAACTACCAATAATCTAAGCAAGAACCAAATAAAAGCAATTAACAATTAAGATAATCAAATAAAGTATCAAGTAACCAAATTAAATGAGATGGATGAGAAACAATCTAAAAAAGAGCAAGGCTAACCACATTCAAGATCAAGGACACAACATGGATTGTTAAACTCAAATGGCAAATATCAATGATCATTGGAATAGAAGCAATCACAAATAATCCTCTGATTCCTAGGCCAAGGAAATTAGGTTCTAAACTCATTACAAGTTTTAAGCACATAAGATTGAATCTCACTATCAATTCCCTTAAGGTACTATGATAGCAAAATTAGTCTTCTCACTCAATTAATAAACCAAATATGATAAACCAATTAAGTGTTCTCACATGAATGTTCTAAGCATATAAAAATACTACTACATACTTCATACAATAACACACAAAATTCACATTATAACATGCTTCAATCAAACCCCTAATTATAATATTAGATTGGCCCTCCTAATACCATAAATAGAGAATTCAATCACACACATCATAATACAAATAAAGTAAATCAAAGATCAAGTAAGAAATTCCAAAATCATATCAATTAAACCATAAAAATTTCAACAAATCCATAGATCCCTAATCCATCAAGTGGCTAGCCTCACAAGAGGTCTAGCCAATAACAAACATCATCAAAACATCATTACAATACTTAACAACATCCATTGTTGCAATTAATACTAAGAAAATGCAAAGTAAAGGTGAGATCTCCCCTATATTGGAACTTGGTTTGAAACTCTCCTTCAAGATGCAATCCTTCCTTCTTGTGCCTCAACCTCCTTTAGAAATGTGATGAGTGAATGAAAGATATGAAGTTTCATGGGTGAAGGTGTGAAAAATGGTGATAAATGGTGGAAAATGAAGTGAAAAATGGATGGAGATAGTAGTGTGTGTGGAAAATGGTGTGGAGTGCGTGTCTTTCACGAAAATGGAGGTTAGGGTTGATTCTCCAATCCAACCTTCGAGAAAAAGCAGCCAAAATGGGAATAAAAACTGATTTTCTGGACAGGTGGCTATTTTCACAAAAATTCGACTGAATTTTTGTGAGTGTTGTCGAATTTTTTTACAATTCTGCAGAAAAATTCGACCGAATTTTTATGCTCATGGTCGAAGTTTTCTATCAGTGTGCTCAACCTCCGTTGCTCTGTTTTCCCCTATTTTTCATAAAAATTCACAAAAATTCGCCCGAATTTTTGTGCAAGGTCGAATTTTTGTGACAGTTTCGCCCTGCTTCACTGATTTGGCTCGTTCTCCCTCGTTTTAACTCCGAATTGAGATCCGCTTTTCCTTTATCTTTCTCTTCACTTATAAAATCTATTTATACCTGAAAATTACACAAAATAAACCAAAGTACCAATTCTCTAAATATTTATAAATGTCGCTCAATTTAAGGCACTTAATCATGGAAATCACATATTTATCATTTCAGAGCACAAATCTCCATATGAACATAAAACACACCAAAAGATATACAAGAAGAATAAATATAAAAGAAAATACATAATAAAAAACACTAAAATCTAGGTGAAAATTACACCAATCAACCCTCCAAACTTAAAGTGTTGCTCATCCTCGAGCAACAAAAATGAGAAAACGAGAGGGGGAATTTTCACATAGAGTAAAACCTAACGTACATAAGCAATAACACATCGATAGCAATAAGAACCACAACTTATGCTAAGTCATCCTACAAAATTAAACTTATAACATGCAAAAAATATTAGCAAGTTCAATCACAAGAGAATAAAGTGTAATATAGTCCCTTTTTGGTTCAAGCCTCACATCGGATATTAATTTTTACTCAACACTCTATAATTTAGGTAAAACAACACACATCAACTGATTAGTTTGACTCACTATAAGCTTGCTTGTGGATTATATTCACAATCCTCCAAAGTTTCAATCAATGATCAAAAAGGTCTTTAATTAGGGATGTAATGAGAGGCTCTTTGGTAGGGTAAGAAGAATATGGTTAATAATGACTAATCACGTGTAAGTAATCGAAGAGGTAGCTATTTTCTTCAACTTCTTCACTTTTCCTTCTTCCTTTCTTATCTTTGCAAATCTCAAGCACTATTCATTAACTTTCCTTGGATTGAGCTTCTTTTGATGCATGCTTCCTTCTTTTGACTTTTGTTTGCCTTGAGCATCTTGATGTTGCTTTGCTCATTCTCGAGTTTTAAGGTTGCATGTGCATTCTTGTTTTTGCTCTTTTCATCATTTTTCTTATTTGTTTACCATTTTCTTTTCTTCTTTTTCTATCTTATCAATCCTTTCTAGCCACCATCTCCTCAATTACTCACATAAAAGGGTAAATATATAAGGCTCATGTGGGTAATCAAGGCTTGTAATGTGCTGAATTCACAAGAAATAGACTTATAAGCTCAAAGTGGTTGACTAGGGATGATGTACAAGATAAGAAAATATATGGTAATGACTTCACATAACAAAGATGACCTTAAATCATGTCATTAATCTCCACTAATCGGGTTCGTTCCTATAGTCATTGAGCAAGTTCTGGCTTATCTAACACAACCGGTCCACTCATAAAATAAATTACCATGTATGCACGGTTGGGGCTCACAAGCTTATGCTTGGACCTTAAGAAACTTATTACACCACATTTATCTCAAAATTGAACAAGTTAAGCAAAACATGTCACAATTTGAAAGTGTAGAGATTCTTAATCATAAATTGTTATCACTTATGACAACAACATGTCATCACTCACATTCAAAAACGATTCACAACATCCCAAAAACAAACTACCAAACATCCCCAGACAAAAATAAAAATACACACAAAACATATAAGAAAGACACACCAAACAAGAAACATCACAAAAATAAAAAAATATAACATGAAAAAACAAGAATCACCACCATCAATAGAAAATGAAGCACACATTCATATCATCCATAATCAATTAAGCTCACAATCATCCCATCCTTGATTGAAAATGAAATCTTAGATTACGAAAGTAAACCTTCCACAAACATAACACATGAAGTAGCATACTAATCACATCAATCCAAATCAAAATCAAATCATGTCAAGCAATTAAAAGTGATAAGGTGTAGAGTACTCCCTCAATAGGCATTTGATAGTGGAAAGTGTTAGCTCCAAGCCCCATTCATGCTTCCAATACCCTTCATTCATGATCAAAAACTCATCAAATATCATTAGCTCAACAATTTCATTAAAAATATGGATTATCATGCACTTCAACACAACCAATCATGCCAAAATCATACTCAAACTCATGAATTTTTTTTTTTAAAATTGACCCAATTTTAAAAGAATCATACTCAAGTGGTGAGTCACACCACACACTCTCCCCCCAAAGTTAAATCGAAACAAGAGTTGAGAATTAAGTTTGCAAAAAGTGATGGGACTTACCTTTGTAGTTTCCATCAATGATCTACTTGTAGAGAAGAAAATGCATCCAACCGAATTGAGTTATGTCCACCACGCACTAGCCCCCCAAACTTACTCGAGACAAGAGTCGAGAATTAAGTTTGCAACAAGTGGTGCGACATTCCTACTCGAATCCATGAAGCACTTCTCTTTTCTTTAACATGATTTTTTCTCACAAGCAAATTCCACCTACAAGGCCAAAATACAAACAAAACATGAAAAGTAAAATAAAAGAAAAACCTACTAAGATGGGTTGCCTCCTATCTAGCGCTAAGTTTAACGTCTTCAAGTCGGACGCATTTAAGCTCTTAACAATCGAAAAAATCCAAGACCCCATCGGGCCGCATCTTCACTTTAAAAATTTCCTTTACAACCTTCTTATCCACACTTCTTGCTTCTTTACTACTTGAACTTGATTCATTGCCTCCTTCACGTACATTTTCAAATCATGGTAGTCCTTTATCAATCTTCCAATCAACATGAGACTTTCCCCCAAACTCGTTCCTCTTTGGAGAACAATTTCTTACAAATTCAAGTAAAAAATTAGTTAACTCTTCATCTTTTAAAATTTAATTTACCACTCGATCTTGATCATCCGGAGGCTTAATGGGTGGCTTTAAATGAATATCTCCCCCTTTTAAATCCTTGCTTGATAGCACCAATTTCACTTTCATTTGATCGGAGTATGAGTTCTTTCTTATTCATATCAAATTTTGCTCTCCCGGTCGCCAAAAATGGTCTTCCAAAAATCAATGGAATTAATGGACCTGCTTCTTTGTCTACTACCATAAAATCTACCGGAAAGACAAAATCCTCTATTTTCACAAGCATATCCTCCACAACTCCATGGGGCTTCATTATTGAACCATCCATTATTCCGATTTCCACATTCGTTTCCTTTAGCCACCCAATGCCAAGTTTCTCAAAAATTTCCAAAGGAATCACATTAATTCTCGAACCAAGATCACATATAGCATTCAAATATCCCCCATTTCCAATTTTACAAGTAAGCACAATTTTACCAGGGTCTTCAACTTTTAATGAAGCGTCAACTTCAACAATTTTATGATCTTGCTTCAACACCAAAGCTTTACCACAACTACTTTCATCATCAATTGAAGACAAAAATTCATTAATAATCCTCTCATCATCAAAAGACAAATCATCATCAATGGTAATTTCCTCCTCCACTTTTGATATAACTTTATCGAAAACTACTTCAACCTTTGAAACTATGCTTGTTGTTTCCACCAACCCTTTCTCCACCTTACTTTCCATATTGCACATGGTAACATACAAACATTGTTCCTTAGGATTAGTGACGGTGGTAGAAGGAAACTTACCCTTACGATGCATTTCACCTTGCTCAGTTGCCATTTGACTCACTTGTGTCTCTAATGCCTTAAACCTCCGATCATTCACTTCCTTTTCTTCCCTTCTTTCTTCTTTTTCCAATTTCCTCTCATCATGCTCATACTTCATAAGTTCAAACATCTTACTCATTTGATCTTCCTCCGTAGGTTTTCCTTCATCATTTGCAGCTTTCTCCCCCGGATTAATGCCCAGTGGAATAGAAAGAGCATTACCTTGATTTTCATACGACAAATTCTCATACCTACGGGGTTGATTGAAATTTCTTCCAAAATTACCTTGACCCCATCCTCCTTGCCTTTGTGGATAACCTCTTCCTTGGTGTCTAAAATTTCCTCCATAATTCCCTTGAAAGTTCCTTCCTTGCATGTAGGCAACTTCCTCGAGTGACATCTTGGGTTGTCCCCACAATTCTTGAAATCCCATGGTGGAGGGCATACCTTGGTGAGGCATTTGAGATGTAGGCAACTGAACATTTGAACTTGGAAACGGTTGACTCATGATGGGCATAGGCATAGGTCTTTTAGGCACTTGCAAATTAGCATTCATCCTCTTGAGTATCTCCGAGATAGCCTTTTCAGTGACATCTTCTTTCGGTGCTTTCACTTGTTTCATGCATACTTCCTCCATCTTTGCTATTATTTCCATCTCATACATCCTTGAAGAACGATCCAAAGGCCACTGCCCTGCATTCAAAGCAATTTCCTCACAAATAGCTATATCCCTCTCCAGTGTTTGCCCCAATATAGATCTTCCTGAAGAAGCATCAACAAGTATCCTCGAACCTCCATTCAATCCTGCATAGAAGAATCCTACTTGCTGATCGAGGGGGAACCCATGCTGTGGACACATCCGAAGCATCTCCTTAAAGCGATCCCATGCCTTACTAAAGGTTTCAAAAGGCAACTGCTTGAACTATATGATTAAACACTTCAGATGCAACATTTATGATGGTGGAAAGAACTTGTTCAAGAACCTCTGAGCTAACTCTCTCCATGTAGTGCAAGATACCGGAGGTATAGTATTGTATCAAGCCTTAGCTCGATCCCTTAGTGAGAAGGAAAATAGCTTCATCTTGATAACATCTTCACTCACTCTGTTGATTATGCAAGTACACTTGGTGGAAATTTACTTGTTGCATAGGCATCGAATTCACTTGAACACCTTGAGCATTTTCCACACCATGCTGGAAATTTTGTCCATTTCCCTCTTCAGCAACCCCATTGCCATTAACTTCTTCCAATTCATGATCCATCTCTTCCTCTGTTGGATGTAACAACTCTCTCATTCTTCTTCTTAGTGTAGCCTCTAACTCCAAATCCAAAGGCACGATAGATTGAGACCTTGAACGAGTGTGCATACACCTACAAGATTTACCAAGTTAGATCACAAAATAACTAAAATAAATGCAAATAAAAAGAAAGCATGTAAAAGTACTCCTAGTAAAGCTAATCAAACGCACACTCGTTACTCCCAAGATTTAATCTCTCCCGTCGCAACGGAGCCATGAACTTAGACTCAATTTTGGTTTAAAATTGATTAAGGTAAGCAAACCTTATCGTTTGTAGTAAGTGACCAAATTTAAATATCGAACAAAGGGAGATTTAAATCAAGAGTGTATCTGTGTTTGTTTTCAACCATGCTTTAGAGGAGTGATCGGATTTTGAGTTTTGAAAATTGAAAAGAGCAATTAAACTACCAATAATCTAAGCAAGAACCAAATAAAAGTAACTAACAATTAAGATGACCAAATAAAGTATCAAGTAATCAAATTAAATGAGATAGATGAGAAACAATCTAAAGAAGAGCAAGGCTAACCACATTCAAGATCAAGGACACAACATGACTTATTAAACTCAAATGGCAAATATCAATAATCATTGGAATAAAAGTAATCACAAATAATCCCCTAATCCCTAGGCCAATGAAATTAGGTTCTAAACTCATTACAAGTTTTAAGCACATAAGATTGAATCTCACTATCAATTCCCTTAAGTACTATGATAGCAAAATTAGTCTTCTCACTCAATTAATAACCAAATATGATAAACCAATTAAGTGTTCTCACATGAATGTTCTAAGCATATAAAGATGCTACGACATACTTCATACACTGACACACAAAATCTACATTATAACATGATTCAATCAAACCCCTAACCATAATATTGGATTGGCCCTCCTAATACCATAAATAGAGAATTCAACCACACACATCATAATATAAATAAAGTAAATCAAAGATCATGTAAGAAATTCCAAAATAACATCAATTAAACCATAAAAAATTCAACAAATCCATAGATCCCTAATCCATCAAGTGGCTAGCCTCACAAGAGGTCTAGCCAATAACAAACATCATCAAAACATCATTACAATGCTTAACAACATCCATTGTTGCAATTAATGCTAAGAAAATGCAAAGTAAAGGTGAAATCTCCCCTATATTGGAACTTGGTTTGAAACTCTTCATCAAAATGCAATCCTTCCTTCTTGTGCCTCAACCTCCTTTAGAAATGTGATGAGTGAATGAAAGATATGAAGTTTCATGAGTGAAAGTGTGAAAAATGGTGAAAAGTGGTGAAAAATGAAGTGAAAAATGGATGGAGATGGTAGTGTGTGTGGAAAATGGTGTGGATTGTGTGCCTTTCACGAAAATGGAAGCTAGGGTTGATTCTCCAATCCAACCTTCGAGAAAAAGCAGCCAAAATGGGAATAAAAACTAATTTTCTGGACATGTGGCCATTTTCACAAAAATTCGACCGAATTTTTGTTACTGTTGTCGAATTTTTCTACAAATTCGATCGATTATTTACTAGTATATTATTATACATATAAATATAATATATAAACTTTGAATTAAATACAACTATGTAAATATATAATTATCATATATATCTTATATATATTAATTATGAATACACTGCTATAAATAAGTTTTTTAAAGTATGAGTTGTTGCGACGTGGTTAATTATCGTATTTTTTTATTTTAATATATCATATATATAATCTTTCTACTTTTTATTTATTTATTATTATATTATTAATGTATATCTATAAATTAAATACCACCTTTAATTATATTTTTTAATTGGTTAGGAATAGGTAATTAAACCAATCAATAAAAATATATCCAAATTATTATTATTATTATTAAATTTTTTAATTATATATATATATATATATATATATAATCTTTCTACTTTTTATTTATTTGTTATTATATTATTAATGTATATCTATAAATTAAATACCACCTTTAATTATATTTTTTAATTAGTTAGGAATAGGTAATTTAATCAATCAATAAAAATATATCCAAATTATTATTATTATTATAATAATTATTGTTATTATATTATTATTATTCATGTATATCTTCAAATTAAACACCACCTTTAATCATATTTTTTTATTGGTTATGAATAGATATTATTATTTTTTATTTTAATATCACATATAATCTTTCTATTTTATTATTATTATATTACTAATATATATCTTTATATTTAGAATTAAAAATTAAAACTTAAAATTAGATAAATAAACCAATTAATAAAAATATATATTCAAAAATTTTGAGTATATCCTCATTATTAAATTATAATATGCATTTAATATTGGATTATCTAATTAATTTTCTTATAAAATATAACGCATCCACATATTATGCGGGAATATGTACTCGTATATATATATATATATATATATATATATATACACACACACACACACTAAAGGAGAGTTTAATTTTGATGAGGTGTCATCTCCACAATTTTTCTCAATTATTTTAATTATTAATTAATATAGATAATTACATATATTTATTTAAGATTTGAATATAGTTGTAATGAAATCAAAATTAATTATTAATTAAAATTTAATGTAGATAAATACATATTTTATTTAAATATTTGAATATAGATGTGATAAAATCAACATAAAATCTTATTTAAATTTTATTTTTGTTCCATAGAGATAATTTGATGAGGCGTCGTCTTTAAAATTTCTCGCTTATTATTAATACAAAATATTAAATTTATATTAGGATGATTTTGGGGGTGTGTTAATTGATTTTATTTTAAGGTATAGTAATTTACTTAATACATAGTATATTAATTTTGTTACATAGAGTAAATTTGATGAGGTGTGTATTTAAAATTTTTTACTTTTTTTAATTCATAATATTAAATTTATATTAGGGTGATTTTGGGGTGGGTTAATTGATTTATTTTAGAGTATAATGTACAGTTATTTTTTTAAAAGTTTTAATTATTAAATTTAATTTATTTGGCAGCGAAGATTAAACTAAAATGAGATACTAACTATCAAGTACACAACCTATGTAAAATAACTATTAGATACATACCAATTTAATCGTTACTCCTAACTCAAATTTTATAGGTGGAATCCCTATTTTGCCCAAATTCTGCATTTCCACGTAATAAGTTTTCACTCCCAATTAAAAACCAAATCCCACATTTTGCTAAAATTTCGCAACCCACGATTCAAATGGAACAGATGCATTTTCTGCAGAAGGCGATTACAAGCTCGATTTTTTGCTCGTGTCCCTAAATTTTAGGAATATTCTACCCTAATTCAAACATGATTGTTGTCGATTAGAGTGAGGTTTTGATCCCGACCGTCGTTAGTACAGAAAGTGAATTACCCATCGACCTGTTGAATCGAACAATCCCTTCGGAGACGCAGTCGATGTGCGCTTACAGGTTTGTATGGCATTAAATTTTTAGTGTGATTATGTGCTTCATTTCGTGTCAAATTCTATATAAATAATGCATTTTGTGAAACCCTTATTTGATGTAGTGAATTTGAGCCTTCTAATGTCGAGTGGGTTTTAGATATTTGTGTCTTTTTTATGTCATTGGTATTTTGAATTGACTAATTCATGTAACTGTGATACGTAATTTTGTACAGATTGCATTTAGAATTTGCTACATTTGATTCTGAGTATCAATGTTTCTGAAATTGGTACATCTAATTAGTATTTGGTTTTTAACATTTTGTTCAAATTGCATTCAGAACTTGTTCCTGGGATTTCATCCAATTCTAAATTGTGATTTGCTGTTACATTTTGTGCCTAATTTGTGAATGAGCTCTGCAAAGGGAATGGGTGTAAGTGTGTAGTAGTTAAGGAAGGATTCGTACAAACAGTAATTTTTGCATAATATGCATTCTCTGTTGATTATGCTTACTCTAGGTAATTTATTCATAATATGCATTAGCTGTTGATTATGCATAATCTATGTAAATTTTTGAACGAAATTTGAGTATTCATTAGTTCGTAGTAGTGCGTTTAGTTTGGATAATTATTTTGCATGTAGTGAAGAAGTTTGTGAGATGTGGAGTAATATAAAATTTTGCATTTATTTTGGGTTTTCATTTTGCATTTAGTGAAGAAGTTTGTGGGTAGTTGTTGAACGAAATTGAATACGGTTTGAAATTGTGAAGCTTGTAGGTTGTTTTCCTTCCATTGTGATGTGAAACTGTCAATGTTGAGCATCCTCAAAATCAAACGTTCGTTTCTGCAGTTTGTGAATATCTTTTGATATGAAGTTTGTGATTGTTTTTTTTTACATTATGTGCATTTTTGTAATGATATTTTTTGCACGAATTTTAAAATGAAGTAATGCACGAAGTAATGCATGTTATGCAGAGAGTAATATTTATTGTGGATTTTAAACAATTTGAAATATTGATTGTGGATGTAGGGATGGATTGTATTTTGTATTTTCTGCAAAATTTAGTAGAAGCATACTTTGAAATATTGAATTGTAGGGATAAGTTGAAATATTGATTGTGGATATGAATTGTGCCAAATTTTTGCATGAAGTTTGGATGTTCATCAGTTCAGAGTAAGGGATGAATTTTGAGATTATCATTATGAAATTTGCGTGAAATGGCGTGGGTATTTTGTAGGTTTTTTTATATTTGATTCACATAATTGATTTTGCATTTAGTGAAGTTTTACTTTTGGATTTGTGGATGCCCACAAATTATGCATTTTGCTACAAAGTTTGCTAATGATAGTGGATTTAGGGATGAAATTGCATGAAATGCATTTTCTGCAAATCTTATAGAAGGATCATTTGAAATATTGAATTGTAGGGATAATTTGAAATGTTGATTGTGGATATGTTGTGTTCAATTTTTACATGAAGTTTGGATGTACATCAGTTCGGAGTAGGGCATGAATTTTGGGATCATCCTTATGAAATTGGCGTGATTTGGCGTGGGTAGTTTGTAAGTTTTTGCATTTGATGCACATTATTGATTTTGCATTTAATGAATATTTAATTTTGGATGTGTGAATGGCTTGTTTCTGCAAATTATGCATTTTGCAATTATGCATTTTGCTGCAAAAGTTTGATAATGATTGTGGATTAGTGATGAAATTGCATGAAATGCATGAAATAATTGTTTCTGCAAATTATGCATTTTGCTGCAAAGTTTGCTTATGATTGTGGATTTACGGATGAATTTATATAAAATGCATTTTCTGCAAAACTTATTAGAAGGTTCATTTGAAATATTGAATTGTAAGGATAATTTAAAATATTGATTGTGGATATAAATTGTGTCTAATTTTTACATGAAGTTTGGATGTAAATCAGTTGGAGTAGGGCACGAATTTTGGGATTATCATTATGAAATTAGCGTGAATTGGCATGGGTAGATTGTAATTTTTTTTCATTTGATGCACTAATTAATTTTGCATTTAGTGAAATTTTAATTTTGGATTTATGAATGGTTTGTTTCTGCAAATTATGCATTTTACTGCAAAAGTTTGATAATAATTTTGGATACAGTGATGAAATTGCATGAAATGCATAAAATGATAATTTTTGAAAATTATGCACTTTGCTGCTAAGTTTGCTTTTGACTGGATTTATAGATGAATTTGCATGAAATGCATTTTCTGCAAATCTTTTAGAAGTTTCATTTGAAATATTGAATTGTAGGGATAATTTGAAATATTGATTGTGGATATAAATTGTGTCTAATTTTTGCATGAAGTTTGGATGTACATCAGTTCAGTGTAGGGCATGAAATTTGGGATTATCATTATGAAATGGCATGAATTGGCATGGGTAGTTTGTAGGCTTTTTGCATTTGATGCACTAATTGATTTTGCATTTAGTGAAAATTTAATTTTGGGTTTATGGATGGCTTGTTTCTGCAAATTATGCATTTCGCATACTTTGCATTATGAAGGCAGCAGTAGGAAAAAGAAATGCAGAGGCTTCAAGCTGAGCAACGAGCAGCAATGGAGGCTACCGAAGAACTACACAGGAAGAAAGTTGCTGAGGAGCGAGTAGATGAAAAGGAAGAGGATGTTAATTATGATCCCATGGCAAATGGGTGAAGCTAAGTTTTTGAAGCAGAATGCAAGTTTCTAGTTTGGATGGAGATGGGTTTACATGTACTTCCTACCCTCAACAATGAAGTAGTTTTGTTGTATATGTTTAACTATTGAGATGTGTGTTGTGTGCTCTAACCGAGGAAGCATGAGAAAAATGTAATAGAAGCTAGTCCCATATATTTGTAGAGTCATCGAGCATTTCTAGTGGCCAAAACTTTGTAGACAGAAATTTTTGATGTATTGAATCATTTTGTGGTTTTCTTTCCTCTTTTTATTTAGTAATTTGGTGAACTAGAATCCAAATTATATTTAATCTCTTTCCTCTTACACTCTCTGTTTAAATTTAACCAATGGAATCAAGTATATTTTTTATTAGAAATGATAAAGATGCATAAAGGCATGCTTCAAGTATTAGACTCTGGGTTATAACTTCATTTTAGAACCCTCATTGAAGAAAATATTAATTCCCCGTTAGAATTTCCTTTTTTTTTTCTTAAAACAAAAAGCCTTAAGAGAAAGGTGATCCACCAAAGTTTACAAGTTCAAAAGCTACATACAACCATAACACTTTCAATTGCACGAAATGCAATCAAAAGTTTACAATTTTGATTGCACTTTGCAAAGTTCACAAGTTCAAATGCTACATACAACCATAACATTTTCCAAAGTTTACAATTTTGATTTCATGAAATGCAAATATGCATCAGCCTTAGTACTCGACAGATAGTAGCAACTTGGAAACACGAGTTTGAATGTAGGATTATTTCTACACAGATTTGCACAAGCGTGCATATTCCAAGGGGACGCAGTTGCATTTGGCACAACAGATTATGCAATATTTCAGGCATCTGTCCTGCATCTCTGCTCCATAGCACTGCGCCTTACATCTTTCCCATAGTAATCTGCAATATCAAGGAGATGGCAGCATAAAAATACAAGATAAAAAACAATTTCATCCAAGTAAATCCATAATGAATTTGTTTGGTTTGGAAGTGCTTAAAGTACTATGCCACGAAATAACACCAATATATACTTAAGCAATCATTCAGACAGTTTCAAAACTCATAATCATCATCTAGCATCAATACGAAAATCCGTTTTACATTCCATAAGTTCAAAAGTATATTTAGAACAACAATAGAGTACAAGAACTTAGTCGATTAATTGAGTTCAAATCCAATAAGTAAAAGTCTCGATGACCAATAACATCTTGTACAAATTATTTGAGAAGATGACACCCAAAAAGAAACTGATTGTTAATTGTTCTTAGTCTCATTTTTGGTATCAAAATGAATTAGAGTAAGAGACTCCATCGTTGTTGTACACGTGTGACTAAGTAACAAAATTTATAAGTACATCGTCCCAAGGGAAAGTAAACTCATAGTTGTATCCGGATTTGTCATTGATTGTGCTTTGTAAGAGTGACAAGATTAAAGGTTTGGTTTTTATACTACTTATTATTCTAATCAATTAACTAAGAAATCAATTAACAACTAATTGTATCAAATATCAAATGCGAAACTAAATGAAATGGAATGGATAGATTGTACTTAAGAAGTGAGCAAGGCTAATCATACTCATGATTAAGAAACTAGCTAGATATGCATGACTCTTAATATTGAACTTCATTAACAATGGACTAAAAGCAATCACGTTTTTACCCCTAATCCCTTTGGTCAAGGCAATTAGGTTCTCGACTCTTTGACAAGTCTAAATCTCCTAGTATTGTTCTTACTTTCAATTCCCTTAAGGTACTATGATCATAACTTTGGTTCTTTTCACTCAATTTCTTAAGTGTCCCTTATGAATGTTCTAAGTATAAGAAGGGTATGACTTACCTCCCCTCACACTAACATGCATGCTCATCTTAATATATGATTCAATTAAACCACTAATAATTTTATTGGAATGGTCATCCTAACACTATGAATAGAGAATTTAATCACACAAGTATTGAAATGAAATATGATTCATTAATCATAAAAGGAAGTCCAAAATTAACTCAATTCAACATCTCAACTTCTACATATCTAGCATTCTTCTCAACCAATCACATGATTAGCCCTACTATAAGACTAGCCACTATACATCATGTTCAAATCAATACATTCATTGGCTTGGTCCATTTGAGCCAAAATATGAAGAAAAATAACAATTGAAAAGTATATCGTCATCCCTTTTATGAAGGTGACCTTCCTTCTCTCCAACATTATAAAACCTTTAACCAAAGATGATTTCCTCTTCTTAGAGTGATGGTAGGATGAATTGATGGATGGATTTTTGAAGATCAAGTGGATTTGATGGATTAAAGGTATAGAGATGAATCAAATGGAGTTAGTGTGTGAAAATGTGGTGTAAAATGTGTGTAACTGCTCTAATTCTATGATCTCCCTGAATTTTGCACTTCAAGTGGGTTTTTATACCCCTTGTTACCCCCTGCAATCTTCTAAAACCTTCTCAACTGATCACTGGATTCTGCACCTACACGGGTCGTGTAGTGCACACACAGTTCGGCGTGTTCTGTGCGTTCCCGGACACGGCTCGTGTAGCAGCGCATGGCCTCTTCCATGAGCGTGTAACATTTTCTGATGATTGCGCATGGCCTTCTCGAACAGGCCCGTGTTCCGTACACGGGGAGTGTGCTGGCGCACGACTCATGCACCGAAACACGGCCTTCTTCTGGGTGTGTCCTACGTTCTGATGCTTGAACACGGCCACCTCGGATAGACCCGTGTTCTGCACACGGGGCGTGTTCAAGTGTGCCATGTTCTTCCTTTTCCATTTTGCTCTCGATTCCGGTTACTCCATTTTTTGATCTATTTTACACATATTTAAGCTCATTTACACATTTTTATTAATCCATACCACATTTCTCCTAATTACATAAAACTCCACCAAAAGTTACACAAATACGGATGAAAATATCCGAAAATCCACATACAAAGACACTAAAATCTAGGTGAAAATTACAACGATCAACCCCCCAAACTTAAAGTGTTGTTCATCCTCGAACAATGAAAAATGATAAATAAGAGAAATAATTTTCACCTAAAAAAATACCTAACAAACATAAACCACAACACGTCACAAGTAATAAAGACTACAAAATCATATTAAGTATTCCTATATCATCAAACTCATAACATAAATTAACAAGTTCAATCTCAAGACGACAAAAGAGTAATCAAATTCCTTTCAATCCAAGCCTCTTATAGGATATCACCTTCAATCAACACTCTATGAAGTAGGGTTTAAACAACACTCATCAACCGATTAGAACCGATGCACCATAGGCTTGCTTATGGACTATTTTCACAAGCCACCCTAATTTCAATAAGTGATCAAATAAGTCTTTATCTTTGGATGTAATGTTTAGGCTCTTTGGTAGGGTAGGAAAATTTTAGATCAAAATGACTATACATGTGTAGATGATCAAAGAGATGATTCTTCTCTCCAACATCTTCACTTTCTAATCTCCTCCCTTTTCAAACTTTCATAAACACTAAACATCAACATACCATGGATTCATTGAGCTTCTTTTAACTTGCATACTTTCTTTCTTTGACTTTTGAATTTCCTTGAGCATGTTTATATAATTTTGCTCCTTTTTTCCTTTTGTTGAAGTTGCATATGCTTTTAGGTCTAGCTCTTTCATCATTTTCTTGATTCACCTTTTCCTTCATTTTCTTGCATATTATCACCATCAACTCTTGTAAACCATCATCTCCTCAATCACCCACACATAGGTTATATATAAGGCTTAAGTGAGTTTTCAAGGCTTGTATTATGCTCAAATCACAAAGAATCGGCTTATAAGCTCAAAATGGTTAACTAGGGATGATGTTTGGGTAAGGAGTTTTATGGCTATGACTTTACTTAGTAAGGATGGCCTAAGATCATATCACAAATTTCAATCATTCGGGCTTCATTCCTGTAGTCAATGAGCAAATTCTAGTTTGTCTAAGTTCAACCAGTCCTCTCATCAAGAATTAACCATGGAGGCACGGTTGAGGCTCAACTCTCACATGCTTTTACTTGGACCAAGAAGAAACATAATTACCCTTCATACTTCTCAAAATTGAACAAATTATGTAATCCATGTCACAATTTTGACTAGTACAAATCCTTAACATGCTTGCCATCACATATCACAAACAATGCATCATAGTTTATATTCAAAAATATTTAACACCTTCCCAAAACATATCACCAAACCAACATATACAAGAATAAAAATACAAACATAACACATAAGAAAAGACTCACCAAACTATAAACATAACAAAAGCACATAACATTCATGACCAAAATCATCCATCATAATAAATTAAAGTACATCAATTCATCATCCATAACAAGTAAGCTCAAATTCACTTCACATCCAAATTATGAAAAACAAACTAAAATACAAAAATAACAAAAAATAAATCGCTAAAACTGAAATTAAATCTCAAAGTGAACCTCCTAAATACAAAATAATTAAAGTACAATCTAATCCAAATCTAAAAACTCAAATCAAGTCTAACATTTTCAAATGATCTTCTAGAAGTGCTAAGCACTAAAATAACTTCCTTCATGGCTCCGGAGGTGGAGGTGGATTGTAGGCATTCCATGGTATGTAAGCACGAGGCGATGCTGGAAATTAAAAGTTGAATATCATCGTCATCATCTCTTCCATGTTGTTGGAGTGCACCCGAGACTGCTCCTCGTAGTACTCCCAACAACGCTGTCCAACTCGAAGTTCTTTAAAATGCATCCCATGCTCCTGCTGTACCTCTCGGATCTCCCACATCTGTGCTCCATACATCTACTGTACATGCCTCATATCTCTCACTTCATCTATCATGTAGTTCTGTCGATCATTTCCATGTTCGGGGCCCATTTGCTGTTGCACTTCCTCCTCAAACTATGGTGGCTCAGGGGCTTACTCATCGAACTCCACCTGATTATGTGGTGGCTCCTCCTCATCTCCTTCCAAAGGTACTGGCTCCGCTCTCAGATTGGCTAGCTCGCGGTTCTCTTCAACTCTCATTTGTCGGAGAACCTCTTCCACTTCCTCTCTGTTTCTTCTGAAGAATGCTCTCACAACCCTAGAGTGATTAGCACTAGCCATTGCCAAATTAGCAAACCTCCTTCAAGTGTACACTGTAGTGAGTTCTGGAGCTGGCAAAGGTAATAGAGCCCCTTTTTCTTGCCTTAAGCAATATTGGTTTGCAATCAAAGATAAAAAATCCATTCTCATCAATTGATGGTAATTCAACCCTTCACTCACCTTTCTGTTTTCCATTCCTGCAAGATTTACTCCCAATCCTTGAGCTATCATAGTAATCATACTTCCAAACATCAATCCTTGAAAAGTTTGTCTTTTAGCAACTCTCTCCGCATGTTGCGCAAAATGTGTTGCAACGTTCAGTGGTAGCTCATTATATATGCAGTACATGATATATAGCTGTTTTTCTCACTTTCAAATCTCCCCAAGATAGTGTTCGAGATGATCTTCTCTAAGTATCTCATGATCGGATTCCTTATTGCAGTTCCTTTCGAGGCATTGTGAACGTATCCTGCTTGCTCTGTCCCATCATTTACCAAACTCTTCCACCATTCTTGCTGATTAAAGCCCCCGCCTGAATAAAAGGTTCAATCACCCTCACATGGTAGGCATCCAAAGAATTGATTCAAGATGTGTAGAGGAATCTCCCTTCTCATCATGTTATCCAGCTAAAATGTAACCGAAATGGGAAACTTATTTCTATCTTTCTTCACTTGAAATGTACTTATGAACTCAACAGTTAGATGATAGTAAGTAAGAGGCCTTTTATCGAAGAACTCTTCCATCTGTGCAAACCTAAACAACTTCCTCAAGTCTTCTTCTATTCCTAGCCCTTCCATTGTTTTTGTGTCTTGGAATCGGGTTGGCTTAATCTTGGGGGCGAGTGTTTGCAAACGGAGCACATACTTTCCCCAATCCTCTTCAAATTCTACCCCAAAGTATTTTGGATGGATCTCATCTTCCATTAATTTAGCATCAAGATTTGCTAGTTCCCCAGGATTGGTAACGATGATGAAGTCTTCATTCTTTGGTCTTACACTCATCTCGGCCATCTACAATTTACAACAATGCTCAAGTTACATTCAATTTCATTATTAGACATGTGTAATGCATTAACATTGCATATTCATATGATTTTAGGTTCAACCATCACCTAAAATATTACACTATCAATTCTTCCAATCATCTATGAGCTTACTCCTCAATTCATATCATGTTTGCACATATTTTTCTCATATAAGTCTTCAATTAAACTATCACTCCTCAAAATGCTAATATGACTTCAAAATTCACTAAATTATCACTTAGGCATTTCATCGAACACTTGGCATGCACAACAATTCAATTTATTTTCAAAGTAAAATTCAAATAGCCTCATGCCCAAATCCTCAATACCTAAGACTATCTCATGTAGATTTTATCATCACACAAACATTCCAAATCAATGTGCCATATTAAAATCACTCAACCTATCCAAACTCAAAAAATTCCCAAATTTCATCTCATGAACCCTAATTTCACTTTAATTCAACAATTAAATTGGCACATGTATGTCTATAAATCAAAAACACATCCCATACTCACTATAACACAAGACCCATGCATCACTTTGCTCAATTTCTATCAAAGTTTCAAAGAATTCGAAAGTTAGGGCTCATAGAGTTCATACCTTTAATTTTAGAATAGGAGAAGTGTTTTTGGTGTAGAAGATTGACAAACCTGCTCTCACTCACTCAAACTAACCTGAATTATGGGTGTTTATGGATGAATCCTACTGATATGGTGTATTCGGAGTGGAGGGCATGTGTGGAGGCGAGTACGGAATGAACAAGAGTGTTTTGAAATAGGGTTTTTAATTCTGACTCTGAACAGAACACGGCTCGTGTTCCGTACACGCCCTCAGTCATGGGCGTGTAGCGTCTTCTGGTGCTTGCACACGGCCCGTGCTTCTGCCTTCTGTATGGTTCGAGTGCGGAGCTTGCTCTTGACTCTGGGCGAGTATCATCTTCTGATGTCAGTACACGGTCAATCCTTACAGGGCCGTGTACTGAACATGGCTCGTGTAGCCTATTACCCTATTTCCCAAATTTCAAACTTCACACCTCATTTTGCCTTGTTTTTTCACTTCTCATACACCCTATTCGTGCTCAAAAATACCTCAAAGCATTAACACCACAATTATGATCAAATAACGGACTATCATGTACTTTAACACCACCAAACTTACCAAAACGATCCTAACTCATGAGAAAAAGTTCAAAATTGACCCATTTTGCCACAAGACAATCTAAACACACATGATATATCAAGCATATGCAAGTGGTGAGTCACACCACGCACTATCCTCCAAACTTAAATCGAAACAAGTTGAGAATTAAGTTTGCAAAAAGTGATGTGACTTACCCTTGTAGTTTTCACCAATAATCTTCATGAAATTACCTTGTAATGATGTATCTGCACTTTCAAAATCCAAGTATGACCACCACATACCCCCCAAACTTAAATTAATACAAGTGTTAAAATTTAAGTTTGTAATGAGTGGTGTAGCATACATCTTCATTCTAACTTTAGCACCCTTGTCTTTTATCATATGCACTTTTCTCCATGAGCTTCACCACCTACATACCAAATCTATAAGAAAACAATCAAAAACAAAAATAAAAGAAAATCTAATCTACCAAATAATCAAAGAGTTTCAAGAAGAGAGGGTATCCACATACAATATCTACTTTTGAGAAGGAGATAGATAATGTTTCACCCGATGACCATTTATCACAAACTCATTATTGGGACTCTTAAACTTCAATGTATTTCCACTCAACACCTCAAGAACTTCATAGGGCCCCATTCATTTAGACTTAAGCTTTCCTGGGAACAACTTAAACCTTGAATTGAATACAAGAACTTTGTCCCCGGGAGCAAACATCTTTTCCTTCACTTTAGCATCATGCCATCTTTTCATATTTTCTTTGTAGACGATGGAATTATCAAATGTTCTTCCTCTAAACTCCTCAAGCTCCACCAATTTCAACAACCTAGCTTTGCCACTCTCCCCTTCATCCATATTAAGGCGTTTAATCGCCCACAAAGCACGGTGCTCCAATTCTACGAGAAGATGACAAGCCATACCATAAACCAATTGATATGGTGACACACCAAGGATGGTCTTAAAAGTCGTTCGATATGCCCATAAGGCATCGTCAAGCTTCTCCGACCAATCCTTCCTCCCCCCATTGATTGTCTTTTCCAAAACTAACTTGATTTGACGGTTTGAAACCTCCACCAATCTATTTACTTGAGGGTAGTAAGGTGTAGCCACACGATGTTTCACTCCATATCTCTTCAACAATCCTTCCATCAACTTATTTACAAAATGAGATCCTCCATCACTCACTAATGCCCGTGGAACCCCAAACTATCAAAAATATTATTCTTCAAGAACTTTTAAACAATCAAATCATCATTTGTCTTAGTAGGGATTGCCTCCACCCACTTTGACACATAATCCACAGCTAGCAAGATATACATATATCCTTGAGACGAGGGAAATGGTCCCATGAAATCTATACCTCATACATAAAAAATCTCCACATCAATTTTTAAGCTCATGGGCATCTCATCTTTCTTACCTATTCCCCCCACTCTTTGGCATCTATCACACTTAGCACAAACTACTTTGCATCTTTAAATAGTGTAGGCTAATAGAAACCTGATTGTAAAATCTTAGCCCCCGTCTTTTGATAACCAAAGTGGCCCCCACACAAAGACAAATGACATAGCTCAAGAATTCCCAAAACTTCTTCATTAGCTACACACCATCTTATTACTCCATCATTGCAAATTTTAAACAAATAGGGCTCATCCCACAAGTATTTCTTTTCTTCCACATAAAACCTTTTTACTTTGTACTTATTTAGCAACGTGGGCTTGATTCTACACACAAGAAAGTTGACATAATTGATATACCAAGGAGGTATATTCACCATGAGATTACACACTTGCTCAACTTCAACTTGAAGAATTTCCTCATCCGGGAACTCATCCCCAATCGGCTTCATGTCTTCATTCTCTCCTCCATTTTCCAACCTAGACAAATGATCCGCGGTCACATTCTCCACACCTTTCTTATCTTTGATTACCACATCAAATTCCTGCAAAAGCAACACCCAACGGATTAAACGTGGTTTAGCATCTTTCTTACTCATTAAGTACTTTATGGCCGCATGATCCGTGTAGACAATAGTTTGCGTGCCAATCAAGTATGGCCGAAACTTCTCAAAAGGATAGGCTAAGAATTCTTTCTCCGTTGTGGTGTAATTAACTTGGCGTGAATTCATGTCTTTGAGGTGTAATAGATGGCTCTAAACTTTTTCTCCCTTGTTTGCCCCAACACCACTCCTACGGATTAATCACTAGTATCACAGTGTAATTCAAATTGTAGGCTCCAATCCGGGGTAACGAGTATTGGAGAGGAAGTTAGAGCATCCTTGAGCACTTGAAATGAGACACGACATTCATCATTGAAGTTAAATGGACAATATTTTTCAAGTAGTTTACAAAGAGGTTTGGCAATTTTCGAAAAATCCTTAATGAAGCGTCTATAAAAGCCCGCATGACCTAAGAATGATCTCACCCCCTTCTCACTAGTAGGAGGGGAAAGACGTTCTATGGCTACCACTTTGGCCCTATCCACTTTTAAACCATGTTAGGAAATGTGATGTCCCAAGTCTATCACATCGGTCACTATAAAGTGCCATTTTTTCCAATTTAGCACAAGATTTAATTCTTCATATCTCTGCAACACAATTGTAAGGTTAGTTAAGCAAATATCATAAGAGGCCCATACATGGAAAAATCGTCCATAAACACCTCCATAATATTTTCAATTAAACCATCAAAGATAGACAACATACAACGCTGGAAAGTGGCAGGGGTATTACATAGACCAAAAGGCATCATTCTGAATGCAAATGTACCATATGAACATATGAATGTTGTCTTCTCTTAGTCTTCCAGGCAATCAATATTTGATTATACCTGGAATATCCATTGAGAAAACAATAGTACTCATGACCCACAAGTCTATCCAACATTTGGTCTATGAATGGCAATGGAAAATTATCTTTACGAGTATTCTCATTCAACTTACGATAATCAACACACACTTTCCAACCCGTGATAGTTCGGGTAGCACTGTTTCATTCGTATCCGATCGAACAATTGTCATGCCACCCTTTTTTGCCACTACATGTAAAGGACTCACGTATGGACTATCACTAATTGGAAAGATAATTCCCGCATGAAGCCATTTTAACACCTCTTTTCTCACCACTTCTTACATTATAGGATTTAATCTACGTTGGTTTTGCACACATGACTTCTCATCATCACTCAAATGAATCTTATGCATACACAAAGATGGACTTATACCTTTCAAGTCTTTTATACTCCACCCAATAGAAGATTTATGCTCTCTCAAAACTCTTAACGACTTTTCTAATTCTAAATCATTAAGGGAAGAAGATACAATTACCGGATACGTCTCATTCTCTTCCAAGTAAGCATGCTTCAAATGCTTCAACTCTACCTTCTTCTTCTTTTACACTTCTTCTTTTGGTTTCTCATCAAGTTTCTTCACTTTTGCTTCCTTTGCTTCCTCACTTGTGAGTTCCCTACAAGCATTCAAACAATGCAATTCATCAATTATTTTATCATTTTCTAAACAAAAAGAAGAGTTAGATTTTATAGAGTCAAAAGAGTAAGAGTGGCTTATGATAATTTCCTACGGATTCTTGGAGTGAAGATGATACATATGCTCTTCAACAATGTTGTCCACAACTTCCAATCTTCTACATTCATCATTCTTCCTAGGATACCTCATAGCCTCTCTTAATGAGAATATCACCTCTTCCTCATTCACCCTTAAGGTTAGCTCCCCTTTCTCCACATCTATCAATATTTTTCCTGTGGCAAGAAATGGTCGACCAAGTATCAACTGTACATTAGCATCTTCATCCATATCAAGTACCACAAAGTCTACGGGAAACACAAACTTGCCCACTTTGATTAAAACATCTTCCACAATTCCTTTTGGGTGTGTCAACGAACGGTCGGCTAATTGAAGTGTGACTAACGTCGGTTTGACCTCACCAATGCCCAACTTCTTAAAAATTGACAAAGGCATCAAGTTAATGCTTTCCCCTAAGTCACATAACGCTTTGTAGTTCTCATGTTCTCCCATCTCACATGGAATCATGAAACTCCCTGGATTTTTCAATTTAGGGGAAGTTTCTTTTGTATGATGGCACTACACTCCTCCATCAAATTCACCATTTCAAACTCACCCAAGCTTCTTTTCTTTGACAAGATATCTTTAAAAAACTTGGAGTAATTGGGCATTTGGAGCAAAGCATCGGCAAATTTAATATTTATATGTATTTTCTTCAACATCTCAACAAATTTGGCAAATTTCTTTTCTAGTCCCTTTTTCAAGCATCTTTGTGGAAACAAAATTGCAATGGGTAACTTTGGTATCCCCCATTCGAAGTTTTCTTTCCTCTCTTTACGTTTGGCTTCTCTGCATCTTTTTCATTTTTTCGGAGACTTAACTTTTTCCTCTTTAAGTGTTGGGGTACTTTCATCTTTTTCAACAATCTCAACTTCTTTCTCTTTCCCTTCTTCATCCATTCTTGCCATAGGCTCAAGTTCACATTCTACTTCCTCTACTTCCATCGGCATCGAAGGCCCTTCGTACTTTGTTCCACTACAAAGTTCAATAGCCTTACATTGCTCTTTAGGATTAGTAATGGTTGTAGATGGAAACTTCACTTGACGATGAACATCCCCCTTTTCACTTGCCATTTGGCTCATTTGTGATTCCAATGCTTTAAATCTCTTATCAATCACTTCATCTCTTTGCTTCATATAGTCAAACATCTTAGTCATTTGATCCTCCATTGTAGACTTCCCTTCACCATTTGGAGCTTTCTCCCCCGGATTAATGCCCGGTGGAAGAGTAAGGGCATTCCTTTGATTTTCATATGACAAATTCTCATACCTATGGGGTTGGTTAAAATTTCTTTGAAAATTACCTTGTCCACATCCTCCTTGCCTTTGTTGATATCCTCCTCCGTGATTACCAAAACCTCCATCATAGTTCCCTTGAAAGTTCCTCCCTTGCATGTAGGTAACTTCCTCAAGTGATATTTCCAGTGGGTACCGAGTATCTTGACATCCAAAATTAAGAGACATACCTTGTTGAGGCATAGTGTAGGTATTTGACCACTTTGAGAAGATTGACCCATATTAGGCATAGACACGCCTTATTGAGGATTCGACAACACTTGTTGATAAATCAAAGATAAAGGCACATCTTATGGAGGATTCAGAAGCATTTGTTGATTCACCATAGGTATAGAGTTTGGAGACACTTGCAAATTAGCATTCATCCTCTTAAGTATCTCTGTGATTGCCTTGTCAGTCATATCTTCCTTAGGCACCTCCACCTTTTTCACTTGTTGCAAGCACACTTCTTCCATCTTAGCTATTCTATTCCTTTCATACATACCCACAACTCTATCCATAGGCTATTGACCCATATTTAAAGCAATCTCTTCACATATAGCAATCGCTCTTTTCGGAGTTTGCCTCAATATAGGGCCTCCTGACAAAGCATCAACAAGCATTCGTTCACTCCCATTCAATCCAGCATAGAAAAATCCTACTTGTTTATCTTTGGAGAATCCATGTTGTGGACACCTCCTTAGAATCTCTTTGAATCGGTCCCATGCTTCACTAAATATCTCAAGCAGCATTTGCTTGAATTGAAAGATTTGCCCTTTGAGATGCAACATCTTTGAAGGGGGAAAATATTTGCTCAAGAATCTTTGTGCTAACTCTCTCCACGTGGTATAGGATCCCAGCGGTATAGTATGATACCAAGCTTTAGCTCTCTCTCTCAATGAAAAAGAGAAAAACTTCATTTTCACAATATCCTCACTTACCCCATTTATCTTAATTGTGTTGGCTAACTCCGTGAATTGGGATAAGTGAGCATTTTAATCCTCCATTGCACCACCACCAAACTAATTTGCTTGTACCATATTAATCAACCCTGTCTTTATCTCGAAGTTGTTCACATTCAATGGTGGTCTCATTCCATAATTCCTATATTGCGGTTGGAAGTGGTCACGGATATTCATCCTCGCTCCATTGTGTCCATTACCATGGGCTGATTTTGCACCATCGGAGGATTATTCCTTGCTTCTTGTTGTTCCATCAAATGTTAAATAACCGCTTGCAATTGTTGATTGTGCAAGTGAACTTGTTGAGCATTATCTTGTGGCACAAACTCCGGATTCACATGTCCTCCTCTAACATTATCATCCCTTATTGAAAATTTCTCAAATTATCTTCTTCATCAACTATATTTGCATTATCCATTACGTTTTCCATAACTCCTCCGTAGGATCTAACACTCCTCTTCTTTGTCTTCTTAAGGTAGCTTCTAATTTCAAGTTCAAAGGTTCAACGGATTGAGACCTAGAACGAGTTTGCATGTACCTACAAGAATTTTCAAATTAGCTCACCAAATGACCAAGACAAGTAAACAAATAAAAGAAATACTCTTATCAAAACTAATCAAATTCAAACTCATTACAACCAAAAGTTTAATATTTCCCCGACAAGCGGCGCCATGTTCTTAGTCTCAATTTTTGGTATCAAAATGAATTAGAGTAAGAGACTCTATCGTTGTTGTACACGTGTGACCAAGTAATAAAATTTATAATTATATCGTCCCAAGGGAAAATAAACTCATAGTTGTATCCCGATTTGTCATTGATTGTGCTTTGTAAGAGTGACAAGATTGAATGTTTGGTTTTTATACTACTTATTATTCTAATCAATTAACTAAAAAATCAATTAACAACTAATTGTATCAAATATCAAACGCGAAACTAAGTGAAATGGAATGGATAGATTGTACTTAAGAAGAGAGCAAGGCTAATCATACTCATGATTAAAAAACTAGTAGATATGCATGGCTTTTAATATTGAACTTCATTAATTATCAACTAAAAGCAATCACATTTTTACCCATAATCCCTTTGGCCAAGGCAATTAGGTTCATGACTTTTTGACAAGTCTAAATCTCCTAGGATTGTTCTTACTCTCAATTCCCTTAAGGTACTATGATCATAAGTTTGGTTCTTTTCACTCAATTTCTTAAGTGTCCCCTATGAATGTTCTAAGTATAAGAAGGGTATGACTTATCTCCCCTCACACTAACATGCATGCACATCTTAATATATGATTCAATTAAACCACTAATCATTTTATTGGAATAGTCATCCTAACACTATGAATATAGAATTTAATTACACAAGTATTGAAATGAAACATGATTCATTAATCATGAAAGGAAGTCCAAAATTAACTCAATTCAATATCTCAACTCCTACATATCTAGCATTCTTCTCAACCAATCACATGATTAGCCTACTATAGGACTAGCCACTATACATCATATTCAAATCAATACATTCATTGGCTTGCTTCATTTGAGCCAAAATATGAAGAAAAATAATAATTGAAATGTAGATCGACTTCCCTTTTGTGAAGGTGGCCTTCTATCTCTCCAACATTATAAAACTTCAATCAAAGATGATTTCCTCTTCTTAGAGTGATGGAAGGATGAGTTGATGGATGGATTTTTGAAGATCAAGTGGATTTGATGGATTAAAGGTATGAAGATGAATCAAATGGAGTTAGTGTGTGAAAATATGGTGTAAAAATATGTGTAACTGCTCTAATTCTATGATCTCCCTGAATTTCGCACTTCAAGTGGGTTTTTATACCCCTTGTTACCCCCTGGAATCTTCTAGAACCTTCTCAACTTATCACTGGATTCTGTACCTACACGGGTCGTGTAGCAGCACACGGCTCATGTAGTGCACACATAGTTCGGCGTGTTCTGTGCATTCTCGAACATGGCTCGTGTAGCAGTGCACGACCTCTCCCATGGGCGTGTAGCATTTTCTGATGACTGGGCATGGCCTTCTCGAACTGGCTCGTGTTCCGCACACGAGGTGTGTGTTGGCACACGACTCGTGCGCCGGAACACGGCCTTCTCCTGGGCGTGTCCTACGTTCTGATGCTCGAACATGGCCACCTTGGACAAGCCCATTTTTCGCACACGGGGCGTGTCCGAGCGTGCGCTGTTCTTCCTTCTCCGTTTTGCTCTTGTTTTCATTTTTCTCCATTTTTGACCTGTTTTACACATATTTAAGCTCATTTACACATTTTTATCAATCTATACTACATTTCTCCTAATTAAATAAAACTCCACCAAAAGTTACACAAATACGGATGAAAACATCCTAAAATTCACAAATAAAGACACTAAAATTTAGGTGAAAATTACAACGATCATTAATCTTATATGCACTTAAAATTATACAGGTTAAATAATTGCACCAAGAGAAGAAAATTTTCAATCCACACCAATGCAGGAGTGTTAAATCAATTACACTCACATTAAGCATTCAAATCAATAAACGTATGTGAAAGTAGATGGCAGTATAAAAATAATTGCATCCAAGAAGATGATTAAACAGGAAACAATTGCAGAAAGAGCGTAGCATATTGTGAACTGGAACCTCTAACAGAGCTATCAACTTTTGCCCTCCTTTCTCAGATCGACGGCGCAGCCATCGCCCTCCTTTCTCTCTCTCTCAATCCACCACTTTCGATCTAAAGACTCTCTCTTTTTTAGTATTTTTTAACCTCTGGCTCAACCCTAATTTGAAGAATCTCTCACCCAACATCACATTATTTTCCAATCTCACTGCCCTAATTCTCTCTCCCGACGCCCATTTATAAATAAAACTCGTAGCGCAGTTCTGATCCCTCAACATCGAAGTTAAAGACATCAGCACTTCCAAATATTACTTCGTCGACAAAGAAATTAGCCTTTGTGTCTGCCACTGCCGCCACATGCCCAATGGTCAGCGTCTCGCTGCCCAGCCTCTCACCGACTTCCGATACTCCTTCACCAATGTCATCACTTCTTCGTTTTGCCTTTTAGCAGAGTGTCTATGTCGCCGCCTTCCAGTTCAACAGATTGCCAGTGAGAGAGAGTGATGGAGACAATGATGGGGCGGGGGTGAGTAGGGTAGGATAGGAATGAAAATACGAAACTTGATTGAGTAGGAATGCTATTTGTTTAATAAAGGGTAATCCTATCTCTTTAATATTAATTTGTGTAGTGGGGAAGAATTTTTTTTTCCATTGTATTTAAGAGTATTTACACTCTAAAGCTATGTACCTTGTATTTATAATTTCAATTAAGATTTAATCTAATAATTAAGATGGTTAGATGTGCATGCTGCAATTGTACCTTAGTTGGACTCTTCATTTTGATATATTATTATAAAAATATATATTTTTCATAAAATTTAACTTATTTAAATATATGAAATTATATATTTATCTTAAAATTGAAATATATCATCATATTATTCTATTAATATAGAATAATATGATTATATAGTAACTGTTTAGTGGTCTATTTATTAAAAAATTATTATTTTATTATTAGACAAGCTAAAATAGTAATTCAAATACATTAAATCGAAATAGAGAGAATATTATAGATCAAAAGATAAATCATTTGCATGGTGCATAAATAAAAAATTTACACTTAAAAGCAAAAATTATATTAAATTATAAAAATAAATATATTAAATTTAAATTATTTTTTTAATTATAATTTTACATTCCGCGTAATACGTGAGATTTGTACTAGTATTTTATATATTAAAAGATATTAAAATAAATTGAAGGTAAAACTTTTAATAATTAAAATTAATAATATACTCCCTCCGTTCCGCCCAAACGTCACCGGTTACTTTTTGTGCGTAGATTAAGGAGTATTATTATTTTATGTTTAGTTGTAGTTGTATTAGTAATGAGTGGTGGGCCACATGTGATACCTTTTTACTAAAAGTGGAAAATGAGGACATTTGGATGAGACGTCCAATATAGTAAAATGATGATATTTCGGTGGGACGGAAGGAGTATTTTTTATATAATAGACCGTACAACGCACCGATAAATTACTAATAAGTGATAACATTCCTTTTAGTGGGATGGAGGTAGAATTTCATAATCGTACAAATTTTGATCGGACTAAGTAATTAAAATTGGATTAGAATATCATCCATATACTCCCTCCGTCTCCTTTAAAGAGGGTCTTTTTTCAATTTTAGACGTCCCATTTAAAGAGTCCCCTTTTATTTTTTACACACACAAGACCCACCCACACACACATCCACTAATACAATTAAAATATTTTTACATACATAAGACCCACACACATCCACTAATACAATTAAAATATGAGACTCACACCCTCTTGGACGTCCCATCCAAAGAGTCCCCTTTCATTTTTTACACACATAAGACCCACACACATCCACTAATATAATTAAAATATTTTTACACACATAAACCCACACACATCCAGTAATACAATTAAAATATGAGACTCACGCCCTTACTAATACAATTACCCATTATATAATAAATAATAATACTCCTTAATCAACCGTGCCAAACAGCAAAGCAACCTCTTAGCAAGGGAGGGAGTATATCGAAACAAGAAAACTCTATTACAGTTAGCAAGCCCTGCCAACAAAACAGCGGTTGCATTCAATCATTCTCCCCCGACTCTCAAGTTGGGTTCTGCAGCAGTGGCGAACCCAATTGAGGTTCATGGGGTATACTTATACCCCAAATTGAAAAAATACTCACTAGTATATATATGGAGAAAATATGTAAATTCTATTACTACATTTTATTAATAACTAATCTTTCCATTAATTTTATTTTAACTCTTAGTAATTAATTTAACAATAGTTATTGGAAACACTTTACTAATTGGTAAGTAATTTTAAGTAATTAACTTTACTAATTATGATTATAAATTATGATGAATTAATTATTAAGCTAATATACTAATTATTAATTATTTATGATTTTTTTATCGCGTTGTAAGCAAATTAAATTAAATTAAATTATGTTAGTTCGCTATTCATTCATCATAAAATACTTTTTAAATGGTCTATTTAATTATAAATTTAATTAGTATATATAATCTATATCATCAAAATTTGTTCATTTAAATACTACAAATTTACAGATTTAATATAAAAGAAATATATGTTGTCAGTAATATTAAACTTCGAATGCACCAATTGGAGCATCTATTCCATCTCTTATTTCATTTATTAGATTTTTGTCATGTGTCAAAATCAATGCTCAAAATTCATCACATCCTCCACGAGTTTGATCATTGTAGGGTATAGTTACTTTGTATTATGAAATACCTATAAAACACTAAATATTAAATAAGGAATTCACGCGAATACAATGTGTCTTGTTTGATAATTTCGTACCCCAAATTTTAAAATTGTGGGTCGGCCAGTGTCTGGAGGCCACACTCCGCCTCAGCTCACGCCATTACCTTTTCTCACCTCCAATGCGTGAAAATGGCGCTCTTCATTAAATCTATTCATTAATACACCCATTTATTTTTACTTATTTTTGCTTCGGTTTCAATTTATCACCCCAAAAATGCCAGGCTTAGTGTCAGTTAAAACGCCGCCGGATGCTCCGCCGCTGCGAATTGCGGTCCCGGAGGAGCCGCCTCATACTCCGATCCGTCCAGAGACCATCAGATCCGAACCCAAATCCAACTCCCCCGCCACGCGCAGACCCCCATCCCCTTCCCCGTCGACCTCACGCACCAAACCGTCACCGGATCGGGGCTCCGCCAAGAAGAAATCCCCACCCGAAAAAAACCTGATCAATGAATCGTCGCTCGATAACCCAGATCTCGGCCCGTTTCTGCTAAAGTTGGCCCGCGACACGATTGCGTCTGGAGAGGGTCCGAGCAAGGCCTTGGATTACGCGTTGCGGGCCTCGAAAAGCTTCGAGAAATGCGCCGTGGAAGGTGAGCCGAGCTTGGATTTGGCCATGAGTCTGCACGTTGTGGCGGCGATCTACTGTAGCCTTGGGAAATTCGAAGAGGCTGTGCCGGTGTTGGACAGGGCGATTAAGGTTCCGGAGGTGGCAAGGGGTGCGGATCACGCGCTGGCGGCCTTTTCAGGTTACATGCAGTTGGGGGATACGCATTCGATGTTGGGACAGTTGGATCGGTCGATTGAGTGTTATAAGGAAGGGTTGAAGATACAAATGGAGGCGTTGGGTAATAATGATCCCAGAGTTGCAGAGACTTGCAGGTAAATTTTACTGTTTTTTTTTCTTAACTGGAATTTTAGAAGAATTACTGTCGGGATAATGCCATTTTAATAGAGTTGCAATCCTTGTCCCATTTGACCTGTTTGTTTTCCTCTACCCCCAATTCATATTAGTTCATAGATGAGGAAAATATTTTTCCATTTTCAAATGAAATTGCCATATCTTTTTCAAACTCAATGTTTGATGGATATACATGTCTCTTAAGTAGTTTAAGTATCTAGAAATTTATTTCTAAATGATGTTAATATTGCAATATGTTGTATTTCCATTTTGTTCTTTACACTTCTCTGTGGAGGTTAAGGTAAACTCATAAGAGTGTTATTCACTATTTAAATATTCATATTGATTATGATTGTTTTGAACTATAATGGAGTTTTGGTTGTGTTTGAAATGTTTTGGATGAATGGGATTTTGAGGTGAAGTGTGGTGTTGTTCATATGTAGAATATTAATCTTTTTATGTTTATCTATATTTATATTTATATTTATATTTATTTATCTTCGAAATTAGGCCCAATGGATGGGTCTTAGTTTATTCATTATTGAATTTGAGTTAAAAGGATTTGACAGTAAAGAAGATGGAATTATAATGAAAGTGAAATAAATTATTTCAAAAAAATAATAAATAAAAAAAAATCTACAGACCTGTTTTATTCCATTTTGTTGAGCATCCACACATTGCACAAAAAGTGTTGGAAGAAAAAAGGAGCTATTACATGTTGGTGATACAACATATGTGCGTGCAACTTGTTGTGTGAGTGCCACAGATGAGAGAAAAATTATAGGCTTGGGTTTATGCTTTGACTTGGGTATTTTTGTTTAAGTTTATTTGAGTTTTGAAAATCATGAATAGTGAAAATCTCGGTTTATTTTGATTTTTTGGTGGGGTAGGTTTGAACTTTATGTGAAATCAAGTTAATTAATATATAAGAAGTGGGCGGTGATTTGTGTAATTGAGTATTAATTGATATGAGATAAGACATAAGAGATGATAGATAATGAATGGAAGGTATGTGGATTGAGGATTAATAGGGTTTTTAAGTATTTATAGGGGTGGTCTTAAAATCCTCATCTAAAATAGGTGTTGGTTTTGGCTTTTAATAACCCAAAACCAATTTTCTAAGCCGCAAGAAAGCACGTCTTTATGTAATACTCATCAAACGGGGTGTCACAGAGAATACAATTTTAGTTTGTAACACAAGATTTGGATAAATGTCATCATTTAAAAGGTTAGAACCAAGCATGTCCTTACATTGTGTTTTATGTCCGGCATAACCAGTATTGCCTTAATCTTCCATTTTAGTTGAGTACCTTTAAAAAAGTCAAGAACATCTCATTTCTTATCTGAATTAAATTTTCTTTTTCACTCTCAACTGAAGTTATTTTAACTCTCTGGCTGGTACATTTGATTATGTTAATTAAATCCAGTCTTAAGCTGTAGATGCTCCGTGATGCCATACAAAGATAGTATTGTTCTGCGTTGATATAGTTATTGTTTAATCATATGAATTAGAACTTTTATCTGATATTCTTAAAAATTCTATTACATATAAGGTAGGTTAGCTTCTAGTGCGTTTTAAAAAAAAATTTAGGATTATTTTCTTAATTTATATCTGACGTCCTACTATTAACGCAAAGTGATACATACCCGAATAATGTTTTAGTTGAAGGGAAGAATCATTAAAGTTATAATTCCAATTATTAAAATGATAAGAAACTTTATGCATTGTATCCGCATACATCAATTTTGGTCTCTTACCCGATTGGAGTGATATTATTATGAATCGAATCAAATCAAACAAAGTCAATAACTTCTGCCTTTTTAATTATTATGGTATGATGACATCTAGTGCTGCAAGCCTCTGCATTATTTGAAGCTCTTCAATGAGTAGGATATAATCATCCTTGTCAGCCCATCAGGCTTTCACTTGCATATCATTTACTCTCCCCAAAAATTATTGTAAATATAAAAGGTGTATAATTTTTGTTGCTGGACCTTGCAGATATCTGGCAGAGGCTCATGTTCAAGCCATGCAATTTGATGATGCTGATAATTTGTGCAAGAAAACGCTTGAGATCCATCGTGTGCATAGTCCACCGGCGTCTCTTGAAGAAGCAGCTGATCGTCGATTGATGGCTCTCATATGTGAGGCTAAAGGAGATTATGAATCTGCCTTGGAACACCTAGTACTTGCCAGCATGGCAATGATTGCCAATGCACAAGAAAATGAAGTCGCTGCAGTTGATGTTAGCATTGGGAATATTTACTCATCTCTTACACGCTTTGATGAGGCTGTCTTCTCTTACCAGAAGGCACTCACTGTCTTCAAATCTTACAAAGGTGATAACCACCCTTCGGTCGCTTCAGTGTTCGTGCGGCTTGCTGACCTTTACTATAAGACAGGAAAACTAAGGGAGTCAAGATCTTATTGCGAAAATGCCCTAAGAATCTATGCAAAACCCGTGCCTGGAACTAGTGCGGAAGAGATAGCAAGTGGGATGACTGAAATTTCAGCCATTTATGAATTGTTTAATGAACCTGATGAAGCTTTGAAACTTCTACAAAAGGCTATGAAGCTATTGGAGGATAAGCCAGGGCAGCATAGTACAGTAGCTGGAATTGAAGCTCGGATGGGAGTAATGTTTTACATGGTTGGAAGGTATGAAGAATCACGGAGCTCCTTTGAAAGTGCTGTAGCAAAACTTAGAGCCAGTGGTGAGAGGAAATCAGCATTCTTCGGTGTAGTGCTCAACCAAATGGGATTGGCTAGTGTTCAGTTGTTCAAGATAGATGAGGCAGCAGAGTTGTTTGAGGAAGCTAGAGAAATACTAGAACAGGAGTGTGGTCCATGTCATCAGGATACTCTTGGCGTATATAGTAATCTTGCAGCAACATATGATGCTATGGGAAGGTAAAATATCTCATTAAAATATATACTATATTATATTTGTGTATATATGCATACATATCTCAAATTTATGTAGTTTTTCCATTCTGCTGGATCGAATATGAATTTTCAATCAATTAACTTTTTTAGGTGCCTAAGTTGTGTAAATTATGGAACTCCGAAATTCTTACTTAATACTTGGATTTGGATGGAATGGACTATTCCTATCAGAGTGTTTCAATGTAGGGAAAAACAAATCATGGATATCCTAATCTCTTCACACAAAATGTTACTATTTCCTTGCATACTTGATGAGATCTGCTTACCCCAACCTAGATTTCATTTCCCAACTCTGACAATGTCTGCATTGTATGGTTTTTGTAGTGCACGTCCCTTTTTCTTCATATAATACAGTGGTTGAATATGTGATGTATGGATTAGGGGCACATTGTTTTGAAACTTATAGGTTAGTGTTAGGTAATTGAATGCTTTATAATTATTGGCATGTTAAAAACTTAAAATGCTTTCATGCTGTAAGATCTTTTCAATAATTTAGTACCCTTCTGACAATCTACAGAATTGAAGATGCAATAGAGATTCTCGAATATGTTCTTAAACTGCGAGAGGAGAAACTTGGAACAGCAAATCCTGATTTCGATGATGAGAAGAAAAGGCTAGCTGAGCTCCTGAAAGAAGCTGGAAGGTCTAGAAACAAGAAGGCCAAGTCTCTTGGAAACCTTATCGATCCGAATTCTAAAAGAACCAAAAAAGAAACAACATCCAAGAAGTGGTCGGCATTCGGGTTTAGAAGTTGATGGGATTAATTTTTCACACACGATGGTGGTTTTATTTTATACAGTAGCAGGTTGTGAATGATGTTCAGTTGTAATTTGTTAAGGTTTATTGTTCCCAATGCGTATGAGTTGACATGTGCATCTCAACTTCTTTTTTTTTTTTTTAATTTGCCCTTTTGTTTTATCGTTTTCCATTTGTTATGTTACGTTGAAGGTTGTGGGAAAGCAGTCTCTTGTTTATGAAGCAATCTAAATTTGTGTTTTCTTTAGATGTAAGAATGACACCAACCTCCCCCCACCCCACGATATTCCTGAGGTTTTAACTTTGTTCTTTAGGGCTAATTCGGTAGGATGCCCGGGATAAATGGGATGTATGAGGAGAAAAAGATAAGATAATGATATTAGTAATTGTAGGATGCATTTAAAATAAAAAATGTAATATTAGAAATGATGTGGATATTACTTATTGGATAACTGCCCTCTCTTCTGGATGTAGAGAATGGGAAGGTTAACACGATATATGAGATATACTGTATACAAAACTATTTATGATTTGAATGAATGACACACTCGCTTTTTGGCTCTTCTTTCTCTTCTCTCTGATTCCATTGTTTTCATCTTTTATTATTTTACAACACGTTATAAGGATGCTCTAATTGAGCTATACAACACGAATATCTACAAAAGCCAGAGCCCATTGGCTACATCAGTGGAGATTGCGGGCATGATAAAAAAGAAAGATATAATGTCGTGTGTGTGGCTATCAATGCTCTACAAGAGACGCACTCGCAGAATTGTTCAGTATGAAGCGCGCTAGAGCCCCGTTTCTGAGGTCCATAGAGAGATGTGGAGCGGCTAATCAAATTGAAGATTTGATATTGACTTGATGTTGCCTTAGGAAATACACAGACTCATATGAACATGGTTTATATCACTTAATTATGTAAACCCTGGTCGCTCTCACTTAATGGGTTATATTTTAACTTTACGGGTTATAAGGTTAGGTTAAAACAAATTCGCTGCAATCACTCTCTCTTCGTGCTTTTTTTCCTGCTGCACTACTCTCTCTCTTCCCGCTGCTGCTTCTCCTTTCTTCGATTTTTAATTTTTTGTTCGATTTCGGCATGTATGAAGAACTTTGAAGCTTCTTACGATTAGGTATTATGAGTTATTGTTTTTTTTATTCTTTTTTGTAATTTTTAAGAAATCTGTTGTAGATTTTTCTTATTTTGCTGTTGTTTTCGTATATCTTGCTTCCTATGCACTATTATGGTTGTTCAATTCAATTGAGTATATCTTTATTAACCAAGGTTCTTAATTTTTTTAAAAAGAAATTATTTAAAAAATCTTCCCTTTCATTGTTAGTCTCTTGTTTGTGTTTAAGAGATTAACAGCGCATTCAAGTATAGAATCTTTAATTAGAGACTAAAATGGCAGAGGGTTAACTTGTTTTCTGGGCTCTGTTTAGTTTTTGTGACCGTGGTTCAGGTGAGCTGAGGTGTAAAATTAACATGTTTGACATCCATTTAATAGTTATTTATTTCATAAACATAAGAGATGCAAAATATGAATCGGGCCCTTGTTGCAATCGATGTTGATGAAAGAAACACATTGATACTAGTTGAAAAGAGTAATGATAGAGCATATTGAGATGAAAAAAAAAAGCCACCCCATGAAATTGAGAGTGATAGTTCTTTACAGAGTAATATTCCTATTCAGCCTCCAAAAAGAAAATCAATACGCTTGGTGGAGCGAACTAAAATATAAAGCATTGTTGTGGTAGATCTTATTACAACTACAACAAAGGATAATCCTACTACATCTACAGTAAGGTTATTTTTTCTTATTTAAAGTCTTTTTAATAATTTGGTATGGTATTTGCTTTTCTAATTGAAACTTGTATTTGTACTCTTTTTTTTACAGGTAATTAACCTGCTAATACTGACAAAGGGTTTTGTTTTTGTTATTAAGTTCTTGAACCAGAAACAACAAGATGATGTTAGGAAAGTCAACTTTGGAGGTTTGTTAGAATTAATTTTGCTTGGGGTGGCAACCGTAAGAAGATCACATGGTTGGTTGACAATTTCAATGACGACAGTAGGAAGTTAACTGTGGATAATTTTCACAGCATTTCTATTATTGCTGATGACATTTATGATGTCTTGATGATTCCTAGAAATGAGGGTATTGATGTCACTACATATCCTAGGCATGTCATGACTCCACATCTTGAACATCTACGGAATAGATATGATATAAAGACTAGTTTTTCTGTTAAGATGTTGCATAATGTTTTGATTAAAAAAAATTTCTGCGGGAGGTTTTGATTTCCAACGGATGTTTGCTTTGTTTTCTCTTGCTTCATTCCTAGCTCCTGCATCTATCAGTTTACTTAGGACGGGTGTTCTTAAGTCTTTAAAGTTAATACATATGATACCCAAATTGAATTGGTGCAAGTTTGTGTTGGAAGCATTTTGTACTTCAATTAAAAATTTTAAGATTCGACATACTGATGCATTGGTGGTTGTGTTATTTTGTTGCAGATAGTTTATTATCGTAGGATGATATGGAGGGGAATTCCCGAGCCTATGTCCTTACCTTTGACAATATGTCCTTACCTTTGACAAAACTTTGGCTTGACAAGAAGGTGGCTGTTACATGTAAACAAGAGTTAGAGGCTGTTGGTTATGGCTTGGGAGAACTGTCTGTTCTTGTTATTCCATTAACAGTTCATGGAGTGATAAAACAGAGAAAGATTTCATTGTTTCTGAAGTTGTAGAAAATCATGTGCAACGTGAGGTAATCCTTTAATGTTATTAGGTTACATTATTTTAACCTACACATTGCTGAATAATATCTCTATAGAGTTAACAACTAATAATCCCTCTGCTATCTACTAAGAAATAACTATTGGATCATCATTTTCTTTTTAAGAGATCACAGTTGCTGCAGATGAAATTATGTTTTTTTTCTTGCTTTTATATGTTACTCAATTTTATGTGTAGTATCCTTAACGAAGTAATTCTTATGTAAAGGAAGCATACAACGTTAAAAGTATATGCCTGCCAAATTGATTTTATTTCATCTTAGTGCACTACTTACATCAATCAAGCTGCATTTTCATCTCACATTAATTCATAGTATTATGAAAATTGTATTTCTTATGATTATCTGCAACCTTAAAGTATGTATATTACTTTTAACACTTCTCTTTCATGATCTATTTTGGCACAATCTATGGCTCCTGAAAATATGTTAGAAAATTATGAAGCTATTGCTCACACATACATCTTGCTTTTACTGTATTTGCGAGCAAAGGTAATTGTTAACAAGTATCAACATTCCATACATACTCTTTCAAAGAGGTTTCTAATATCATATTTTCTCACCTTTTGAAACATTTCACTACCTTTGGATTGCATTTAAATTCTTTTTTGAGATACAACTGGGGAAGGGGGATCCTTGTCTTTATATTTACCATACATAATACTTACTAGTTAAAGAAGATAAATGCAAGCTTCTTGGCTAAGTGCAATCTTATGCTTGCCTAGTGACAATTAAAACGAAGCATAAACTGAGTTCCCCTGCCCAAGACATTACTGAATACAGAGTTAAAACAAGAGAATTTAAAGTGATTCTTCTTAATTTGTGGATGAGAATTTAGAATATTTATTGTATTGTTGAAGGGTAAGTGAATTTAGAAACTTCATTAAAGAAAAGAGAATAAGAAACGAAGTCCATGAAGAGTTGCGAAGAGCGGTAAAGTGTAGGGTTTGTGTCTTTATCAACTTTACTTTTGGAAAATCCATGATCTATTTGGCTAGTCCAAACTGATTTTATTTCATCTTAGTGCACTACTTACATCAATCAGGCTGCACTTTCATCTCACATTAATTCATAGTATTATGAACATTGTATTTCTTATGATCAACTACAACCTTAAAGTATGTATATTCCTTTTTCGTTGATGATAAATAATTTTAAAATCTTTTTAGTGCAATGTATTCTTTGAGATTATTTTACTTGTGATAATTTCTATGGCAGGAGATACGTACTTCTCTACAAAGAGATGCTGATGAACTCCTCAATAAATACTTGACAAAGCTTGTGGAATTGGCAAAGCTTCAACAGAAGGGTGCGGGAAATGATACTTCAAGCTCTACTCTAGAAGTTTCAGATTCACAAGAACTCATCATAGACAAACATTTTTTCAAGTACATAGATGATTTGGCAAAAAATTATCTGCTTGCTCAGAAATTAGATGCAGATAGACCCAATTTTGAGCTTTTCCCCTCCCAGCGCGTCTATTATGATTCAGTTAATGAGAACTATTATGTTCACGAAGTGAATGAAGAGATTAAATTAGATGAAGATGATGACATTGCAGATGTCTCTGTTAAAGAATTAAGTGTAACCATTGATTTTGTACGGAGAGAAAGGACTAATCACAGTGTTGACTTTGAAAATGTTATCATTGAAGTTGGTTATGTGTCAAAGTTTATGACTAAATACAAGAAGTAACTATAAAGTATACCACTGACTTATAAGGAGGTTCTTGATTTTATATTCTATGACATAGTTGGCACTAATCATATGTAAGTATTTGTTCATTGATACATCATCATTTTTTTATTTTCATTTATTGCAATTATGCCTTATATTCTTACTGACTTTTTCTAATTATTGGATAGACAATGATTTTATCAGAATGGTATTTATCTTTATATGGAGAAAGATGATATCCTATTGATGAAGCGTAACCACCTAATATGTCAACCATTTCTTACTGCATGGTTTCTATAAGTAAATCAAGACCCTGGTCTTGATGAGAATATAAGTAGTTTTGTTTTTTTTCCCTCGAATACAGCATTAGTTATATTCAATACTTTTATTTAACTAATTTTTATAACTTCTAATAATTATTTATGTGTTTGTGTTTTTATTTTTTGTTAGACTTTGTTAGAACAAATAATGGATGGTAAAGTTTCTAATGTTTCAAAAACATGTGAAAATTTCGAAGCAGCTTGGAATCAATGGGTATCTTCTGCAAAAAATACATTGCTCTCTGCACAAATGATATGTTCTTATCAAAGATCATTAGTTTATTCTACTAAAAAGTGAGAGTTTCTATACATATTGAGTCACATGGAATGCATTATTCACTTGTTTTTCCATTAATTTAATTATTTGACCTTAATTTATTTTTTAAAATATTTTTTATTATTTTGCTGTTGTTGATATTCATTCTAATGGGTTTGAAAAGTCATTATTTTGTTGTTATTATTAATTATGTCGATTCAAAAGTTCAATATCCAGAAAACAGAAAATATGATGCTACAACAAAAGAGTATTACTTTGGAGCTGCTACAATATTGATAATTTTCTTTTGTTCTTCAATTATATTATTTTCATTTATATCTTATTCTAATTATTTTTTTTATTATTTTCAATGTGCAGAAAAATATGATGATAGAGTACTTGAAAAAAAATTCCAAATGTTCTGAAATATCCAGTTATGAGTTTGAAAATGTTGTATTCCGATGGACAACATCAAGAATTGATAATGATTGTCGTGTGTATATGATGCACCACATAAAATATTTTAATGGCAAGCTTTACACATCACCAGACTTGAACAAGGTATTATTATTTTTTCATATAGTCATGAAACTTATAGCATTGTCACCTATTTGTATCGCATAAAACCTTTTCTCTTTCCTCTTTTATTTTTGATTAAGCTGGGATTCGATTGGTTATGAGGACTGAAATTTGTGTTAGCATGCTACTGTCAAAGTTAAATGAAAATTGGGGTTTAGTTATTGAAAAAATCACACAATTTTATAGGAAAAAGCCAGCTTTACTTCAACAAATTTCTCAAAAAAAGAAGAAAAATGCATTGAAATTTGTTGAGAAAAAAAAAGGTGGTTGAAGAATAGAAGAAATTAGAAGGAAGGAAACTTGGGAAGAGGAAAGCTTCCAAATGAAAAGAAATATTGGTTTGAAACAATTTTGTGCTAGAAAATTTCACTGATTTATATTCATGGAATTTTATATTTTTAATATAGTAACTGTGTGGTTCTAATGTTGATGATGAATCTTTGCTTCTCATTATTCAACGGTTTACTGATGGCAAATGTTGATGCTTTTAACCTTATGTGAATGTAAATTTCAGTGGTTAAACCACTGAAAATTAAATAAGAATGTCTTTTTAGTTACCATACCATTAATTGAGATCTGAATTGTTATCTTAATGTGTGTTTTCGTAACTCTTAATTTATTGTATCTTTTGGTTGTTGACAAAGGAGGCTGCTGTCATCATATAAAAATGATAGCAGTGGTTGTGAAATTCCATTTGCTTGTCTGTGTAATCCAAATGTGAAGAGCTCATCAATATGATTGATTTTTTGGATTGCCAGATGATGACTTGGTTATTATGATTTGTTGAGGTATGGTGTGATCTTCGGTTGATTTAGCAGCTGATTGGTAATTCTTAGGGTAAATTATTATTTAAAGAATTCTAGAATTCCTCTTTAGATAATTAATAATTACCTTTTAGAAGAACAACAATTTTTCTTAGGAAACACAAATAATTTACTCTTTAGAGAGTAATTAATTACTCTTTAGACTATTAATAATTACTCTTTATAGACAAAAATAATTATTCTTTAGGCACATTAATTACTTTTTAGAGACCAAATAATTACTCTTTAAATATGTCAATAATTGCTCTTTAGATACAATTAATTACTCTTTATAGACATAAATAATTACTCTTTATTACGCAAAAAATTACTCTTTAAATATATCATATAAATAATTACTCTTTAGACAAATCAAAAATTATTCTTTAGACATATTAACATTTAATCTTTAAAGACATAAATAATTACTCTTTAGACAAAAAAACTCTTTAAAGGTAAAATAATTACTCTTTAAATATATCTGGAATCATTCCTTAGGCACATATATTTTTCTTTAAATAGGACAATAGTTACTCTTTAGACACATGATTAATTATTCTTTAGAGAAACAAATAATTATTCTTTAGAGATAAAATAATTACTCTTCAAATACATCACATAAATAATTACTCTTTAGATATGTCAATAATTACTCTTTAGGCACATTAATGATTACTGTTTCGACAAAAAAAAAGTTACTCTTTAAAGATAAAATAATTACTCTTTAAAAATATATCTAGAATTACTCCTTGGGCACAAATAATTTCTCTTTAAAGAGGTCAAGAATTACTCTATAGACACATTAATTACTCTTTGGAGAAACAAATAACTACTCTTTAAATATATCAAGATTTACTCTTTAGACACATTGATAATTACTCTTTACACAAAAATAAATTACTCTTCAATGATAAAATAATTACTCTTAAACACATAAATAATTACTCTTTAGATAGGTCAAGAATTACTCCTTAGGCACATTAATAATTACTCTTTAGACACACTAATAATTACTCATTAGATACATTAATAATTACTCTTTAGACACACTAATAATTACTTTTTAGAGATATAAATAATTACTCTTTTGACAAAAATAAATTACTCTTTAAATATATCAAGAATTACTCTTTAGACACAATAACAAAAACAAATCATATGGCCCTGAAGATGAACTAAAAGAAAGTAATCTGAAAGAAAATAATTTCAATCCAGTCACGTACCATCCTTGTTGTAACTCTCCATGATTGGAATCCTATCTAAGTATTTTTATGTATACAGTCCACTATGCTGGCAAGTGTAAAATAGGAACTGAATTCCTCTAAGAGACCTCTATAATAAGCATTATTCAATAGTGGGAGACGAGCTGGTCCATCAATGTCATCAGCTACAGGTCTTCAACCTTTTGTAAACTAAAAATATAGAATTCATGCAAAATCATCAAATCATGAGCTTTATACAAGCATTATTCTTTAGATAGGTTAAGAATTATACTAAGAAATATTTACTAGTTTGTTGCACACATCTTCCCATTAATACGAGCAACAAAAATATCTTAAAAGAAAGCACCCTCAGTAACATGGCAGATCTAAACTCCAATTAGTTCTTTTTCAATAACACTGATGAATTGATCTCAATACAATTATACTAGTACATAATGTGTCTCAAATGTAGTAATAAAATTTATTTAGCCACCTTGAGCGAGTAATGTTAAGGTTCTACTCAGCCTACAGTATATTAATAAGTATATGATATGATCATAAGTTGGAGCATTACGCATACCACAACTGCTTGTTGTCCTCCAACATCATTTAATTCCACATCCAGGGGTCCCTATATAGAGCAGAAAAAAAAACAACACATATTTTATCAACAGCTGCATCAGAGTAGAAATGTGACATTATCATTCATGGGGCGGGGATGGTGTGAACGTTAAATGAATTTCATTTATATTAACTATCAGTAGTACCTGCAATTTTTTACAATACTATTTTCTCAATCTATTTTCTTCCAAATGGTTGTGTATTTGTTCAGTAAAATATATAACCGAACATACGAAAATTCACAGGATGAGAAAATATGAGATTGAATTTACTATCAAGTAACACCCGAAGTTCTTTATAATCCTATTTTCTTAATCAATATAATCTACAATGTTGATCTGATGACAATATAAAACAGGCCCATGTATCAGAATCCATTCAAACAACTGGAAATTTTGAAAATGCATTTCCATTTCTTCATCATTTCAAGTGATCAAAGCACCCAACAAGTTTACAGGTGAAATAAAAACGACTCTACGTGAATTATGTGATCAACATTTCACTCTATTTCACCCGGGTTATAAAAATTTGGAGAATGGATCTGATATATGCAAAAGAGCGTCTCCTCATTTTCAGTAACATGGAGTCAAGACAATTTCTACCATTCAAGATATTCATGGATGCCAAAACCAAGAAGAAAAATGTCAGATCATACTAACATACTTGCCATTGATTTTAGAATTGGAATCAAAGTTTATACTCCATGAGTGACAAACAAGTGAAACAACAAGCAAATAGCTGGACATATACATGCACACAAGCATGAAACTTTCACAGCAAATGGGGCACATATATTTTGAATCTCATCTAAGATACTAGCATTCAAGTCATCTAAACCAACTATCTTCCAAAAAAAAGAAATAATAATACATTCAAACACTGAAACACAACAAAACAAATGCATTCCAATCTCAATCGAGCAGTTTGCATAGAAACAATAGGTAATCTGTGAGAAAGAGGCAGGAAAAAGTCAAAGTAAAAGGTGAGTAACATTGATGATGATGCCCTCAACTCCTTCCTTAAGAAAGGCACGCATGGAATCCACGACCTCCATTAATGAGTTTCTATAGCTGAAGCAAAGCAAAGATTAAAGGGAGAAGAGAAGTTGAAAATAAGGAGACCCGTGGCCATCTATATTTATAGGGTCTTGTGACAGTGTGGATGTAGATAGATCAATTAACTAAAAATAGATCAATTAAAAATAATAATAAAAAAATAGTGTCTCAAAACACAGTATATTCATCAATACCACAATATAAATCAGAAAAATGTTCATCAATTAACACATTATTTTAAAAAAATGAAACCACAATTATATTTCTTTACTAAAATAGATGACGATTTGAATCTCTATCACCAAGTTCTATATTTGCTGAGCTGCCTTTTTTCTGTCCCCTTACACTTTGTAAGCCACTCTTTATTCATTTGCATCTTCCCTTTATTTTTGATCGATTAGGATCTAATAGAGAGGTAGATGATGCACATTAATTCTGAAGCGATAACTACTTTTTTGCACATGTAATTGATTTTATGTTCTCCATATCTCTTTCATAGGCTCCTTCAATAGCTTTCCTTGCAACCTCATTGTCTTCACATATCAAAATAAGATTGTAATATTTAGTAGCCATCTTATGTCTCCAAGGTAAGACATCATTCTGATCTTTTTCCGAGAGCTGCTTTTCTATTGTCCCACAACTCAGACTTTGCCACTTTTGTCCATCTTTTTAAAATGCATGTATAGGGAATCAGTTGCACTGAATTAACATGAAGAACTCTTAAACTGTGGTAGCATAACATGCAACATTCTTCAAATTTCAAACAGCTACAGTGTATATCATCTTCAATTGAGTGTCAAAAACCACTTTCATTCCTTTACCTTCACCAAGCATCCCAATTTCATATACCATGGTGCTATCTTGAACTCCAATTATAATAAAATATATCATCTATACATTTTTAGAATTCCTTTTCAAACTCTCTAAAAATTGTAAGAGTCCTCTGAAGCATGTTTTCTCAATCCTTTTATTTCTAACAAACCATTAGATTTCATCATTGAACAATTGAATTCATCCTGCGTCTCAATGTTCCTCCAATTCTTGACAGTTTCTTTAAATATTTTGTATAACTCTGTCAGGGTTGTATCCTTTGGTGTTTTAGACCCAATGGAGTGATTTGTACTCTCACTATGCTGGGATGATTTTATCCCAGCTAAGAAGTATTTTTTGTTTAATGTCATGCACCATTTTTCTTTACAACCATACCACGGTTTATACCATGAAAGCTTTTCAAGTTTGTATGTTTTGATTATGTTATTCCAAGACACCTCAAAGTCTTCCTCATCTATACAACTTGAAAAACATTTATTGAATTCTGCTTGAAAAGAACTATTATTCTTTAAATTTCCAAATCTAGGCACTGCATTCTGATATATGTGACACAAACATAGCCTGTGTATGCTTTCTGGAAACACCAGAAAAAATGAACATCTTTTGTTACACTTCAGGTATAAAGATTTTACTCTTTAATTATAAAAAGTTTACTCTCTAGTTACAATAACTCTCAAGAACATAACATGAACTATAATTCATACATTTTCTATTGCACTTCATTGCCGAGTCATGATCAGTGAAAATTGAAATGTGATATTTTCTTCCAATTGATTTTCTAAATTCCATCAATAATCATTCAAAGGTGTCACCTTTCTCGTCTGATATAAAGGCACATCCAAACATAATGTTCTTTTAATGATTATTCATTCTCACAATAGGTGGATAAATTAGATCATACTTGTTGGTCCTATATGTTGTATTAAATACTACTAGGTAATGCAGCACCTCACTTTGTGAGGTGCTTGCACACTATTAAATGTTTATGTGCTTGCTTATATATTTCTATGTATTTTTTAAAGTGTTGAAATTTTTTATGACAGGTGTTGGAGGAGTTGTTTTTTGTTTATTTATAATTTGCATAAGTATGCAATAAAAAATTCACGCTTAGTAGTTTGAACAACAAATTTAAATCGAAGGAAATATGTACACGTTTGATAAATAATTTCAGAGAAACTATCAAGTTAATACATCACCATAAACCATGAATCCACTCATACAAGATTTGGTGTAATCAGTAGCTGTGCAGATTCCCTCATCCATTAAATAACTTGGCGTAATATGTAAGCATCACCATTACAGACGCTCCTAAGAAGAGCTTATGAGGTAGACCAGGAAAATGTGTACATCTTTGGGCAATATCTTTGCAACGCAAAATTTCATTATCTCATATCCCTCACAAATTTAACATGAGAGTAAACAGCAAATGCATGTAGCAATTAGGAAACAAGATTATGAACCTGCTATAATTAGATCGAGCCTACTCGAGTGGTAATAGATCATCACTGCATCATATTTCCCATTAGTCCGCCGTCTTATATAATTTTTCAAAGGCAGCTAATCTATGAACGAATGGTGAATGTGAATTATAGTATGCAGAACGGCAAGGGTCGTTGTTCAAGGCTATGTGGTTCTGTTGCTGTGAAAGACCAATAACGCAGATGGATGAGATTATTACTGTGTAGTGTTCTCTTATTTCCACCGTGTGGTCTGTAATGTCATTCAAATAATGGAGTGAATTATGTTTGACGCGTCTTGGAAACAGAAATTTTGCTACATTTTGATAAGTCCATAGTGCATTTTGGATAATATCCGAGCTTTGTCGCAAATGCAGCTTCGTTTTAGTGAAAGAAATCAATATATCAGATTCAGTTTACTAACACAAACTTGAGTTTTAGAATAAAAGTTACCTGGAACTCTGAATGCTGGGACAACAGATTAATTAAAAATCTTGGACGATGTTGGGAAGTATCGCAGTATGCTACATGCATCAGCATATATTAACAATGCATATGGAATTGGCATGTGGCATTAAATCTACAAGATTGGGAGGGAGGGGGAATGTAAGCCTGAGTATCGCATAAATGTGACAATTTAAATATTATCATTTCAAATATAGCAAATAAAAGAACAAAATCAAAGCATCAAGACTAATAACAACAAAAACTCAAAACATTATAAAAGGTAAAAAAGATCATCATATGAAAAAAAATACGAAGTGTTGTAAATCAGTAAAATAACTTTTTACATATGTTGGGTAGTGTACATTAATTGATACTCTGCCATTCAAAAGTCAGTCATACAAATATATTGTGAAACACATTCAAGCATGTGTACGACACATGCCAGCATAGATAAGTTATAGTAATGAAGTAGGTGAACAGAAATTAAGGAAAGTTGGCGATGTTTGAGGTGAAGAGTCAAGCCATTAGAATTGCAGAGAGATAAGATTAGAAATTAATGATAGCAATTAGTTACAATATTTTATTACTTTAAGAAGAGTGATATATTGGATCTTGCTGTCTCCCAAGAGTACAGCATAGGGTTTAATACCACAGTTTTCCATGAGAAAAGGAGTAAGGTCATAGCAAGAATATGCATCATACATCATATACTCGTAGACATGTACCTTGGAGAGTATAAGAGTGATTAGATCACCTATGTTATACATAGCTTACTTCACCTAAATACTACTCAAGGCATATAAAAATTCCTCCTATCGTCTCACACAATTAACACATTATAGAATATAACAAAACCATTTTAAAACCTTACTGGCAATCCACCCAATCCTATGTACTTTTAGAATGTTAATAAAAATGATATGAGGCCTAGGGAAATGACATGACAAGAAAAAATTATCCTCATTTTCAAGTTACCTGTTTGGGGAAATCTCCATTTTCTAAGAACTTATTAGTGTTATAAAATTTATATTTTCTATATAATTTAATTGAGGGTAATATAATAATATTCAATTATATTAGCTATTCAAATAATATGTTGGACTTGATTAAGTGATTAAATTAAAGTAAGAGTCCATGGACTACTTTTATTTGATATGAGCCAATGAGTAGATACCCAATATTAATTAATCAGGTGATTATGGGTGGCCTGATTTGAGTTAATATATATAGATACCCTAGGTTATAGTCCACGATACTAAGTCTCACATGGTCTTCCCTTCTCCCCATCAGGAGGGATTACTACGGTCCCCATAAGGAATAAGGAGACTTAGTTGAGGAAGACCACAATACCTACCAATCTCCAAGTTCGTATTCTGTCCTGACAACTCATGGATTAAGGTACGCTTCCGCTTTACTGTTAGATCTCGTTAATCATAATAGGGTTAAGGTTTCATGGATTAATTTCCAACAAGTGGTATCAGAGCCACCCTATATATGATTCTCTGAGATCACAATAATATTGTGGTTAGATTCGAATGTGTGTTTGAATCTTTATGGTAAATCACGGTTTTTTGATTAAAGGATTGGTATTGTTTAATGATTCATAGATTAATTATCGTATTCCAGTTTGATAATTGAGTTCATAACATGATTAATAACATGATGATTGAGATTTTTACTATTTTGTTTCATATAAATATAAGTGCATTCGGCGATGACATGTGGTGTTTCGCCAGTTGGTATGATAATTGGAAAATTCGTATTGCCTCTATTGAATATTAAGGAATTACTGTGATAATATCAATTGAATATTCGGATTAGTAATAATTACTGTCGGCAATCTTTGACATCCAATTATATTTGAGTAAATACCATACTATTGTAATTTTAATGGAATTTTATTTGGATTAATGATTGGAGGTTTGTACAGAAAGGCATATTTTGGATGCAACTGGCATAATTGATATACATTTTGGTTGGTTCTATATATATAAACATTTGATAAATTGAATGTTTTTTAAAATTGATGGCATGCCATACCATTTCATTCTAGTTGCATTGATTTGGTTTCATGATCGATAATCCATTCAATTTTATAATGGTAATTACTTAGTGCCAATTTTAAAGCCAAAAATGTATGCCACATGTTTGATTCTGTGACCATTCTTTGAATAACCAAAGCATTGAATTGAATGAATAAATATCAGCATGAAATTCGTTTTTAAAGAATTAATTTGATGTACATCATAATGAATTCTATATGGTTTAATAATAAAGTGTTAGATGGGTGTTGTTGATGATGTGGCATATAATTAAAAGAATCTTCATCAATATTTACCGCTTCTAATAATTTTGGATTTCAATTTATTTAATTAATTGAAATGCTATGTATTTGTGTGCACCTTTATTTCTATAAGGGTCCAAATTTGACGTATACTGATTGCTTCATAATTTTTTATTGATTGATTCAGTTTCTCAATTATTAAAAATGTTAGATGGCATTTTAGCATTCATTGGATATGCTATATTTATGTCATTTGGATTTGAAGGTGATTGTCCATTTAAAGAATAAGTGAGTTTCATTATATCTCATAATTTATTTGGATTTGTAAATAAAATTGGATTTTTGTATCACCTGAATTGAATTGATATTGGCTTAAATTGTTAATGAATGGCGAAATGGGTTACTGACTACCAAATGAGATTTAAGCACTTATGGCAGTGACTGTGGCTATTTAATTAGTAATCTAAACATGCATATCGCATCAACTTAACAAGAGATGCATTTTTCGATATATGTATATATATACATAATAAATGTGATTTTATAATCAATGCCACATTTTAACCATGGTTGATTAATTATGCATTTATTTATGTTTTGATTTTATGAACAATCTGCCTTTAGTTAACGGTGTAAATTAGAATTATTTATAAAGGATATTTGCATAATTTAATTTGTTCTAAATTAAGATTTGGAATTTCAATTAAGTTAAGAAATCTTTCATATTTTTAAATTTGGGTGAATCATCTAATATTCCCATTAGATTGTGAAAGTTAATTAAATTAAATTGGGGAGACATTTTTTTTAATGTCGTTCAATTAAACAATAATATTTATTCTAAAATATTTGTTTAATTGGTCTAGTAATTTTTTAATCTAGTCAATCAAAGCATCATGTTGCCATAGCAGCCTCTATGTGTGGAGTGCGACTATATTGAAATTACATAGATGAGTGTGGAATTATTTATGTGTTCTGCGTTCGGCCCATAGGTATGCACAGTTTGACAGAATAATAACACACACGTAATAATAAGTATGTGATAATTATTTAAATTGTTCATGTGAATATTTGTCGTTCCAAAGATAGACTTTAGTTTGACAGAACTTATTATCAGTATTAGATTATTACACCAATATTACCCATGCAGTTAATTTTTGTCTATAGACGAGGTTAATGTTGCACAAGGTGTCTTGTGATGGGTCCCTAATTAATTAATAATGCTGTTCAAGTGTATCTTCATGCGGGTATTGATCGGCCCAAAGGTAGATTAATATTTGACCCGAAATACACGAGCACCTATGGTGGTAAATACATGACAATTATTTGTTTGACATATGAGTAATAAGTTTGCCCAAAGGAAGACTATTGATTGACAGTTTTTATTGTTAGTATTTGATTACTACAAAGAGGGTGTCACTTACAAGTTAGTATTGTCACATTGGACTTGATACTAATGTTGTGCTCGATTCCTCGAGATGATTTAAAATTATTTAATTTTTGAAGGATTATAAAGCTTAATGCGAGCATGAAAAATTATTTTGCAATAATTCTCTGTACAATTGTGAAGTCTAGTAATTAAGTTTAACCTATATCAACAACAAAATCATACTTGATGAGTGAACTTCAACAATAAGGACGAGACTAATAAGTCAAACTTTGGTCCCAATAAAGTATAAGGGCAATATAAGAAAACCCATTAAAAAAGCTGCTAAAGACAAAACTAAAGTATAACCTTTTGTTTTCTCCTAAAGGCCTGTGGAATTGTCTTATAATATACTACATTACGATTATTCGTTGTGTATGGTGTAGTTAAAAGACAAAATAGAACTCCATAGGATATGGTTACTTATAGGAGAAATACTTAAGATTGCAGCTTATGGTCTCAATAAAGTTTTAACTAAAGTAGTTGTGAGAATTCTTTGAGTTTCACATGGTGATGTCCAACTAAGGCTTGATCATTGGGATATACTAAAGAAAATTGGACATAAATAGTTATCAACTACTTTATTGATTATGAAAAAGATAAAAGTTTATGATCCAATTAGTCGGATCATATTTGAGACGGGTAATAATGTATTCTTTGAGGATGTTGAGTTTTGGGGGAAGAGTGATATTATAGACATTGTCCCTAAGGGGGAGTCGATTCATCCCCCTATTTATGCTTCTAAGAATCTGTTAATACAGTTATTGTTAGGACATTGTCAATAATATTTAAGGAATACAAACTCAACAATCTCAAGAATTAATGTCACTAAGGAAACCACTAGAGTTCAGAGAAAAACAATTCGGATGATTATATAGTTTTCTCCTAAATAATGAGGACACTATGGAATTAATGGTAGAACATTCAAACAATGTTCATCAAGCCATGCAAGGTCCAAATAGTCTAAAGTGGGTTAATGTTATAAGTTATGAGTTTAAATCACTACAAGATGATTACGTCTACATCTTGGTAAAGGATTATACTCAAAAGAAAAATGAGTAATTTCTTTAAGGGACTTTCTATCCGGTTACTGAGAAAGGTTCTTTTAAAATAATCGTGACATTGATAGTACATTTTGGTCTTGAATCATATTTGATGGATGTAAAGATAAAGTTTTATGATGGTAACATTGATGAAACTATTTCAACGATTTAAGAACAAAAATGAAATCCATCTATGCATTCAAGAAAACTTTTCCGATGAGGAATCATAATCATCATCATGCAGTTTTTTTGTATCATTTGGTTTTGATACAAATGTAGATGATTATGTGATTCAGTGGGAGAATGTTTAAATTAAACTAAAGGAGACAAGTGCAGTCTCAATTAAGTGCCATAAAGTTAAACTAAAGATTTAAGAAATGTAGAAATATTCTATATGCTTTGACTATTGGAAGTTGCTGTATGATGAGGTCCCCGTACAAGACCTACAAGACCTAATTTGGCTTCTGTTGTTGATATACTTAGTAGATACTTAAGTAACTCTAGTATGGATCTTTATAAAGTATTTATAGAGAACCAAGGATAACATGCTTGCACATCATGGATCAAATTTGTTAGAGATCATAAGGAATTCTAATTCTGAGTTTGTTGGATGCCAATACAGTATAAGATCCACTTCAAGCTACATCTTCTGTTGGTCTGAAAAGCTACACAAATAAAAGTGTTAAACAAACACTTGTAGCTCCTTAACCATGACAATCGAATTAGTAGCACACTAAAGGGCATTCAAACATAAATAAAGGTTCCGAAGCTTTGTCACATAAAGTTTATTGTGACAGTTAGTTCGCAATAAAGTATTTAGTAGCAACATGAGTACTTATAAGTCAATCATATTGACATAGAATTCTTGGTTGTTAAAGAAAGTGTTTTGTGTGGATAAAATTTTAGTAGAGCATATTATGATACACTCTAAATACGGTTTCACCAATTATGTATTCAACGCCCTGTAATTTTATAAGCTAGCTACTCATGTGGGTGTTATATGGTTTTAGAGTACATTGGTTCAGTGAGAGTCTATATTTATTGTTCTTTAAAGTTTCAAGACACTTTGATTTAGATAATACAATTTTCTGCAGAATAAAGTTGATGGTTTTGAAATCATTGTGAATTCACTAAAGTAAATTTTTATTTTGTAATATTTTACATTTTGGATTGATCTCACTAAAGATTAAAGTAGGACCAGTTGGAAATAGACATGATGTTGATCACGTTGCATGTAATTTCTATGCTACTCACCATATTTGATCTATGTCATATTGATATTGGTGATTATCGGGGTTTAATCACAATTTGTAATGTGGTGAATGCCGCGGTAGTTTTATATTAGTATATAAGATGGACCAAATTGTTGAAGGTAGTCTGAATGAATAGCATAAAGTGTGCACTAAGGATTCTTAATATAATTGTCTTCGAAAAGTAATATATAGCCCAAGTGGGAGGTTGTTAGAAAATTTATATTTTCTATATAATTTAATTGTGGGCAATATATTAATATTCAATTATATTAGCTATTCAAATAATATGTTGAGCTTGATAAAGTGATTAAATTAAAGTAAGAGTCCATGGACTACATTTATTTGATATGGGCCAATGAGTAGATACCCAATATTAATTAATCAGGTGATTATGGGTGGCCTGATTTGAGTTAATATATATAGATACCCTAGATTATAGTCCCCGATACTAAGCCTCACATGGTCTTCCCTTCTCCCCATAGGGAGGGATTACTACGGTCCCCATAAGGAATAAGGAGGCTTAGTTGAGGAAGACCACAATACCTACCAATCTCCAAGTTCGTATTCTGTCCAGACAACTCATGGATTAAGGTACGCTTCCGCTGTACGGCTAGATCTCGTTAATCATAATAGGGTTAAGGTTTCATGGATTAATTTCCAACAATTATAACCTTTGCCTCACGGTGCACTTGTAACTAATCTCTCTCAGCCTGCGTGCAGTACAATAACAGAATAAGAAAAAATGGCTTAAAACATAAAGTATCAAGCAAAAGTAAATAGTGGTACCGTAGGCATGAAATAATAATAGGAGCAAGTAAAAAATATATATATTTGAAGCATGTGTATCTGCCCCATACACTATACCTGCCCAACATCAATGAGTTAAAATTTCAATAGATGTTAGAAAAATCTCTTTAAGAAATTTATTTAGAAATAAGTTTTTCTAAATTACTTTCTTGTTTGTTACCATACTGAAGTTTGACTTTATCGTATTTTAATTTAATATGGGATATGACAACAATAGTTGCAAAGATTTTATAAATGCATGAAACTGCAACACAATCAGACACCGACATATGAACATGTATGATGGAAAACAAGCAAATGTAAAAATAAAAACTTGCTTTGGCATGAAAGATAACTCTCCCCCAACCACCAAGGGGAAGTTGTTTTGACAATTGGAAATCATAAGCCTTGCGAATTGTAAGGATTAATGAAGTTTTGTCAAGTAGCCACAAGGCCTTTAGCACCAAACCATGTTCTCCCCAACCCTCAAAAGGAAGTTGTTTTGACAGCAGGAAATCACAAACCTTGCGAATTGTAAGGCTTACTGAAGTTTTGTCAAGCAACCAGCAGGCCTTTTGTACCAGACCATGTTTCATAACTTATAAGCCAATTTTTGGCTGTTGTACTGCAAGCTTCATGGAAATGAGAATAATGTACCTGCGGCATACCTGGTGAAATAGTCAGTTTAAAATATTAATAAAAAAGGTGTAGCTGATAAATGTTATCTATTTTGGTTATCACCTTAAAACCTAGGTACTGTTGGCAACTTGTAGAACTTCTTCATACATGATATTTTTTGTGTAGTTTGTACCCTGTGTTAGTGGTGTTGCGGGTCTTATAAGAACCTTAATTTGATTTGCAGTTTTTGCTCTAGCAACTTGTAGAACTTCTTCATACATGATATTTTTGTGTAGTTTGTACCCTGTGTTATTGGTGTCGCAGGTCTTATAAGAACCTTAATTTGATCTGTAGTTTTTGCTCTGGATAATGCAACGTACAGCTGACCGTGAGAGAATACTGGTTCTTTTAGATAAACACCAACATAGTCTAAAGTTTGGCCTTGAGCTTTGTTTATTGTCATTGCATAACATAATCATATTGGGAATTGTGTTCGTTTGAATGGAATACATGAGTAACTATCATTTGGAGCCTCTAACGTTATACGGGGGATAAACACAGGTTTTCCTGAGTGTGCTCCTACTGAAATCTCAGCATAAACAATATTTTTATCAAAGCCTTTGCAAGTAAGGCGTATGCCGTTGCAAAGTCTTTCTGTGGGATTAATATTTCTCAGTAATATAATTGGCGCATTTATTTTCAAGCAAAATTTGTGGGGAGGCAGGCCTAAGTGGGTCAAAGAATGAAAGAATTCCTGTTGTTCTTGTGTAATGTAAGGGCATGTGCTTTAATCATAACTAAAGTATGTAGTTTCTTCTCTGGTATATCTATTAATTAGAACATCATTTATTTCAGGTACGAACTCATTTCTCGTGGTAAGTATAGCTCTTTGAAGAAATTGAGAAAAATCCAAACAATGGTTATCAATATCTGGGAATACTATGTTAATTAATTTGTCCAATGATGTGGTGTCATCTGTGTAAGAAATGTTAATTTTAGGCGGTATCTGAATTTCATCTTTTTTATTTGTTTGCTCTATTCCGTCGCCAACTCTTAGCAAATAAGCTGAAAAATCTGGATCAAATAGAGCTCGCATATTTTGTTGTAATTTAAGCTTTTCAAAATATTTCCATAAGGGCGACATGATAATGGAGGCATCTATGATGTCATTTTTATAACCTTGAGTAACAACCGGTAATGTTTGTCGGAAGTCTCCTCCAAATATAATAATTTTACCACCGAAATTTATGTTTGAGTTCATTATGTCTCGTAGCATTTCATCGAATTTTCAATAGTACTACGTTTTGCCATTGAAGCTTCATCCCAGATAATTAATTTAGCTTCTCTTATAAGGTGGGCTAAAGTGCTTTGCTTATTGACATTACATGATTAGTAGTCGTTTTCATTTAAAGGTATTTTAAATCTTGAATGTGAAGTCCTCCCTCCAGGGAGTAAAGATGCTGCTACACCTGAGGTAGCAGTAGCAAGTGCAATATGACCTTTTGATCTTATTGTAGCAAGTAGTGCTTTATACAGAAATGTTTTTCCCGTACCTCCAGGACCATCAACAAAAAAAAGCCTTTGGCCGATTATTGTTAACATGATAAAGTATTCGATCATATGCATATTTTTGTTCTTTGTTCAAATTTAGGACTGCTAAAATATTTTCATTAGGTATGCGAAAATCATGTTCAGCCTGCAATTCTTTCGTCAAACTATTATAGAAATTCATAGGTGCCTCCGTATTTACAGTGAAAAATCTTCCAATTTTTTCCCATACAGTAAAGATAATAATCAAGAATGTTCAAGACTTTTTGACGTAACATGTTACATGGAAGGGTTTTTTTGGTAAAGTCTTCAGATAAATAATCTTCAAATTTTGACCATAAGCTTTTTGGATTTTTTGGGTTGCAATAAACAAGGACAGTGGGAAATAGTTATCGTAAAGCACCAGGCATTAAATATGCTATCCCTTTTTGAAGACACATTTCAGATGTATTGTCATCTTCTATGAGTCCTAAGAATTGCGATGCCTCTCTATATGTTAAAGATGTTATGTCGTTGTTTGTTTTTAAGTCACTAAATGAAGGAGGCTTTCTCTTGTGCATTAATAATAGCTTTAGATAGAATTTTTCACCTTTAGATGGCTTACAACTTGCAAATTTAGCCACTACTTGTCCTCTCCTACGGGGATTCCATTCTTTTGTGTCATTATGCCATGTAAAATGTTCAGGGAATTCAACATATAAGTAGTTTAGGCTTTTTGCATACTCATCATATTTATTCGTACGAAAGAATTCTGTTAGCATAGTTTTTTTAGCTTTAGAATTTTCTGCAATGCTTTGGAAAGATTGGTCATCCGAGAAAGTAATTGTATGTTCGTTTTCTAAATGAATTGGTAGGCATATTACAGGTGGATATATATAGCTAAGTTCAACTTTAAAAATCCGCCAAACTGCTTCAGGAGGTGAAATCCATCTAGCATTTTGGAAGTTTTTTTATCTCGTCAACAACAGTCATTTTCATACTGGAGTAGAGTGTACGAAATTTTGTCGTGACCTTTATAAATATATTTCTACATATATTTTACAGCTTGGATAGTGGAGCATATTTCAACGTTAATGTGACAGTTAAATGTTGCTAGTAGATACGGGTTATAAGGTACAACCCACCTATTGTCAAGCTATGAACCTCTAACAGTTACAGTTCTTTTATCATCATCACGCCGATACATAGGGTACATATTTTTTCCAATTTTTGTACTTTTTGAAAACTCTTTAGGGTATTTAAATTTGCAAATGTTGTTTTTCATACAAGGGCAAGTAGGATTCAGTTAACCACAAGGACCATGCATCATATGTTTTGTCACTAAAGAAAATAAATACGGATTAGTGTTTGGGTCGGGGGCAATTCTGTCAAATGCCTCAGTGGTATACATTTTTGACTCATGATTCAAGATAAGTAAAAAATGAGCATGGGTAAGCCCCTTTTTTGAAATTCTATAACATAAGTGTAGGCAATAACATGATCAAAAATTTCTTTGTGAAATAACTCTTTTTTTAGAACTTGAAGCTTAGCGTGAAATATTCTAGCTACTAAATCAGGTCTATTTTGAATTTCATCAGAGGTAAACACAATGCTTTTATTTCTGGCCAATTTGGGTTGCAAGTCATAGTCAAGAAAATGTTTGGTTTTCCATAACGTTGAACTAAAGCTATGGCATCCATATATCTTTTGCGCATATCTCTAGGACCTCCAACAAATAATGCGGGTAATAATGTACGTGAGCCAATGACAGCACTCATTTCACATCCTTATTCAATGCCATTTAATAAGCCACAATATATGTCTTTTCGTAAACGTTTTTGGACATCTATGTTTCTGAAGAATTCTAATCTTGATGTTTCCATTTTAATGTATATATCGACAACATATTGTTGCAAAAGTCTACCAACATGCAGTAAGAATGATGTGTCATTTTCTCTTATTTGTAAGTCATAACAATAGTATTCACGTCATGATACATTTGTTCTTTCATTATGTTTTTGCTGGTACCTAAGGGAAAAAAATGGGTCTAGCATTTATCTTCGTAATAGTAATAATGATTTTTAACATCAAAAGTAATTAAAAATATTACCTTGGCTCTCAAATTGGAGGGAATCTTCTGCATTGGTGCAGTTTTGGATGTCCTGGACATGTTCTCCAGCACATGGTAGCTCCAGGGCTGTTCTCTTTTGCCTTTTTTGTAATTTTTTAATAGCACGATGCCAACCAGATTCTCCATTCGAGAATATTAAAGGGTATTTCATAGGATCATAACATCCAAAGTAGTGTCTAATGATTTGTGGAGAACTATTGTTTGGGTAAACTTGAATATGGGGGCCTGTGCTTTGGTCACCATTGTTAGACTCTAACCATATTCCAGCAACTTGGGATGCAGATATTTTATTAAAAACATTCTGGTTAGATAAAGGTCGGCTTGTAGAGCAATTCTATACTCATGTAAGTCGTTAATGTTACTAAGATTTCGAAAAAAATTTCAATAAGGGTTCACCTGTAAAATAAGCATCAAGTGTTTCACAATTTTCAGTAAGGGCTCTCACTAAATTTTGGGCTAATAGAAGTGCGGTGCAAAAGTTCATGGTCAATATCGAAAAAATACAATTGCAAATTTTTTGGGGTTTTAGCTTCTGTAGGTGTTAATGAATTAAAAATATGATAAAGTTGCCCTTGTACTCGAAATGTGTAAATTCCTGTGTTTCTTTTAGCTAAGGATTTATCATAATGCACTCCTAAGGATGTAAAAGCAAACATATTATTGTAGCTGCGAATATAGGTACAAAATTCATTAGCATGGTCAGTGTCACCAACATACAGTTGCACTAAGTCTGAAGGCATTTCTGATTATAATAAATTTATTTCTCCTGATGAACAACAAAAAGAAGGTAGTTCCAAGTAAATATGCTTTGCACCACAAAATTCACAATTTGGCACATCAGATAGCAAATCAGGAGCGTTTGGCAGGCATTGCAGACGGTCAACATTCACAGACGACATGTTTGATGTACTTGTCGATGGATTTTTAAGTTTTCTTCGACGGCTATTCTTTGCTAATATTTAATCTTCATAGCAACCGTATTTTCTTTTACGAGTGGTAGCTATTTTTTTCTTTTCTTGGCATTATTTTTAAATGAACTAATAAAGTGAAGTAGACTACAAAGCAAAAAACAATCGCACTTTTTTTATAAATTTTATTTTAAAGAAATCGTATTGAAAATATATAAAGAGCTACCAAAATTATTATGAACATGGAAGAAAAATTGTAGAAGTAACTTAAAATAACTACAGAAAATGATTATGACAAAGGGATTGTAAAAGGAGTTTTGCAAAAATGAGGAACTAAAATACAAGTAGTTACGAATGTACGTACCTTTTTTGTGTGTGTTAGCTTCGTATTTTATATAACAATTAGTTATAACTGGAGTGGCTTATGATTAATGCATGCTGAAAAAATAGTGCAAATAATGTAATGGATATGATGATTTCATGATCATTAGGTAACAAATGAATACAACTTTGTAATATGCATATTTTTGTAAATAACTGTACCTTCTTTTTTCCCTTTAAAATCCTAGGTTGCAACAAGTGCTTCCAAAATGACCAAATGTAATACTAAAACTTAATAATTTATTAACTCAGGACAAAATAATTTATTGGTAATCTAATGAATGGAGAAAAAGGTAGGTTAGTGACTTGACGTGAGCAACTTGTGATTATGGATCCATCATATGTAACATGTTAATTATACTCCATAATATCTAAACCCATCAAAATTCAAATTAGTCATGTGATGTAGTGGGACATGATAGAGCTTTACATGTTTAATTATGTTAACGTTTCAGTAAATTTTTTTTGGCAATTATAGAGTTATTTGCTGTTATTTAAGGTGACACGTACATGCAGTCATACGACTTCTCTCAACACTCTTCGTTTATGGTAAAGAAATGGCAATGGAAAAGTGGGTAAAGGGAGATCAGATTGCTCTTTATTTTTGTTGATGTTGTTCTACATCATATATCTGTGATTCTTACTTGTTAATTCATTTATTATTCTTTAAAAGCTTGAATTATTTATTTATTTATGATATTCATTAAGCCGCTCTCGTTTACTTTTACCTTGCAAAAATTATAAAATAAGTCATACAAACAAGTTCCATCCAAGACATATAATAGGTTCAGTATAGAGAATGGTGGAAGCACATCAAAATAGTAGGACACAGTGGGAAGGTTAGACACCTAGATATTTTTTGAATGTCATTGGTTAGCTAATGAAAAATAGCAATTCAGATTGAAATTTCAACCATTATACCCCCATAGAGAATTTGTAGTTAGGCTTGATGACTTAGATGAGAAATCATAATAGTAAGTTAAAAATAGAACTCTCTTCAATGCAATGCAAAGGGAATAATGATGCAACAGTAATAGTGAAAAATATAGGCACCATGATGAAAATACAGAAAAGTGCGTGCAACCAGTGCTTAATGTTAAGATGAAAACTGTACACTCAGGGCAGCTACAAAAAATATGCAGTCAGTGCATGCATCCAACCAAATAAATAGGGCTCAAAAGCTTAATCCCTTTTTGGGCAAAGTGGTACATTAACGGATTTAGAAATGGCTGTTCAACCAAGCAAGACTCATGGGTCATGACCTCTTTACATCATTTTGCAAACACCTCAGAAATTACTACACATTTACACTGTTATTATATACCTTCTGCTGATTACAACTATTATCATAAATTACTGCTCATATATACTATGATAGGATAACTTCTATGCCCTTTAAGAACAAATAAAATAATGAATTCACAACCACAATGTCAAAATTTAGGGAGTGATGATTAAAAGCATAGGTTCAAGAAATAATTACACAACAACAAAAGGTGCAGATTTCTAATGCACCGCATGCTTTGAAGCCTACAAACGTTTACCTTTTGTCTACTAATTTTCATACTGATGCGTTCATAGTGGAAGATTCTTTTTTGTATAATCAACCGCTATTTCGAAAATGATTGACACAATGGCCCCTCGATGATATTCATAGTCATTCTCATTAAAATATTAAAACCAAGTGCCCCTCATATGTGATCTTAATTGTGTATTGCTAGCACTTCTCTCAAAGAGAGAGACGAAGTGCTGATACAAAAGATAATTCTATGTCCAATGCCATTAATTCATCCACTTATCCCTTTATTCTTATGCATATACAGTTCAAACTTTAATGATTCATGAGAGTAGAAGTCATGAAATAGCAAACCACATCACAACATTATTCCCATTGCTCCATAATATTCTTGCTATATTGAATTCAACACTTATGTTGCTATTAGGTATACATTAACAGCAATAAACCATGAACTTGTACTGATGGAAATTACATCCACATTACTATCATTGCAAGAAAAAACTAACATTAAATCGATATGAGTTGAAGTATATCTATTTAGTAATAAATACAACCTAACATAAAAAAATATCTGGAAAATATTCATGGCAATGGCAATTCTTCACTTAGGACTTGATATGCCTCACCACTGTCATTGGATATTAACAAGGCAAAGAAGAAATGAAACTCAAGGCCTCCAGAAATACCAACTAAGCCCGAGAACCAATCCTCACATTTCAAATGTGATGTACAACCACCCAACAGGGGACATGATTAAGCTTACTTCTTTGCTTACGAAGCAGCTCTAAGTCAGAACAATTATTAAAATCGCACCTAGTATTGTTAGGTACATTAACATCGCAATAGAAGAAGGCGGTGCATTACACGATTAGATCATAAGGAGTTCATCCATTGTTGCCACACTCTAGAAAGGCACGTGCAACATATTTCGTTTGTACAGAGTCCGCAGTTGTCAAATATATCAGTTGCAACACCACAAAATCTAGATGGAAATAAAAGTCTCTATGTCCTTTAAAAACAAAAGAACTAATGAAGCTTCACAACCTCAGTGTAAAAAAATTAGGGGCCGATGATTATAAACACAGGGCAAGACTTAACAAATAATTACACAAGAAGAAAAGGTCAGACTGGTGAACAAATTACACAACAACAAAAGATGCAGACTGCTTGTTCACATGTCAGAACCCCACAAATAATTAGACGACAGAGAATAAAGTTTAAGAAATACAAAGAGTAAGTTGTGTATCACCTGATAGAGATGAGGAAATTACGGCTCTCTTCTAGTTGGTGGAGAGGTCGAAAGGGGAAAACTGCAGCGATGGCCGATGTGGAGGAAACAGCGGGGGAGGACGGCGGTGCTTCTTCTCTGGTAGCAAAAGTGGTAGAAAGGAGAAAGTGATTCATTAATTAGCACAAAAATTGTGGTGCGGGAGATCAAGTCTTAAAAAAGCAAGAGATATAAAGAGTAAGTATTGAATCACCTAATAGAGTTGAGAAAATTAGGGCTCTCTTCTGGTAGGTGGGAAGGTCGAGAGGGGATAACTGCTACGGTGGCCAATGTGGTAAAAACAACGGTGGAGGACGGCGGTGCTTCTTTTCTAGCAGGAGAAGAGGCAGAAAGGAGAAAATAATTAATTTGAGAAACAGTGGGTCGGTCCTGCGGGAGAAAGAAGAAGGGACATGTGGCTGCACCGACATCAGAGAATAGTGGTAGCGACATCGCGAATTCTTGACTGGTTACCGTACACTTACAGGACAAGTTACCGGCCCTTTTATATATAGTAGAAGATAACATCCCCATATATCAAATAGTCCTCCTTCATTAGTGAATCTCTCCAAAAAAATGTTCACTAATCTAGATTCACCATTAACTTTCAAATCATAATAGCAATATGGATCTTTAGAATCATCTTCTTTGATCTTTCTGAGAAATGTTTGTGCAACTCCTCCCTCTAAGAACCGTGTCTTCATACGATTAACAAAGTTTAAGTGGTCCTTAATAGTGTGACCTATACTTTCTTCACCACCTGCTACATTTTCCATGTAACGATAAGTTGCTGATGCACCCTGATGAAAGTGATAATTCACGTGTTTTGAGCTCTGATTTACGTGAAAATTGAGTACGATTTGGTCTATAATCAAGGCAAATCAGGTTGTTTATGGAAAAATCGTGAATCAGATGCTACTGAGGCTGTTTGAGCATATTTATACAGGAAAACAGGTCAGAAGTGTTCAGAATTGGAAAACACGAGTTTCGATGTGTCGCTCGACTAGGAGAACAACCGTTCGACCAAGCCCTGTTGGTCGAGCGATAGTGGAGTTGCTCGAGTTGGATACAAGACAGAGCTTCAGCTTACAGAAGAGCCGCTCGACCGCCGCTCGACCAAGGTCAAGGCCGCTCGACCAAGCCAGTTTTGGTCGAGCGGGGACACACTGATCTATTTTTGGTAATTCCGACTCTTCTGTGCGTGTTTTGGCGTGTTCTCCAAGAAAAAGCCCAGTAAAGATACATAAGGAGGGTTAACAAGTATAAAAAGGGAAGCAGATCACATCAAGAAGGGAGTTAGATTACACATCCATCCGACACCACATCTAAACCCTAACTCAATCCGCAGGAGCTGTTGATGAGCATTTTCTTTGCACGCAAAATTAATCCCCAAGTATTAAGGATATCAGTTGCAGCTTAAGCATGCGACCAAGTGAATATCGAACCCAAAGGACGTCGTATTATCAATTAAATTATTATCTAAATTAATTAAGACAAGTGGCAATAAAGGTTGGGATTTTAATCTAATAAATAATAAATAATTAATTAAAATAACAAATAAAGTAAAATATCACTCGAAGAATACGAAAGTGAATCAAGTAAGAGAATATGTAGCTCTAAGGAAATTCAGTTTTACTCATTAATTTTCCTTCCGTGTGTTGATGTCCGACTCTACCTTGAGGAATATGGACGCATCACTAAACCATGCATATCTACTCTATAGACACAAGTAAACATGCGTGTAACACGTGTGAATAACCTTGGAGCAAGAGATATAATTTCACCCCCTTTCTAGGTACTATCAGTATCAATTATTTCCCTAACCAATTAGCACTCTAACCCGATATGATCTCCCTTTATAGGTACTATAAAATTATCCTCTTTATCCTTCTTAATAACCCGAATTCAATTCAATTAGTAAGTATTCATATATGATAGTTCTAATGAAGTTTCAGAGTCCCCTCACTTAGAATCATAACATGGAATCTTGTTTAGCGGAGAACGCACTCAATCTACAACCAAGATATATATTCAGACTCTATAAACCAATTGAAGATGCATAAAACGACCGTGAATATGGAATAAGAAAGCACAATCATATATAAAATAAATCCACAAGTAGTGTTGTACGGAGTTTACACACGGAAGTTCAATTAATTCGTAAAAACCTTAACAACCCTAGTTCCACCAAAAAGGCTCTAGCCCATGATGTTACGAAAAATAATCATGGGTGTTGGATAGATCTTACCCACATGTCTGAAAAATTATAAGATAAATTAGGAAACGAAATAAACCCTAGATGCGGGAGTCGTCGCGTCCTTCTCCGTCTTGAATCCTCCTATTGGTTCTCCTCTTGATTCCACAAACGAATCTTCAAAGTGATGGATGGATGGAGGAAAGGAGGTAGATGATGGTTGGGGGGTGATCCCCCCTTGTGGGGTGTAGTATTGTTGTGGCCTCACTCCAATCCAATATGATTAATCTCCTCCCTTCAATATGATGTGCTCTACGTCCCTTTTTATACTTGTAAAGTGCTCCTCACGGACCTTGGATGAGATTTTACTTGAGACATACCCTAAATTTGGTAACAGAAACCCGAAACTACCAAAAATAGAACCCAACGACATTTTGTTAGACCAAACCTTCTTGGTCGAACAAGTCCCCCTTGGTAGAGCAATGGTCGATCAAACCTTCTGTAAGAATTTGGTCATTTTGCTTGACTTGACCTCTTCCATTCGACCAAGATGATTCTGGTCAAACGGATCTTCGTTGATCGAGCAAGCTTGCGCAGTCTCACCGTTTCGCGAATAACTTCTACATCCGACCTCCGATTTGAGTAATTTTTGCGCTCACGTGATCCTCTCTTCCTTGTCTTTCTATCCACATAAAGAAATCACAGAAAATCCAATATTTGAATGTGTAACAAGTCATAAAAAGTGGCACAGCCATTCTGTTCGGCACAGCTTGCGCGATGTCACCTCTTTGATCATAATTTTCTCGTTTAGAATTCGATTGAGGTTATGCTAAAATGATCCTCTGTTCTGTCACTTTCCAACCATGTATCACAATTTCCATTCAGAGCTCCATAAAAACACAGAAAAATTACACAAGTTGGACGTGCATTTTTTAGCATTCATACACAAATTGCACCTTTTCTCCAACTTTGCACTTTTGATCCCTTTTTTCACCTAAAACACAATAAAACTCCTTAAGTGCACCTTTTTCTCACATATATTGAATATAAGACACTTGTGCTAATATATGACAACAATATCAATCAAAAATGTGTTAAATTGGACACTAAAACACGCTTATTTTCACTCTCATCAGCTGTAGAGAGAGATTTGTGCAGCGAATCAACTAAGAACTAAGTGAAGATTCAAGATGGAGCGAGAAGCGACGGCGCCCACATCTAGGGTTTACTTTGCAACTTAATCTTTCTTGTAACTTTCAAGACTGTAGGTAAGATCTATCCAAACACCATGAACATTCTCCGAAACGTTATGGGCTAAAACCGCTTTGGTAGTTCTAGAGTTATGAAGGTTTTTATCTAGTTAATTGAACTTCGGTGTGTATACTCTGTACAACACTAGTTGTGGATTTATTATATAAGACTATGAATTTTTAATTCATACTCAGAGTTGTTTTGTGCATCATTAACTGTTATGTAGAATCTTAATACATATCTTAGTTATTGATTGAGTGCGTTCATTGCTGAACAGGATTCTATGTTATGATTCTAAGTGAGGGAACTCCGAAGCTTCATTAGAACTATCTTATATGAATACTTATTAATTTAGTTTAATTCGGGTTTGTAAGTAGGATAAAGATGATAATTTCATAGTACCTATAAAGGGAGATCATATCGGGTTAGAGTATTTAGTGCACGAGAACGAGAAATAATTGATACTGATAGTACCTAGAAAGGGGGGTGAAGTTATATCTCTTACTCCAAGGTTATTCGCACGTGTTACATGCTTATCTACTTGTGTTTATAGAGTAGGTTAGCATGGCTTAGTGATGCATCCATAGTTCACAAGGCAGAGTCAGATATTGACCTACGAAAGGAAGATTAATTATTGAAACTGGATGGCCCTAAGAGCAACCTATTTTCTCACTTGTTTAACTCTCGTTATTTTCTACTGTCTATATTTTTATTGTTATTTAATTATTTTTTTAGATCAAGAACCATTCTACAATCAAATTGCTAAACAATAGTGTCCTTTAATTTAAATAAGAACAAAATTGATAATCATTCATCCTTTAGGTTCAATAATATAACTTGGTCGCTTATCTAAGCTACAATTACATCCTTCATACTTGGGGATTTTTGTGTGTTGAGAAAATGCCCATCAAGTTTCTAGCACCGTTTCCGATGATGGTTGTCCTTATCAATTTTATTATTTCTAGTTTAATTGAAGCTATTTCATACTTGTCTTTATTTTCTCACGCTAAATTTTTCATAGGTGTATGCACACTAGATCGAAGGGAGCAACACTAGCACCTTTTGATCCGGAGATCGGAGCATCATCAAGGAAAAAGAAGGCAAAGAAAAAGAAGAATAATAATGTGGAAGCAACCAAAACTCTTGATCTAGGAGTTGACATTGAAGTACTAAACACAGAAACGATTGAAGCTACAACCGAAGACAAGTCTGAAACAGAAGCAATCAACATGCCCCAAGATAGGGCAAATCTGGACAATGTTGCCATCAGTGATGTCTTTAATGTTGGCGCTTGGATCGTTTGGTTAACGTGATCCGTTAGGGATCCATACGTTTCTAATATCAGCGGAAGCAATAAATCATAGAAACGATTACCGTTCACCAAGGTATGTAGAAGATAAAGGATTCTCGCTGACAGATTGTGCAGTCCCACGAGAATGTCCATAACTTCCTCGTCTGATGTCGGAATTGAATGATCTTTGTGCTCAGACGATCCTCTCTTCAACAGCTTTCCGTCAGTATATTGATCATCGAATTCTGATCACTATGCGATATTATATAAATTTCGCAAGGTGTCGAACAGTAGCAGCAAACTACCTTCTGATCTTCTGCCGTATGTCCCAAGTCCGATCTCGACGTCGTGTGGGCGACGATCTATGAGACCTCCTCAATCTGCTCTCAACCCTCATCACACGTGAATAATGAATTAGATTAGGGTTCCAGATAAGCTGAGGTGACTTATATACATGGGCTACAGCAGGGACCAGGAGGAGAAATTGGGTTGGGCCTCCATTGGGCTTAAGTATCCAAGCTTAGCCCAAAACTTATACTTAAGTTCAATAATAATAATATATTCCACTAAAATATTATTACTGCACTGCCTTTCCAATCCCAAAATTACGTTTTGGGCTCCTTCTTATTATGAGCCCGTTAGTCTCCCCATATTTAAGATATACAATATCCATTAATTAATTTAAGTTACTGACAACTCAATTAATTAATATCTCATCCAAGAGTAGTACCACTCAACCTCATTATCATGCCGGAATAAATTCCACCTGCAGGGTTTACATGATAATCCTTATGAGCTCCTCAAGGGGACATCATCAACCTATGACGGACACGGATTCCTTCTACAATCAACAGCACACCATAGAGACAGCACTACTTCCCAACTCATCGAGTTTGTTGATTTAATTACATGTAAATCTCACCCATTGATGAATCAAAGAAATACATACTGCCCTACGTGTCGAGGTTATTGTATAGGGATTAAGAGCACGAACTTCCATAATAACAGAGATCAAGTTCTCCTATAAGTCAGTATAAGTCGAACGATCTCAAGCGGTCCTGCTCAATACACACAAGTGCACTAATGTGATTCTATAGCCAAGACAAGCTAATACCAAACCACACTACAACCATCCCGATAGAGAGTCCCCGTCTATCTCAGTTGTGAGCATCTGTTTATACTTTATAAGGAAACCGATATATGATCTTCCGCGTGTTGTCGCACAACATATTATCTACAGTATAAAGTAAGTGGACTATTGCATCGTGCATATAAATAAATTATAAGACGCAATCATTTGATCATATGATTCTCATTTCAAATTAATTGTTATAACATTGTTCATACAAAAAGCTAGACTTTTAGTATACAATCCAACATTTAAGAACAACAGAGAGGGCAATTTGGGAATGTTAGTAATGCGCGGAGCTGAAGTGGACTTTGATCTTCACCCCACTCTTATCAGCATGATAGAAAGGAACCCTTTCTCTGGGGGGGTCTTTCGAAGATCCTCAACAACATCTGAATAAATTCCTTATATATGCACGTACACAAAAAATTCAGGAGATCATGAGGATGCATGTGATGAGAGTGTTCACATAATTTGAGCTCTGATTTCTATGATAATGATGTGTGATTTGAGCTGATTTTCAATGAAAAATAGGACAGAAGTTCTTGAAACAGGAAAAGGGGTGCTCAGGAATTTGGTTCGACCAAGAGGGACCTGGTTCGACCAACCATGAAGGTCGAACCATGGTCGAACCACATACCAGAGACTGCATTAGATCGCCAATGTTGATTCGACCCTGGTTCAACTAGGGGACAATTGGTTTGACCTAGGGTTTTGGTCAAACCACCACGCGGGATGTCACCAAATCTGTATTTTTACACCTTCAGTACGTGTTTTTACTTAAAAAGCACATTAGAGGTCCATTGGAGCAGCTGGAAGTATAAAAGGAAGACTCTACACATCAGAAAGGTACAATATTCATTTTACACAACATTCAAACCCTACCATCATCCGGTGGAGCTGTGGAGAGAGATTCGTCTATCGAATCAACTGAGAACAAAGTGAAGATTCAAGACGGAGAGAGACGCGATGGCGCCCACATTTAGGGTTTACTTCGTATCTTAATTTATTTTGTAATTTTTAAGACTATGGGTAAGATCTATCCAACCACCATGATTGTTCTTCGATCAATCATGGGCTAGAACCGCTTCGATAGTTCTAGGGTTTGTGAAGGTTTTATGATTTAATTGAACTTTTATGTGTATAATCCGTACAACACTACTTGTGGTTTATTTTATATAAGACTATGGATTTTTAATTCATACTCAGAATTGTTTTGTGCATCATTAATTGTTATATAGAGTTTGAATACATATCTTGTTATTGATCGAGCGCGTTCACTACTGAACAAAATTTCATGTTATGATTCTAAGTGAGGGGACTCCGAAGTTTCATAAGAACTATCTTATATAGATACTTGTTAATTGAATTTAATTCGGGTTAATAAGTAAGATAAAGAGAATAACTTCATAGTACCTATAAAGGGAGATTATATTGGGTTAAAGTACTTAGTGCACGGGAAATAATTGAAACTGATAGTACCTAAAAAGGGGGGTGAATTATATCTCTTGCTCTTTGAATATTCACACGTGTTACACGCTTATTTACTTGTGTCTATAAAGTAAATTTGCATGGCTTAGTGATGCGTCCATATTACACAAGGCAGAGTCGGACATTGATACACGAAAGGAAAATTAATGAGTAAAACTGGATTGCCCGAAGAACTACCTATTTTCTCACTTGTTCACCTTCGTTTAATCTCAACTACTTATTTATTTTATTTTCTATTTTAATTATTCGTTTAGTAGTTAATTAATTATTCTACAACTTTATTGCAAACCTAGTCTTATTAAGTTAGACTATAATTAAATTGATAATAATACATCCTTCATACTTGGGGATACTCGTGTGATCATAAGTTGGACAAAGGTCTCAAAAATCTATCCATAATCGACTCAACACTAGGATCACAAAGGACTTGCTTCAAGGTTGTAATGTTGGCTCTTTGGTAAAGGTGGAAGAATATAGATAAGTGACTAACTCTACTAGCAAAGAATTACCTTGGTATATTGCTTTTCAATTGCTCCCTTCTTCTCTTCTTCATCCTCTTAACGATCACGTTCATATGCCCTTCCTCCATATTTACTTGGATCAACCTCTCTTTCGCAGTAAAATACCAATTCCGGTGTTTTTCAAGTATAAGGGTACCAATTTCGGGCATTACCCTCTCTAGTATTTGGGATACTGGTTTCAGGCACTATCCCTTGCAAGATTTAACCTCTTGTCTCTCGATTCTGATTTCACCAAATCTCTCATTCTATTCCTCTTCAAAACTTCATATAGCATTAATCTACCTCCATTCTTTACTAGTAATAGGTGTTCAAGGCTTAAAAGGTAAACGACTCATTATCAAGGCTTGCTAAATAAAAAGCTTAAAGGCTCAAAAAGGGCTTCCAATGATAATCATATAATAAGGTAGGATTAATTTGGCTAAGTAACTTAATTTACAATAATGGCCTAAGATCATTTCCTAGCATCTATCAATTATAGATTTCACATAAGACTCCAAGTTAAGTTCTAGAATACGAGTATACAAACTACTCTCAAGAATAAACTATCATGCTTATAGCACAATCAAAAGGCTCAAATCCTCACATGGTTAATAGAATCCTAAGCACTATTCAAAGCATGTAATCAACATCAATTTTCTATGAACTACAATTAAGAATAAAACATGCTTGTCATCAACAAATCAACATGCATCAAAATAAGGCACATGCATAACATGAATAATCCTCATCAGTAAATAATTCCAAAACACATCCATGTAAACAACTTCCACCAATCAATCACCCAATCATCATCAATACTATCAAATACATGCCACTCACACCACGAATACCCAACCTGTAAAGATAGAAGAGAAGGGAGATGAGATGAAACAGACGAAGAAAAAACCTGACGCTCTCTACTCCTCCGGAGCATCATCATCACTCGCATCCTCTTCGTCATCACCATCGCCCATCTCCAAGCGCAACCGATCTACATCTCTTTGAAGTGCATTAAGCTTCCTATCCAACTCGCGCTCATCGGCATGCATTCTCCCTAATCTCCTATCATCTCAACATAATTGCCCTGCAGCATGTTGTACCTCGCATCAAGTGCGGCATAATTTGCATTCGCCAATTCCAGCTGCCTATTCGTCTCTTGCTGATTTGCATTAAACATAGCGAAGTGCTCATGCATCAATCGAAATTGCTCCCGATAAAACTGATCCTGGGCCACCCAATAATGTTGTTGCGGCTGCGGCTGTGGTTGTGGTGGTGACTCAAAAAACTCCTGCTCAAGTGGTTGTTGGGGATGCACAGGAGGCATATCCTCCTGATAATTAAAAATATGTGGTGGTTGTGGCTCCTCCTCTTCGAAATCAGTTGGGTCTCCGATCAAAATCATGTCCTCATCTAAACCGATTCCATGCTCACGCAACTCAACTAGCAATCTCCAATTTCCTCTTCCCAAGCAAGTCTTCGAGATCAGTGTGTGCTCCGTAGTATTTATCAACAAGTTATTGTTGATCCTCACAGTGGTAAGATCAGCTATCACCAACAGAAATTGAAGTATTCGAGGCTCCTTCCCTCGGATGAACATCCAAGTATCATCTACTCGCTCAATCAGCCCCATCCTCGCATATGATGTCAAGATCAAGTCCAGATCACCTCGAATAGGATCATACCTACTCAAGTCAACCCTATAATACTCCGCTATAATGGTGATCAGCCCTTCGATGTTTACTCTCTGAAATCCATGCGTTGTGAACTTGCAAAGCTGATGAAAAAAGTAGGTTGCTACATTGAAGAAAACTCCATTGAGCATGCACCATAAGACATAGGGCTCCCCTCTCGGAATACAGCTTCCTTCGGACCTTGCAAACAACATTTTCCCCAAAATTCGATCCATGTAAGCAATCACGGGGTTGCGAATGAAAGCCACCTTCTAAGTGTTGGAATTATAATTTTCTTGCCTCTCCGTAATAGCTGTCCAAAAGTCATTCGGCTTAAAGTCATCACCCTCCGTTCCAACCACGTTCTCACAACCAATTATCTCATTAAACTCTTGAGCCCATATCGTCTGCTCCTGTCCACCTATTTGCATCCTAATACCATAAGGAAGATATCCATCATCATGCTCAACTCTCAGCGTACATAAGTGATGCGCGTTTTCTTTTCACGCAAAATTAATCCCCAAGTATTAAGGATATCAGTTGCAGCTTAAGCAAGCGACCAAGTGAACTATCGAACCCAAAGGACGGAGTATTATTAATTTAATTATTTACTAAATTAATTAAGACAAGGCAATTCAGTTTTAGAAATTAATTATTAAACTAATAAAAAATTAAGTAAAATAACAAATTAAATAAAATATCACACGAAGAATACGATAGTGGATCAAGTAGGAGAATAGGTAGCTCTAGGGTAATCAAGTTTTACTACTTAACTTCCCTTCCGTGTGTTGATGTACGACTTTGCCTTGTGGAATATGGATGCATCACTAAACCATGCATATCTACTCTATAGACACAAGTAAACATGTGTGTAACACGTGTGAATAACCTCGGAGCAAGAGATATAATTCCACCCCACTTTCTATGTACTATCAGTATCAATTATTTCCCTGGCCAATTGGTACTCTAACCTGATAAGATCTCCCATTATAGGTACTATGAAATTATCCCATTTATCCTACTTAATAACCCAAATTCAATTCAATTAATAAGTATTCATATAGGATAGTTTTAATGAAGCTTGGAGTCCCCTCACTTGGAATCATAACACGAAATCCTATTCAGCGGTGAACGCACTCAATCTACAACCAAGATATATATTCAGACTCTATATACCAATTGAAGATGCACAAAACGACCGTCAATATGGATTAAGAAAGCACAATCATATATAAAATAAATCCACAAGTAGTGTTGTAGGGAGTTTACACACACAAGTTCAATTAATTCGTAAAACTTTCACATCCCTAGTTCTACCAAAATGGCCCTTGATGTGGGCGTCATCGCGTCCTTCTCCATCTTGAATCCTCCTCTTGGTTCTCCTCTTGATTCCACAGATGAATCTTCAAAGAGATAGATGAATAGAGGAAAAGATGTGAATGATGGTTGGGGGGTGAACCCCCCATGTGGGGTGTAGGATGGTTGTATTGTATCCAATCCATATTTTATTCTCTTTTGTAATGATCTACATCCCTTTTTATACTTGTAAGCTCTCCTTATGGAACTAGGATGAGCTTTTTCTTGAAAAACATGTAGAAACATGCACTTGGGGTGTATAAATATGAATTTAGTAAGTGTCCGTACATCAGTTCGACCAAATAGGTTGGTCGAACTTGCCCTGGTAGGTCGAACTCCAGGTCGAACTCGCCTATAACTCGACCTCAGATCCCGGATTTGACCAGAGTCCTGGTTGAACCAGATACTTCCTGGTCAAACCGGTACTGCTTTTGTTTATGCTTCGAGTTCGACCACAGTTCGACCAAGTGATTTGGTCGAACTCGTCTGTCGTGGTCGAACAGCACTTGCACCGTCTCACTATTTCGTGTATAACTTTAACATCCGGATTCCGATTTGAGTGATTCTTGTGCTCACGTAATCCTCTCTTCCTTGAATTTCTATCCATATAAGGAACTAACCAAAACTCCAAGAACTGAACGTGTAACAAGCCATGAAAACGAACCTCTCTTCAGTAGATTTCCAACCATATTTCAAACTTCCCGTTCAAAGCTCTATACAAACACAAAAAAATTACGAAATTTGGACGTGTGTTTTTCAGCATTCATGCACAAATTGCACATTTTCTCAAACTTTGCACTTTTGATCATTTTTCCAGCTAAAACACAACAAAACACCTCAAGTGCACTTTTTTTTCACAAATATTGAATATAAGACACTTGTGCTAATATATGACAACAATATCAATCAAGAAGGCTTTCAATTGGACATTAAAACACGCTAATTTCCAATCTCATCAATCCCCCAAACTTACTCGTTGCTCGTTCCGAGGCAACAAAATAAAATTAAAGAGAAAGAGAGTAGGAAAATTAGTAGGGAAACAAGGACTATTACCAATACCCCATTCAAAATACCATTGTCCTCAACTTCGGTCATGCAACTCTCGTTACATGTAATAATCAATTCATAGCATATAAGATAAGACAATCACCACCAATTCAAATGCTACATTCACAATTTCTCACGGGAAGTATATATCACTCGCACTCAAGTGAAAAAGATATACACTTTTGGGTTAAGGTGTTTAAGCTCAAATTCAATTCAAGTGCATCCGTAACCATAAGCTTGCCAAAAATCTCAAACTCTTCACCAGTAAAAGTATGATTCGACAATGGGATCAAAAAGGACTTTTGTTTGGACGTAATGTTGGCACTTTGGTTAAGGTAGGAAATATATGGATAAATTAACTCAATTAGTAGAGAATTAAAACCAGAGATCTTTTGTACTGCAGATTTTTACACTTCAAGGCTATTTAGCTTCATGCTCTTCTAATTTTCTTTTCTCTCATTTCCTTCAAGCTCAACATAGTTTTTCTTTTCTTTCTTTTTTCTCGAGGTACTAGTTTCGGGCACTACCTCTAATATCTCGGGGTACCAGTTTTGGGCACTACCCTTAAGCAACTTACTTTTCAGCTTACATTTTTCAGCTCATAATCACTTGTACAACTCCAAATATTTTATTCCTTCCAAACTCCATGAAAATCAATTCACACACTTTAACAACATTTAATTCTCCACTAAATATAGGAATTTAAGGCTCAAATAGAATATCAAAGTGGCTATCTTCGTAGGTTGCCAAATAAATAAGGCTTTTAGGCTCAAAACGGCTAGCTACGGATTAACATCATTTGGTAAGGAATTATTTGGCTAAGTGACTCATAAATTCAAGGATGGCCTTAGATCATTTCCCACCATCTAACACATATGTAGTTTCAAGTAAGACAAGAGGCAAGTTCTAGAATACATGCACAAGTATGATACTCACCAGAAAGAAATATCATGTGATTATGTAAAATATGTTGGATTGTATACTAAAAGTCTAACTTTTTGTATGAACAATGTTTAAACAATTTATTTGAAATGAGAATCATATGATCAAATGATTGCGTCTTATAATTTATTTATATGTACGATGCAATAGTCCACTTACTTTATACTGTAGATAATATATTATGCGACAATACGAGGAAGTTCATATTATCGATTTTCTTATAAAGTATAAATAGATGCTCACAACTGAGATAGACGGGGACTCTCTATTGGGATGATTGTAGTGTGGTTTGGTATTAGCTTGTCTTGGCTATAGAATCACATTAGTGCATTCTCTATTGGGATGGTTGTAGTGTGGTTCGACTTATACTGACTTATAGGAGAACTTGATCTCAGTTATTATCGATGTTCGTGCTCTTAATCCCTATACAATAATCTCGACACGTAAGGCAGTATGTATTTCTTTGATTCATCAATGGGTGAGATTTATATGTAATTAAATCAACAAACTCGGTGAGTTGGGAAATAGTGCATTCTCTATGGTGTGTTGTTGATTGTAGAAGGAATTCGTGTCCGACATAGGTTGATGATGTCCCCTTGAGGAGCTCATAAGAATTATCATGTAAACTCTGCAGGTGGATTTATTCCGGCATGATAATGAGGTTGAGTGGTACTACTCTCGGATGAGATATTAATTAATAGAGTTGTTAGTAACTTAATTAATTAATGGGCATTGTATATCTTAAACATGGGGAGACTATCGGGCTAATAATAAGAAGAAGTCTATAATGTAATTATGAGATTAGAACGATAGTGCAGTAATAATATTTTACTGGTATTTATTATTATTATTGGACTTAAGTATAAGCTTTGGGCTAAGCTTGGATACTTAAGTCCAATGGATGCCCAACTCTAAATTCTCCTCCTGGTCCCTGTTGTAGCCCATATATAAGTCATCTCAGATGTCCGGAAACCCTAATCTAGGAGATTAATCATGCCTAACACTATGAGAAGGGTGAGGGAATAGCAGAATGAGAAGATCTCGAAGATCATCGCCCACTCGACGTCGAGATTGGACTTGGGAATACAGCAGAAGACTGGAAGGTTGTTTGCTGTTGATGTCCGCCACCATCTACAATTTTTATAAAATCGTACAGACTTAAGAACATGACGTGTGATATACTAACGGAAAGCCAGGGAAGAGAGGATCGTTTGGGGGCATAGATCACTCAATTCCAAGATCGGATGAGAGATTTATATCCAAAACTGTGAGGCTGCGCAGGCTAGTGGCGAGAATCCATCGTCTTCAACATATCCTGGTGAAAGGTAATACGTTTCTATGTTTCTTGCTTTCACTGACTGTTAGAAACATATGGAACCCAAACGGGTCATGTTAACCAAACGATCGAAAGCCAACAACATGATCAATGAGGCTCAAAATCTCATATGGGTTTTTTAACAAGTAACAGGGCACTTTTCATGGTAAGCAATATGCCACAAGTACATATATAACTTCATATCATATTAAAACTCAAGTACACTTCCTTCATCAATTTCAAGAGCATATGAATTCCAAGCATGATTTAAACAATATAAGCTCACATGGATTACCAAACATATAAACTCAATCCTTCCACCCTAATAATTAAAAGTACATATAAAAATTAGAATAATAAAACGAGGGCACCTGATTTTTCCTTCAATGCATTCACGAGCTCCTCGAGTACTTCAACTCGGTCATCTTGCCACTCTTCTACCTTTTTCTATCAAAGCTCAAACAAACTCATTATCACAGGAGTCATCAATAATAAAATAGAAAAACTATAAGAAAGAATCAATTGTCTATCTAATTGACTCCACACACTAGAAACACCACAGAACACTAGGCAAATCTTTCTCAGTATGATCTCTATCATCATCCACATGGTTAAATTGTATGAGGTCTTTCTTTTAAAAATGCAAAAAATTGACACATCAAAACCGATTAAAGCTTTAACATACAACAAAAAATCAACTCCCCTAGCAAACATTGCAAAGAAAAGATTATACTCTTGGTGCTTCAATGAGGTAAGAACATCACACACCCCCCAAACTTAGGAAAAATGTAAGTTGAAACTAAGTTTGAAAAGAGATGTAATTGTCGAATAGTAAGCACCTTAAATATAAAAATTTCTTACTCACACAAAAGAAATAATAAAGCAATAATTGAAAAGGAAAGCCCCCAACAGATGCTCATGTTTAATGTCAGAGAGTAACGGCGGTAGAGGATGGTCTTCTCGCATCCTCACCTTTAAATACTTTCTTTCCCTCTTCTTGTCTACAATCAACACCTCACCTTTCTTGGTAACAAGTATACGATCCTTGGAATTTTCTTCCTCTCATGGTTGTCTAGACACCTCCTTGTCAATCTTCCACTCAAATTCAAAGTCATATGTCCTATTAAAATCAAGATTAAACAAGTTAGAAACCACATCTATGCTCTTGCAAGATTGAATTTCCATGAGCATCTTCATTGCTTGATCAAGAGAGAAACCACATCTTCATTGTCCATCTGCAGTCTAAGCTTCTCGTCTCTCTAATTTTTTGCTCTTTCCTACTTTTTCTCAACTATAAGCTTAGCATTCTGTCCTTGGGATGACACTGGAGTAGCATCAACATCATGTAAAGCATTCGGCGTGAAAAATGGTGCAGGACACTAGGGTTTGACCTTAGTTCGACCTGGGTAGGTGGTCGAACTCGATGAATAATGGTCAACCTGAACACCTGAAAGTTCGTTCTCCCTCTTACAGGCCGGTTTGACCATTGTTCGACCAACAAGGTTAGTCGAATCCAAGTGATCATGGTCGAATCGGGCTTCAGATAAAATAGAGTGCCCTAGACAGTGGTGTTCGACCTCAGTTCGACCAGAGGCTTTGGTCGCACCCACCTGTTTTTGCTATAACTGACCTTCTGACTCCTCAGGACGTCGCCCAGGTGCCCTGTTCGAACTCCCCTGTGTAGTTCAACCATCAATGTTGGTCGAATGGGGATCGAATCGGATTTCTGTCACTTCAGAATTCGATTCCGGCTTCATTGGTCCTTTGTACTGCGTCCCGAACCTCAATGTGATGGCATTATCCTCCAACTTTTGTGTCAATTGATTCACATTCGCGGCCATATGCCCCATAATCGAAGTAAGGTCCTTCAACTGCTTATATAAATATACATGATCAACATTCATTCTCGCTTCGATGCGGCCAATCCTTGTATCATTCTCAGCCATGTATCGATTGAAGGTATCTTCAACACTCTTCACTTTTTTCTGTTTCAGACTAGGCCCCCTTAGTGTCAACTCTGTAATCTGCTTCTGCTGGGACTCTAGTAGCTTGTTGATATTAGCTAAACTAGAGACGATCTCATCATCTCTATTCGGCTTCACTTGAAGTTTAACCTGCGCCACATTGCCAAGTACATATAATCCTCTATCTCTCTCCGTAGGCCTGTCACGTGAATTCATAGAGATGTTTTCGAACAACTTTTCTGCTTCAAGTGATGTCTTAGATAACAACGCTCCTCCTGATGATGCATCAATAAGAACACGCAACTCACAATCCAATCCATAGTAGAAGATATTTATGTATTCAGCCTTAGACATCCCATGGTGTGGGCACCTCCTGAGCATGTTTTTAAACCTATCCCACGCCTCATAAAATTTCTCACCCTGATTTATAACAAATTAGGTGATCACTTGCTTCATTCTTAAGATCCTTGAGGGTGGCATGTATCTCTTCAAGAACTTTTGCTGCAGTTGGTCCCATGTAGTGCAATCTGCTGCATCAATAGTCTCATACCAAGCTTCTGCTCCATCAATCAAAGAGAACTTGAATATGGCTATTCTTCTAGCATTATCATTAGCTCCAGCACCTTTCTGAGTGTTTGAATAACCAAGAAATCTTCGGAGATGCTGATATGAATCTTCAAAACAACTTTATGAAAAGGGATTCTTCTCTACCATGTTAATAAGAGCGGGATGTATCTCAAAATCATCATCTTCCCCCTTGCTCCTATCAAACCCATGTTGTTAATCCCATTACACTTGAAAATTTCGCGGATTGCAACTTTATCCGGATTCTGCCTTGCTCCGGCCATGTTTAGCTCAGTGTGTTATCTCTTCCTTTCCTTCCTCTTCTTTTCCTAATGCACAAGTACCTAAAAAAAATTCAAGGTTAGATAAAAATAAATAATCACAAATCAAAATTGAAATAATAAACTAATAATAACAGCCGTCCCTGGCAACGGCGCCAAGAACTTGATGCGCGTTTTCTTTGCACGCAAAATTAATCTCCAAGTATTAAGGATATCAGTTGCAGTTTAAGCAAGCGACCAAGTGAATTATCGAAACTAAAGGACGGCGTATTATTAATTTAATTATTTATTAATTAATTAAGACAAGGCAATTCAGTTTTAGGAATTCATTATTAAACTAATAAATAATTAAGTAAAATAACAAATTCAATAAAATATCACTCGAAGAATACGAAAGTGGATTAAGTAGGAGAATAAGTAGCTCTAGGGTAATCCAATTTTACTACTTAACTTTCCTTCGTGTGTTGATGTCCGACTCTGCCTTGTGGAATATGGACGTATCACTAAATCATGCATATCTACTCTATAGACACAAGTAAACATGCGTGTAACACGTGTGAATAATGATCTCCCTTTATAGGTACTATGAAATTATTCTCTTTATCCTACTTAATAACCCAAATTCAATTCAATTAATAAGTATTCATATATGATAGTTCTAATGAAGCTTCGGAGTTCACTCACTTGAAATCATAACATGGAATCCTGTTCAGCAGTGAACGCACTCAATCTACGACCAAGATATATATTCAGACTCTATATACCAATTGAAGATGCACAAAACGACCGTGAATATGGATTAAGAAAGCACAATCATATATAAAATAAATCCACAAGTAGTGTTGTACGGAGTTTACACACAAAAGTTTAATTAATTCGTAAAACCATCACATACCTAGTTCTACCAAAGAGGCTCTAGCCCATGATGTTACGAAGAACAATCATGGGTGTTGGATAGATTTTACCCAGATGTATGAAAAATTACAAGATAAATTAGGAAATGAATAAAACCCTTGATGTGGGCGTCGTCGCGTCCTTCTCCATCTTGAATCCTCCTCTTGTTTCTCCTCTTGATTCCACAGACGAATCTTCAAAGTGATGGATGGATGGAGGAAAGGATGTGGATGATGGTTGGTGGGTGAACCCCTCTTGTGGGGTGTAGGATGGTTGTGTTGTATCCAATCCATATTCTATTATCTTTTGTAATGATCTACATCCCTTTTTATACTTGTAAGCTCTCCTTATGGATCTAGGATAGGCTTTTTCTTGAGAAACATGCAGAAACACGCACTTGGGGTGTAAAAATACAAATTTGGTAAGTGTTCGTACATCAGTTCGACCAAACAGGTTGGTCGAACTCGCCAAGGTAGGTCGAACTCGCCTGTAACTCGTCCTCAGATCCCGAATTCGACCAGGGTCCTGGTCGAACCAGATACTTCCTGGTCGAACTGGTACTTCTTCTGTTTATGCTTCGAGTTCGACCACGGTTCGACCAAGTGGTTTGGTCGAACTCGTCTGTAGTGGTCGAACAACACTTGCACCGTCTCACTGTTTCGCGTATAACTTCCACATCTGGACTTCGATTTGAGTGATTCTTATGCTCAAGTGATCCTCTCTTCCTTGGCTTTCTATGTATATAAGGAACTAACAAAAATTTCATGGATTGAAGGTGTAACAAGCCATGGAAATGACACAGCCGTTCTGTTCGGCATAGCTCGCGCGACATCACCACTTTGATAATAACTTTCTCGTTTGGAATCCGATTGAAATGTTCCTTACGTCAAAACGAACCTCTCTTCAGTGGCTTTCCAACTATGTATCACACTTCCCGTTCAGAGATCCACACAAACACATAAAAATTACAAAATTTTTACGTGCGTTTTTCAACATTCATGAACAAATTGCACCTTTTCTCCAACTTTGCACTTTTGATCCTTTTTCCACCTAAAATACAAAAAAAACACCTCAAGTGCACCTTTTTCTCACATATATTGAATATAAGACACTTGTGCTAATATATGACAACAATATCAATCAAGAAGGTGCTTAATTGGACACTAAAACACGCTAATTTCCACTCTCATCAATAAGACCTCCATAGTAATGTGAAAGTATGTCTCCCTCTTCATCTCCATGAATCTTGTGATGCCCAATCGATTAAACATTCAACGAATGTCATTTATAAAGTTCATGTCCATCATGACACGATTATTTTGATACCTAGTCCTTCAGATCTTTTGAGATATTGCATTCCAAAGCTCTCTTTTCTCTTCCCAATCTCCAATCTTAATACCAAAATTCGATGGCCTTCTTCTACCCATCTTCATCCTCTTGACTATCTCTCTCAACGGGGATGACTTATTTCCCTTCCTCTTCGAAGAAGAGGCAATCTCTTTTCCTACAAAGTCATAGTTCAATGCACAACCAAAAGAGATAAACAAATGCCAAGCCTAAGTCTAACCCGAATCCTACTCAAGACTTCAAATCCACATGTTTTACAACTTAACTTCAAGTGCTTACTAATCACAATTTCTCTCTAAATCAACACTTTCCATCAAGAATATTTAGATTCAACTAGTCTTAACACTATTCCAAACCAACCATCCTATCGATTCCACACAAAATTTCATCAACTCAACACTTTAAACATGCTCACATTCCACCCTCAATTGCATCACAACAATACCCAAATTCAACGAGCCCATATGTATAATTCGAAATTAAATCAAAGCCCATGCTTCATACAACATCAATTTCACAAAAATTCCACAATGCAAGGTAGAACAATTCATGAAATTTTCAAATGTAATTTCGAATAGGAACTTCAACAATTCAAAAACAAATCTACCCAAGACTAGCATGAATCCACTCACCCATTCTTCACTAAGCATTATCAACACAATCCACGAATAAAAAGTGAGGAGAAAACATACCTTTGCTTGTCATGGTGTTCGTGTGGTGAAGACAACAAAAACAACCCCAAAAAATTCTAATCTAGCCCTAAATTGGACTTGAGAACACTCGAATTCAGATGTGAAAGTGTGTGGAATGGAGGATTAAAGTGTAGGAAATAGATTGGGAGGAAGAACTTATAGTTATGGTGGTGCTCTAGAAAGGGTGATGGATGTGTGTGTTGAATAGAATGAAAATATCACCTTTTAAAAACTGTCTCCGGACTCCGTTCGACGTAGTTTGACTTGTGAGGTATTGTTCAACAAGGTCTATAAGTCGAGCAACCGAGATCTTTCCCTTGAAATCGCCTCGCTCGACCTCCGTTTGACTTGCACTTTGTAGTCGAACAGCCTGTGAAAGTCGAACGACATGTGTAATCGTGTCTCTATTTTGCCCTGACTTGCTCGACTTCCGCTCGACTTTCAAGTCTTGGTCGAACAACCTATGTTTAGTCGAACAAAGTCTCTGTATGTTTTATTCACTTTGTTCGATCGTTGCTCGACTATAACATCTTGGTCGAGCTGCAAGGTTCAAGTGGAACAACCTCTCTGGAAGAATTATACATTTCATTCGACCATTACTTGATCAAATAGCATGGTCGAACAACTCTCCTGAAAGTTGAATAACCTCTCGAACTTTCTAAACTTCGTACCCTTCTCGTATTTCCCTGCAACATTCAACTCTAGGACAACATCAAGTACAAGATATCCAAGAATTAAGCTAGAGAAACTCTTTAAAACCATATAACATCAAGTGTAACTCCGCAATTACACTAGAAAGCAACACACCACTAAATACTAGGCAAATTGCAAAAAATTAATGCATCAAAACCGGCTAAAATTTTAATATACCGCAAAAAAATCAACTCCCCTAGCAAACGTTACAAAGAAAATATCATATTCTCCGCGCTATGATGAGGTAATTACATCACACCCTCCCAAACTTAGTAGAAACTATAGTGAAAACTAAGTTTGCAAAGATATGTAATTCCGAATAATAAACACGTCAAATATAAAAATTTCTCACTCACACCAATGAAATTAAAGCAATAAAATGGGAGGGAAAGCCCCCAATAGGCGCTCATGTTTAACATCAGAGAGTCACGATGGTACCACTATAGTGCAAGGTATCCTAAAAGATGACACAAGCATCATCCGGCGAACGATTCCCATTCGCCGTTATGATGTCTCCATCTTTGTCGATCGATTTGAAACTCCCCCTCCGCAGGCTCTATGAATAATGAACAGCCCCGTCCACTTCGATTTCTATTTCCCTGCGAAGAGCTTCAAGCGAGAGTTAAATAGTAATACCTCATCACCTTGCTTGAACTCCTTGTTTGAGATCTTCGAGTCATGCCATTTCTTCATTCTCTCCTTGTAGATCTCCGAGTTCTTGTAAGCTCTATTTCTGAACTCTTCCAATTGATTAATATGAGTCATCCTCAACTCCTTTTGATCCTTTAAAGACAAGTTCAAACTCTTCAATGCCCAAAAAGATTTGTGTTGCATCTCTACGGGCAAGTGGCACGGCTTTCCATAGACGATTTGGTACGGTGACATATCCAACACCATCTTATAAGCAGTCCGGAACCCCCACAAAACATCATCAAGCTTCATAGCCCAATCATTCCTATTGGTTCTCACTACCTTCTCCAAAATCTGCTTCACTTGTCAGTGGGAGACTTTAGCTTGCCCATTCGTTTGAGGGTGATAGGTTGTAGTAATCCTATGCTTGACTCCGTAATCGTTAAGCACCTTTTCAAGAATCTTATTTACGAAGTGAGACAAAGATATGTTTCTTTAAGAAAGATAACGCAGTTCTTGAATCATTCACACGAGTGGGAATGACTTCCACCCATTTAGAAACATAATCTACTGCTAAAAGGATGTAGAGAAATCAATTAAATGGGGGAAAAGGCCCCATAAAATCGATCCTCCATACATCGAAGATCTCAACAACAATGCTCGGCTGAAGTGGCATCTCATCCCTCCTACTTATGTTCCCCATCCTTTGACATCTATCGCATGTCGCCACATAAGTTTCACAATCTTTAAACAAGGTAGACCAATAAAGAGCAGATTGAAGTACCTTCGCTGCCGTCTTTTGAGCTCAGAAGTACCCCCGTTAGGCTGTGCATGACAAAAATCAAGAACGCTCTCCATCTCCGTCTCAGGCACACACCTACGGACAATGGAATCCGTACATATCTTGTAGACAAATGGATCATACCATATAAAAGTCTCAACATCCCACTTGAATTTTGCAAGTTGATATCGGTTGAGATCTCTCGTAATTTCTCCTACGGCAATGTAATTTACATAATCCGCATACCATGGATCCATCCCTTGGGCAGCCACTACACATTCATCCCCTTCAACAAACACTGCCATGATTTTCTGTACCTTTCTTATCTCGGATCTCCATATCGAATTCCTGCAGAACAAGAATCCATCTAATGATCCTTGGCTTCATTTTCTTCTTCTCCATCAAGTACCGAATCGCAGAGTGATCCGTGTACACTATAGTCTTCATGCCAACTAAACACTGTTGAAACTTATTGAATGCGTACACCACTGCTAGAAACTCCTTTTCAATCACCGTGTAGTTCTTTTGTGCAGCATCAAAAGTCTTACTCGCATAGTAAATGACACAGAACTTCTTTTCCCTCAACTGCCCAAGCACCACTCTAAATGCTAAATCACTCACATCACACATGAGTACAAACGGGTAAGTCCAATCCGGTGTGATCAATATAGGTGCAGTAATAAGCACCTCTTTCAAAACCTGAAAAGCTGTTAGACATTCTTCATCAAAAACAAAAGGAACATCCTTTTCAAGTAAATGAGATAAGGGTTTGGAGTATTTCGATAAGTCTTTTATGAATCTTCTATAAAAACCAGTGTGTCCAAGGAAGGACCACACTCCCTTCTCATTTGTAGGTGGAGGAAGCTTCTCTATTGCCACCACCTTTGCTCTATCCACCTGCAATCCCTTGGCCGAAATATGATGGCTAAGAACAACCCCAACTCTTACCATGAAGTGGCACTTCTCTCAATTCAAGACAAGATTAGTTTCTTGGCATCTCTTCAAAACAGTAGCAAGGTTAGATAAACAAACATCAAAAGAGGAACCAAACACAAAAAAATCATCCATAAACACCTCCATGATCTTTTCTATCAACCCTTCAAATATGGCCATCATGCAATGCTGAAATATAGCAGGTGCATTATATAATCTAAAAGGCATCTTTCTAAAGGAAAAAGTTCCATATGGGCAAGTGAAAGTAGTCTTTTCTTGATCCTCGGGTGCAATCATGATTTGATTATAAACCGAGTACCCATCCAAGAAACAATAATACTCATACCCTGCGAGACGATCAAGCATTTGATCCATGAAAGGAAGGGAAAAATGGTCTTTGCGTGTATTTTCATTCAGTTTCCTGTAATCCGTACACACACGCCATCCCGTAGGAATCCTAGTGGCTAAAGTCTCACCATCGTCATCTTTCACTATAGTCATGACCCCCTTCTTAGCTACAACATGCAATGGACTCACATGGGGACTATCACTAATGGGATATATAATCCCAGCATCTAACCACGTTAGGATTTGCTTCCTAATCACCTCTTGAATAACGGGATTCACCCTCCGCTGATTCTGAATGCTACTCTTGGCCTCATCTAACAATCTTATACTATGCATGCAATATGAAGGACTAATACTTTTTAAATCATCAAGAGACCAACCGATCACAGACTTATATTTCCTAAGTACATCTAACAATTCCTCAAGTTGATCATCATCAAGAGAAGAAGATACAATTACCGGATTCTTTCCATTGCCTCCAAGATAAGCATACTTCAAGTGTTCCGGTAGCGGTTTCAACTCCTCTTTCTTTTCTTCTTGAGGTGCACTCTCTCTGTCCAAAGGCAAGTACTTCCTAGTCCACTTGACCTCTTCAACCTTTGTCTTTTGAGATTCATACCTGTCATCACCCAAAGCAAGCAAGTTTTCAAGAAATTCAATACATACCCTATTGGAGAGTTCATCTAGCTCAGTAGTGGGAAAAGTAAGAGACTCCATCAAGCATTTCTCAAGAGGATCCTTAGAGAGAATCAGAGACTTGTATTCATTAATGATCTCCTCCACCACATCAATGTTGTTACACTGCATCTCCATCGACATCTTCATTGCTTTATCCAAGTTAAACAAAACCTCTTGTTTATCCATCCTCAACCGTAGCTCACCCTTTTGCACATCTATCATAGCTCCAGCAGTCGGAAGGAATGGTCTCCCTAAAATCAGGGGAATGTTATCCTTGCTGTCTTCCATCTCAAGCACAAGAAAGTCCACAGGAAAGACAAGCTTATCTACTTTGACGAGAACGTCTTCAATCACACCTTTTGGAAAGGTCATAGACCTATCTACTAGCTGCAGATCCTCTGATATGGGAGTTAACTTCCCCAAACTAAGCCTTTTAAAAGTTGACAACAACATCAAGTTGATGCTTGCCCCAAGATCACACAAGGCTCGACGTGCCAGCCCATTTCCAATTTCAAATAAAATTGTATAGCTTTCCGGATCCTTTAGCATAGTTGGCAGCTTCTTTGAATGATCGAGCTGCATTTCTCAGACAAATTCACCATTTCAATTATGTTCAAGCTTCTCTTCTTAAAAAAATATCCTTTAGAAAGCGGGCATAATACGACATCTCCAATATTGCTTCAGAGAAAGGAATGTTCAAGCTTATTTTGTTTATGATCTTAGAAAACTTCTTAAACTTTTCCTCTAATCCCATCTTCACTAGCTTGAGAGGAAATGGCGGAGGTATCTTAGTTTTGAGAATCCCCCATTCATCACGTTCAACCTTCTCGGCTCTCAATCTCTTGGCTCTTTCCCACTTTGTTTCTACTACTGTAAGCTCGATATTTTGCTCTTGAGATATAGCTGAAGTGTTCTGATCAACAAGCGTCGCATTTGGTATTGAATCGGTTTTGAACTGTGCTGCTCGACCTTCGTTCGACCAAAGTGGTTTGGTCAAAAAAATTCAGGATGGTCAAACAGATTGGCTGATCGCGTACTCTGTTCCTGGAAGTGTTGCTCGACCTCTGTTCGACCAAGATGGTTTGGTCGAGTAGATTGGTTTTGGTCGAGCAACCTACTTGATCGTGATCTCTCGTCACACTGCTGTTGTTCGACTTCCGTTCGACCAGGGTGGTCTGGTCGAACGGAGTTATTCAAGTCGAACGGATTGTCAGAAAATAGAGTTTGTAATTTTGTTTCTTCTGAAGTTGTTCGACCTCTACTAGACCAGATGGTCTGGTCTGTTGTCATTTGATCATTTGGTTAACGTGACCCGTTAGGGTTCCGTACATTTCTAACATACAGCGGAAGCATGAAGACAAGAAACGTATTACCTTTCACCAGGGTACGTTCGAGAAGATGAATTCTCGACATTAGCGTGCGCAGTCTCACGAGAATGGCCATAACTTCCTCATCCGATCTTTGATTTGAGTGATCTACGAGGAAAATTGATCCTCTCTTCGGTACAGTTTTATTAAAATCATAGAATGTGGCGGACAGCAGCAGCAAACAACCTTCAAGTCTTCTACTGTATTCCCAAGTCCAATCTCGACGTCGTGTGGGCGACGATCCTCGAGATCTTCTCAATCTGTTGTTCCCTCACCCTCCTCACAGTGTTAGGCGTGATTAATCTCATAGATTAGGGTTTCCAAACAGCTAAGATGACTTATATATGGGCTACAGCAGGGACCAGGAGGATAAATTATAGTTGGGCCTCCATTAGACTTAAGTATCTAAGCTTAGCCCAAAGCTTATACTTAAGTCCAATATAATAATATATACCACTAAAATATTATTACTGCACTACCGTTCTAATCCCATAATTGTGTTATGAGCTTCTTCATATTATGAGCCTGTTAGTCTCCCCATGTTTAAGATATTCAATATTCATTAATTAATTAAGTTACTGACAGCTCCATTAATTAATATCTCATCCGAGAGTAGTACCACTCAACCTCATTATCATTCCGGAATAAATCCACATACAGGGTTTACATGATAATCCTTATGAGCTCCTCAAGGGGACATCATCAACCTATGACGGACACGAATTCCTTCTACAATCAACAGCACATCATAGAGACATCACTATTTCTCAACTCACCGAGTTTATTGATTTAATTACATGTAAATCTCACCCATTGATGAATCAAAGAAATACATACTTCCCTATGTGTCGAGGTTATTGTATTGGGATTAAGAGCACGAACATCCATAATAACTGAGATCATGTTCTCCTATAAGTCAGTATAAGTCGAACGATCTCATGCGGTTCTGCTCAATACACGCAAAGTGCACTAATGTGATTCTTTAGCCAAGACAAGCTAATACCAAACCAAACTACAACCATCCCGATAGGGAGTCCCCGTCTATCTCGGTTGTGAGCATTTGTTTATATTTTATAAGGAAACTGATAATATGATCTTCCGCGTGTTGTCGCACAACATATTATCTAAAGTATAAAGTAAACGGACTATTGCATCGGACATATAAATAAATTATAAGACGCAATCATTTGATCATATGATTCTCATTTCAAATAAAATTTTATAACATTGTTCATACTAAAGCTAGATTTTTAGTATACAATCCAACAATCTCCCACTTATACTAAAAGACTATGCTGTCATGTCTTCTGCCATACATCTGATTCTCACTCCCACTACACGACCATCAAAAGCTCTCGCCTTAATGTCCTTGTAAAAGGATTTTACTAGGTTATCATTCGATGCAATCTAGGCGACAACAACCTCCCCTCATCATACGATTTCTCGTAATAGGTGATACTCGCGCTCCATGTGTCTTATTGCTTATGGACTTGTGATTCATTCAAGTTTGCAACTACACCAATATCATCAAAATATATTGCGATAACCTTGAGCAAACTTAGAATCACTTCATAGTCCATCACGAAGTTTCTAGAGTCATACAGATACTTTGGTTGCCTCATAGGCTCTATTATTATCATCTTCCCATGATGGAGTCCGGAGTTCAAAATATATTTCTATATAACACTCCTCCATATTATGACTCAACTTCCTAAAATTAAACACACAACCTGTGGATTTACTGCCATCCCTATATGATTTGAAGAATCTGAATCTATGTAACCCATAAGAAGCATTGAATCTGTCTGGTAAACCCATATATAGTATCTAGTCCTTTTCAGGTACTTTAAAATTATGTGTTACCACAGTTCAACATTCTTATTTCGGGTTACCTTTGATACCCCATTGTCCATGCGTTCAGCAAAACATATATCCATACTCGTTCATAGCATTCCTCATATTAAACTTCCTTATTCGCCGAAGCATAAGGAACCGCTTTAATCACCTTTATCTTCTTTTTGTGTCTCAAGACACATTTCCTTAGATAAAGTCACATGCTAAACAAATAAGGATCGTATCATCCCATGAAGCTTGAGACAAGCATAACATCCTTTCTTGTGATCCGTATTACCGTGATAAAAAGGACATATTTTGCTTTTCTTAAGTCCTTCATCTCATGCTGCTTTATCAACCATGCCTATACTCCCGAAAATACTTTTTCATTATCTCCAATGAGCGAGATACTATCTACATATAGTACAAGAAATACCACCATGTTTCCATCACTCCTTTCAATACGCAAGCCCCATCTGAACATTGATTAAATCCATGTCACTGAATTTACCTCATCAAAATGGATATTTCATGATCTTGAAGTCTGCTTTAGTCCATCGATGAACACTTTCAAGCTTACTATCACAATGTTCTTAGCCCTTTGCAATGAATCACTCTGGTTGCTTCACATAGATGTTTTCCTCAAGACTTCCAATCAGGAAAGTGTTGGCTTTTGGATTGTTTGGTTTAACGTGATCGTTAGGAATTCAAGTAAACGGTTACAGCGGAAGCAAAATAAACGTTTACCTTTCTTCTGGATTGATGTAGAGGATGATCTGCAGTAGAGAACCACCTCTTGATCTTCTGCTGTATGACCCAAGTCGAATCCTGATGTTGTGTGGGCAACAATCTGCAGGATTCTTTCAATCTGTTTCTCTCCCAAACTCACGTCAAAAGAGGCGCAGGAATCATAGGGCAACTAGAAACTGAGATGACTTATTTATATGGGCTACAGCAGGGACCAGGAGGAGAAATTGGACTGGGCCTCAATTGGATTTAATTAACCAAGCTTAGCCCAAAGCTTTAATTAAACCCAATAATAATAATATAGTCCACTAAAATATCATTACTGCACTACCCATCCAATCCCAATATAATGTTTTGGGCTCCTTCTTATTATGAGCCCGAAAGTCTCCCCATGTTTAAGATAAACAATGCCCATTAATTAATTAAGTTACTGACAACTCAAATTAATTAATATCTCATCCGAAAGTAGTACCACTCAACCTTTTTATCATGTCGAAATTAATCCACTTGCAAGATTTACATGATAAACTTTATGAGCTCCTCAAGGGGACATCATCAACCTATGATGGACACGGATTCCTTCTACAATCAACAGCATACCATAGAGACAATACTATTTCCCAACTCACCGAGTTTATTGATTTAATACATATAAATCTCACCCATTGATAAATCAAAGAAATATATACTACCTTACGTGTCGAGGTTATTGTATAGGGATTAAGAGCACGAATATCCATAATAACTGAGATCAAGTTCTCCTATATAGACAGTACAAGTCGGACGATCTCTAGCGGTCCTACTCAATACACAACATATAAGGAAACCGATAATATGATCTTCTGTGTGTTGTCGCACAACATATGATCCCCGTCTATCTCGGTTGTGAGCATTTGTTTATACTTTATAAGGAAACCGATAATATGATCTTCTGCGTATTGTCGCACAACATATTATCTACAATATAAAGTAAATGGACTTTTGCATAAATATATAAATAAACAATTTATAATATGCAAAAATGTTTGATCATATGATTCTCATTTCAAATAAAATCGTTAAAAACATTGTTCAATACAAAAGCAAGGCTTTTAGTATACAAATCTAACAATCTCCCACTTATACTAAAAGACTATGCTGCCATATTAGCTGACACGCATCTAATCCCCATTCCTTCTACATGCCCATCGAACACTTTCGCTGGAAGGCTCTTAGTAAAAGGATTAGCCAGGTTATCCTCCGATGCAATTTTGGCGACAACGACCTCCCCTCTTTTAACAGTGTCTCGTATCAGGTGGTACTTGCGCTCAATGTGTTTACTCGCCTTATGGGCTCGTGGTTCCTTCGAGTTCGCTACTGCACCACTGTTATCACAATAAATTATGATCGCTTTGGGCGAACCAGGAATCACATCCAAGTCCATTAAAAAGTTCCTGAGCCATACTGCTTCTTTAGCTGCCTCAGAGGCTGCTACATATTCAGCTTCCATGGTAGAGTCCGCGACGCATTTCTGCTTCACACTCCTCCATATAATGGCTCCTCCTCCAAGAGTATACACATAACCCGAGGTGGATTTACTAGCATCCCTATCTGACTAGAAATCCGAATCAGTATAACCCAAAGGTAACAAAGTATCTGCCCTGTAACCAGCACATAATCCCTAGTCCTTCGCAGGTACTTCAAAATATGCTTTACCGCAGTCCAATGCCCTTGTCCTGGATTACTTTGATACCTACTGACCATGCCCATAGCATAACAGATATCCGATCTCGTACATAGCATAGCATACATGAGGCTTCCTACTGCCGAAGCATAAGGGACCAGCTTCATTGCCTCTATTTCTTGTTGTGTTTTAGGACACATCTCCTTAGATAGAGGTATTCTATGTCTGAAAGGTAGAAAACCTTTCTTGGAATCTTGCATGCTAAAACGAGTTAGGATTGTATCAATATACGAAGCTTGGGATAAACATAACATTCTTTTCTTGCGATCCCTTATTAATTTGATCCCAAGAATGTGTCCAGCTTCTCCAAAGTCCTTCATCTCAAACTGCTTAGACAGCCATACCCTTACGCCCGACAATACTTTTACATTGTTTCCAATGAGCAAAATATCATCCACATATAGTACAAGAATTACCACTACGTTTCCGTTACACTTCTTGTACACACATGATTCATCCGGACATTGAATAAATCCATATGACTGGATTACTTCATCAAACCGGATGTTCCATGATCTTGAAGCTTGTTTCAATCCATAAATGGACCTTTTAAGCTTGCACACAAGATGCTCTTCGCCCTTTGCAATGAATCCTTCTGGTTGCTTCATATAGATGTTTTCCTCAAGACTTCCATTAAGGAAAGCTGTCTTGACATCCATTTGCCATACCTCATAATCCTTATGAGCAGCAATAGACAACAGAATCCGGATTGACTTAAGCATGGCCACAGGCGAGAAGGTTTCCTCATAATCGATTCCTTCTTTCTGAGTATATCCTTTAGCCACAAGCCTTGCTTTAAAGGTTTCCACCTTACCGTCAGATCCTCTTTTTCTCTTATAAATCTATTTGCATCCAATAGCTTTTACACCATTGGGTGGTTCTACAAGCTCCCAGACTTGATTAGAATATATGGATTCTATCTCAGATTTCATTGTGTTTTGCCATAATTGAGCATCTTTATCTTGTAGTGCCTCGTTGTAATTCCATGGGTCAATTTCATGTTCACCCGGGATCAAGTCGGATGACTCTCCCAATCCCATGAATCTATCCTGTTGTCTGACAATCCTCCCACTACGACGAGGCTCCGCAGGCAATTGTGTATCATATGAGTAGCAACAGATAAAAGAGTCCGGATCAACATAGGCATAGCTATCAGCGAACAAGTTTCCTCATAATCGAACCTTTTCTTTCTGATTATACCTTTTCGCAACAAGCTTAGCTTCCAAGATTTTCACCTTATCCTATGATCCTCTTTTATTTTATATGACCACTTCCAATGGCTTTTACACCATTTAGTGGTCCTACAAGCAGCCAGATCTAATTTAGAATATATCGATTCTATTTCAACATTCATTGCATTTTGCTAAAATTCTGCATTTCTATCTGGTAGTGCTTCGTCGTATCTGTGGGTCAACTCCATGTTTACTAGGGATCAAATCTCACGACTCACCCAAAACATATATCTTACAGGTTGTCGAACAACCCTCCCACTACGACAAGATGCTACACACAATTGTGTATCAGACATGACACGCGTTGCAGTTTACCTTGTGGTATATCCTCTTGTACACTTGGTACTAATACTTTATGTTTTCCCTCTCACTTCCTTTAGAACAATTTATACATGTGTTTATGATTTAATACATAGTCCTTTTCCAAAAATCTAGTGTTTGTGTTAACAATCACCCTTTAATCTTTCGGACTAAATAAATCATCACCCTTCATTTTTCTATGATATCCCATAAACAGACAAACGTTATGCGAATGATGTTTCTAGGGCATACCCATAAAATGAATTTAGTAATTCCAAATAATTCATCATCTATCTAATCATTTCCAAAAGAGTCTCACTCCTATTACGATTAGAAGATACGTTATTAATTACTATTTGTTGCATCCGTAGGATAAACATGATTTAAGAGTTTACAAATTGTCACTAACATACCACAACAGATTATAACTCTATCATTCATTACTATGACCATGTCATTTAAATGAAATAGAGTATCCATCCATAAATGTAAAGAAACTGAAATGAAATTCTTTCTATGAAAACGTACGTAAAGACAATTTCTCATAATCAAACATTTATTCCTATCAAAAGATAAACAAGCAACTCCCACTACAACAGCACACTCTCATAGTATTATCCATGTACTCATTAATCTCATCATCACTTAGTTGCAGGCTTTTAGTGATTCTGGTATCTACACACAACGTGTCAGTAGATGCCATTAACCTTGTTCACATCTTGATGAAATTGGATTTTCTTCGCCATATGTTTTGTCAGAAGTTTTCCACCATATACAACATCTCGTATTTCAGATAGAACTTGCTCAAAACATCCAGGCAAATTATGAAAATTAAATTGATCTAGGTTTCCCTTTTAATTTCTACTCCGAGCATTTCCAATTCATTCATCAATTCAACCGTGACCTCCCGCCTTTCTAACTTACTCAAGTATTTCAAGAGTCGCATGAGACCATCATATTTCTATAAACCTCTCACCTCTTCACTAGAGACTGTAAAAGGCATCATGGGATATCCTTAGTGAGAACACATATTTATATTTTCTTAAGTAGTAAAATTCAAAACCAAGATTCTTTTTTAATCATCTAATTTTAGACCAGTAAATATAATTTCTTTTAGCAAACAATAAGCGAAATAAAACCATTTGAAATTACAGAGAATCACAAATAAATACACCGATCAAATCTTTGAATTTATCCATTTATATTAATTCCCACAAAATAATATAAAATATAAATTCACCGACATCTCAAGCACCGTGAGTCTGCAAGCCACGATAGTGTGGACGTTCACAAACCCAAACATTTACAAGAGAAGGTTTTACCCATTAATTTCATTTGTCAACCTAACTTCATAACAAAATAATTAATAGTCGGTTCCTCTTTGGCCATGCAAATAAAAGAAGTGACTCCGATGGGAAGGATACTTAATATTTGCATCTAAGTGTACACCATTATTTGACCCCAAGTCCATTGCACAAGCTTATGTGCCTTACAGATGGAGAAGTATACACGAACTTGGATGACTTCCTATAGTCATCAATTATAAGTTTGTACCAGTGAACCGCATATAAACTCATCCGATAGGGAGGAAGGTCTATGCTAACGCGCAAGTTCATATGCATCACATTACAAACATAATTATTTAATGAAGTCTGTTCTAGCAATCCATGAATAAACTCATCCGATGGGGAGGAAGGTTCTAATGCCGACGCTCAAGTTTACTCACATTGCTAACAAACCAATAATAGAGGCCGCAGGAATTTATTACCAATCTCCTCTCCCACTTAGTAATTTAACACCGAGGGTTTTTACATGAATACTATATTCATAATAAAATACGCAACAAAGCATGCTATTATTACGACAAATAAGACAGTAAATCAAATAGGACATGCAATCCAAATATATAATAATAATTGACAAATAAAAATAATTATTAGCAATTATATATAAGGATATAAAGAAATGACCAAATATGGAAGGACTTGGTCAACACTCCAAGCACAAAAGGAAGAGACTTGCTCAACAAGTTTGACAAACCTTGGGCCATAAGACAACCAACCACACAGTTACATAGCCTCCACCAGCGCAGCTCCAGCCTTGCGATCGCCCACCGGTAAAGCATGGTTCGCCGGAAAAACTGACTCCCTCTGGAAGACGTGCTACCAAGCTACCGACGATACCATGCCAGAGACTTGCACGCCGTCCGCTGCCAGCATCTTCTTGCCAACAGCAGCTGCCGACAATCTACTGTACACCAAACTACCAGTTGACACGGCTGAGCGATGGGTTTCTAGCGGGCTATGTCTCCATTAGGCCGCTGCAGACCCACCCGGAAGAACGCCAACAATATTCATCAGCCATCAGGTCTGCCTACGACAATGAAGCCCAGCCACCAGCAAAAGCATTGGCTTGCTCCGCACACTGGAAATCTTCACAAGTCTCACCGTCGAACAACAGTGCTCGCCTGCTGCTGTAGCAACGTCGTTGTCCGAAGTGACAGACATTGTCCAGCCGTCGACCGTCGGTGCATGTGCTTCAGCGCAGCACATCGATCCCACCGACTCGCCGACCATCAGCAGTGACACTCTCGAAGAATGCGTGTGACTCACTCAGAAACCATGTGTGTAGCCGGCAGTGGTTGCAGTCGCTGCAACAATGCCCGGCCACCATTCACCCTGAGCGACTGCCACGCTGCGCCGCAGCCAGAGTCAAGCTTGCACTAAGCGCCCAGCACGATTCCCAGCACCAGCCTTTAATTGACAGTGTGCCTTCCGATCAGCACATCCACCATCAATTTCTCGCCGTCGTGATCAACGCCAGTAGCTTCACTATGCCACGGTTGGAGCAAATTATGTGGCCACCTGCCGGTGCTCGCACTGCCAAGCTTAGACTGTCGTGCTGATTTCGTAGCTGATCATGCCGGCAAATTCAATTCTATCTAGCCCAGACCCGATCGGCCATAAGGGGAGACTCGCTCAGAAAAGTTGAAAGACTCGTCCTCGAATTCTGCCTTTCTCGTCCAGAACGCACTTGCAGATGCCTACCAGATGAATTCCACCCCGCACATCAAGCTTCCAGCGCCATGCGGCTTTCCGACAGGCGTGCCCAAAACCAGCGACAACCATGCCAACTGCTGCCGTCAGCCCATGCCGCCATGTCATCAAACATCCAGCGAACTCACCCCCTGCTCGCCATCAGCGCCAACACTCCCGATCAACCACACGCAATCGAGCAACCTTGCTAGACATGCGTGTTCCCATCACCCGACCCTGCTTGTCACCGTGCAGTCTCACACAACAATGGGCTTCCACCTTACAGTTAATCTACATGCCATGGTACGTGATAACGGGCACCATGCCCGGCAAGCCAACTTATCCACCTTCGGGTTTCATCGCGGTTCACCATCGCCGTGCAGCCGCTACCTCCGCTGCTTGCACGCCGCTTTCACCATCACCCCACCGAGCCGTCATTTCCATCATCGACCCGTCATGTGGTGCTCGTGTGCCACCGTGTATAATTGGAGTATTCAACAAGAAACTTAATTCTAAACCCTAATTCATGTACACACATAAACCCTAGCCTAACATTTCACGCTTCATCATGAACCGAAGCTCTGATACCAATTGTTGGTATTCGATCGTTTGGTTAACGTGACTCGTTAGGGTTCCGTATATTTCTAACATACAACGGAAGCATGAAGACAAAAAACGTATTACCTTTCACTAGGGTATGTTGGAGAAGACGAATTCTCGCCATCAGCCTGCAGTCTCACGAGAATGGCCATAACTTCCTCATCCGATCTCAGATTTGAGTGATCTACAAGGTAAATCGATCCTCTCTTCGGCAGCTTTCCGTCAATATTTCACACGTCCAATTCTGAAATCTGTACGATTTTATAAAAATCATAGAAGGTGGCGGACAGCAGCAGCAAACAACCTTCCAGTCTTCTACTGTATTCCCAAGTCCAATCTCGACGTCGTGTGGGCGACGATCCTCGAGATCTTCTCAATCTGTTGTTCCCCCACCATCCTCACAGTGTTAGGCGTGATTAATCTCATAGATTAGGGTTTACGGACAGTTGAGATGACTTATATATGGGCTACAGCAGGGACCAGGAGGAGAAATTAGAGTTGGGTCTCCATTGGACTTAAGTATCCAAGCTTAGCCCAAAGCTTATACTCAAGTCCAATAATAATAATATATACCACTAAAATATTATTACTGCACTACCGTTTTAATCCCATAATTATGTTATGGGCTCCTTCTTATTATGAGCCCGTTAGTCTCCTCATGTTTAAGATATTAAATGTCCATTAATTAATTAAGTTACTAACAACTCCATTAATTAATATCTCATCCGAGAGTAGTACCACTCAACCTCATTATCATGCCGGAATAAATCCACCTGCAGGGTTTACATGATAATCCTTATGAGCTCCTCAAGGGGACATCATCAACCTATGATGGACACGGATTTCTTCTACAATTAATAGCACACCATAGAGACAACACTATTTCCCAACTCACCGAGTTTATTAATTTAATTACATGTAAATCTCACCCATTGATGAATCGAAGAAATACATACTGCCCTACATGTCGAGGTTATTGTATAGGGATTAAGAGCACGAACATCCATAATAACTGAGGTCAAGTTCTCCTATAAGTCAGTATAAGTCGAACGATCGCATGCAGTCCTGCTCAATATACGCAAAGTGCACTAATGTGATTCTATAGCCAAGATAAGCTAATACCAAACCAAATTACAACCATCCCGATAGAGAGTCCCCGTCTATCTCGGTTGTGAGCATCTGTTTATACTTTATAAGGAAACCGATAATATGATCTTTCGCGTGTTGTCACACAACATATTATCTACAGTATAAAGTAAATGGACTATTGCATCGGACATATAGATAAATTATAAGATGCAATCATTTGATCATATGATACTTATTTTAAATAAATTGTTATAACATTGTTCATACTAAAGCTAGACTTTTAGTATACAATCCTACATGGTCGAGCAAGTCCAGCCTGGTCGAGCAGCTGCTCTGTTCCCTTCGATTTCACTCGACGGCATCAATGGACCTTCCTATTGTGTTCCCGATCTCAATGTGATGGCATGACAAGACTTTGGATTCTCAATACTTTGAGATTGAAACTTCCCATTCTCAATAGTTTGAGTCAATTTGTTTACATTTCCAGCCATCGCCCCCATCAATAACGTAAGGTCTTTCACTTGTGTAGACAAATCCTTATGTTTATCATCAATCATCTTCTCTAACTTGGTTTCAAGATGGTATACTCTTGCATCATTCCTCGCTATGTACCTGTTCACCGTATTCTCAAAGCCAGGCTTTCCTTCTTCCACCTTTGCTCCCGGATCAACACCAATAGGAGACTGCATCGCATTATTCGAATTGCTCCATGAAAACTCCGGTCTCTTTGGTTGTTGGTAATTACCCGTGGGACCACGGTTGTTGTAATTTTCCTGATAATTCTGGTTTTCTTGATTCGGGTACCTAGTTCCTTGAATACTTTGACCCATGGCGTAGTTTGCCTCCTCGATCTCCTCTTGGCTAACTCCTTCATAGCCACTATCCTGCTGCATCATTGGTACTCTCTGAGATAAATCAGTGATCTTCTTTTGCTGTGACTCTATTAACTTACTAATATTAGCCAAGCTAGAGACGATCTCATCATCTCTTCCCGACTTCACCATAGTATGCTTAACTTATGCTACTTTACCAAGAACATAAGTGCCTCTCACTCTATCAGTTGTCCAATCCCTTAAATTCATCGAAATATCCTCGAAAAGCTTCTCGGCCTCAATGGGTGACTTCGTAAGCAATGCTCTATTAGAAGAAGCATCAAGTAACATTCGAGAATCATAATCCAACCCATTATAGTATATACTGATATAATGAGCCTTAGATAGTCCATGTTATGGACAATTACGAAGCATGTCCTTGAACCTGCCCCAAGCTTCATGAAACTTCTCATTGCCATGGATAGAAAATTGATTGATTTCTTGCTTCATCTTGAAAAGCTTTGAAGGTGGCATGTATCGCTCCAAGAATTTCACTTTCAACTTCTCCCATGTATCACATTCAGTAGAATCAAGATTATCGTACCAATCTCTCGCCTTTTCATTCAGCGAGAACTTAAACAATATGATCTTCCTCACATCCTCATAAGCTCCTGCATCTTTTTATGTACTTGCATACCCAAGGAACTTATTTAGATGTTGCTGAGAATCTTCAAAGGTTCCCCTAGAGAAGGGACTTCTTTCAATCATGGTTATAGAAGCATGTTGTTAATCGAAATTGGCTCTGGTCTCTCTTGCTCCTAACAACCAAGCATTGCCCCCTCCGTTGTTCTTAAAGACTTCACAGATGGCAAGTGTATCAGGATTTGCTGCCATGTTGACTGTCTCTACTTCCAAATTATCTTCAGTTGCAGCTTAGATCGTTTGCGAATTCAGCACGTTAACTTCAACTCCTAAATCAAGAGCTTCAGTTGGGTCTACTTTCTTGTTCTTATTCTTCTTCTTTTTCTTCTTCGACGATACTCCGATCTCTGGATTATACGGCGCTAATTCACCTGTCTTTGATCTAGTGAGCATACACCTAAGAAAAATAAAAGTTAGAAATCAAAGACAAGAATAATAATCTCAATTTAACAAGAAATAATAACTAATAATCTATGACATCCCCAGAAACGGCGCCAAGAACTTGATGAGCGTTTTCTCAACACACAAAATTATCCCCAAGTATAAAGGATATCAATTTTAGTTTCAATAGACAACCAAGTGTTTATCGAACCCAAGGAACGGATGATTATCAATTTAATTATATTCTAATTAACTAAGATTATGTTGGCAAATTGGATTTGGTTTGGTTACGAAACTAGATAATCCTATAATTGAAATAGCAAAGTAAATAAGCAAGCAATAGAGAAAATTTAGTTGTGACCAAGTATGTAATTAAGTAGTTCTTCGGTCATCTAGTTTCACTTATTAATTTTCTTTCCATGTGTTGATGTCCAACTCTGCCTTGTGGTTTATGGAAGCATCACTAACCATGCAAGTTTACTCTATAGACACAAGAAAACAAGCGTATGACACGTGTGAATATCCTCGGAGCAAGAGATATACTTCACCCCCTTTTTATGTACTATCATAATCAATTATTTCCCGTGCACTTAATACTCTAACTCGATTTGATCTCCCTCTTTAGGTACTATAAAGTTATACTCTTTATCCTACTTATTAACCCGAATAAGATTCAATTAACAAGTATCTATATAAGATAGTTCTGATAAGACTTCGGAATCCCTTCACTTAGAATTTTAACATATAATCCTGCTCAGCGGTGAACGCACACCATCAATAACCAAGAGATGTATTCAGACTCTACATAATAGTTAATGATGCATAAAACGACCGTGAGTATAAATTAAAAAGGCACAATCTTATATAAAATATACCACAAGTAGTGTTGTACGGAGTTTACGCAGGGGAAATTCAATTAACTCGTAAAACTTTCATAACCCTAGAACAACCAGGGTGGTTCTAGCCCATGATTGATCTAGGAATAACCATGGTTGGTTGGTATGATCTTACTTGACGCGCCAGACGAACCTCTCTCACGACCCCCTTAGATGATTATAGGGTTTCGGTGGTAGATGGATGATGAATGATGTGTGTTATTTTTCTCCTGCAAAAGAACTTCTTTTATACTCATGGGACCTTCATATGGGTTTAAGATGGGCTTTGCTTGAAGCACACGTCAAATTTGGTAAAAGACATTTGGAATTACTATAAATAGCAGCAGCGACACTCCGTTTGACCAAGACTGGACTGGTCGAGCACGGCCTCCAACTCAAGCAACTGGTCGAACAAGCTCTCTGGACAACTTCGCACATTCTGCTCGACCAAACCCATGTTGGTCGAGCAACACCTCCAAGTCGAACAAACTCTCTGGATGATTTTCACATTCTACTTAACCTCTGCTCATCTTTTCGACCGAGATGACTATGTTCGAGCAGCAACTCCAAGCCGAGCTAGCTCTCTGGACGAACAAGCCTCCTTGTATAATGCTGATAACTCCAGAGTTTAAGCCTCCTTGTTCAACCAAGTGATGGTGGTCGAACAAGCTCTTGGGACCGAACGACACTCGAAACTTGCCTTAAAAATTGTGTCTTCCAATTATGAGCCTTCTACACCTGTTTTCCTATACAATTATGCTCAAAACAATCTTACCATCTTCCAATTCATGGCTTCTCCGTAAGCAATCTGACATATCTCAATAAAAGACTAAATCGTACTCCATTTCCACATGAATCAGCGTCCAAAATACGTGAATTTACACTCTCATCAGTAGAGTTAGAAGATGTTCTTCAGAAATTGAATGAAGCACGATAATCGGCTGATGGAATAGATCTAGCTGAGAAGTATGTTGAAGAAATCACTACCTTACAGAATGAATTGTCAAAAGTGAGAGAAATTAAAGACTCTCAAATCAAGAGATTACAAAAACATGCCTCTAGAATGATGAAACAAAATGGTGAGTTGATTTATGCTCTAAAAGGAAAGGACATCAAATTGGAAAGCAATAAAAAGGAACTTGAATGACTCAACAACACCATTCATCGTCTGAATACTGGCAAGGCTAAACTAAATGAAGTCTTAACTGCAAGCGAAAGATATGGGAAAATTGGCTTGGGCTTTGTAGAAACAAACAGAGGTGACAATCCCACAGTTTTCGTGAAAAGCTCAAATAAATATGGTACAAATCTTGAAATGAACCAGGTTAATGTTGGAGATAAATGGAAGAAAGGGGACATTCCTTTTAGACAAGGAACAAGACAAATTTCGAGAGGGAGTGAAGCAGGAACATCCAGAGACATCAGAATACCCAGGCAAGCACAAGAGAAATTTCTGCAAGAACATTTAGGGAGTTTCCACTTCCAAATATCAGAACTTACATATCTACAATTGTGTGTCATTATTGTGAAATTCAAGGTCACATTCGCCCAAAAGTTCTATCAGATGTTGCACGATGTTTTCACAGGAAAGATTAGTGATTGGAATCATTTGGGTATTCCACTAAAAAAGGAAGGAAGGAATGAAACTAAGTGCCTATCATCACTTGTTGGAAATAAAGTTGTTTCTTCTGATTTCTGGTATTTCGATAGTGGATGCTCCATGCACATGATAGGTCAAGAAAGATTTCTGAAAGATATTACATATGGTAGAGGCAGTCATGTTACTTTTGGTGATGGGAAGAAAAATCAAGTTATAGGAGAAGGAACCTTGAATGTTCGAGGCCTTCCTGAATTGACTAATGTTTCTTTGGTCAACAATCTAAAGGCAAATCTCATCAGTATAAGCCACCTGTGTGATCAAGATCTTCAAGCTAAATTCACCAAGAACACCTGCTCTATCTATAATACTGATAACTCCTATATTCTTACAGGAACTCGAACTCTGGATAATTGATATCTTCTGAATTATGAAGGAATATGCTTGAATGTGAGTCACTCGCATACTGATCTGTGGCACCAGAGATTTGGTCACATAAGTTATTCCAAGCTTGTTAGTCTCAGTCAGCAGAACCTGGTATGTGAACTACCCAAGTTAAGATCTGCTGATCAAGTCTCTTATGATGCCTGCCATATGGGCAAACAGACTAGATCCAGTCATCCTTCTATCAGATCCATAGGAACAACTCAGGTTTTGGAGCTCATTCTCATGGATCTCATAGGACCAGTTTCAACAGAAAGTGTTAGTGGAAAGAGGTATATTTATGTCTGTGTTGATGACTATTCTCGATTCACATGGGTGAACTTTCTAAGAGAAAAGTTAGAATGTTATGGAATCTTCAAGTCTATTTGTCTCAGAATTGAAAGAGAACAAAATTCATTTATTCAACGAATGAGATCTGATCACGGAAAGGAATTTGAAAATCATCAGTTTGAGGAATTTTGCAAGTCTAAAGGAATTCTGCATGAATTCTCATCTCCTAAGACTCCTCAGCAAAATGGAGTAGTTGAAAGAAAGAACATGGCCCTTCAAAATATGGAAAGATCCATGATAATAGGAAAAGGAATTGCATTGAGATGGTGGGCTGAGGCAATCAACACTGCATGTTACATTCTAAACCGTGTATACATAAGAGCTGGGACAAACAAAACCTCTTATGAGATATGGAAAGGTAAAATACCAAACCTGAGTCACTTACATGTCTTTGGATGTAAGTGTTTCATTCTCAATGATAGAGATTCTCTTGGTAAGTTTGATCCTAAAAGTGATCGAGGGGTATTTCTGGGATATGCACTGAACAACAGAGCATATAGAGTTTTAAATCTTCGAACTCAAACTATCATGGAGTCTTCAAACATCGAGTTTGATGAAGCTGGTGGGATAAGCACACCTACAGATAGTGAGGAAGTTGTTGTAACTGAATTATCCTGGAAAGAAAAGGATTTTAGAGATAATACTTAGGAAGAAAAAAATTATAATCAAGAGAATGAGTCCACTGAAGAAAAAGGTGCAACTGTCTAAGTTAGAAGACCTCCCTTAAAGATTCAAAGAGACCATCTTCCAGAGTCGATCATAGGAGATACCTCTGACAGAATCACCAGAAATCTTCCAAGAAGAGATTATAAGAAAATGATCAACTCATCATTCTATGTGTGCTACATTTCATAGTTTGAACCAAAGAATGTCAATGAATCACTAGGAGATTCTAACTAGATTGAAGCCATGTAAGAAGAGCTCAACCAATTCATCAGAAATGATGTATGGCAACTTGTGCCTCATCCCAAGGACATAAATGTTATCAGAACTAAATGGATATTCAAAAATAAATCTGATAAATTTAGAGTGGTGACTCGAAACAAGGCTAGGTTAGTAGCTCAAGGATACACTCAAGTCGAAGGAATTGACTTTGAAGAAACCTTTGTACCTGTGGCAAGACTTGAGGTTGTTAGATTACTCCTAGCCATTGCTTGTCAGCTCAAGATGGTGGTTTACCAAATGGATGTAAAGAGTGCCTTTCTGAATGGACATCTAAAGAAACAGCCCATGTAGCGCAACCCAAGGGATTTGTAGACAAGGAGTTTCCTGATCATGTTTACAAGCTGAATCATGCTTTATATAGACTCAAACAAGCACCGAGGGCATGGTATGAAGGACTGACCACAATTCTCCTCAAGAAGGGCTACAAGAGAGGGGGAGTTGACAAGACCTTGTTTGTTAACTCAGTAGACAAACACATAATGGTTGTACAAATTTATGTTGATGATATAATATTTGGATCACCTAGCAAGAAGGAAGTAAATGAATTTGTGATGATCATGGAATCTGAATTTGAAATGAGCATGGTAGGAGAATTGACTTACTTTTTGGGATTACAGGTCAGGCAGATGAAAGATGGAATGTCCATTCATCAAACAAGGTATGCTATTGCGTTAGTGAAGAAGTTTGGTCTTGACAACTCCAAACACCCAAACTCACCAATCGGTTCTCAATCTAAACTGTGTAGAGATGATGATGGGATTGAAGTAGATGCTACACTATATAGAAGTATGATTGGAATTCTCTTATATCTTACTGCAAGTAGACTAGATATTGCTTATAGTGTTGGACTGTGCTCATTATCAATCAAAACCGAAGGAATCTCATCTGAAAGCAGTCAAAAGAATCATCAAATATGTTTCAGGTACACTGAATCATGGATTAAGGTATACTCATGCTACAAATTCTCATGTTGCAGGTTATACAGATGCAGATTGGGTTAGAGACAGAGATGATCGAAGAAACACCTCTGGTGGATGTTTCTTCATTGGAAACAACCTGGTATCATGGTTTAGTCGAAAATAAAACTGTGTTTCTTTGTCCACAGCTGAAGCTGAATATATAGCAGCTGGAAGTTGTGCCTCACAGTTGATTTGGATGAAGCAGATGCTTGCTGATTACAATCTTGAACTAGAGTTCCTTCATCTCTTTTCTGTGACAATACCAGTGCCATCAGCATCTCAAAAAATCCAGTATTGCATCAGAGAACAAAGCACATTGACTTAAGATTTCACTTTATAAGAGATCTGGTAGAGGAAGGTACAGTAGTTCTTGACTATCTATCTACAGAAAAGCAACTTGCAGATATTTTCACTAAGGCCCCAGATATATCCAGATTTAATTCCTTGAGAAAATCCCTAGGAATGTGTGTTGCTTAATATGTTTCTCTTGTCTCTTTCATTTGCATGTAGGTTTGCATTAGGCATATTTTTATTTCCCTCCATCTTGTCTGCATGTTCTTATCTCGTTATGTACAAATGGAGAATTTACATATTTCTGTTAACGTTTTCTTGTGTTGGAAAGGGCTACCTACAATGAAATGATGTACTGTGAAAGCATCTCTAAATGAGAAAAAGCTACGTACATAGAAAATAATTTGTGAGGAGGAAGCCAATAACACACACCGCAAATGTGCAATTCGCGTTGTTAAAAGGTTCTTCCTTTTGTTCCTTGAAAATGATTAAAATCATGAGTATCAAAAATATGTGGAAAAGTCTTTATTCTGACTTCATCTGTTCCACCTGGTGTTACAAGGTTGTTGTTTTATAAAAAAATTATTAAAAGGGAAGATTAAGTTTGTGTTGCTTTCATCTCAATTTATGTCAAATTCTCCTGTGTACGGTGGAGGTCCTTGTTGTGTGCTCATTTTTTTTATTATTAGACAAGCATTTATTTTTATCTGGGCTTTTGTGTTCTTATCTGAAATGGGCTGGTATGTAGATGGGTTTTCTAAACTGCTGGGCTTTTTCTTTTCACTTGTTTTCTCTTATGGGCTGATTTTCTTCAGTCAAACGGGCCTTGAACTCATATGTGACCTAGTTCTATTGATATGTGTTGCCTCTTCGTATTCCTTCCAGTCTTTTTATACTCTCTCAGGGTTGAGTCTGTTCATCTCTCATCTCCCTGTTTCTCAATGGGCCGTTCAAAATCCATCGCCAAAAATAAGTCTCCTTCCCGCAAGCGAGTTCGATCTCCTGATCCTGACGAAACTGTGGATCCCCCCACAGATTCTATATCCTCTGAAGGCCCCACTTTTTGAAAGTTGATGGATTCTCTAGAATCGTCTCAATCCAAAAACCCTATTACACCTGCTCCATCCAAATCAACTGCCTCCAAGGCTGACATCTCTCCTGATGATGTCATTGATGTTAAGACTCTTCCATTCGTTGATCCACCCAGACGATCTCTTCGCCAGAAAAGTGGAACGGTGCCTGAACCCATTCTGCAACTCCCAGAACCTTCCAGATCCAAGTCTCCACCACCTGATAATGATTGAAAAATGGCGTTTGACGTTGGGAGAGCTGCTACTGTGGAGTTCTACAATGATGTTGCTGAACATCATTCCTCTAAATTGGTGAGGCTTTCTTTTACTCCTGAACGAAACATAGATCTAGAACAGTTTGCTGAATATAATGTGGTTGAGATTATTGAAAAGGCTGGGTTGATGAATACTGTGTCTGGGGTTCCTTTGTATTGTCAAAGGATAGTTACTGAGTTTTATGTTAATCTCTCTCCTGTTGTTTCTGATCATGAGTCGTTAAGGTATCAAAAGGTGTTTTGCAGAAATAGAATTGTGCCTTTCTCTGCTTGGTCGATTAATAAGGCACTTGGGTTGAATCTTGAAGACCATGGTGATCCACATGTTGATCTGGATATTGTCTCTAAGTATTTCTGTAAGGATCCGACTAAGCCTTGGCCAAAGACAGGAGGTGGTCTGTCTCCTTCTGATCTCAAGAATTAATTCTCTCTGCTCTACAAGGTGGCTCATCATAACTGGACTCCTTCCGCTAATAAGTCTCATCTTACTCCTCTGCAAGCCCGTTTTCTGTACTCTGTGGTACAAGGAAAGCCCATGATCTGGGAAAAATTGTTTTCGATACAGTCATGGAGTTCGCAGGAAAAATTGATACAAGGCGTTGCCTGCCCTTTCTGAGCATGATTTGGTGCCTCTTGACGGATAATGAAGTTATACTGAACTCCAAAAAGAATACTATGGGTCCTGATCCTAAGCTTATACGAGTTTCTCAGCGTACTGTCAACAGGGAGAAGAAGATTGCCCCACTTTCTTTGCTTGAAGCTCCTAAGATTTTAAACTTTGTTTTATCTCAACAAGATTCCATGATTAAACTTTTGTAGGAACAACAGTTGGCGGTTCAAAGGGTGGTTCATGCCTTGGCAACTTCACATACCAAGGGGGAGTATTCAAGAAAAAATGCGATGCCTAGAGAAGAAGATATTGAGAAAGAAGAATCTGATGAGGAATAACATGATCAAGGGAGTGATCATGGTGATGGATCTGAGGTCTCATCCACTTAAGCTCTACGTTTTTATTTGGAGAACTTTTACTAAAACTATTTTTGACAAACTTTTACTTTTTATTTTGGGTTGTAATGTGCCTCTGCTGAAGGCAATCTCTTAACTCTGGATAAACTTCTTTATTAGGTGCTGCATGTGCATGTTTATTTAATCATTTGATCTTCTTCTTATCTTGTTTGTTATGTGCATTTGCGGGGGAGAATGTAATGAATATAAGTGGCAAAATGGCACATGTTCTTTCATGTTTGTATTTTTGAAGGTGCTTGATTTAGTTACCTTTTGAAGACAGAACTATTTATGGAAAAGATCAAATGACTGCAATCTATTAGAAGATGAAGATTGATTGTTCAGTAATTGATGAAGATTGATTAAAGGTGATTGAGCCGCGTTGATATTACTCTGAAGAAAGAGGAATCACAAGGCATATATAAATACGTGAAATGAAGAAAGCGGTGTTGTCGATTTTTAAAAAGTGAAGAAGAGTGTGTACTAGGCTTTTTTTGGTTCTCGGGTTTGCGAGTGAAAAGATTACTGATTCTTTAATTATCGTTGTGATCACATGAGAGGGATTCTCATGGGGAGAATTATGGTTCTATTAGTGTAGTTGTTAGATTGAGTGTTGAAGGTACTCAAGTCTTTGTACTACTGGAAAGCTAATAGAAATAAAGGGAAGAGGGAGTCTTCCCGTTTTTCCTAAAGGAAATCTGTGTTCAACTCTCATAATTTGTTTGCAATACAGATTTATCCTTGATAGCTTTTATTTCACAATGCAATTTCAGTTTGCCAACACCCAAAAAATTTAACAGTGAGATAAAACAAATGTGGAGATTAAACCAAAAAATCTAACAGTCGACCGGGGAAATGGAAATGTAAAGGAAGTGGAAATGTAATGTTCGAGAGCGATGGTGATGGGGAGAGTCAAGAGTGCTGAGTGTATAAATAGCATCGGGTAGTTCAAGAGAACCTTGAATTTCACGAGATTACAAAAAAATAATTACCCCAATAATTAATGAAAAATAAATTAATACACTAGAAATAAATAAATTAACCATATAAGATGAGTAGTAAGTATTAATTATTTAATTAATTATTTAAGATGTCGAAAGTAAATATAAAAGATGCGAAGGGTCAAAATGGGAAAAAAAAGTTTTTTTTCCTTTACACTTTTAATATATTAAGATAAGATAAGATAAGATTAATTTCACACTTTCTTAAATATTCTAGGTTCGATCCTCAAATCTAGTTCATTCCTAGCTAGAGTTAAGATCTACACCAAAAACACAACAAACATAAAATATTTTTAGTACTGATTTCAAAATCTAGGTAAACCGAAAGCAACATAGCTGATTTATATTGGTTTAATTAATTATTAGAGTATAACTGTAATTTCATATTTACTATTTATAATGTATTTTATCTTAGTGATTCATGTTTTATTTTATCCTAATATTTAAATTTTATTTAATTTATTTTTCGGCTATAATAATAATTTTAACATTGTGATTCATGTGTAGTCTACACCCTTAAATAGGACATGAGCCGACTCAAATCATTCTTATTCTAGCTAATTTTTTATTAGGCTAACATTATTGTGCACTTGGATGTACCCCATACAATACACTTACTTTTAAAAACATACTCTCTCCATCTCTTTTAAAGAGGGTCTTTTTCCATTTTGATCGTCCCACCCAAAGAGTCCCCCTTTTTTTTTACATACATGAAACCCATACGCACACACTAATACAATTAAAATATAGGACACATATTCCCACTAATAAAACTACCCACTACACAATAAATAATAATACTCCTTAATTCACGTTCAAAAAGCAAAGACCCTCTTAACAAGGGACGGAGGGAGCATACAATTATGAACAAGAACAAATACAATTATGAATAAAATTGTATATATTTTGTTAGTGAATTTTTTGTTTGTTTTTTTAGTAAAAAATTGATTGTAAAAAAAAATACTATTATTAAAAAACATGTATACACTATTAAATAAAAATTTATATATATATGAATACTTATTTTTCTAGTGAAAAACTGAGTGTCAAAAAAAGTATACAATTATTAGAAATATATATTAAATATAAAATGGAAAATTATATACATATAGATACATAATTGCACTCAGGTTCACCGGATATCAACTCTTTTTAATTACTTATTTTTTTTAATAAAACCACATCGTAAGTTATAAGCTTTTTATTTATTTATTTTTTAATAGAACCACACCATAAGTTATAAGCATGCTTATAATCCTTGTTATCTCACACTGGTAGCGTGAGGAACCTGTCATCAGCCACGATTATGAACTTTCATCAGCCACGATGAGCTCCTTCTTCTTTGTATTTATTTCTTTACTTTTTCAGTACAATCCGTTACGTTATAGTTTATTAAATTAATCTTTTTTAGAAGAATAATATCTACTTCGTACGTAGATTACGAAGTGTAAATAAAAATGGTGGGTACACCATTTTTTTCCATCTATGCGACACATGAAGATTACATTCAACTCCCCATTCTTCTTAGATTTTATTCATGTTCGGATTTTTTTTTTCACTTTAGTATACCTTAATTCTATGTTAAATTTATAGATGGATGACACATCAAAAAGAAAAAAAAAATTTAAGAATAAATCTTATGTCATGAAACTACATCACCACTTTTCTTTTTAATTGTATATTAATTTTTTTTAAATTTTATCAATTTTTACCTATTCTACATAGTGTTCAAGACATATTTGTATTAGATGATTATAACTTTTCACTGGTAAAATTATCATTTTTCGTAAAATTTTATCATTTTCTATATTCGTCCATCGAACTCATTCTACGATAAGGTAATAAAAGATTTTGCCCGAATATAAAAGTGATGCATATATTATATTAAAGGGCAATACGAGTTAAATTTTTCGCATATGATATCTCAATTAAAGACGAAACTTGTATGAGATCGTCCCATGTAAGTCTTGGTGAGATGTATAAAAAATACATTATCACTTTCGCTATAAAATATTATCACTTTATATTTTTATTATAAATTGTTCATTAAATATTTCACTACACCGCTATCACCACTTTTCATTAATAATGTTATCACTTAATCCTTTTTCATGTAAGCCCTTAATTAAATAATGAGTAAACTTTTTATATGAGACAATCTTAAGATGAGATGTTTCTTTTTTTTAATTATTATTATTAGTTATCATTTTTAATAAAAAAAACTTTATTACTCTTCATTGATTCTACTAATTAATGTTTATAAAATAATTCACAATTAGTGATTATTATAATTTTTTGTCAATCAAATATTATTTATTAATATATTTTTTTTTTACAAAAAATAGTAAAATACTCTTACACGATTATTACTAACTAGTCCATGTTATCCTATACAAAATAATTTTTTTCTTCTTTCTATTTTGTTTTTCTAACAAGGTAAAAAAAATCCTTGAAATAGGTAATGTCATTTAATGCACAAATAGCTACACCAAAGTGTACAACACTCCATATAATCATTTATTGAAACTCTGCATTAATTCAAAATATCAAAAAGTGACCATCAATAACTGCACTGCTCCCACTCCACTCCATGCAATTTTATTTGGATATCAGAATGAATTTGGATAAGGATTGCTTTGACTTGAATTCAGTGTAGATAAAAAGTGGATAAACAAAATCATTATTTTATTTGCAGAAAAACCCATTAAACAATTTTCAGGTCAATTGTTTTGTATTTCTGCAGAGTAGATTGAGAACTTTGATTACAGTGCCGCATTTAATTCAGTTTTCTTGAAATAAATTTCACCAGAATTATTATTATTATTAATATTATTTTTTGGTAAATAAATATATTCAGATTATTGTTGAATCCATGTATTGTTCTTAGTGTCACCTGCAGCCAATACATGTCATGCAGGTGACACTCTGAAACGCCAAACACTACCTCTTCTTTTCTATCTCCTGTCTATATATACACCATTTTGTATGTATATATTCACCATGCACTCTTCTTATCATTAAAATCTTCTCCCAAGAAATCATTAAAATTAGGGTTTTCTATTTTCTTGATTTCTCTTAATTTGTGTTCATTTACAGCAATGGCTTTCTCTAAAGAAGATGCTCGTACCGTTGTTGGTATTATAGGTAATTACTTTTTACAATTAATTTAAACTCAATCACACGAAAAATCAAGAATTAATTTTCCTTTTTTTTTTCTTTTTCAGGAAACGTAATAGCTCTCATATTGTTTTTGTCTCCAATGTAAGTTTGAAGTCCTTCAAAGTTCATTTTTTCCTCAGAAAAAGGAAATAAAAAAGAAACCCCATTTTTTTTTTAAATAAAAATAATAATAATTGAAAATTTTCATAGGCCAACTTTCTATCGTATCTGGAAGAAGAGATCAGTGGAGAAGTACTCAGTATTGCCTTACGTGGCAACATTTATCAACTGTGGGCTGTGGGTACTATACGGACTGCCTATGGTACACCCGCACATCACCCTGGTGGTTACCATAAACGGGGCAGGGTTTGTGATCGAGATCGTGTACCTGTCTCTGTTCCTCGTATTCTCCGACGCCAAGAAGCGGCTGAGGCTGGTTGTGATAGTGGTGGCGGAGTGCATATTCATGGCGGTGCTGGCCCTGCTCGTCCTCAATCTTGCCCACACCACCAAACTCCGCTCCGCCGTTGTCGGCAGTATTTGCATGGCCGGCAATATCATCATGTATGCTGCGCCGTTATCCGTCATGGTATTTTATTTATTCGTCATGGTATTTTATTTATTTAATTAAAATTTTCCATTTATTTAATTATATTTAGGGAAATGTAATTTGAATTTAAATATGATGGGCAGAAACTAGTGATCACCACAAGAAGCGTGGAGTACATGCCATTTTTCCTCTCCTTGTTCTCGTTTCTTAACGGCGTTAGTTGGACCGCTTACTCCCTTATCCGCTTCGATCCTTTCATTGCTGTGAGTACTCTCTTTCCTCAAAGTATTTTAACGGATTTTTATAACGGTCCACGTTACAAGTAGCGACGGTGTTGAGCTTATTTTGTACTTTCGAAATTAATTATCATTTTTATTATAAATTATTCATAAAATAATTCACTATTGTTATCACTTATTATTATAAAAATTATCACTTTATTATGTTTTTTGCACCTAGATTAAAAAATATTACTCCCTCCGTCAGCTTCTTAGGTAACCATTTGCTTTTTGCACGTGGGCAATTCTAAGGTTTTTATTTGCTTTTTGTACGTGGATTAAGGAGTATTATTATTATAGATAAATTGGGTAGTTGTATTAAGAGTGAGTGATGAGTCATATTGTGTAATTTTTTACTAAATAGAAGAAATTGATACCTTTGAAGTGGACGCAGGAATAGTGAAATGGATACTACAGAAGCGGACAGATGGAGTATTATTTTAGTTTATTTACACTTAGATTAAAAAAAATTATTATTTTATATAAAGTAGTTAGTTGTATTAGTGGTGATTGGTTGCTCATATGAGACCCTTTTATTAGTAAAAATATGGATGAATATAGATTTTTAAACAAATGAAAAAAATTATACTCATAAATATATATAGCAGGAAATTTTGATTTAAGCTTTGATTTAGGGCTTAAATCTTCTCACTTATATAGGTGTTATTTTAACATATAATAATTGAGTTCATTATAATATATAGAACATGTTATACCATGGTCCATGGTGACATGTCACACGAGTATTCACATACTCCATATTAATGTTGAGGACTAATATTAATAAATAATCGACAGAAAACAATTTACATTTATTCTTTCATATTGTTTTTGAATTTTTTTTTCTTTACTAAATTGATTTTTGAATCTTTTAATATTTTTACTTATTAAAAAAAGTCTAAAGTAATGTTAGATAGAGGTGAAATTGACCAATTAAGGTATGTATTTAGTGTGAATGTTTTATAAGACATAACAGATGAGGAATATGTGAGAAAGTATCTGTAATCCAAGATTAAAGCTTACAGTCAAAAGTTAGATTTCTACATTTTTCACTTGGAATGTTGAATGACTCAACGGAAGCCGTCAATTTAATCTTAGAAATTAAAATGTGAGATTACGATTGAACATATGGTGGCTTATTTGAATTTGGGTAATTTTGATATGGATTGAGATATATTCACTGCAGTAATAACGACCAAATATTCTGTTATTATTACCTCCATAATTAATGAAGATACTTCAGTAATGAATCAAATAATAAATCCAATGATCTATCTCACGACGCACCAACACCAACTTGTCATTTTTTATTGGGTTAATATATAATAGACATAATTTATGGTTTTAGTAGAAGATTGATCATGTGGAAATTGTTTTTTGTTGGTATGCAGGCCCCAAATGGGATGGGAACTGTACTTGGGCTGGCCCAGTTACTATTGTATGCCACATTCTACAAATCCTCCAAAATAATAATGGCTGACAGAAAAGCCCAAACTGAATTGGACTTGTCAGATAAAGCTGCTGCCAACTCCGAGAAAAATGGCAATTTTAGTGCTGTTTAATCATATCCCCAATATTACCATAGCGCTGATTTTTTTATTTTGTATTTTCTAATTTTTGTGTTTAAAATCAAAACCTATTATGCGATGGCTAAGCACTTGCATGCCGTTTGATCCTCCATCATTTTATCTCAAGCCTTTTTTAATTAATTTATTTTCTCTCTAGATGGAATTTTTGTGAATTTTAATGCATTTAACATGATATATTATTAAGGGAGATTATCTTGTCAGACGGTTAACTCATCCTACTATTTATAATTTAATAATATAATATAATTATGATTCGTCAATCATAACCCATCCTATTATCTAAAATAATTTAATAATATAATATAATATAATTATGGTTAGTCAATCATTATCTTGAGTAATTCTTAAATTTTGTGGAATAATTTCTAACCATTTCTTATTTTAGCGTGTATACCAACGGAAATAACCTCCCCAATCTAATGAATCATTTTCAATCCTGATGAATTGTTGTTACTTGTCATCATCAGTTCCACTCTGGTAAATCGCCAGTAATATAATATGTTAACTGAAAGTATATTACGTTGATTTTATAGTACATCGTTTCCTTGCTATAGTATCTTCTGTCGGTGATATAATATATTAAGTAAAAGTGCCTTTCGTTTATCATCGTTTTAGTGTTATAGTATCTGTGACTTTATTTTAAAATGTCATAACTATGATTAAATTAAGAATGTAGTATACAACACTAGAGTATTGTAGTATGTTGGAGATCGGTTTTTTTTTTTTCCGGAAAAAAGGAATGTATTTTATTACAAGGCATGAGTCTTGCCCTTTCAATAGTATAATAAGACTTACAAATGCAACAACCACACAGTACAATAAGACTAACAAGTGCAACAACTACAATGTGAATGATCTTAACATAAAACATACGAGTGACAAAAAATTAAAAAATTTCTAAATAGTTGCAAGAATCTGTTATCCAATCTTTATAATCAATGTCTATTTTGAGCCCATTTCTTCTCCAAACCCACCAAAACCGAACATGAGATTTGATCACCCCATCGTTTTCTTTTCACCCCTCTCCTCAAGATAACATTATTTCTATATTTCCATAAATACCAAATTGTACGTAACCAAATGTATATAGCTAGCTTCCTTCTCTCCTTAGATTGAAATAAGTCCCTGAATAGAAGTAGCGTACCTGAAGGATTGTTTGGGGTTGGAGACTGTATTTCAATACAGTTCAAGCACTCTCCCCATATTCTTTGTGACATGAGCATTCACAGAATATATGTTCTACTGTTTCTTCATTTCATCAACATATAGAACATGTAGTCGTGCTTGATGTGGTAGGTTTTTTCTTTTTTTCAATTCCAGCGCTGTTAATATTTTTTCTTGCACTACTACCATGCTAGCATTTTCATTTTAGCGTCTGTTTTGCTCTTCCCAATTCTTTTCTACAAGTTCTGTTGATGCTTAACTGCTAATGATTTTCTTTCTTCCAGGCATGCATTAGCACTTTTCACGTCGTATGTTCCTTTCTTGCTTGCTACCCATCTCTAGTGGTCTTTTCTTTCTTCTATTTTATTCCTGCATAACAATTCCAGTAATTCATTAAATAAGTTAGACTCCCCTTCCCTAACTCTCTTCTCCATTCACACTTCCATTTCCATTCTCCCTCTCCCATACCCCCATATCGCTTAGTTTGTAAGCTTTACCTACACTCGGCTCAAATAACTTCTGATACCTCTTTTTTAAAGACTCATTCCCCACCCAGACTTCATCCCAGAAACCCGTATCAGCCCCATTAACTACCACTTCCCTATAATTTTCTTCGAACTACTTCCCTTTACTATCTTCTAAACATGACATTACCCCTCCCAACCATCCTCTCATTCTTATGCTAAACATAGTACCCAACTCCGATTCCCTAACTACCCTTCTCCTTTGTCTAGCCTTAGTAATTTTTACCCATAAACTGTTCTTTCCCTCCAATGCTGTCCACGCCCATTTTCCCATCAAACTCTTATTATAATCTAGAAGATTCTTCACTCCCAATCCTCCATTTTCTTTAGCCCTTGTAATATTTCCCCACCTAATCCAAAAGATATTTTTTGCATCCTCTTTCCCACCCCAAAGGAATTTTCTCTGTATAGAAGCGATATTTTTCAACACACAAAAAGGTGCCCTAAAAATCAACAGAGCATACGTTAGGATCATAGATAAAACTGAGTTTAACAGTACCACTTGGCCCCCTATTAACATCTTCATACTTTCTCACTTCTTTACTTTACTTCTGATTTTCTCCACCAAATATCTCCACTCACTGTCTTTTCTGTGTGAACAACCCACATAAGTGCCTAAGTACTTCATCGGAAGGCTACCATTGTTACAACAATGAATATTTGCATGTCTATCATCAAACCTTTCTCCACATTTATGCTAGTCAACGAATATTTGGCCAAATTTATTTTGATATCGGATATCCATTCGAGTAAGATTAGGAAGCCTTTAAGAAATAACACATTTTTATCGATGTTTTCCCTAGAAATACCTTGACATCTGCAAATTGCAAATGAGACACTTTCAGTTTCTCCTCCCCAATCTCCACTGGTTCGAATAGGCCGCTCGAAGTTTCCTTTTTCATTAGAATACTAATACACTTTGCAACAAGGATAAAAAAAGAAAGGGATTAAGAGATCCCCCTTTCTATGTCCTCTCTCCATTCCAAAGTCACCAGAAGGGCTTCCATTAACTAAAACTGAAGCATGAGCATATCCGATCTATTTTTTTCCAAATTTAAGAGCTTTCATCGTGTCTTCCAAGAACTGGTATTCTACTGAATCATATGCCTTTGCAAAGTCTATTTTGTAGCATATTATATCTTTCTTTCTCTCCTTCGATTCCTCGATAATACCTTGCAAAGACACGATGCATTTAGTTATATGACGCCCTCCCACAAATGCAAATTGTTCCTTCAAAATTACTGAAGGGTAGAACCTTACTCAATCTTTTGGCTAGAAGTTTTGACTGAATTTCGTATGAGCCTCTGATCAAAGATATAGGTCTTTAGTCCATAATCTTTGCTGATGTTTCTAATTTTTGAATAAGTGTAAAGAAATAATTATTCAATCCCTTTGACATTATTCCAGAGTCGTGAAATTCCTTGAAAAATTGCATGAAATCTTTTTTTAATACTGCTCCAACAATCTCTAAATATTACCATGTTCAACCCATCCGGCCCCTGACTCTTATTTTCATCACAGTTGTTCAATACATCAACCACTTCTTCTTCTGTGAATGGGCTTATCAAAGTATTATTTTCTTCCTCTGAAATGAATCTCAACTAAAGATTTGCTTTCAATTTCAGCATCTTCCTATCTACTTTCTTAAAGTGATTTTTAAATGTCTCGTGATTTTTTTTGTAACACCCCATCAAAAATGGACTTTTATTAAATTTAGAGATATTTACTACCAAAATTTAATTGAAATTTCACTTGTTCCTACACTTTTAAATATTTTGGATCATGCATGAATACACACTAAAATCTACACCTACATAACCTAAAGAATATGATCTCATAATGAGATTCATCTCTACAATACCACATGTTAGGCTCCCATCATGAATATTCATCAACTAAATGACAACAAGAAAAATGACAAATGGAAGAAGACAAAGAGAAATGGACATAAAGGAAGGACAAGGAAGTGAATTTTTGGATGCTTGACCTACGTAAGAACACATTACACATTACACCAATAACTTCTCCTTACCAATAACTCTCTTCTTCCATATTTTGCTACCATGTTAGAATCTTAAAACACATTACACATTCTCAATTAGAATACTATCCTCCAAAAGTGTTTGAGACATCTCTCCAAGTTTCTCAAGCCATTTTTCTCAAAGGAATAAAGATTTTACTCAAGGATCCCATGACTAAGGTAAGTAAAAGATTCATAACAATACTAATCTTCTTACCATCTTTTATTCTTTAATCAACATCCATTCCTCACTTCATCTTTTATCTCATAATATACATGAAATTACTACCAAGTGGAGGTAGTGAAATCATCCTTCCAACCCCATCAAAATAACCACAAGATTCTAAGCTTTTCTATGCTTTCATGGTAATCTTCTCACACTATTTCTTATATATATGATATTTAGGTAAATGAGAAGGAGGAGGGGCTAAATGCATGATGGTTTTTTGGATTTTTTGTGTATGTTATGAGAAAATGGGAGGTTGTTAAATGTAAAAGGAATTAACCTAAAGTCAAGTCGCTCGGTAGCGCTCATTATTTAATATATGTCAAAAGTCATGGGAACGCACCCGTCTTTCCTTATTGGCAATAATTCCAACTTTACATACAGGTTCATGGCCCATCGGTCTTATGCAACTTGTTCATGCACATCCATAACATCAATCAATGTAATTAAATTCAATATAGAAATCATAATAGTAAGCCCACCTTATTGTAAAGAAGGCAATGATACGTAACAAGTGATTATGATGATGATGATGATGAAAATGAGTGATGTTGTTGCTACATTTTCTTAAAATCCTTGATACCTTCACATATTGAATCCCTACTTAGCATTCCTAAAATAAATATAGAATGGCCTATAATATAGGGAGTTACCACCTTAATAATATAAAATGACATATAATATAATATCCTAATCTTGATGATTGTTGATCCTTTAAGAATTTTAATATTAAGAATATTTTTAGGGGATATATTCAAGGTTTTAAGTAGTTGAAGTAAGACCTCATGTTATGGATTATGGTTAAGAATTGATCTTTGAGTGATGTTATATCATGTAATGTCACCCTTTACATAGATGATCCAATGTTGTCAAAACTGGATTGGACCGGCCGATTGAACGGGAATCGGGGCAGAAATCGATCCGAAATGACCTTAAAAATCACTTAAGTTATTAACTCGGGAAAACCCGGCAAAAATTGATAAAAACCGATAAAATTGGGGGAATCGAGAGAACTGAAACTGCCAATTATTATTTTTTCGAACAAATATTTATTATACAAAGCACTGTGTTCACCATTAATCTTCAAAATTTCACAGTTTCACCTCAAAATTTGAAGCCCTAATTAGCCTAAATTATAAACACCAACAGAAATGTGAAAGGGTTACACACTCCCTATGATAAATATGTTCAAAGTTGGAGACTAATAGAAAAAAATGAAAGAAAGAAAACCCCTCTATTTGTTGGAGAGAGCGGTGACTATTTGAATGGAGAGAATGAGCTTTCATCTGTGATTGTTTGTTAGAGAGAAGAATAGTAGAGAGAGGAGGTACAACAAAAATTGAAGAAGAATAAGAAGGGAACAGTGCCGATTAAAAACCCTACTGTCCTGATTTTATTTATTAATTGGATTTTAAGTTATCCAAAATAAATGAGCTAATGGGCTTTTTTTTTAAATGCTAGGCATGGAGTGGGCTTAACATACATATTTTATTAAAAAATATTATTTATTATAATATTTCTTTAATTTTAAAATTTATTCTAAAATATAATTAAAAATAAGTATTTTTTGTTTTTTCCGGTTGAACCGCCGGTCCGACCGCGAACTGTTGAGTACACCGGTTTGATCTCCGGTCCGATTATAATAATACTGAGATGAACATAATTTATTTAGTGAATTAGCTTTAAGAATGATTCAAATTTAATTTTGAAAAATGGCTTCAAGGCTATAAGTTTTGTGTTTGCAAATAATTTCTCAAAATAAGTTAAAACAATTTAAGTAAAAATTATTTCATAAGTAAAAATAACTTTAGAGGAATTTAAGAAATTTATATCTTCTTAACTATAATTTTACAAGAAAATAAATTAATGTAACATTTTCATATGAGTTTAGAAAACATTTGAATTAACATATTTCACTTGAAATTGAGACAAAAGATCTTGTTTGTGAAGTGATCATAAAATGCATAAAGTTCATGAAATGTTTTCTAAGTATCGTGCCGCCATAGTTTGTAAAACATTTATATCTCTCAAACTACTTCATAAACTCAAATTTATTTTTCATACATAAACTAAATACATAAATGAGCATTTAAATATTTTTCCCTACTCAAAAATCATATATCTTATTAGTGTAAAAGACTTGTAAAATTTCAGCAGTTTTTGTGAGGAACAATGTGGCAGCATTTTTTAAATCAACAATTTCTCTTAAAAAAAATGAATGGATTACAAAGATATTTTACATGAATATAAAGGACTCATAGACGAAAAACTTTTATCTCTAGTGGTTTTCTGTAATTCGTTCATTTTATGTGTAAAATAAAGAGATCAAGTTTAGCTTTGTGTTTCTCTCATGCATTCCATCACAGTTTATTAAAATTCCCATAACATTCATTTGGGTGAATATTTGGCTATTAAAGTTTACAGACAGTTAGTTAACTTCATAATAAATATTTTTCATTATTTGTGGGTAGCCAAAATCGTAAAATAACAAGTCGTTTTCTAGCTTGAAAAATAAGGACAAATTATGGAAATTTTGAAGTTTAGTTTCATTTGCTAAAACTTGAGCCATATTTTAGCATGTGAGTTAAAATGTAATTTATTACATTTACAGTACATGATGTTCATTTCTCATGATATGAAGTCTTTTTCAATTGTACAATCCAACAGTAAATCCCCCACTAAGTACACCCCTACGTGTGCTCATCCCACATCTTTCTCCCCTTACAGATAAAGTGTATAGTTGGAAGCAACGAAGATTGATTTAAGGGAAGCTTTCAAGAAAGATCTATTATAAATAATTTAACTAAAATAATTTAGTTCGTAAATGATATTTTTATAAACTTATTATAGCACACAAGATACATTTTTATTTTCCGTTACAAGGTAACTTTGATCTTCATCAAGAATTATATATTACATTTTTAATTGAATAATTACTTTCTAAAATTTAAATAAGTTTTGACTTAAAATTATAATCCTTTTTTTTAATTAATTTGACTATAAATTTTTAAATGAACCACGTTAGATTTAATTAAGTAAAATTATGAGATTTTCAAACTTCATGATTACTTTTATCTCATATTTATTCCAAGCTTATTTTTATACTAATTTTATTTTTAAGTATTTGACGAACTATTCACTTAAAATCCAAATTATTTGAGTTCTCGAACACCTTCACCTTATTTTTCAATTCCAATAAAATTTTTAAAGGTATATAAGTGCTATTAAAATTGAATGTTTATTTATTAAAGAAAATTTTAATGACGTCTTAATTATAAATTAAAGGTTTGTTTATAAAACGATTAATATATAATATTTTCCAGTGAATCGCGAGTTCCTGACAGAGTGATATCAGAGCAGTTCTACATCCCTGTAGATTTTCTAAGGTGATTTTGAAATTGAAATATTTATTTTTACTTATGAAAATTTTAAGGTGTAAACCCTTCTCATTCGACGTCAGCTACAACTTTTGTAAGGTAAGAATTTTAAAGAGGGTGTACATGCTATATGCATTATGTGATAATTGCCTTGATTGTTCATAATATGTGTGGATTTGTGAAATATGTGCTTTACTTGAATTTTTGTGAATAAGTTGCACATACATTCCTTGAAAATCCATTAAGTTTAGATTGAATGAGAAACTTTCAGTAAAAGTATGAAAATAGAATACTTCTAAATCTAGTTTGAATTTAGTGTAACAAATATTTCTATGCATTAATATTGAAATAAGAAGGTTAGAAGTTTCAAGGATATATGTAACATCCTTGATATATGTATCATGGTTGAATTTACTTGTTATCCATCAAAGTCTTATACTCATCTAAACTAGAGTAGTAAACAAAAAACCAACTAAGAATGATACTACATCATGGGCTTTCAAATACCCATTAAACAAGAACTTTGAAGAAGTTACTACCATTTTCTAAATGCTATTGTATTTTTTGTGAGAAAAGTTACATACTCTTCTTTTCCCCGATATTATATGATTTAGTGTGCAAGGCACAGATGATAGTAATACCTTAGGTAAGCATGTTATCAATGAACACAAGATAGATACTTAAAGACATGAAAATCTAGTGTGAGGAAAATATTTTGTAGATCGATTTACACGTCATTAACCAAAAGGATTTGATGTCTTTTGAGGAATATATTTGTGTAGTTATGATGAGGAATATTGCTTTTCAAGGAAGTAAAACGAGATTAATGTTATGATCACTAGCTACCGAACATGTTCGTTGCACGGAAAGATTTTTTTATAAATATAATATATGTATTATATAATAAATAATAACATAAACGAATAGTATTAATAACAAATAATCTGGCAATATTAATTAATAATGTTAGTTTGATTTCATAAAATTAATATCCTTATTCATCTAACAAAGTCGATGGATGTGGAGAATTTGTTTTCTACAATGTTTCATGAATCATTTTATTAAGAAATGCAATAAGTTTGTATCTTGCAGAAGTAGCTTGCGAAAAATTTAAAGCTAAACATTTCTAAATACTTTTCTGAATACGTAATTCTTACTAATTGCCCAACTGTATTCAAGGTTTGTCCCTGGCTCTTGTTTATCGCCATTGCATAAGACACAATCAGTGGGAATTGTCTCCTCGGGAACTTGAATGGCAACCTGATGTCTATGGGTATCAGTGTCAGCCTTGGTATAAGCAAAAGATCACTAGCGTTATTTCCGGGCAATACTCTTGCCCAAAGCACATGATCTTTCATTTCAGTAAATAGAAGACGTGTCCTATTTCATAATCCCCTGGAGTGGTCAATGTTAGGAAGAAGCATTACCGGCGTTTCCACCTTAACATGAAGCTCGTGGTTCGAAACTCAAGAGTACTTCAATGTGTTAAGAAATTCTGGAGTATGAAAATCAGCTAGTATGTCAAAATTTTCATCTGTTTTACAATCAGAACATAAATAAGTTCTAAGTTCATTGCCATTCAATGTTGTCATGAACTCATTGATGTTGTCCACTACATCAAGAGTTTGTGCAAGTATCTTTTAAGTAATTGGAATCATCCAGTACATTCACGAAGTTAAGATATGTGCTTCTAACAATAGAACCAATGGGATCATCACCACCATCAAGTAGAATATCTTCCAAAATTTCCATTTCTGCCCCATAATCTATTGACGTTCTGATTGTACTATCTCTAATCTTTGCAACCCATTCTGCAAACTCCCTGACAACTTCAGATTCACTACCCGCAGACAAATTCGTCAGGCGCATGTTCTTGGTAAGCTACAAAACCTTTATGTGTTCCCACAAGTAGAAAGAATTTATCGTGGCACCAATTATTACCTGCTGAGTCCCTTGAGAATGACTTGCAATATTTTTCCGAAATCACCTCCAAATATAACAATCTTCTCTCTATTTCTGCAAAAAAAATCATCCTTTAGTTTCATAATGTCTCTCATAGTACTGTCGTGCCCCTCAATGCAAAATCTGTTCACCATGGGAGCATCATCTTAAATTATGATACTGCATCACGACAATAATTCTGCTAAGTGAATGGTCGAACCATTAAAACCTTGGCCGAACCAGCCTGTAATAAACTGGCAAATGGCTGGTTTGACTCGAACCACTATTTGAATTACAAGAATCGAGGTCGAATCAACTTTGCATCACTTCAGGCATTTGGTTCGACCTTCAAGGCTAGTCGAACCACATGATCATGGTCAAACTACTCTGTAACAACTTTTCAGGTTGCTGGTTCGAACCGAACCAATGGACGAACCACTGGCTTCTTGGTCAAACTAGATGCTTAAATACTCATTTTCCAGTTCCAAGCACTTCTGTCTTGTTTTCTTCGAAAATCTGCTCAAATGGCCTCAAACGCATTTGATTTATGACTTTCCGCAACACATCTTGATTTATGTCTATTAAAGATCAAACCACACATCATTATCATAGAAATCAGAGCTCAAATTATGTTAATTTACACTCTCATCAAATCCCAAAACTTACAAGTTGCTCATCCCGAGGCAACAAAACTAAAACACAAGAGTGAGTGCGAAACTCACAAGGCCATCAAGTCAAGTACAATACATACCTACACGTGTAATTCTATCAATTTAAAACAAGTACTTCTTGTTGGAGTTCGATAGTTTGGTTAACGTGAATCGTTAGGATTCCATGCATTTCTAAATCAAAAGAAGCAATAATAAAGAAACATATCACCTTTCACTAGGGTGTATTGAGGAAGAACAGCTGCAGAAAATAACCTCTTGATCTACTGCTGTATTCTCAAGTCCAATCTTGATGTTGTTGTTGAACTTGGATCGTTTGATTAACGTGACCCGTTAGGGATCCATGCATTTCTAATATCAGCGGAAGCAATAAATAATAGAAACGATTACCGTTCACCAGGGTATGTAGAAGATGAAGGATTCTCGCTGGCAGACTGTGCAGTCCCATGAGAATGGCCATAACTTCCTCGTTTGATGTCGAAATTGAATGATCTTTGTGTTCAGACGATCCTCTCTTCAACGGCGTTCCGTCAGTAAATTGATCATTGAATTCTGAGCATTGTACGATTTTATATAAATTTCACAATGTGGCGGACAGCAGCATCAAACTACCTTCTGATCTTCTGCCGTATGTCCCAAGTCCGATCTCGACGTCGTGCGGGCGATGATCTACGAGACCTCCTCAATCTGCTCTCAACCCTCATCACACGTGAATAATTAATAAGATTAGGGTTCCAGATATGTTGAGGAGACTTATACTTAAGTCGAATAATAATAATATATTCCACTAAAATATTATTACTGCACTGCCTTTCCAATCCCAAAATTACGTTTTGGGCTCCTTCTTATTATGAGCCCGTTAGTCTCCTCATGTTTAAGATATACAATGTCCATTAATTAATTTAAGTTACTGATAACTCAATTAATTAATATCTCATCCAAGAGTAGTACCACTCAACCTCATTATCATGCCGGAATAAATTCCACCTGCAGGGTTTACATGATAATCCTTATGAGCTCCTCAAGGGGACATCATCAACCTATGATGGACACGGATTCCTTCTACAATCAACAGCACACCATAGAGACAGCACTGCTTCCCAACTCTTCGAGTTTGTTGATTTAATTACATGTAAATCTCACCCATTGATGAATCAAAGAAATACATACTATCCTACGTGTCGAGGTTATTGTATAGGGATTAAGAGCACGAACTTCCATAATAACTGAGATCAAGTTCTCCTATAAGTCAGTATAAGTCGAACGATCTCAAGCGGTCTTGCTCAATACATACAAGTGCACTAATGTGATTCTATAGCCAAGACAAGCTAATACCAAACCCACTACAACCATCCCAATAGAGAGTCCCCGTCTATCTCGGTTGTGAGCATCTGTTTATACTTTATAAGGAAACCGATAATATGATCTTCCGCGTGTTGTCGCACAACATATTATCTACAGTATAAAGTAAGTGGACTATTGCATCGTGCATATAAATAAATTATAAGACCCAATCATTTGATCATATGATTCTCATTTTAAATAAATTGTTATAAGATTGTTCATACAAAAAAACTAGACTTTTAGTATACAATCCAACAATCTCCCACTTATACTAAAAGACTATGCTGTCATGTCTTCTGCCATACATCTGATTCCCACTCCTACTACACGACCATCAAAAGTTTTCGCTTTAAGGTCCTTGTAAATGGATTTACTAGGTTATCATCCGATGCAATCTAGGCGACAATAACCTTCCCCTCATCATACGATTTCTAGTAGTAGGTGGTACTCGCACTCCATGTGTTTAATTGCCTTATGGACTCGTGATTCCTTCAAGTTTGCAACTGCACCAATATCATTAATTTAAATTGTGATAATCTTGGGCAAACTTAGAAATACTTCAAAGTCCATCATGAAGTTTCTAGAGTCATATAGATACTTTGGCTGCCTTATAGGCTCCAATTTATCATCTTTCCATGATGGAGTCCGGAGTCCGAAATATATTTCTATATAACACTCCTCCATATTTTGGCTCTACTTCCTAAAATTAAACACATAACCTTGAGGTGGATTTACTGCCATCCCTATCTGATTTGAAAAATCCGAATCTGCGTAACTCATAAGAAGCAGCGAATCTGTCCGGTAAACCTACATATAATTTCTAGTCCTTTTCAGGTACATAAATATATGTCTTACCATAGTTCAACATTCTTATTTCGAGTTACCTTGATACTCACTGTCTATGCAATTTGCAATACAGTTATCCATTCTCGTGCATAGCATTCCTTAGATTAAGCTTCCTTATTCGCCGAAGCATAAGGAACCGCTTTCATCACATTTATCTCTTTTTGTGTCTCAAGACACATTCACTTAGATAAATTCACATGCTAAATGAGTAAGAATCGTATCATTTTGCTAAACTTGAGCTAAGCCTAACATCCTTTCTTGTGATCCGTATTACCGTGATCAAAAGGTATTTTTACTCTTCTTAAGTCCTTCATTTCATACTGCTTTATTAACCATACCCATACGCCCGACAATACTCTTTCATTGTCTCCAATGAGCAATATATCATCTACATATAATACAAAAAATACCACTACATTTCCGTCACTCTTTTCAATACACAAGACATATCCGAGCATTGATAAAATCCATATCACTGGATTTCTTCATCAAAACGGATGTTCTATAATTTTGAAGCTTGCTTTAGTCCATTGATGGACACTTTTAAGCTTAATATCAAAATGCTCTTAGCTCTTTGCAATGAATCACTCTGGTTGCTTAACATAGATGTTTTCCTCAAGACTTCCATTCAGGAAAGTTGTCTTGACATCTATTTGCTATCCATCATATTCCATATGAGTAGCAACAGGTAAAAGAGTCCGGATCGACTTAGGCATAGCTACCGGCGAACATGTTATCTCATAATCGAACCCTTTCTTTTTGAGTATACCTTTTTCGCAACAAGCTTTGCTTCCAAGGTTTTCACCTTACCATATGATCCTCTTTTATTTTGTATGACCACTTCCAATGGCTTTTACACCATTTAGTGGTCTTACAAGCTCCAAGATTTAATTTAGAATTCATCAATTCTATTTCAACATCATTGCACTAGCTAAGATATCGCATTTCGATCTTGTAGTGCTTCGTCGTATCTGTGGGTTCAATCCATGTTTACTAGGGACTAAGTCTCACGACTCTCCCAAAATATATATCTTGCAAGTTGTCGAACAACCCTCCCTCTACGACAAGGCACTACACGCAATTGTGTATCAGACGTGACACGCGTTGCAGTTTAACTTGTGGTATATCCTCTTATACAATTGGTACTAATACTTTGTGTTTTCTTCTCACATCCTTTAGGACAACTTATAAATGGGTATGTGATTTATTATATAGTCTCTTTCCAAAAATCTAGTGTTTGTGTTAACAATCACCCTTCGATCTTTTTGACTAAATTAATCTCCTTCATTTTTATTGCATATCCTACAAACAGACAAACATTCAAATGAATTACTGTTTCTAGGGCTTATCCATAAAATGAATTAAGTAATTCTAAATAATACATCATCTATCTAATCATTTGCATAAGAGTCTTTCTCTTATTAAGATTAAAAGACGCATTATTAATTACTATTTGTTACATCCGTGGTATAAACGTGATTTAAGAGTTTACAAATTGTCACTAACGTACCTTAACAGATTATAGCTCCATCCTTCATTACTATGACCATGTCATTTAAATGAAATGGAGTATCCATCCATAAATGCATAGAAACTGAAATAAAATTCTTTCTATGAAAACGTACGTAAAGACAATTTCTCATAATCAAACGTTTATTCATATCGTAAGATAAATAAACAACTCCCACTGCAACAACCACTACTCTCGTAGTTTTACCCATGTATATTATTATTTCATCATCACTTAGTTGCATGCTTTTAGTGATTCCGGTATCTACACACAACATGTCAGTAAATGCAAACGCTAATCATGCTTCAACAACTAGTGAATGAGATACTAACCTTGTTCACATCTTGATGAAATTGGATTTTCTTCGCCATATATTTTGTCAGAAGTTCCCCACCATATACAACCTCTTTGTAATTCAGGTGGAACTTGCTCAAAACATTTAGACAAACAATGAAGAATAAAATTGACTTAGGTTTCCCCTTCAACTTCTATTCCATGTATTTCCAATTCATTCATCAAATTCAATCATGACCTACCGCCTTTTAACTTACTCAAGTATCCGAAGAGTTACATGAGACCATCATATTTCTATGAATCTCTTATCTCTTCACCAGAGACTTTAATATGCATCATGATAAGTCTTTTGTGAGAACACACATGTATTTCTTAAGCATTAAAATTAAAATCCAAGATTCTTTTCTAATCATCTAATTTTGGACCAGTAAATATATTTTCTTTTGGTCAACCATAAGTGAAATAAAACTATTCGAAATTCAGAGAATCATAAAATATATATACCGATCAAATCTTCGAATTTATCCATTTATACTGATTCCCTCAAAACAATATAAAATATAAATTCACCGACATCTCAAGCACCGTGAGTTTGCAAGCCACGATAGTGTGGACGTTTACAAAACCGAATATTTACAAGAGAATGTTTTACCCATTAATTTCATTTGTCAACCTAACTTTATGATAAAATAATTAATAGTCGGTTCCTCTTTAGCATGCAAATAAAAGCAGTGACTCTGATGGGGAGGATACTTATTATTTGCATCTAAGTGTACACCATTATTTGACCCCAAGTCCATTGCGCAAGCTTATGTGCCTTACAGATGGAGAAGTACACACGCGCTTGGATAACTTCCTAAAGTCATCAATTATAAGTTTGTACCAGTGAACCGCATATAAGCTCATCCGATAGGGAGGAAGGTCTATGCCAACGAGCAAGTTCATATGCATCACATTACAAACATAATTATTTAATGAAGTCTGTTCCAGCAATCTATGAATAAACTAATCCGATGGGGAGGAAGACTCTAATGCCGACGCGCAAGTTTATTCACATTACTAACAAACCAATAATGGAGGCCGCGGGAATTAATTACCAATCCCCTCTCCCACTTAGTTATTTAAAATCAAGGGTTTTTACATGCATATAATGTTCAGAATAATATACGCAACCTAGCATGCTCCTATTACGGCACATAAGGCAGTAAATCACAGAAAGCATGCATACATATATAACAATAATCAATTAATAAATAAATTATAACAGTTATATAACAGCGAATTCGATTGTTCGCCACCAATCACGAATGCAGACAACTGCGACGGGGATCGACCTCCCCGCAGCCTGCTCCACCAATCCGGCACCCTGCCCAATCACATTGTGAAGACTCACGCGGAACCTGATGCAGACCAGTCGAACTTGATGTAGACTAGTCGAACCTGATGCAAATCCGCTCGAACCTGGTGCAGAGTCGATCGAACCTGATGCAGACCAATCGAACCTGATGTGAATCCGCTTGAACCTGGTGCAGAGTCGATCGAACCTGTGCAGACCAATCAAACCTGATGTGAATCCGCTCGAACCTGATGCAGCATCGATCGAACCTGATGCAGACCAATCGAACCTGATGCAAATCAATCGAACCTGATGTGAATCCGCTCGAACCTAGTGCAGCATCGATCGAACCTGATGCAGACCAATCGAACCTGATGTGAATCCGCTCGAACCTAGTACAACATTGATCGAACCTTCATCCGCGCAGCCTCACACAGTGTTCCGCTCGCCACATGGCACGCCACCATGCACGCCATCCCACCGTCCAGCAAGCCAACGTGTGCGACTCCTCTCCAACGTGCAAGATTTACACGTCACGCCCCGAGCTCCCAACAAGCACCAATGCCCACCTGGCCGCCCGATACTCAGCACGCTGCTCTGTACGCCAACGAGCAGCACACGCCCAGCAGTTGATCGCTCCTCGCCCGGTTCAAAACGCGCCCCAACCGTGCCATTCACTTGATGCTGTGCACAACACTGACGAGCACTTGACGAGCGCTCTTCGCTCGGGCTGTCGCTCGTCAAAGGGCCTACTTGCACGGAACCAAGTTCAGCGTTCCCAACGCGCAACACCAAACTACACCAACTGTCGTTTAGGGTTCGCAACTATAGACACCTTGAATATAATCTTCACCGTTCAGAATCTACTCCTGTGAGTTTTAAATACGCTGTCCAAATTACAGGTCGATCCAACGGTTAGTTTGTGAGAAACGGCTCTTTTCCCTCGACTGCGCAGAATAGAATAGCCCAAAAACCTGCTTCTGTTTTAGGCGTATTCCCGATAACACAAAGCTCCAAATATGATCTGCAATGTTCAGAATGTTCATCCACAAAATCCGAACGTGCTGACCAAAATTCAGCTTGATCCGATGGTTGAAACTCCAGTTATTGCCTCTGCAATATCATTGCGCTGGTTTTTCTCTCAAAAACGTGAATCTGTTTTTGCCCACTTTTTCTTCCGTTCATGTGAAATTGACGAACAGTTTTCGTCGAATCCTCTCACACTCAACCATCGAAAAAACAGGTATGATACAGGGTATATATCACATAGGGATATTCATGGTTTAGCAGTAAACCAAAACCCTAAACATGTGATCCTAATTTCAAAAAACTAACCACATAAACCCTAGCCTAACGTGTCACGCTTCACCACGAAACCGAAGCTCTGATACCAATTGTTGGTACTTGGATCGTTTGATTAACATGACCCGTTAGGGATCCATTCGTTCCTAATATCAGCGGAAACAATAAATAATAGAAACGATTACCGTTTACCAGGGTATGTAGAAGATGAAGGATTCTCGCTGGCAGACTGTGCAGTCTCACGAGAATGGCCATAACTTCCTCGTTTGATGTCAAAATTGAATGATCTTTGTGTTCTGACGATCCTCTCTGCAACGGCTTTCCGTCAGTAAATTGATCATCGAATTCTGAACACTGTACGATTTTATATAAATTTCGTAAGGTGGCAGACAGCAGCAGCAAACTACCTTCTGATCTTCTGCCGTATGTCCCAAGTCCGATCTCGACGTCGTGTGGGCGACGATCTACGAGACCTCCTCAATCTGCTCTCAACCCTAATCACACGTGAATAATTAATAAGATTAGGGTTCCAGATAAGGTGAGGTGACTTATATACTTGGGCTACAACAGAGACCAGGAGGAGAAATTGAGTTGGGCTTCCATTGGGCTTAAGTATCCAAGCTTAGCCCAAAGCTTATACTTAAGTCCAATAATAATAATATATTCCATTAAAATATTATTTCTGCACTGCCTTTCCAATCCCAAAATTATGTTTTGGGCTCCTTCTTATTATGAGCCCGTTAGTCTCCTCATGTTTAATATATACAATGTCCATTAATTAATTTAAGTTACTGACAACTCAATTAATTAATATCTCATTCAAGAGTAGTACCACTCAACCTCATTATCATGCCGGAATAAATTCCACCTACAGGGTTTACATGATAATCCTTATGAGCTCCTCAAGGGGACATCATCAACCTATGACGGACACGGATTCCTTCTACAATCAACAGCACACATAGAGACAGCACTACTTCCCAACTCATCGAGTTTGTTGATTTAATTACATGTAAATCTCACCCATTGATGAATCAAAGAAATACATTCTGTCCTACGTGTCGAGGTTATTGTATAGGGATTAAGAGCACGAACTTCCATAATAACTGAGATCAAGTTCTCCTATAAGTCAGTATAAGTCGAACGATCTCAAGCGGTCCTGCTCAATACACACAAGTGCACTAATATGATTCTATAGCCAAGACAAGCTAATACCAAACCATACTACAATCATCCCGATAGAGAGTCCCCGTCTATCTCGGTTGTGAGCATCTGTTTATACTTTATAAGGAAACCGATAATATGATATTCCGCGTGTTGTCGCACAACATATTATCTACAGTATAAAGTAAGTGGACTATTAAATCGTGCATATAAATAAATTATAAGACGCAATCATTTGATCATATGATTCTCATTTCAAATAAATTGTTATAAGATTGTTCATATAAAAAAGCTAGACTTTTGGTATACAATCATCAGTTGTGTGGGCGAAGATCTTTAAGATCTTTTCAATCTGCTTATTTCCTTAATTTTCACGTGTTAGGCACGATTATTTCTGGAAAGTTGAGAAGACTTATTTATGGGCTACAGTAGGGACCAGAAGGAGAAATTATAGGCGGACCTCCACTGGGCTTAAGTATCCAAGTTTAGCCCAAAACTTATACTTAAGTCCAATAATAATAATATATTCCACTAAAATATTATTATTGCACAGCTGCTCAAATCCCACAATTACATTATGTGCTCCTTCTTATTATGAGTCTGTTAGTCTCCCCATGTTTAAGATATACAATGCGCATTAATTAGTTAAGTTACTGACAACTCCATTAGTTAATATCTCATCATAAAGTTGTACTATTCAACCTTGTTATCATGCCGGAATAAATTCACCTGCAGGGTTTACATGATAATCCTTATGAGCTCCTGAAGGGGACATCATCAACCTATTTAATAGGACACAGATTCCTTCTACAATCAACAACACACCATAGAGACAGCGCTATTTCCCAACTCACCGAGGTTATTGATTTAATTACATGTAAATCTCCCCCCATTGATGAATAAAAGAAATACATACTGCCTTCCATGTCGAGGTTTTTGTATAGGGACTAAGAGCACAACATCAAGAATAACTAAGATCGAGTTCTCCTATATAGTCAGTATAAGTCGAACGATCTCAAGAGGTCCTGATCACTACACACAAAATGCACTAATGTGATTCTATAGTCAAGACAAACTAATACCAAATCACATTACAACCATTCCGATAGAGAGTTACCGTCTATCTCGATTTTAAGCATCTGCTTATACTTTATAAGGAAACCGATAATATGATCTTCCGCGTGTTGTCGCACAACATATTATCTACAGTATAAAGTAAGTGGACTTTTGCAATAATCATATAAATAAATTATAATATGCAAAATATTTTATCATATGATTCTCATTTCAAATTCATTGTTAAAACATTGTTCATACAAAAAGCTAGACTTTTAGTTTACAATCAAACACTTCTCACATAATGCATTTCATTCACTCAAAAACATCACTCAATTATAATACGCTTCGGAGTTCCAATTCATGTAATTCACAAGATAAGTGTTTACTCTTGCTCTCAAGTGTGAAGTACACTTAAAAAGGTTAATATATACTTATAATCAATTCTTATTTTTGCATAACCATAAGCTTGGTAAAGATTTAAAAAATCAACTCATAATCGTTTCATTACTAGGATCACAAAGGACTTGCTTTTGGGTTGTAATGTTGGCTCTTTGGTACAGATTGGAAAATATAGATAAAGTGACTAATTCACTAGTAGATTTACCTTAGAGCTTTGTTTTTCATCAAACAACTTCCTCTTCTCCATCTTATTCTCATTATCTTTGCGATTCAACTTCTCCTTCTTTTCCGTAGAATCAACATCTTCTTTATTCACAGTACAAGGGTACCAATTTCGGGCACTACCCTTCTAAGCAGTCGGGGTACCGATTTCAAGCTCTACCCCAAAACAAGATTTAACCATATATCTTTTCTTCACTTCATACCACTCAACCAAATCTTTTTCTTCCTTTTCTTCTTCACATTTAAGCTAGCATATATTCACCTCAACTCTCTACTAATGAATAAGGTATTCAAATAGGCTCAAGTAAAGGATGAAAAAAGGCTTTTTATCAAGGCTCGCCAAAGAAAAAGCTTTAAAGGCTCAATAGGAATGATTTATACAATACATGGGAAGGTAAAATTCGGCTTAGTGACTCAAATAAACAATAATGGCCTAAGATCATGTCCTAATAACTAACAATCATAAGTCTCACACAAGACTCCAAGCCAAGTTCTAGAATACGGATATACGAATGATTCTCTCAAGAATAAACTATCATGCATGGATGTAGCGTGATTTCATAAAGCTCAAATTCTCACATGGGTAATAGATTCCTAAGCACTCTTCATAGCGTATAATCAAGATCAATTCCACAATGAACTCCACATATTTAACAAGTTATACATGCTTCTCATCAACAAAATCAACACATGCAAAATACGAATGCAATATACTTATCAAATAGTCAACTACCAATCATCACAATCCAAATCCAATCTCACACATCAATCTAACATCATAATCAGTATAGAATATCAATACATGCCACTCATACCACCAAATACCCAACTTGTCAAGAGAAAAGAGAAGGGGGATGAGATGAAACAGATAAAGATGAAAACCTGGCGCCCCCTACTCCTGTGGAGCATCATCATCACTATCTTCCCTGCGCCAATCATCAAAATCTCTCTGGAGGCTATCCACCTTCCTATCCAACGCCTCATAATTGTCATTCAAATCTCTCAACCTCTGATCTATAACCACATAATTGGCATGCAGCGCATTGTAACGCATATCAAGCGCGACATAGCTCATAGTAAGCAAGCCCAATTGGCGGCTTGTTTCCCTCTAATTATTATTCAGGTTGACAAGGTGCTCATTCATAAATCGAATGTGCTCCCTGTAGAACTCATCAGGACCGCCCCAATGCTGCAGCTGTGGCTGCTGTGGATGTGGTGGTGGTGGCATCTCATGCTGCTGCTGATGCGATATCTCTATCTCAGGATGCACAGGCTCCTCTCCATGCATCTTCTCATCGTGCTCTCCTTGCTGAGGCTGCTGCGGCTGCGGCTGCTGCCCTTGATCCACAATCCTCTACAGCTCCTGATACATCCCCGCAGCATACATCTGAGCCACAGTCATCCAATCTTCTCTTCTCAAGCATGTTATTGATATCGCCTCGTGTGCTAAAGTGTCCATCAACATATTTTCATTCCCTTGAATTCGAATCAAAGCCCTCACATCATATGGAAACATGAAAGAATATGGATTAGAACCCCTAGTGAAAAACCAGTCTCCATCTCGATGAAAAGCAAATCTAGCTCAAATACATGCACTCATCATTAGATCGGGATCCTCCAATATAGGAATAATTCCAATGAAATACATGTGGTATGACTCAACCACATGAGTAAGCAATCCTCCAACATTCACTTTTTGAAAAAAGGAACTCCTGAATCTATAAAGCTGCTGATTCAGATGTGAACCCACATTAAACTACACTCCATCCATCATACACCACAAAGCATACAACTCTCCCCTGTATAAACAACTTCCCTAAGATCAAGCAAACAACGTATTGCACAAAACTCTATCCATGTATCTAATGACCGGGTTGCGAATCAAAGCAGCATGAGCTTCCTTAGACTTGATATCTATATCCTCTTCTAAAATAGATCTCCAAAAATCATTTGGTCTTAAGTGTCCATTCTCTTGCCTAGAAATCTGATGAGAGTGGTAATTAGCGTGTTTTAGTGTCCAATTGAACATCTTTGAATGATATTGTTGTCATATATTAGTACAAGGGTCTTATATTCAATATATGTGAGAAAAAGGTGCACTTGAGGTGTTTTATTTTGCTTTAGGTGGAAAAAGGATCAAAAGGGCAAAGTTGGAGAAAATGTGCAATTTGTGCAATGAATGCCGAAAAATGCATATCCGACTTGTGCAATTTTTCTGTGTTTGTGTGGAGATCAAAACTGGTGTTAGATACATGGTTGGAAATCCACTGAAAATAGGACCGTTTTGGTGTGAAGAACACCTCAATCGAGTTCCAAACGAGGAAGTTATGAGCAAAATTGTGGCGTCGCGCGAGCTGTGCCGAATAGAACAGATGTTCTGCATTCCATGCTTTTTAAAGATTCAAATCTTGGAGTTTTTGTTATATATTTATATGGATAGGAATCCAAGGAAGAGAGGATTGCGTGAGCACAAGAATCACTCAAATTGGAGCTCGGATGTGGAAGTTACAAGCGAAACAGTGAGACGGCATAAGTGTGATTCGACCACGACAATCTAGTTCGACCAGACCCCTTGGTCGAACTAAAGCCATTTTTGTCAAATTAGAAGCCCGAAGTGCGGTTTATCGCTGATTTCGATTCGACCAGGATTTGACCAAGCCCTAGGTCGAACTCTAGGTCGAACTTCATGCCTAGGACGCGTCCGCATCTAATTTTTACACCCCAAGTGTATGTTTCTGCGTGTTTTCCAAAAAAAAAACACATCCTAGGTCCATAAGGAGATCTTACAAGTATAAAGGGGGATGTAGATCACACCAAGAAGGGAGATTGATAGAGATTGAATAGGAGAAAGGCCACAATAATACTACACCCCACAAGAGGGGATCACCCCCATCCATCATCCACATCCTTTCCTACATATCCATCCATCACTTTGAAGATTTGTCTATGGAACCAAGAGAAGAACTAAGAGGAGGATTCAAGATGGAGAAGGACGCGACGTCTCCCACATCTAGGGTTTATTTCAATTCCTAATTTATTTTGTGTTTTCCAGACATCCGGGTAAGATCTATCCAACACCCATGATTGTTCTTCGTAATATCATGGGCTAGAGCCTTTTTGGTAGAACTACAGTTGTGAAGGTTTTTTCGAATTAATTGAACTTTCGTGTGTAAACTCCGTACAACACTACTTGTGGATTTATTTTATATATGATTCGGTTTTCTTAATCCTTATTCACTTTTGTTTTGTGCATCTTTAATTGATATATAGAGTCTAATTATATACCTTGGTTGTAGATTGAGTGCGTTCACCGCTGAGCAGGATTCCATGTTATGATTCTAAGTGAGGGGACTCCGAAGCTTCATTAGAACTATCATATATGAATACTTATTAATTGAATTGAATTCGGGTTATTAAGTGGTGATTAGTCAGTTTTTGTAGTCGGGATGACCAATTAAAGGATTTATCGAACCACAGAGAGGAAAGTACTAGGGTTTAAGCGATCTCGTGTTCATCATAACATTATAAAAATGATCAAGAAGGGGAGATAATCAAGAAATGACAATAAAATAAATGGATAGATGAAGGGAAGATGGATGAAAGGGCCAAGTAGATAGAGAATGAGACTAGCAATACTTAAAGTATGAAAAATCTAGGTATCATGCAATGAATTCATATGTGTCATGGGCATAGACTAAGGCCAATACTAGTTTACCTAAATTCTCTCTCGAAATGAATAGGATATTATCAAAACACAACTCAAACGATTGCTTCTCACTCAAACAATTCCAACTAGGTACTAAGCTTGAAATGAGAGTCTCTTCACACGATTAATCAACCTCTCGATCAAACCAATCGGATGTCCTATCAAAGGGTTCTAAACTCCAAAGGATTTTTAATCACTTTACAATTTATAATGCACATGAAATGTTTGATAAAATGATTCAATTAATTATCTTAAATATTTAATTGTCTTCTAAATCTAATCACATGTTTAAAACAACTAACCACACAAATCATCATAAACATCAAGATCTAAAGAATCAATGATAGAAAATCAATTAACCCAATCAATATAATCATTCAATTGCAAAATACCCAAAATTATCCAACACAATTCATATTGCTAATCACACAAGGGAGATTAGTCTGTCATATTCATAAGAATATTAAAATAGACATTAAACTCCTTACAAAACATGATAAACAATAGGTTTCAATACAAAGTGTAGATGAAAACTCCCTTGGATGTCTCCAATGGTGATCTTCTTCTCCCCTTTGCAATCATCCTCTCTTCCTTGCTTCTCTAACTACTTAGATGAAGGATTTGATGTGGAATGATGATTATGGGATGGATGAAGAATGGATGAAGATGAAGGTGTAAAATAGAGGAAATGGTGTGTGAGGTAGGTGCAGGGGTGAAAACCCTCGACCAATCTGATCTAAAATTGAAGTATTCGATATTTATACCCCTTGGGAAGCTTCTAGAGGGATTCTGATTTTTTACAGGTTTTTTACACATCATGAGTCGTGTGCTGCAACACGGCCATAAGGTGGCCTTGTTGGGTGAATTGATGCTCCCGCACTGCTTCTCCTTACAGGCCCGTGTTAGCTACACGGGCCGTGTGCTGGGACACGACTCGTGCACCTGACACGGTCAGCCGTGTAGCTGCTGCCCTGTTTCCTTCACTTTTTTGGTTCGTTCTCCATCGTTTCAACTCCGAATTGAGATCCGCTTTTTCCTAGGTTTAAGCTCATTCACACACATTTCAATAAAAACACAATATACAATCAAATAACACATAAATATGGATAAAATAATATGAAAATGGATAAAAAAGGCACTAAAATCTAGGTAAAAATATCACTCATCACACCCCCAAACTTAAAATGTTGTGCGTCCCCGAACAACGAAAATGATAAACCAAGGGGTGAGATTTTCACCTAGAAAAAGACTAAACGAACATAAGTAATAGCACATTAATAGCAATAAGAACCACAACTTATGCTAAGTCATCCTACTACATTAAAATCATGACGTGCAAAAAATATTAATAAGTTCAATCACAAGAAAATAATAGTCTAATATAGTGCCTTTTAGTCCAAGCCTCACATAGGTTATAAATATCACTTAACACTCTTTAAAGTAGGGTAAATCTTCACTCATTAACCGATTGGCTCGACTCGCTATAAGCTTACTCATGGACTACATTCACAAACTACCAAAGTTTCCATTAGTGATAAAAAAGGTCTTTAATTAAGGATGTAATGATAAGCTCTTTAGTAGGGTAGGAAGAATATGGATACAAGTGACTAATCAAGTGTAAGTAATCGAAGAGATGGCCGATTTCTCCAACTTCTCCACTTTTCTTTCTTCTTTTCTTGTCTTTAATATTCACAAGCACTAATCATCAATTTTCCATGGATTGAGCTTCTTTATAAATCATGCTTCCTTTGAATTTTTGTTTTCTTGAGCATCTTGTTGTTGCTTTGCTCATTTTTCTTGTTTTGAGGTTGCATGTTCACTCTTGTTTATGCTTTTTCATCCTTTTTCTTACTTGTTACCATTTCCTTTTCTTCTTTTTGCTTTCTCATCAAAACTTCCTAGCTACCATCTCCTCGATCAACCACACAAAGGGTATATATATAAGGCTCATGTGGGTAATCAGGCTTGTAATGTGCTAAATTCACAATAAAATCACTTTAAGGCTCAAAGTGGTTGACTAGGGATGATGTTCACGGTAGAAAAATATTTGGCAATGACTATAAATGACAAGGATGACCTTAGATCATTTCACTAATCTCCACAAATCGGGCTCGTTCCTATAGTCCTTAAGCAAGTTCTAGTTTATCAAAACTCAATCGATCCACTCATGAAGAAAAATACCATGTATGCACGGTTGAGGCTCAAACACTCACAAGCTTGTGCTCAGACCTTAAGGACTTATTACACCACATCCATCATAAAATTGAACAATTAATAAAACATGTCACAATTCGAAAGTGTAGAGATTCTTAATCATAACTTGTCATCACTTATCACCACAACATACCATCACTCACATTGAAAAAATGACTCACGACATCCCTAAACAAACCACCAAACATACCAAGACAAAAATAAAAATTCACACAAACAAAAAACAAAGACTCAACAAACAAGAAACAAATCAAAAACAAATAACATGCAAGAATAAAAATCACCATCATTAACAATAAAGCACACATTCTATATCATCCATAACAATTAAGCTCACAATCATCCCAACCTTTGATTTAAAAGAAAATTAAACTACGAAAGTAAACCTCCCAAAACATAATAAATGAAGTAACATGCTAATCACACCAATCCAAATAAAATAAATTCATCTCAAGCAACTAGAAGTGGTAGAGTATAGAGTGAACTCCCTCAATAAGCATTTGGTAGTGGAAATGGTTGGCACTAGCTTCCGGATTGAATACACAACGAATCTCAACTTGATCTCTGAGCTCAATTCGTGCTTCCACTACACTTCATTCATGCTCAACAACTCATCAAACACATTAGCTCAATAATATCATTAAAAATATGGACTATCCTGTACTTCAACACAACCAAACGGACCAAAACAAAACAATGCTCATGAGAAAAATTCAAAATTTGCCCAAAAAATGAAAATTATATGCTTTCAAGACAAAGTATGTCACACCACGCCATATCCCCCCCAAACTTAAATTGAAACAAGAGTTTAGAGTTAAGTTTGTAAACAGAGGTGTGACGAACTTACACACTTCAAACCAAGCACCTTTCGTATCTTCAATACGCATCTTCCTCACAATCACAATCAACCTACATGCCAAAAATGCAAAATATAACAAATCCACCATCCTTATTAAAAGCATTAAATAACGCAATGAAAGATAATGATGGGTTGCCTCCCATCTAGCGCTAAGCTTAACATCTTCAAGTCGGCCGGGATATGGAGAATCATCGGAATGGCCACGGATATCTTTCATCCTTGCCATTGAATTTTAACTGTATTGCTTCTTCCTCTATTAGGTACTTGTGGCAAGTGACGGCCTCTGTTGCATCCTTCGAGCATGGCTTTAAAAATTTGACTCTCTTGAGCTTACACTCCATTGCCCTTTCAATTCTTGAACACCACTTATTTCTCTTCACCAAATAGACCCCCAACATCTCTTCGAGTTCTCTTTTGTTTCTAAGAATATAAGAAAAACCAATGGGTAAAACAAAGTTAATATAAACAATATTATCAAATTCAAAGCAACTTAAAGAGTTTAAAGGTTTAGAAATGCTCATTTCACTCTTCAAGTCATCATCATTTGCTACAAGACTTTGTTCCTTTTCTTCAACATCATATGCCTCAATATGCTCTTCAAATACTTCATTTGATTCTTCATCTCCCAAATTCTTTTCTTCCTCTTCAAGTTCTTCAACTTGTTGAAAATTTGGTCAAAACACTTACAATTTGGCTCACTTGATGCTCCAACGCTTCTAACCTCTTCTCATTTGCCTCATTTCTTTTCTTCCACTCTTCAAAACTAGCTTCATCTCTTTTCTTGCTCTTCTCATGGTTTGCTATCATCATCTCAATCAAGACTTCTAAAGATAATTTTTCTTCCTCAACTCGTTGAAAATCTCCTCCCTCTTGGTTGTCAAAATTCCATTCTTGAATTGGTGGGTACTTCCCATGAAAACTTCCTTCTTAGTTATGTTTAAAATTTTCATGGAAATCATCCACTCCCATGAAAGAAACATCTCCTACTTGATGCGTAGGCATCCACCACTCTTCTTTCTCCATAGGACTAGGAATCGACACACCTTGCATATTTCGAGCACCCCCCATACTTGAACTAGACAAGACTTGACCATAAGTACCTTGATTCATCATCTTTATTTTTCTTGTCAATTCCAAAATAGCGGGAGTAATTATCTCAGAGGATTCATTTTGAAGAAAACTTGATTAAGGATTTTGACCTTCATCACTTCCTTGAGCACTTCTTCTATATAATTCCAATAAGGCGTAATTTTGTAACGGAGGCAAAGTGTTGGTGTTGGGATTTGGCAGAGAATAAGTGTATGCTTGATACGGATGAAATGTATTTGTATTGTAAACTTATTGCCATTCTCCATATCTTCTTTGATTGTAGTATTGAGAGCTCTCTTGATTCATTTGGAAATTATAACCATAGTTGCTCTCGTTCATGTAACCTCTTGATTGTTGAGGTGGAACCCTTTCACTTTAATCCCCAAAGACATTGTGAATTCGTTCCAACTATCCATTTAAATGCTCTTCTCAAGGCTTACTATGATTCTTCTTCAATCTTTCTATTTTTGGCTTCGATCTCCCTTTCTCTTCTCTCAAGGTAGTTTCAACTACCTATCAAAACGAACAAGTGAGATCAAAAATTTTCCAAAGCAACTAATAAAAACAATAAAAATATCTCTAGTAATACCAATCAAAACACTTCTTCGTTAGACCACTAGCAACCGTTGCCTCCCCGGCAACGGTGCCATTTGATTAGCCATTTTTTGTAGTCGAGATGACCAATTAAAGAATTTATCGAACCACAGGGAGGAAGGTACTAGGGTCTAAGCGATCTCGTGTTCATCATAGCATTATAGAAATGATCAAGAAGGGGAGATAATCAAGAAATGTTAATAAAATAAATGGATAGATGAAGGGAAGATGGATGAATGAGCCAAGTAGATAGAGAATGAGACTAGCAATACTTAGAGTATGGAAAATCTAGGTATCATGCAACCAATTCATATGTGTCATGGGCATTGACTAAGGGCCAATACTAGTTCACCTAAACTTCCTCTCGAAATGAATATGATATTATTAATACATAACTCAAGCGATTGGTTCTCACTCAAATAATTCCAACTAGGTACTAATCTTAAAATGAGAGTCCCTTCACACGATTAATCAACCTCTCGATCAAACCTATCAGATGTCCTATCAAAGGGCTCTAAACTCCAAAGTATTTCTCAATCACTTTATAATTTATAATGCACATGAAGTGTTTGACAAAATGATTCAATTAATTATCCTAAATATGTAATTGACTTCTCAATCTAATCACATGTTTAAAACAACTAACCACACAAATCATCATAAACATCAAGATATAAAGCATCAATGATAGAAAATTAATTAACCCAATCAACATAATCATTCAATTGCAAAATACCCAAAATTATCCAACACAATTCATATTGCTAATCTCACAAGGGAGATTAGCCTCTCATATTCATAAGAATATTAACATAGACATTAAACTCCTTAAAAAACATGATAAACAATAGGTTTCAATACAAAGTGTAGATGAAAACACCCTTGTATGTCTCCAATGGTGATCTTCTTCTCCCCTTTGCAATCATCCTCTCTTCCTTACTTCTCTAACTACTTGGATGAAGGATTTGATGGTAGGATGATGATAGATGGGATGGATGAAGAATGGATGAAGATGAAGGTGTAAAATGGAGGAAATGGTGTGTGAGGTAGGTGCAGGGGTGAAAACCCTCGACAAATCTTATCTAAAATTGAAGTATTGGGTATTTATACCCCTTGGGAAGCTTCTAGAAGGATTCTAATTTTTTACAGGTTTTTTACACTGCACGAGTCGTGTGCTGCAACACGGCCATAAGCTGGCCGCGTTGGGTGAATTGATGTTGCCACACGGCCTATCCTTACAGGCCTGTGTTGGCAACACGGGCCGTGTGCTGCGACACGACTCATGCACCGGACACTGCCAACCATGTTGCTGCTGCCCTATTTCCTTCACTATTTTATCTCATTCTCCCTCGTTTCAACTCCGAATTGAGATATGCTTTTTCCTAGGTTTAAGATCATTCACACACATTCAATTAAAACACAAAATACAACCAAATAACACATAAATACGGATAAAATAATTTGAAAATGGATATAAAAAGGCACTAAAATCTATGTAAAAATATCACTCATCAGTAGGATAAAGAGGATAACTTCATAGTACCTATAAATGGAGATCATATCGGGTTAAAGTACCAATTGACCAGGGAAATAATTGATACTGATAGTACCTAGGAAGGGGATGGAATTATATCTCTTGCTTCGAGGTTATTCACAGGTGTTACATGCATGTTTACTTGTGTCCATAGAGTAGATATGCATGATTTGGTGATGCGTCCATATTCCACAAGGCAGAGTCGAACATCAATACACGAAAGGGAAGTTAAGTAGTAAAACTGGATTACCCTAGAGCTACATATTCTCCTACTTGATCCACTTTCGTATTCTTCGAGTGATTATTTTATTTTATTTATTATTTTAATTAATTATTTAGTAGTTGATAATTAAAATCCTCAATCTATATTGCCACACTTGTCTTAATTAATTAGTAAATAATTAAATTGATAATACGCCGCCCTTTGAGTTCGATATTTACTTGGTCGCTTGCTTAAGCTGCAACCGATATCCTTAATACTTGGGAATTAATTTTGCGTGCAAAGAAAACGCGCATCAAGTTCTTGGCGCCGTTGCCTGGGATGGCTGTTATTATTAGTTTATTATTTCTAATTTGATTGAGATATTTATTTGTGATTATTTATTTCTATCTAACCTTAAATTTTTCAGAGGTACTTGTGCACTAGGAAAAAGAAAGAAAGGAAAGGAAAGGAAGAATAACACATTGAGCTAAACATGGCCGGAGAAAGGTAGAATCTGGATAATGTTGCCATACGTGAAATTTTCACGAACTATGGGATTGGCAACATGGGGTTGATAGGAGCAAGGGTGGAAGATGATGATTTTGAGATACATCCCGCTCCTATTAACATGGTTGAGAAGAATCCATTTTCCGGAGATTGGTTTGAAGATCCATATCAGCATCTCAGAAGATTTCTTGGTTATGCGAACACTCAAAAGGATGCTGGAGCTAATGATAATGCTAGACGGATCGCCCTGTTCAAGTTCTCTTTGATTGATAAGGTAGAAGCTTGGTATGAGACTCTTGATGCCACATACTACACTACATGGGACCAACTGCAGCAAAAGTTCTTAGAGATATACATGTCACCCCCAAGGATCTTAAGAATGAAGCAAGACATACCTAATTTGTTATGAATCAGGGTGAGAAATTTCATGAGGCCCGGGACAAGTTTAAAGACATGCTCAGGAGGTGCCCGCAATATGGGATGTTAAAGGCTGAATACATAAGCATATTCTATTATGGATTGGACTGTGAGTTTCGTATTTTTATTGATGCATCATCAGGTGGAGCGCTGTTATCTAAGACATCACTTGAAGCAGAAAAGTTGTTTAAAGACATCTCTATGAATACACGTGATTGGCCTATGTAGAGAGATGGAGGATCATATGTACTTGGCGAGGTAGCAAAGGTTGAACATCAAACAATGAAGCCGAATAGGGATGATGAGATCGTCTCTAGTTTAGCTCATATCAACAATCTACTAGAGTCCCAGCAGAAGCAGATTACAAAGTTGACACTAAGGGGGCCTAGTATGAAGCAACACGAAGTGAAGAATGTTGAAGATACCTTCAATCGATACATGGCTGAGAACGATGCAAGGGTTGACCACATCGAAGCTAGAATGAATGTTGATCATGCAGATTTATCTAAGCAGTTGAAGGACCTGACTTGTATTAAGGGGCAGATGACCGAGAACATGAATCAACTGACACAAAAATTAGAGAATAAAACCATCACGTTGAGGTCTGGAATGCAGTACGAGAGATAGATGAATCCAGAATCGAATCTAAAGCAAAAAAGCCCAGTTTGACCCCGATTCAACTAGCACAGGTGGTCGAATTAGGCCGGGGATGTCAAACCAAACACCTGGGCGACATTCGAAAGAAGCAGAAGGTCAGTTCGACTAAACACAAGTCGATTCGACCAGAAGCTCTGGTCGAACTCAGATAAACGCCACTTTTCAGGATGCTCTATTTTGTCTGATGCTCGATTCGACCATGATAACTCCGATTCAACCAACCTTACTGGTCTAACCGAGGTCGAACGCCACTGTCCAGAGCACTCTGTTTTGTCTGAAGCCTGATTCGACCATGATCACTTGGATTCGACTAGCATATTTGGTTGAACCCTGGTCGAACTGCCTGTAAGGGGGAGAACGAACTTTCAGGTATTCGACCACTATTCACCTAGTTCGACCACCTACCCAGGTCGAATTCAGGTCGAACTCTCCTGTTCGGCGTTGTTTTTTCGCGTTAAATGCTCCACGTGATGTTGATGCGACTTCAATACCTTCCAAAGAGTAGAATACAAAGATTATAGCAGAGAAGAAGTGGGAAATAGTAAAGAGGTTGAGAGACGAGAAGCTTAGACTGCAGATGGATTATGAAGATGTGGTTTTTTCTCTTGATCAAGCAATGAAGATACCCATGGAGACTCAATCATGCAAGAGCATAGATGTGGTTTCTAACTTATTTAATCTTGATTTTAATAGGGCATATGATTCTGAATTTGAGTGGAAGATTGACAAGGAGGAATCTAGACAGCCATGGGAAGAAGGTAATTATGAGGATCATATTTTTGTCTTAGAAAAGTGAGGTGCTGAGTGTAGACAAGAAGAGGGAAAGAAAGTACTTCAAGCTGAGGATGCGAGAAGACCGACATCTGATCTAGTAGTTCAAAAAGTGGTAATCCATTGAGACTCTCCAACGTTAAACATGAGCGCCTGTTGGGGCTTGCTCTTCCATTTTATTGCTTTATTATTTCTTTCGTGTGTGTAAGAAATTTTTATATTTAAGGTGCTTACTAATCGGCAATTACATCTCTTTTTAAACTTAGTTTAGACTTACGTTTCTACTAAGTTTGGGGGTGTGATGTACTTACCTCATTGTAGCACCAATAGTATAATCTTTTCTTTGTAATGTTTGCTAGGGGAGTTGATTTTTTGCGGTAAGTTGAAACCTTAATCAATTTTGATGTGTCGACTTTTTGCAATTTGCCTAGTGTTAGTGTTGGTGTTTATAGTGTATTAGTGTGTAGAGTCGATTAGATAGTCAATTGATTCTTTATTATAATTCTCCTATTTTATTATTGATGAATTCTGTGATGATGAGTGTGTTTGAGCTTTGATGATAGAAAAGGGTAACTAGGAGGCAAGATGAGTTCTACATTGAGGCTTCAACTCGAGGAACTCGTGCATACGTTGAAGAAAAATCAGGTGTCCTCATTTCCTAATTCTAATTTTTATATGTGCATTTAATTCATGGAGTGGAAAGATTGAGTTTATATTATTAGTGATCCATGTGAGCTTATATTTCTTGAATTGTGCCTGAAATTCATATGCTTTTGAAATTGATGAAGGAAGTGTATTTGAGTTATATTGTGGTATAAAGTTCTATGTGTACTTGTGGGATATTGCTTACCATGATAAGTGCTCTGTTACTTGTTAAAATCCCATGTGAGATTTTGAGACTTATTCATGTTACATAATCACATGATATTTCTTTCTGGTGAGTATCATTCTTTTGCGTGTATTCTAGAACTTGCCTCTTGTCTTACTTGAAACTACATGTGTGTTAGATGATGGGAGATGATTTTAGGCCATCCTTGAAATTATAAGTCACTTAGCCAGATAATTCCCTACCAAATGATGTTTATCCATAGTTAGCCCCGTTGAGCCTAAAAACCTTATTCTTTGGCAGCCTACGAGAAATAATCACTTTGAGCATCTGAATTTTTTTAGTCTTGATTGTTCTTCTAGAAGAGAATAATGACTTTTCAAAGTGTGTTGATAGAGCTTGATAATAGCTTGGGAAGGAATGAAATTGCAGATGGATCTTGATAATGCATCTAAGGAATCATGGATTAGTGCTTAAATCTAGTACTTCATGGAATCAAACATCCTAGGGTAGTGCTTAAATCTAGTACCCTATGGAGGATGAGCTAGGTAGTTCTTGAAACTGGTACCTCGAGGGAAAAAGGAGAGAATGAAAAAAGTGTTGAGCTTGAAAGAAAGGAGAGAAAAGAAAATTAGAAGAGCATAAAGCTGGATAGCCTTGAAGTGTAAAAATCTGCAGTACAAAAGATCTCCGGTTTTAATTATCTACTAATTGAGTCACTTTATCCATATATTTCCTACCTTAACCAAAGAGCCAACATTACATCAAAAAGAAAAGTCCTTTTTGATCCCATTGTCGAATCATCTTTTAGTGGTGGAGAGTTTGAGATATTTGGCAAGCTTATGGTTATGCATGCACTTGAATTGAATTTAAGCGTAAACACCTTAACCTATAAGTGTACATCTTTTACACTTGAGTGCGAGTGATATATACTTCCCGTGAAAACATGTGGATGGAGCATTTGAATTGGTGGTAATTGTTTTATCTTGTATGCTATGAAATGATTATAACATGTAATGAGAGTTGCATGACCTAATTTGAGGACAATTATATTTTGAATGGGGTATTGATCATAGTCCTTGTTTCCCCACTAATTTTCATACTCTCTTTCTCTTTATTTTTATTTTGTTTCCTCGGGACGAGTAACGGGTAATTTTGGGGGATTGATGAGAGTGGAAATTAGCGTGTTTTAGTGTCCAATTGAACACCTTTTTTATTGATATTGTTGTCATATATTAGCACAAGGGTAATTATATTCAATATATGTGAGAAAAAGGTGCACTTGAGGTGTTTTATTGTGTTTTAGGTGGAAAAAGGTTCAAAAGTGCAAAGTTGGAGAAAAGATGCAACTTGTGCAAAGAATGCTGAAAAATGCACGTCCAACTTGTGCAATTTTTCTATGTTTGTGTGGAGATCAAAACTAGTTTTGTTATATATGATTCGAAATCCACAGAAAAGAGGATCGTTTTGGAGTAAAGAACACCTCAATCGAGTACCAAACGAGGAAGTTATGAGAAAAATGGTGACGTCGTGAGAGCTGTGACGAACAGAACGGATGTTCTGCTTTCCATGGCTTTTTACAGATTCAAATCTTGGATTTTTTGTGTGATCTTTATATGGATAGAAATCCAAGGAAAAGTGGATCTCGTGAGCATAAGAATCACTAAAATTTGAGCTCGGATGTGGAAGTTATAAGCGAAACAGTGAGACGGCGCAAGTGTGATTCGACCACAACAGTCCAGTTCGACTAGACCCCTTGGTCGAACAAAAGCCATTTTGGTCGAATCAGAAGCCTGAAATGCGAATTATTGCCAATTTCGATTCGACCAGGGTTTGACCAAGCCCTAGGTCGAACTCCATGTCTGGGACGCGTCCGGATCAGATTTTTACACCCCTAGTGCGTGTTTCTGCATGTTTTCTAAGAAAAAGCCCATCCTAGGTTCATAAAGAGAGCTTACAAGTCCAAAAGGGGATGTAGAACACACCAAGAAGGGAGATTGATAGAGATTGAATTGGAGAGAGGCCACAATAATACTACACCCCACAAGGAGGGATCACCCCCAACCATCATCCACATCATTTCCTCCATCCATCCATCACTTTGAAGATTCGTCTGTGGAATCAAGAGGAGAACCAAGAGAAAAATACAAGATGGAGAAGGACACGACGACACCCACATCTAGGGTTTATTTCGTTTCCTAATTTTTCTTGTATTTTCCAGACATCCGGGTAAGATCTAACCAACACCCATGATTGTTCTTCGTAACATCATGGGCTAGAGCCTTTTTGGTAGAACTAGGGTTGTGAAGGTTTTTATTAATTAATTGAACTTTCGTGTGTAAAATTCGTACAACATTACTTATGGATTTATTTTATATATGATTGTGCTTTCTTAATCCATATTCACGGTCGTTTTATGCATCTTCAATTGGTATATAGAGTCTGCATATATATCTTGGTTGTAGATTGAGTGCGTTCACCGCTGAGCAAGATTTCATGTTATGATTCTAAGTGAGGAAACTCCAAAACTTCATTAGAACTATCATATATGAATACCTTTTAATTTAATTGAATTCGAGTTATTAAGTAGGATAAAGAGGATAACTTCATAGTACTTATAAAGGGAGATCATATCGGGTTAGAGTACCAATTGGCCAGAGAAATAATTGATACTGATAGTACCTAGGAAGGAGGGTGGAATTATGTCACGCCCCGACCCCAGACAGAACGCGACAGACGCCACGTTAACCATAAATTTCGTAGAATGGGTGCACTCCACTCCACCAAATTTATAGAAAACATAAGGCTTGCTATCAAGTACCTATAGAACTGAACAACTGAAAACAACGGGTACAACCCGAGGACATCATCTCATAAAGTATCAACAAGGATTTACAAAGGTACAAAATACAACGGTGTAACTTGGTTTAAAGAAAATATACATGAACGATATAACATCGCGAAGATACAAAAGAACATCAAGGGGGTCACCAAATATAAACTATACAATCTCGTCAATAAATCCGTCAATTTACATAAAAGAGAAAGTACCCAAAACACTGATTGGATGATGAGCAAACGATTGGAAAACCTCCAACCAAAACGATATCAACAGCCTGAAAAGGAAAGAATGATGGGGTGAGCAAAACCACTAGCTCAGTGAGGTGATAAGCCGGTCACCCCGACCCTTATACGAAGCATGTATTCCCACTCGCGGTTCATAACATAAAATCCAACATTTCGTCCCACAATAACTATTTCTCACTCAGTGTACATATTAATGAAAATAAAAATCTTAGTGCAATTTACGAATAACACAATTAGTTCAAACAACATGTTATCACATGAAAGACGCGTGGGTAGTCAATATCCTCCTCGAACTGAGCTCTCCGTCGAGAGACAGTCCAAGCCCGTCACCTTTACTCTAGACAGTCCATCTAACGACCACCCTCCAGAGTAGCAGTATTTGGCAAATGGACAGGTGCCCCGTTAGATCTAACTCACCCGGGTTTGCCAAGCAACGGGCAACTTGGTTGTCACTCTAACTCACCCGAACCGCGACAATTCGGGTTACTTAATCAATGTCGCTCCAACTAACCCGAACCGTGACCAATTCGGGCTACTTAACCTTGGTACCAGGCATTCATATGCATACGCATCATAAGATGAATAACGACTCAAGTAAAGAGTCTTAAATAGCACACAAGAATAACCAGAAATCAATTTTCAAATAATTCACAATAAATGTTATCAGATATCGAGCCGGCAAGGCTCTTCAACATAAGTTAAAGAGTCGAACAAGTCGATATTAAATAAAAATGGCACGTAACTCCTTAACATTAGTTCCCAATCCCACATAACCCGTTTCATTACATTAACTAAATGAAACGATAGAAAATAAGGTTGAATTCGACATAAAATTCTGAAATTTTCCAGCTAGCGGCAGTTTACGAGAAAAATCATAACTAATTGTAGAATAATCGGATTGAGGTGTTTCAAGTGGCTACGGAAAGATAATGAGTTCAGCTATGTACAGAAATAAGTTAGAAAAGTTTCGAGGGCAATAGCTATCTCAAAGTCAGTTCGAACAGTCTGCGAATTACCCACATACAAAAAAGAAAAACACCATAAAATTACAAAACCGTGGTAGAAGGAAGCTTAATTCACACTCCACTTAACTCAAAACAACTTAAAAACCACCTAGGATGAGGGTTGTAAGGGAGAATTTGATCAACAAGGGTTTCTCCTCTTCCTCTCTTCTTTCCCCTCTTTTGCTTTTCTTCTCCCGTTCTTCTCTCTTTTTTTTTTTTTTAACTTTAGCCTTAATAATTATCTATCAGGCCATTTAAGTGGGCTGAAACTTTGGGCCACAAAATAAATAAATAAATAAATTTGGGCTTTCTAAAAAAATCTAGTTGGGCTTAATTGGGCTGGCCTTTTGGGCCATAAAAATAAATAATTAGGTTTTGGGCTTTCTAACAAAAATCTAGTTGGGCTAAGATAGGGCTGGCCTTTTGGGCCATAAAAATAAATAATTAGGTTTTGGGCTTTCTAACAAAAATATAGTTGGGCTAAGATATTATAAAGTATCCCCTCCTCTAAAAAATTTCGTCCTCGAAACATAAACGTACCAAGAGATGAAAAGAGATTTGGATGTTGTTGACGCATGACTGACTCTGGTTCCCATGTTTCTTCTTCAATTTGATCACTTCTCCATAGAACTCTCACCATAGGAATGGATTTGTTACAAAGTATTTTCTCTCGGCGATCCACAATTTGAACAGGTTGTACTTCGTACTTTAGATTTTCCTTTAATACAACTGGGGGATATTTGAGCACGTGCGAAGGATCTGGTTCATATTTTCTAAGCATAGAGACATGGAAGACATCGTGAATCTTCGATAATTCCGATGGTAGCTCAAGTCGATACGCGACACTACCAATCCTTTGCACGATCGTAAACGGACCAATATACCTTGGACTCAACTTTCCTCGATGACGGAATCGCAACACGCTCTTCCATGGAGAAACTTTCAGAAAAACTTTGTCTCCTTCATTAAACTCCAAATCGCGCATCCTATTATCTGCGTAGCTTTTCTGTCGATCTTGCGCTGCCTTAAGTCTGTCTCGAATAAGTTGTATTTTTGCCTTCGCATCTTCGATAAGCTCTACTTGTTCGATTTGTCTCTCGCCAACCTCATCCCAAAAGAGCGGTGTTTGACACTTTCGGCCATACAGAGCTTCGTACGGGGGCATTCCAATGCTTGAATGATAACTGTTGTTATAAGCGAACTCCACCAAAGTCACGTACTTATCCCAGCTACCTCTCAAATTCAACACCACTGCACGTAGCATGTCTTCTAGTGTCTGTATAGTTCTCTCTGACTGTCCATCAGTCTGTAGATGAAACGAGGTACTGAATAGTAATTTTGTACCTAGCGCTTTCTGCAGACTAGGCCAAAAACGGGAAGTGAATCTTGGATCACGGTCAGATATGATTGACACTGGTACTCCGTGCAATCTCACGATCTCATCGACATATAACTTGGCAAGTTTCTCTAAAGATTCGTTGGTATGCACTGGAAGGAAATGTGCCGATTTTGTCAGACGATCGACAATGACCCAAATTGAGTCATGACCCTTTTGGGTTCGAGGTAAACCAGAAACAAAATCCATTGTGACATTTTCCCATTTCCACTCAGGAATAGGTAGTGGTTGAAGCATACCGGCTGGTTTTTGGTGTTCCGCTTTAATCTGTTGGCATGATAAGCACTTTGATACAAATTCAGCAATGTCCCGTTTCATACCTGGCCACCAATAATGCTCCCGAAGTGTTCTGTACATTTTGGTACTACTAGGATGCATAGCATAGCCTGAAGAATGAGCTTCCTCAAGAATAGCTCTACGAACATCAAGTTCTGATGGAACACAAACACGATTTTTAAAAGTAAGAAGTCCATCATCCCGAATTTGAAATTCTGTTTCTTTTCCTTGATTTAGCTTCGCCATCTTCTGTTGTAAATGAACATCGTGTGATTGTCTTTCTCGAATTTGCTCGAACAAGGTAGGTCTAACCTTGAATTTGGCGATTAAGGCAGAATCATTAGACTTTTCACAATCGAGCGAAATGTGTAAAGATTTAAATTGCTACAACATAGGAAGATAAAAAGATTGAATCGAAGCAAGTGAGGTAGAAGACTTTCTACTCAGAGCATCTGCAACAACGTTCGCCTTGCCAGGATGATAATCGATGACTAAGTCATAGTCACTAATCAACTCCATCCATCGCCTTTGCCTGAGGTTGAGCTCCTTTTGCGTGGTGATATACTTTAAGCTCTTGTGATTAGTGAAAACCCGACAAGTTGCACCGTAAAGATAGTGCCTCCAGATCTTCAATGCAAAGACGATTGCAGCCAACTCTAAATCATTTGTAGGATAATTTTCTTCGTTCTTCTTCAATTGCTTTGAAGCGTAGGCAATAACCTTTCCTTCTTGCATGAGAATGCATCCTAATCCTTGTCTCAAGGCGTCGCTATAAATGGTAAATTCTCCAATCGCTGGGTCTGGCAAAGCAAGAATAGGAGTTGAAACGAGTCGTCTTTTCAATTCTTGAAATGCTTCCTCGCATTCTTCACTCCATTCAAATTTTACCCCTTTCCGAGTCAATTTAGTCAAAGATGAAGCCAATAACGAAAAGTCTTTGACAAACCGTCGATAATATCCAGCTAATCCCAGAAAACTACGAATCTCTGTCATGTTCTTTGGACGCTCCCAATCTAGTATAACTTGAATCTTCACTGGATCGACGTAGATTCCTTCTTTAGAAATGTGATGACCCAAAAATCTTACCTCACGAAGCCAAAATTCACACTTCGAGAATTTAGCATAAAGCTGATTTTCTCTGAGAATGTTTAGAGCAATTCTTAGATGATGAGAATGCTCGTCGTCCGATTTAGAATAAATAAGAATGTCATCAATGAAGATGATGACAAACTTATCTAAGTACGGCCGAAAGACCCGATTCATAAGATCCATAAAAGCTGCAGGAGCATTTGTGAGTCCAAAAGGCATAACACAGAATTCAAAATGACCGTATCTAGTTCGAAAAGCAGACTTAGGGATATCAGATTCCCTAATCTTGAGTTGGTGATAACCAGATCGCAAATCAATTTTTGAGAACACAGTTGCTCCTTGCAATTGATCAAACAGATCATCGATTCTTGGAAGAGGATATTTGTTCTTAATTGTCACCTTGTTCAATTGAATGTAGTCGACACATAGGCGAAGTGATCCATCTTTCTTCTTGACAAAAAGAACTGGAGCACCCCACGGAGATGTGCTAGGTCGTATGAACCCCTTCTCCAATAATTCCCCAAGTTGTGTCTGGAGTTCTTTGAGCTCAGCAGACGACATTCGATATGGAGTAATCAATATAGGTGTGATTCCAGGAAGTACGACAATGGAAAAATCAATCTCTCGATTCGGAGGTTGTCCTGGTAAGTCTTCGGGAAAGACTTCAGGAAATTCATTCACGATCAGGATGTCATCTAGTTTAGTTTCAGAACGAGAAGTATCGATGACAAATGCCAAGAATGCCTCACAACCCTTACGCATTAATTTATTTGCAGTCAACATTGAAATAAAAGAGAGGGATCTCGTTTGAAGTTTACCCTAAAAAACAAGTTATGAGAATCCTGGTCTACGAAAAATAACAAGCTTCTCGTGGCAATCGAGAATTGCATGATGAGAAGAAAGCCAATCCATGCCAAGAATAACATCAAGATCAATCAAAGACAATGGTATCAATTCAGCCTCTAAAATGACATCTTTGATCTTCAATGGACAACCAAGGAATACTGAATCAAGAATTAGAGATAGGATAATCTAAGATCGCAGTAAGATCATCCCGGATATAAGACCTATCAGAACCTGGGTCAAATAAAGCGTAGACCTGATGGTCTCCCACAAACACATAGCCTAAAGAAGCAATATTAGGTGAGATTGTGATTTAAAAATTCGAAAAGATAGAATTTCTTACGAATGTTTTATTCGTAATCAAGTGGCATAACAAGGCGGGGTTAGATCTAGCATGTGAAAATACTCAGATTATAAATTACCTGTCACAACCTTCGGATCTGAGAGAGCCTCTTCCTGGGAAATATGATATACTTTATTTTGCTTCCTTCCTTGCATATGTGATTGAGTACTAGGGCCGCTTGAGGCATCGGGCACTCTGGTAGCTGCAGATCGAGTATCTCTGGGTGTAGAATATGTTAGTTTACCACGAAGCTGACCAGAACCCAGATTGCTCGCTCCCATAAGCTGACGACAAGAACTTCGCATATGCCCCGGCTGTCGACACTGAAAACATACTTGAAGAGCCTTACAGGGGCCATCGTGATATTTTAAGTAATTCTGGCACTTGCGATTTTCACTAATCGATTCCGAGACATTGCTCACGCCTCTACCAAACTACTCCCGAGGTTGAGGAAAACTAATAGATACCGAACTTGGTGCGCCACGCGAAGATCCCACACCCCTATACACCATCGATGCATTTCCTGGAAATGCGCTCCCTTGCCTTTTCTTTTTGAGATCGTTCTGTAAGCTTATGTCTCGCCTGAACTAAACCTTCTACCCTCAGGGCTTCTTCTACGAGATCGTCAAGACTCCCGTACTTGTCTCCGGACTTGATGCGATCTCGAATATTTAAGTTAAGACCATCTTCAAATCTCTTGCATAAGTCTCTCGTCGTATATGACTTAGGAGCGAATTCTCGCAATTCCAGAAATTTGCTCTCGTGCTCCACGACCGACATAATGCCTTGAAAGAGGTTGAAGAACTCCTTTCTCTTCTGATCCTTGATGTACTGAGAGAAGTATCGATCTTTGAATCGTTCCACAAAGATAGCCCATGTAATAGTAACCGAAGATGTCTCTTTAAGATTCTGCCACCATCGTCGTGCATCTGGGCCTAACAGCTTGGTCGCAATGACCACACGATAACATTCTTCAATCATCAAGGTGTCAAAGGTCTCTGTAATCTCCTTCAACCATGCCCCCGCTTTAGAAGCATCTCTTGCACCGTCAAATTTCGAAGTCCCCATGTTTTCAACTGCTTTCACCAAATCAGGTATAAAAAGTGCACCTCGAGAAGTAGAACCTCCTAAAGCCATTTCTGGAGTAAAAACTGGTACATTAGTTGTAGGTCGAATCGGTTCATTAGCACGAAGAACCTCTTCAGTGACAGCCGTAGTCGAATGAGCCGTTGTAGGTGGTGAAACACCATGTATTCGAATGTGATCATAATACAATTGGTACTGCTCGGGTGTCATCATGTGCTCAACCCGCAACTGGGCCCGTGGTTGCTCTACCTGGAAAACCGGCTCCCTAATAGGGTCCGTAGCCATCGGAGGAACGACATGATCAGAAGAAACATGTCCTCGAGGTCCACGAGGAACAGAAGAGAGTAGAGGACTCGGAGGATCACGAGGAGCGTGTCATCGACCTCGACGACGAACTGGTGGTGCCATAATGACTAAAAGGAAGAAAGGAAAGAAAATGCAAGGTCAACATCAAGGCAATACGATACCTTAGGATGACATAAAAATAAAGTTGGACCCATTGGCTCGACTCAAAAAGAATGAGAATCATAAAACCAGGCTCTGATACCAAGAAAGTTGTCACGCCCCGACCCCAGACAGAACGCGACAACCGCCACGTTAACCATAAATTTCGTGGAATGGGTGCACTCCACTCCACCAAGTTTATAGAAAACGTAAGGCTTGCTATCAAGTACCTGTAGAACTGAACAACTGAAAACAATGGGTACAACCCGAGGACATCATCTCATAAAGTATCAACAAGGATTTACAAAGGTACAAAATACAACGGTGTAACTTAGTTTAAATAAAATATACATGAACGATATAACATCGCGAAGGTACAAAAGAACATCAATGGGGTCACCAAATATAAACTATACAATCTCGCCAATGAATCCGTCAATTTACATAAAAGAGAAAGTACCCAAAACACTGATTGGATGATGAGCAAACGATAGGAAAACCTCCAACCAAAACGATATCAACAGCCTGAAAAGGAAAGAATGATGGGGGTGAGCAAAACCACTAGCTCAGTGAGGTGATAAGCTGGTCACCCCGACCCTTATACGAAGCATGTATTCCCACTCGCGGTTCATAACATAAAATCCAACATTTCGTCCCACAATAACTATTTCTCACTCAGTGTACATATTAATGAAAATAAAAACCTTAGTGCACATTTACGAATAACACAATTAGTTCAAACAACATGTTATCACATGAAAGACGCGTGGGTAGTCAATATCCTCCTCGAACTGAGCTCTCCGTCGAGAGACAGTCCAAGCACGTCACCTTTACTCTAGATAAAATGCACATTAATATTCTTTCTCAACACGCCAAGTGCTAAAGTTCACGACTCAATATCGATGTGAATACTTGAAATGATCAAACATATAAACATATATGACATGCATGTCTCACACCGGTGACGTTGACTGAGCCTATAATAGACTGATCCATCTAACGACCACCCTCCAGAGTAGCAGTATTTGGCAAATGGACAGGTGCCCCGTTAGATCTAACTCACCCGGGTTTGCCAAGCAACGGGCAACTTGGTTGTCACTCTAACTCACCCGAACCGCGACAATTCGGGTTACTTAATCAATGTCGCTCCAACTAACCCGAACCGTGACCAATTCGGGCTACATAACCTTGGTAACAGGCATTCATATGCATACGCATCATAAGATGAATAACGACTCAAGTTAGAGTCTTAAATAGCACACAAGAATAACCAGAAATCAATTTTCAAATAATTCACATTAAATTTTATCAGATATCGAGCCGGTAAGGCTCTTCAACATAAGTTAAAATCAATAATACTCATAAAATGGCTAACAGGACTCTAACCAGAGCAATCGAGCCAATCAGGCTCTTTACCACATAACACAATACCAAATAATTTTCTTATCAATTAACTAAAACTAAAATAAATGCACATTTATCGAGGGTCCACACTTCCCACAAGAGAAGGCGTTCCCGAATTATCAACTCACAAGGAAGTGATTAACTCTCTCCGGAATCTGAAGTCGGTCACTTGCTCTTCGTCGATGGTTCTTTACCTAGAAAGGAGATGATCAATTAAAGACAAATTAAATATAACTAACTATTAGCGGTAACATCCCTTTCATTGCTAAAAACAAATCCTAATCGAGTTCGAACGAGTCGATATTAAATAAAAATGGCATGTAACTCCTTAACATTAGTTCCCAATCCCACATAACCCGTTTTATTACATTAACTAAATGAAACGATAGAAAATAAGGTTGAATTCGACATAAAATTCTGAAATTTTCCAGCTAGCGGCAGTTTACGAGAAAAATCATAACTAATTGTAGAATAATCGGATTGAGGCATTTCAAGTGGCTACGGAAAGATAACGAGTTCAGCTATGTACAGAAATTATGTTTGAAAAGTTTCGAGGGCAATAGCTATCTCAAAGTCAGTTCGAACTGTCTGCGAATTACCCACATACCAAAAAGAAAAACACCACAAAATTACAAAATCATGGAAGAAGGAAGCTTAATTCACACACCACTTACCTCAAAACAACTTAAAAACCACCTAGGATGAGGGTTGTAAGGGAGAATTTGATCAACAAGGGTTTCTCCTCTTCCTCTCTTCTTTCCCCTCTTTTGCCTTTCTTCTCCCGTTCTTCTCTCTTTTTTTTTTAACTTTAGCCTTAATAATTATATATCAAGGCCATTTAAGTGGGCTGAAACTTTGGGCCACAAAATAAATAAATAAATTTGGGCTTTCTAAAAAAATCTAGTTGGACTTAATTGGGCTGGCCTTTTGGGCCATAAAAATAAATAATTAAGTTTTGGGCTTTCTAACAAAAATCTAGTTGGGCTAAGATAGGGTTGGCCTTTTGGGCCATAAAAATAAATAATTAGGTTTTGGGCTTTCTAACAAAAATATAGTTGGGCTAAGATATTATAAATTATATCTCTTGCTCCAAGGTTATTCACACGTGTTACACGCATGTTTACATGTGTCTATAGAGTAGATATGCATGGTTTAGTGATTCATCCATATTCCACAAGGCAGAGTCGGACATCAACACACGGAAGGGAAGTTAAGTAGTAAAATTGGATTACCCTAGAGCTACATATTCTCCTACTTGATCCACTTTCGTATTCTTCGAGTGATTATTTTATTTTATTTGTTATTTTAATTAATTATTTAGTAGTTGATAATTAAAATGCTCAATCTATATTGCCACACTTGTCTTAATTAATTAGTAAATAATTAAATTAATAATACGCCGTCCTTTGGGTTCGATATTTATTTGGTGGCTTGCTTAAGTTGCAACTGATATCCTTAATACTTGGGGATTAATTTTGCTTGCAAAGAAAACGCGCATCAAAATCCCCCTTAGAGTTCCTAGCAGCACATTAAAATCCTCAGCTGTCCATGTTCTACTTTCGTCTCCAAGTTGGAATAAACCTCATAAGAAAGAGAACTAGCACTCTTCTTTATCGTGATCGAACAAAACACCTCTGCAGTCACATGAAAGTATGTAGGCCTCTTCAACTCCATGAAATTATGGATGCCCACCTGATCGAACATCCACATAATGTCATCATGGATATTCGTCGTCCTCATGGTATCATCATCCTGGTACCTTGTGCGAGTTATCTTGTCGGACATCGCACCCCATCTATCCTTAATCTCCTCCCAATTCTCCATCTCAATATGTAAATGCCTCGATAATCTCTCTTTCAGATGCAACTTCTTAGTAACCTCGTCCTCACGAGGCTGCCTATCCTCCTTCCTCTTGGAGCGAATTTTAGTTGACTTTCCTTTTCCTATAAGAGTAATACTTCAGTACTAAACAAATACAAGAAAAGCAAACCAACCTAAATCTTCTAATTTTACATTGAACTCTACTCAAGACTTCAAGTTGTTCATGTATAATCAATTTCAAACAACATGCTCCCAAGTACACGTGTTCATTAAATTTAATAATGAATCAATACACATGTTATACATTCTCACTCCAAACTCAACTCTCCAACAAGAATTCACTTAAGCATTCAATTTATCAAACTTCACAAATCCACCAAAATTCAAGCATGCTTCTCTTCACCACACAAATTACCCAACAATTTCAAGTATAACATCAAGGTCTAAACAAAAACCAACAATCAAAATCGGACCCATCACTTGTTCATAAGTAATTTCAATCAACAATCCAAATTACACCATGGATTCATATAAAAACTAGTTCAATCAACTTACCCACTTAAAATCAAGCAATAGACTTTCAATCCTAGGGTAATAGGGTCAAGAGAACGTACCTTTCGATCCAGCCATGGCTTAGTATGAATAAGAGATGAGAATTCTTAATTTAGATATTAAACCCAAGTTTTATAACTAGAAAGCCCCAAATCCATAAGAAATCAAGTGTGGGAAGGGTGAAAAATGGTTTAATCGGAGTAGACTGAAATGAAATCAAAGTTTGGAAGAGAGGGTTTTTTGTTCGGAAAGGATTCGAGTGCGAGTGGTCTGAAAAATGTATGGAACAGGGGCTGTAATAAGATTTAAACACGACTTACCTGGGCTGGTTCGTCTCGAACAGGGTGGTCGAACCACTTCATCATGGTCGAACCACGCTTTTGGACGATTTTAGGTTTTAGTTCGACCCTAACCGTTGGTAGAACTGGAACGTCGAGGTCGAACCAGCCAGTATCAAACTTTCATATGGCTGGTTTGACTCGAACCACATGTCGAACCAAGGCAGCGAGGTCGAACCAGCCTGTATCAATTTCTTTGATCACCAGTTCGACCTAAACCAATTGGTTTGTCTTACTCCACTGGTCGAACCGGCCTACTGTTCCTTCAAACATGAATTCTCTTCATCCCCTGCAAACTTCGAGCTAAAAACGATCATTAAGTACCAAAACAGAGCAAAACTATCCTAGAGAACCACCATTAAGACTCAATAAATCATGTGCATATACTCCATATACTACGCAATAAATAAAACACCACTGAACATTGGGCAAATTGCAAAAAAAATCGACACATCAACACCGATTAAAGTGTTAATATACTGTAAAAATTAATTCTCCTAACAAACATTACAAAGAAAAGATAATACTCTTGGTGCTACGATGAGGTAAGTCCGTCACACCCCCAAACTTAGTAGAAACTAAGTTTGCAAAAAGATATAATTTTCGATAAGTAAGAACGTCAAATACAAAAATTTCTTACTCACACCAATGAAACAAAGCAATAAAACAGGAGGGAAAGCCCCCAACAGGCGCTCTTGTTTAATATCGGAGAGTCATGATGGTACCAAATCAATGTAAGGTATCCTCAAAGATGACACAAGCACTATCCGCACAACTTATAACGCTTCAATCAATGCCCATTCGCAGCTATGATGTCTCCGTCTTTGTCCATGATCTCAAAACTCCCCCCTCCGTAGGCTCTATGGTTAATGAACGGTCCCGTCCACTTCGATTTTAATTTTCCTGCAAAGAGCTTCAAACGAGAGCTAAAGAATAATACCTCATCACCTTGCTTGAATTCCTTGTAAGTGATCTTCGAATCATCCCATTTCTTCATTCTTTCTTTGTAGAACACTGAATTCTTGAAAGCTTGATTTCTGAACTCATATAGTTGATTGATATGAGTCAACCTCTACTCCTTTTGCTCCTTATGAGACAAGTTCAGACTTCTCACGGCCTAAAAAGACTTATGCTAAATCTCCACAGGTAAGTGGCACGGCTTCCCATAAACAATTTGATAAGGTGACATGTCAAGCACAATCTTGTATGCAGTTCGGAACCCCCACAAAACGTCACGAGCTTCATAGCCTAATCCTTCCTATTAGTTCCAATTACTTTCTCCAAAATTTATTTCACTTGTTTGTTGGAGACTTCGGCTTGCTCATTAGCTTGAGGATGATAGGGTGTAGTAACCCTATGCTTAACATTATACTCCGTGAGAACTCTTTCAATAAGCTTGTTGACAAAGTGAGAACCTCCATCACTTATAAGTGCTCTAGGAACTCCATAGCGGGCAAAGATATGTTTCTTCAAGAATGACAACACTGTCTTAGCATCATTCATGCGAGTAGAAATGACTTCCACCCACTTAGAAACATAATCCACTGCTAAAAGGATGTAGAGAAATCAATTAGATGGGGGAAAAGACCCCATAAAATCAATTCCCCATACATCAAAGAGTTCAACAACAATGCTTGGCTGAAGTGGCATCTCATCTCTTCTACTTATGTTTCCAATCCTTTGACATCTATCGCATGTCACCACATAGGATTCACAATCTTTAAACAAAGTATGCCAGCAAAGAGCATATTGAGGTACCTTCGCTGCAGTTTTTTGGGCTCCAAAGTGCCCCCCTTTAGGTTGTGCATGGAAAAAATCAAGAACACTCTCCATTCTCGAGCACACACCTACGGACGATAGAATCCGTACAAATCTTGTAGACGAACAGATCATACCATATAAAAGTCTCAACATCCCTCTTAAACTTTGCAAGTTGATACCTATTGAAATCTTTTGGAATTTCACCTACAACAATGTAATTAACATAATCCATATACCACAAATCCATCCCTTGAACAGCTACTACACAGGCTCTCTCCGCACCTTCAGCAAACATATCCATAATCTTCTCATCAGGGAACATCTCCTCTATGTAATCAAACGAATCATCACAATGCTCCCTTGTCTCCAACCTTGATAGGTGATTCACCAACATATTTTCTGTACCATTCTTATCCCGGATCTCCATATCAAACTTCTGCAGAAGAAGGATCCATCTAATAATCATTGGCTTCACTTCATTCTTCTCCATCAAGTACCGGATCGCAGAATGATCCATGTACACTATAGTTTTCATGTCAACCAAATACTATCGAAACTTATTGATTGCATACATAACAGCTAAAAACTCCTTTTCAGTGATAATGTAGTTCTTTTGTGCTGCATCAAAAGTTTTACTCGCGTAGTACATGGATCAGAATTTCTTCTCTCTCATCTGCCCAAGCACCACTCCAAAGGTTAAATCACTTGCATCACACATAAGTATAAACGAGTGAGTCTAATCCTGTGTGATCAAGATAGGTGCAGTAATAAGTTCCTCCTTCAAAACCTGAAAAGCTGTTAGACATTCATCATCAAAATTAAAAGGAACATCATTTTCAAGTAAGTGAGACAAAGGCTTGGAGTATTTTGAGAAGTCTTTAATAAATCTTCTATAAAATTTTGTGTGTCTAAGGAAGGACTGCACTTCCTTCTCATTACTAGGTGGTGGAAGCTTCTCAATCGCCACCACCTTTGCTCTATCAACTTGTCCCAAAACAATCGCATCTCTTACCACGAAGTGACACTTCTCTCAATTCAAAACCAGGTTAGTTAAACAACTATCAAATGAGGAACTAAAAATAGAAAAATTATCCATAAACACCTCCATGATCTTTTCTATCAAACCATCAAATATAGTCATCATGCAACAGTGAAATGTAGCAGACGCATTACACAACCTAAAAGGCAACTTCGTAAAGGAAAATTTTCCATAAGGGCAAGTAAAAATAGTCTTTTCCTGGTCCTCGGGTGCAATCATGATTTAATTATACCCCGAGTACCCATCCAAGAAATAATAAAAATCATACCCAGCAAGACGATCAATCATTTGATCCATGAAAGGAAGGGAGAAGTGGTCCTTGCGTGTATTTTCATTTAATTTCCTATAATCCATACACGCACGCCACCCCATAATAATACTAGTGGCTAATGCCTTTCCATCATCTGACTTAACATGCCCCCTTCTTAGCAACGACATGCAATGGACTCACATGGGGACTATCACTAATTGGACATATAATTCCTGCATCTAGCCATATTAGAATTTGCTTCCAAATCACTTTTGAATAGCGAGATTCACCTACCACTGATTCTGAATGCTACCCTTAGCCTTATCTAATAATCTTATCTTACACATGCAATTTGAAGGATTAATACCTTTCAAATCATCAAGAGACCAACCAATCGCAGACTTATACCTCCTAAGCACATCTAATAACTCATCGAGTTGATCATCAGTTAAAGAAGAAGATACAATTACCAGATATGTTTCATTGTCACCAAGATATGAATACTTCAAGTGCTCCAGTAAAGGTTTCAACTCCTCTTTCTTCTTCTCTTTTTCTATGCTCTCTCTATCCAATGTCAAGTACTTTCTAGTCCACTTTATCTCTTCTATCTTGGTTCTTTTTGATTCATATCAGTCATCACCTAAAGCAAGTAGACTTTCAAGAAATTCAATAAATACCTCATTTGAGAACTCATCTAGCTCTGTGGTGGGAAAAGTAAGAGACTTCCTCAAGCATGTCTCCAAGGGATCCTTTGAAAGGATTAAGGACATATCTTCCTTCACTATCTCCTCCACCACATCAATCCTGTGATATTACATCTCCATCGGCATTTTCATTACTTTATCAAGATTGAATAGAACCTCTTCTTTATCTATCCGCAACCTAAGCTCACCCTTTTAAACATGAATCATAGTTTCAGCAGTGGCAAAGAATGGACTCCCTAAGATAAGGGAGACATTATCCTTGTCATCTTCCATCTCGAGCACTAGAAAGTCTACAGGAAAGACCAGTTTCTCTACTTTTACTAGAATATCTTCAATCACACCCTTCAAAAAAGTCATAGACCTATCCACCAATTGTAGAGCCTATTGTGGGAGTTAACTCCCCCAAACCAAGCCTTTGAAATATTGACAATGACATCAAATTAATGCTTGGCCCAAGATCAAACAAGGCTCGTCGTGCCGGCCCCTTTCCAATTTCACACAGAATAGTGAAGCTTCCCGAATCCTTTAACTTAGCTGGAAGCTTCTTCTGTATGATCGAGCTACATTTCTCTAATAAATATATTATTTTAATTTAGTTCAAGCTTCTCTTCTTCAACGTATATCCTTTAGAAAGCGGGAATAATATGGCATCTCCAAGATTGCTTCAGAGAAAGGAATGCTCAGGCTTATCTAGTTTATGATATCTGAAAACTTCTTGAACTTTTCTTCCAATCCCTTCTTAACTAACCTGAAAGGAAACGAATGAGGTATCTTTGTCTTTAGAATTCCCCATTCATCACATTCAACCTTCTCCGCTTTGTCCTTCTCGGCTCTCAATCTCTATGCTCTTTCCTATTTCTTTTGCACTATAAGCTCAGTATTCTACCCTTGGGATGTTACTGGAGTAGCATTAACATCAGGTAAAGCATTCTGCATTAAAGACGGTGTTGGATGAGGTGGTTCGACATCAGTTCGACCTTGGGTGCTGGTCGAACCCGACATCTGAAAGTTCAGCATCCCTCGGACAGGCGGGTTTGACCATGGTTCGACCTTCAGGGTTGGTTGAATCGGGTCGGTGTTGGTCGAATCCGACATCACAGAATTCAGAATCTCACAGACAGCTGGTTCGACCATGGTTTGACTATCAGGGTTGGTCGAACCAGATTAGTATTTGTCGAACTGACCATCTGAACACTCTGGAAGGTGCCAGATGCTTGGTTCGACTTCGGTGGTGTCTTTTGACCTACTATTTTGGTCGAACCATGGTCAAATCAAGCTACTAGAGCTCTAGAATCCGTTCTCGGCATCATCAGTCCCTCATACTGTGTTCTTGACCTTAAAGTGGTGGCATGGCACTCTTTCGGGTTTGTAATGCTTTGAAATGGGAACTTCCCCTTCTCTACCATTTGGGTTAACTGATTCACATTCCTTGCCATCTGCCCCATACGTCAAGTCCTTCATATGCTTAGATATATCCTCATGATTTTTATCTATTTTAGCCTCCAATTTGCCTCTAAATGATCCACTTTTACATCATTCATTGCCATGTACCTGTTCACCATATCCTCAAAACTAGGTTTTCCTTCTTCGACATTTGCACCCGGATGAACACCTACATGAGGTTGTACTGCTGCATTAGGATTGCTCCATGAAAACTCTGGCCTCCTTGGTTGTTGATAATTACCAGGGGGACCACGATTATTGTAGTTCCCTTGATAATTCATGTTTCCTTGATTTTAGAACCTCGTTCATTGATTACTCTGACCCATGGCATAGTTTGCCTCTTCAAAATCCTCTTGAGTAGCTCCTTATTTACCAACATCCTGCAACATAATTGGTACTCGCTGTACTATATCCGTAATCTGCTTTTGCTGAGACTTAAATAACTTGTTGATATTCGATGAGAGTGAAAATAAGTGTATTTTAGTGTCCAATTTAATACTTTTTATGGGAATTGTTGTCATATATTAGCACAATTGTCTTATATTTGATATATTTGAGAAAAAAGATGCGTTTGAGGTGTTTTTTTGTGTTTTAGCTGGAAAATCAAAAGTGCAAAGTTGGAGAAAAAGTGCAACTTGTGTATGCGTGTTGAAAAATGCATGTCCAATTTGTGTCATTTTTTTGTGTTTTTGAGGAGATCTGAACTAGAATTTTGATACATAGTTAGAAAGCCATAGAAAAGAGGATCGTTTTGGCATAAGGAACACTTCAATCGGACTCCAAACAAGAAAGTTTTGTTCAAAATGGTAAAGTCGTGCAAGCTGTGACGAACAGAACGGCTGAGCCACTTTGCAAGACTAGTTACACCTTCAAATATTAGAATTTCTGTAAGTTCTTTATATGGATAGAAATCCAAAGAAAAGAGGATCGCATTATGCGCGAAACGGTGAGACGGCGCATGCAGCTTGACCAGTAGTTCGACCAAGGCCTTCCCGTTCGACCAGAACCACTTTGGTTGAACGGAGACACAAAATTCTAATTTCGACGGGTTTTACACCCCCTGTGCATGTATTTTCATGTTTTCCAAGAAAAAACTCATCCAAGGTCCATAAGAAGAGCTTACAAGTATAACAGGGGATGTAGATCACATCATTATTCATATGTGAGGCCATAAATCATCCTACACCCCACAAGGGGGAATCACCCCCAACCATCATCCACATCCATTCCTCCATCCATCCATCATTTTGAAGACTTGTCTGTGGAACCAAGAGGAGAACTAAGAGGAGGATTCACGACGGAGATGGAATTGACGACTTCCGCAACTGGGGTTTTATTCGTTTCCTAATTTATTTTGTATTTTCCAAACATATGGGTAAGATCTACCCAACCTCCATGATTATTCTTCGCAACATCATGGGCTAGATTTTCTATATTTGGTTCCTCTTTTAATATTTGTTTATCTAACTTATCTACCGTTTTGAAGAGATGTCAAGAAACTAATATTGTCTTGAATTGGGAAAAATGCCACTTCATGGTGAGAGATAGGATTGTCCTTGGGCATCATATTTTGGCAAAGGGATTGCAGGTGGACAGAGCAAAGGTGGTGGCAATTGAGAAGCTTCCACTACCCACTAATGAGAAGGGAGTGCGGTCCTTCCTTGGACACACAGGATTTTATAGAAAATTTATCTAAGACTTCTCAAAATACTCCAAACCATTGTATCACTTACTTGAAAAGTATGTTCCTTTTAATTTTGATGATGAATGTTTAACAAGTTTTAAGGTTTTGAAGGAGGCACTTATTACTGCACCTATCTTGATCACACCAGATTGGACTCAGCCATTTATAATTATGTGAGATGCAAGTGATTCAGCACTTGGAGTGGTGCTTGGGCAGATAAGAGAGAAGAAATTTTACGCTATCTACTATACAAGTAAGACTTTTGATGCAACACAAAAGACCTACAATGTCACTAAAAAGGAGTTTCTAGCTATTTTGTATGCGTTCAATAAGTTTCGACACTATTTGGTTGGCATGAAAACCATAGTGTACAGGATCATGCTGCGATCCGGTACTTGATGGAGAAGAAGGAATCGAAGCCAAGGATATTAGATGGGTCCTTCTTCTGCAGAAGTTTGATATGGAGATCCGAGATAAGAAGGGAACAGAAAATGTGTTGGCAGATCACCTATCAAGGTTGGAGACAAGGGAGCATTGTGATGATTCTTTTGATTACATTGATGAGATGTTCCCTGATTCAAAGATTATAGCAGTGTTTGCCAAACGAGCAGAGAGAGCGTGTATAGTCGCTGCTTAAGGAATGGAACCATGGTATGCGGATTATGTCAACTACATTGTTGTAAGTGAAATTCCAAGAGATCTCAACAGGTATCAACTTGCGAAGTTTAAGAGGGATGTTGAGACTTTCATATGGTATAGTCCCGTCCATTTCGATTTCAATGGGTAAGCTGAAGTCTCCAACCAACAAGTAAAATAAATTTTGGAGAAGGTAGTTAGAACTAATAGGAAAGATTGGGCTATGAAGCTCGATGATGTTTTGTGAGGGTTCCGAACTGCGTATAAGACTGTGCTGGACATATCACCTTATCAAATTATCTATGGGAAGCTGTGCCACTTACCCGTTGAGATTTAGCATATGGCTCTTTGGGCATTGGGAAGTTTGAACTTGTGTCTTAAGGATCAAATGGAGTTGCGGTTGACTCAAATCAATCAACTAGACGAGTTCAGAAATCAAGCTTACAAGAATTCGATGATCTATAAGGAAAGAATGAAGAAATGGCATGATTCGAAGATCACTTACAAGGAATTCAAGGCAAGGTGATGAGGTATTACTCTTTAACTCTCATTTGAAGCTCTTTGAAGGAAAATTGAAATCGAAGTGGACGGGACTATACCTGTTGAGATCTCTTCGAATTTCACCTATAGCAATGTAATTTCCCATTTATCGCTATGATGTTTCCGTCCTTGTCCATGATCTCAAAACTCCCTCCTCTATAGTCTCTATCGCTAATGGTGGTTCTCTTGCTATATTTTTGCTCTATTTTGGTACCAAATGATCGATTTTGAGCTTGAAGTTTGTAGGGGATAAATAAGAATCGAGATTAAAGGATCAGGAGGCCAATTCGACCAAGAGAGAAACCCAAACCAGCTAGTTCAAATTGAACCGGTAATTCGAGAATTCGCTACAGGTTGGTTCCATCTCCCTACCTTGGTTCGACCAGTGGTTCGAGTCGAACCAGCCATCAGAAAGTTTGTTATAGGCTGGTTCAATCTCGACATCCTGGTTTGACCAACAATTCAAGTCGAACCAGATCCCAAAAACATCCAGAAATGTGGTTCGACCACGACGAGGTGGTTCGACCACCTGGTTTGAGATGAACCATCCCAGGTAATTTATGTTTAAATGTGATTTTCGCCCCTGTTCCATACACTTTTCACACCACCCCCACTCAAATCCTCTCCGAACCAAAAACCCTCTTATCCGAACTTTGATTTTACTTCATTTTACTCAGATTAAACCACTTTCCACTCTTCCCACACTTGAATTATCACAAATTTGGAGATTTTTAGTTGAAAACTAGGGTTTTCCATCCAAATTGGGGATTTTTCGTTTCTTGTTGATACTACAATATGGCTGGATCAAAAGGTGCGTTTTCTTGACTATACTACTCTAAGATTGAAGTTCTATTGCTTGATTTTAAGTGGGTAAGTTGATTGAACTAGTTTTTATACGGATTTATTGTGAAATTTGGATGTTTGTTTGAAATTTTATATGAACAAGTGATGGGTCCAATTTTATTTGTAATTTGTTGTTAGACCTTGATGTTTACTTGAAGTTTTTAAGTAATTTGTGTTGTGAAGAGATACATGTAAGAATTGATGTTGAATTTATGAAGTTTGATAAATTGCGTGCTTAAGGAAGTGAAGTGAATGATGAATTGATCTTGTTGGAGAAGTTGAATGATGAAGAGAAATTGGAATAGCATGTGTGTGGACTCATTACTAAATTTGATTAACACATGGAATTGTGGAGCATGCTTGTTTGAAGTTGATTTACATGAATAACTTGAAGTCTTGAGTAGAGTTTAATGTATAGTTAGTTTTGAACTAAGATTGGTTGCTTTTCTTGTATTTGTTTGGTAATGACATATTATTCTTGTAGGAGAAGGAAAGGCGATTGAAATCCACTCCAAAAGGAGGAAGGATAGGCCACCTCGTGAAGTCGAAGTTACTAAGAAATTACCTCTTAAGGAGAGGTTGCCGAGACATTTTCATATACAAATGGAGAATTGAGAGGAGATCAAGGATAGATGGGGTGCGATGTCTGATAAGATTTCTCGCACGATGTACTAGAATGATGATGCAATGAGAACAATGAACATTCGTTATGATATTATATAGATGTTTGATCAAGTGGGCATCTGTCACTTCATGGAGCTGAAAAGGCCTACATACTTTCATGTTACTGTGGAGGTGTTGTGTTCGATCACAATCAAGAAGGGTTCGAGTTCTTTTCCTTATGAGTGTTTGTTTCAGCTGGGAGGCGAGAAGAGAACTTGGACAACTGAAGATTTTAATGTCCTGCTAGGAACTTCGAGGGGGATTTCTTGGCACGAGAATAGACACTTAAGACCGAATGATTTTTGGAGAGTTATTTCAGGAGAGGATATGGATTTCAAGACTAAGGAGGCTCGTGCTGCTTTGATTCGCAATCCAGTGATGAGATATATGGATAGAGTTTTGGGCAATACCCTGTTTGCCCGATCTGAGGGAAGTTGCGTATCTAGGGGAGAGTTGTATGCTCTATGGTATATGTTGAATGGAGTGCAGTTTAATGTGGGCTTTTATCTGATTCAGCAGCATTACAAATTCAGGAGTTTCTCTTTTTAAAGAGGGAATTTTAGAGGATTGCATACTCCTGTGGCTGAATCATACCACATGGATTTCACTGGCGTTACCCTTTTACGGAGGATCCCGATCTAGTGATGAGTGCCTGTGTTTGAGTTGGATTCGCTTTTCATCAAGATAGAAACTGGTTTTACACTAGGGGATATAATCCCTATTCTTCCATTTTTCCATATGATGTGAGGGCTTTGACTAGGATCCAGGGTGATAGAAACATGTTGATGGATTGTTTGGCACACGAGGCGATATCAATTATGTGCTTGAGGAGAGGAGACTGGAGGACTGATGCTCAGATGTACGCCACAAGGATGTATCAGTAGCTGTAGAGGATAGTAGATAATCTGCCGCAGAAGCAGCAGCAGCCTTAGCACGAAGAAGAGATGCATGGAGCGGAGCAGATTGAGCATCCTGAGATAGAGATACGCAAGAGCATGAGATGCCACCACCACAACAGCCGCAGCAGCATTGGGATGGTCTGGATGAGTATTATAGGGAGCAGTTTTGGTTGATGAATAAGTACCTTGTCAACTTGAACAACAATCAGAAGGAGATGAACTGCCAATTGGGCCTACTGACAACGATCTATGCCATGCTCGATATGTGGTACAACACGCTGCACCCTATCTATGTGGTGATGGATCAGAGATTGGGAGATTTGAGTGACAATTATGAATCTCTGGATAGGAAGGTGGATACCCTACAAAGAGATTTTGATGATTGGTGCAGGAGAGATAGTGATGATGATGCTCCATAGGACTAGAGGGCACAAGGTTTTCATCTTATCTGCTTCATCTCATCCCCTTTCTCTTTTCTCTTTACATGATAGGTATTTGGTGGTGTGACTGACATGTACTGATATTTGATAATAATTCTGAGATTTGATCGTTGGCGATACTTGATTTGGATTGATATATGGGTTCTTGATTAGTATGCTGCATTTGTATTTTGCATCTGTCGATTTTGTTGATGAGAAGCATGTATAACTTGTTAAATATGTGGATTTCGTTGTAGAATTGATCTTGATTATATGCTATGAGAAGTGCTTAAGATTCTATTTACCCATGTGAGAATTTGAGCCTTATGAAATCATGCTACATCCATGCATGATAGTTTATTCTTGTGAGAATCGTTCATATGATCGTATTCTAGAACTTGGCTTGGAGTTTTGTGTGAGACTTATGATTGATTAGTTTTTAGTACTTGATCTTAGGCCATTATTGTTTATTTGAGTTACTTAGACAAATTATATCTTCCCATATACTGTATAAATCATTGGAAGCCCTATTGAGCCTTTAAAAGATTTTTCTTTGGCAAACCTTGATAGAAAGCCTTTATTCATCCTTTAATTAAGCCTTCTTGAATACCCTATTCATAAGTAAAAAGTTGAGGTGAATATATTCTTGCTTGAATGTGAGGAAGAGGAAGAAAAATATTAGTTGAGCAATATGAAGTGAAAGAAAAATATGGTTAAATCTTGTTTAGGGGTAGTGCTAAAATCGATACCCGACTGCTTTGAAGGATAGTACCCGAAATTGGTATCCTTGTACTTTGAAGAAAGGAGAAATAAAGATGTTTATTCCAACGGAAAGAAGAAGAAATTAAATCGCAAAGATCATGAGAATAAGATGGACAAGCGGAAGCTGTTTGATGAAAAGCAAAGCTCCAAGGTAATTCTCTACTAGTGAATTAGTCACGTTATCTATATTTTCCTACCTTTACCAAAGAGCCAATATTACAACCCAAAAGCAAGTTCTTTGTGGTCCTAGTAACGAAGTGATTATAAGTTGAATTTTGAGACCCTTGCCAAGCTTATGGTTACGCGGAAATATGAAATGTGTATGAGCATATATATTAACCTATTTACGTGTACTTTACACTTGAAAGCGAGAGTAAACACTTATCTTGTAAGCTAAATGACTTAGTACTCCGAAGTTGTATTATAATTAAGTGATGTTTTTCATTCAGTATAATGTGAGTTGTACTTGTTTTAAATTGATAGAATTACATGTGTAGGTATGTATTATACTTAACTTTATGGCCTTCTAAATTTTACACTTACTCTTGTGGTTTTGATTTCGTTGCCTCGGGATGAACAACATGTAAGTTTGGGGGTTCGATGAGAGTGTAAATTCACGTGATTTTAGCCCTGATTTATGTGATATTGATGGATAATTTGATCATAAGTAGAGATGAATCTAGATATGTATTGGAAAATTATGAATTAGGTACGTATGAGACCGTTTGAGTGGATTCTAGAAGGAAAACATGATAGAAATGCTTGGAACTGGAAAGTGGAAAAATCAAGCGCATGGTTCGACCAAAGGAGAGGTGTTTCGACCAACACTCTGGTCAAACCAAGCACCTGAAGTTGTTTAACAGAGCTGTTCGAACACGACATTGTGGTTTGACCAGACATGATAGTCGAACCATGGTCGAACTAAAAGGTTGAAGTTTCACAGTGATGGTTCGACCATGATGCTTCTGGTTCGACCGATGATTAAAGTCGAACTAAGCATCTGCCAGTTCGTTATAGGCCGGTTAGACCAAGGCAAGATTGGTTTGACTAAGGGCCTTGGTCGAACCGATGTGCCAAAAGCTTCTAGATCTATCTTTTTACACTTTCTGTACGTGTTTTCGCTCAAAAAGCCCATTAGAGGTCCATTGGAGAAGATAAATGTATAAAAGGAAGACCCTACGCAGCAGAAAGGGACACCATTCCCCAACTTCATTCTACACAACATCCAAACCCCTACCATCATCCACGGAGTTGTGGAGAGAGATTCGTCTGTCGAATCAAGTGAGAACCTAGTAAAGATTCAAGATGGAGAGAGACACAACAACTCCCGCATCTAGGGTTTACTTCGCATCTTAATTTATCTTGTAATTTTTAAGACTATGGGTAAGATCTATCCAACCACCATAATTGTTCTTCGATCAATCATGGGCTCGTACCACTTTGGTAGTTCTAGGGTTTATGAAGGTTTTATGAGTTAATTGAACTTCCGTGTGTATACTCTGTATAACACTACTTGTGGTTTATTTTATATAAGACTATGCGTTTTAATTTATACTTAGAGTTTTGTGCATCATTAATTATTATATAGAGTCTGAATACATATCTTGATTAGTGAATGAGTGCGTTCACTGCCGAGCAGGATTACATGTTATGATTCTAAATGAGGGGACTCCGAAGTTTCATTGAAACTATCTTGTATAAATAATTGTTAATTAAATCTTATTCGGGTTAATAAGTAGGACAAAGAGAATAACTTCATTGTACCTATAAAGGAAGATCATATCGAGTTAGAGTACTTAGTGCACCAGAAATAGTTGATATTGATAGTACATAGAAAGAGGGGTGAATTATATCTCTTGCTCCAAAGATATTCACACGTGTCACATGCTTATTTACTTATGTCTATAGAGTATATTTGCATGGTTCAGTTATGCGTCTATACTCCACAAGGTAGAGTCGGACATTGATACGCGGAAGGGAAGTTAACTAGTAAAACTGGATGGCTCAAAGGACTACCTACTTTCTCACTTATTCACTTTCGTTTAATATCTACTGCTTGTTTATTTTAATTGCTATTTTAATTATTTGTTCATTAGTTACTTAATTCATTACAATTATATTGCCAACCTAGTCTTAATAAATTATATTATAATTAAATTGATAATAATACGTCCCTTGGGTTCGATAATCACTTGGTCGCTTATCAAAGCTACAATAACATCCTTTATACTTGGGGATTAATATTGTGTGTTGAGAAAACGCTCATCTATTTACCACAAGGAGACTGCATCGCTGTTACTTCTCACTATGCCAAAATTGTAGATTGACAACGTTGGAATAACAACGGAGAATTAAAAACCCATTGTTAAAAGTTATTAAAAGGGAACTAATGAACCCCCGTAGTAATAGATTGAAGAAAGCATGCATCAACAACGGGTTATTCTTTCCGTTGTTATAAGTCCATTATTATTCAAATATTTATCGTTTTTATATTATTTTTTAATTAAATTAAATAAAAAATTCTCAAGGTATAAAAGGATGACATGGAATTTTTCAATGTTCTTCTTTTTCCTCTTTCTCTAGCTTACGTCGATGATGACCGAAGAGTTCACCCGCTTGTGCTACCAGAGATGGCCGATGAGAGACACTTGCCTACCTATGACGGCCAACGAGAGTAACTCTGCCCTAAAAGTGATGGCTGACGACCCATGGTGTTGAATCAGTGAAGAAAAGAATGACGGTGGACGGCTGACGACCCATGGCAATTGAATCAAGATTATTGGAAGAGCAACGGCCGACGACCCGGTGAATAGTGCTGAAAAAACGGTCGATTGTGGATGGCTGATGACCCACGGGTATGCATTAACATTTATTTTTGCTATGTATGAAGTCCAGTTCTCCGGAATCTAAAGTCAACTCTAAATTTTAGTACTTTTTCGCCAATTGAATCTGTGTTGCAGTTATTCATATTAAATCTTTCAGCATAAAATTAGAAAATTAGACATCATGCTACTGCGGATTACAAACAAATGTCAAAGATTTTACTGTTGTTTGATATTCTTACTTCATATATGACTAATAATTGTGCTTTAGTACTCTACAGATGGTGTCTCATGTCATCATTCTCAATTGAATTACATGAATTAAAAAATTATACTTCTTCTGAGTTCATGATGCTTTTTTAAATGAATCTTGAAATGGAGGTATGAGTTTTTAAATCTGAGAAGCCTGTACTAGAGATGTCATCTGTTATTAGTTTCTAGGACCATTAATTCAGTCACATGCAAAACTAGTTTTTGTTAACTTCTTATATCCAATCTTTTTTTATCGTCTATTTTAAATTTGAAACCATAGTAGTTCCAGCTTTTCTTATTTCAGTTCTTCTGCTTTCTAAAAATTATGGTGTTTCTATAATTGTATTTTTTCGCATTATGTATTGCTTATTGAGTAAAATGTGCAGAAGAAGTGGTGAACTATCGACTCAAGATATGCAAAAGATGGTTCAAGCTCTGCCTCAGTATAATGAACAAATTGAAAAGCTTTCTCTCCATGTTGATTTGAGTCTCTTAGAACTTCTAAAGCTGTCTTCAGTGCTTGATTTAAATTTTTTTTTGCACCTGTCTATCATGAAAAAGATATATTTACTTAAATAGTATTCTAGTTAATATATTCTTTGAGACTGTTCTAAGATTGTATATATTTATCTTCTTTGTGATTTTTCATTTGCCACTTACACGTATAGTCGTACATATGATTTGCAAATATCCATCGCATGTTAAGGTGAAATCCCCATAAATTGTGGCATGTGTTTTTCATATGATTTGCAAATATCCATTGCATGATTAACAACGATATGAAATCATTTCAATATGAATACTCTTGATGCTAACTCTATACATTCTACTCCCTCTGTCCCAATTGACTTTTAACACTTACCTTAGATATGGAGTTCAAGAAATGTTGTTTTTTATTACCAACTTTATTGAATTTTTAGATTAATGTGGTCTTTTAGATTAATATAAAAATAATTAAGTAAGTTATGTGTGTTAGGTGACATTTTTTGAAAATATGATGTATTGAGTGATGATTTATTTTGAAGCTCTAGCTAAAGTTTAACGAGACAAACAAATGATGAAAGTGTGAAAAGGGTAATGGGATGGACTAGTTAGGCTTTGAAATTCAGATTATATCAAATAAAAGTATAGAATCTTAACTGTTTCTTATAGAACATAATTCACTAATTGAAGCTTGAGTAAAAATATTGCATATGGAATGTTGTTTCCGTCAATTGAAATACTGAATTATTATTGGAATAGTTTCATTAGTTACTGGGACACCTTTGATCATCTCATCACAATGGTCGTTGAATTGTTCATTTGAGATGCATGGGGTTTTTTTTTAAAATAGCTAATGCATGAAAAATTATGAAGGACCCACTATGACAAATGTCAGCTGCAAATCTCTATCATGACTCCAAAATTACATTGTTGTTTCGTTAGATTGCTGGAAAAATTAAAAAAATATTTGGAAATCAGAGCTTAAAGATGTAGGTCAACTAGAGCAAGATTTGTATTCGGAGATGCAGGAACCAAAGAACTTATTAATTTTCTTAGGCTAAGAGTGGTGACTTTCTTTCTTTCTTTTTCCTTCTCAAAATATAAGAAGCATGTTTATTGAAAATATTAAATAATCCATGTTTACAGGTGTGTCATGTGAAAATAAATCGCGACCATTAATGATTTATGCAGCTATATATCCTTGGAAGTTTGAGGATGAAAAAATCTCAAAACTAAAGGAGATTATGACATAATGTTGCATTAGCATCTTAATCAATCTAATATTTTTCAAAATCTTCTAACTAGTTTTACTTATTCTGCAATTAAGAAAAGTAGAATACAATCTATGAACTACTGCAAACATGATTTTACCACATCTGTGTTGTTATCCATATCAATAATCAATTATCAATTTCTATGGAAAAACTTTGGTTCTGCTATAATTCTGTATACTTGGTTTTGGTCAGAAAAAAATTTATGTGATTCTTTTGCTTTTAATTCAGACTTCTTCTGCTCACTACTCAAATGTTTTTCTTTTATTTTTTTTTTTGTATAACTCAACAAAAGAACAAGAACTTTATTAAATTGTTACTTCATTCTTGCAAGTTCTGCTATGGGTGGTTTTGTAGATACATATTATCAATTCTAACATCCTCATGAACAAAATATAGTTGGCTAGACTTACCTCAGATGATACGACAGACCTGGTGAAGAGGTGAGATGGTAGTTATCTCGTTTTAACCTATGATTGAGGTATGTTACATTTGGTGTCTTGGTCAGGTAGAGAAGCATCTCAAATTTATTTTGTAATTAGCTCTTCATATTCATCATTCAGTGAGATAGCAAAAAGTAACAGTTCTAGATCCTTGGGTCAATCATATTGAGGACTATATGTAGGGTGCCCAATGGTGCAAAGTGTGATGACACTTTGAACAACACTGTATGTATCAGAATTGAAACTTGACTAAGTGTAGAACAAGTTGTAAATCAGCGAAAGACTTAACACATGAATTACTCAATCTTTCCATAAACTTTTGCAAGTTTGTGGTGGCCTCATGGCACAAATATCACTATTGGAAAATGTGATTACAAAAACAAACTCTTAGGTATGGAAACAATTCTTCCACCCTTCGAATACAAAATCAGATCTAAAATCTTAACACGTTCCCAAATGGCAGAACCTAGACTTGTTAGAATCTAAGCATACTTCACATGTGGGCTTCCACTGCCTATGAACAGCGCACATAAAATATACGGGAATAACAGTAGACAACTGATGATGAACCAAGTGTTACAACACTAGTACAAACACTATGACAGAAACCTATCTAGGATCTTTTGCACTGTATAGTGGGATTGCCTTTTCGATCACTTGACTTGGCAACTAGCAGCTTCCATTTATAGATGGTTGTAGGCTCCAAATGATAAGTGGTCCATGTAGGAGATGTAGATTGCACCCATGCATACTCAAATAACCACCCACTAAGAGAGGTAGTTATTTTCGCCTTCTAGATCCTTCTTGAGCTTCTGGATCTTTCCAGTTTCCTCCAGGGTCTTCAAGGTCTACGTTTGACTTGGTCTTTGCGTCCAACACATTCAGCACTTCAACCGCAACAACCCTGAAAGCAACATTAAACACAACACCACTCGAAACAACAAAACAACGTTAGTGGTTAGTAAAACAACTGGTGGAGGACAGGTGTGACTGCAGATGTGATGGCACTGGTCTCAACACTTCACATCAACAATCTCCCCCAATCACGTCTATCCACAACCACATAACCTGATGCAAGAAAACAATGCAGAGCATGATATCCAAGTAATACATCAGATGTTAGTTCGACTGTTGTATAAGAATAACTAAGCATTCTAAAGCATAATTACCAAAGTGATTAAAGATAACCACTTAAGTAACATATAAGTCCAGTGTTTAGAAAAAAGTTTAAACATAAAATAAAGTAAAGTATCCAGTCACCATCAGAAAATAAAATATCGGTTTAACATCCCATCATCAAATAGTTAGAAAATTTAGTGAGGCAGCATCATCTTTCAGTCATCATCAGCAACAAGAATCAACACTTTGATCTCTTTGCTGATCTCCCCCTCACCATGTAAACTCCCCCTAAGTTGCAACATTACCAGCAACATCACTTGCATCAGAAGCATTTCCAGCAATATTTCCTTCTTCTAGTTCATCAGTGATGTCCTGCATCACAATTACTCCAGAGCCAGAGCTTTCAACTGTAGTAAGTTCAACATCAGCAGCAGGTATCTCTCCCCCTGTGGGTGTGGATAGCAGCTTACCCCAGAACTGAGCTCTTTGTTCTAGGATGTCTGCTTGTCTGTTCAGTGCATTAGCTTGGACTCTGAGGTTCAAGACATGGTGTGCCAGGGCAACAGCTTATTGCTCAATGTATTTACGGTTAAGAGTAACAGAGATAACTACTCCAGCTTGTGCAGAAGTATCAGTGTGAACCGAAGTGTTGGCAGTATCAGGAGCAACATTCTGAGCATCAGCAGTAGCAGGGACAGGACCAGGGTTCACATAGGGTAGATCAACTACACGGTTACCTTCAAGCAGGGGCTTAGCAATACCAAGAACTAGAGCACTTGAGGAAAGAAAATCACCTTTTCTTTTCTTAGCACCTTAACTACTTAACAGATAGTGAATCAAAGCAGGATAAGTAACTTGCTAACCTTGGAGATATTTCCACCATAACTGATCAGATTCTTGTAAATCAATCTACCAAGGTTAAAGGGCAGGTTCTTTCCTATCTTATAGATCAACACAGCATGCTCAGTGGTAACTCTAGTAGTATTAGAAGAATGCAGCCAATTGTAAACACAAGGCTTGTGCAAGATTGCATGTAAACTAGTCAGACTTGGACTGAACAACTTCTTAGGCCAACTAACAACTAAACCTCCAGTAATCACAGACACAATCTCATCTATATCATCAATTTCGTCATCATTATCAGCATTCACAGTCCCTAAACACTCATTAATCTTTGCAAGAGAAAAATAATAAATCTCACCCCTAAAGAAAATTCTGCCAAATTTGGGACATGTACTCTTAATCACACTAGCACAGATGTGGGCATAAAACTCACATACCCAATTGGTGTAGAATGAGGTAGAGTACCTGAGTGATTTCAGCAAGCTTCTTTCTCTGAAGAAGATAATGAGGTTGTGTGGAGTGAGGTCGGAATCCTTCATATTTCTTTCATGAATTATGTCCTTCTTGGCAAATTTCTTATATCTGACTTTTACATTAGTGAAGTAGAAGTTCCCAGCTCCAAAGTTTTCAACATCATAGTAATCAGATATATCATCAGCATCATCAGGGGACTCATCACGATCATCATCTTTGGCTTTATCTTCACCATCAGAACTCTCAACATTTTGAACATCAGTATCCTTATCAGATTCATTAGATTCTCTACCTTTGTCAGCATCCTCAGGTGCATCCTCTTCATCATCAGAAGATGAAGATGAATCATGGTCAGGATCAGAGGGTTCTGCATCAGCAATAGTATGTGTTGGTACTGAGACGGAAACACCTGTGGCAATATCATCAATAAACTAGTTCAGATCAGTATTTTCCTCATCAGATTCATCTGGTGTTGCCTCAGGAGCGATAACATCAGACACATCTTTCTTTTCTCTCCGTCTCTTCTTCAAAGCTTTGGAAAGATCAGCTATAGTAGGTTTTTCACTTGTAGCATCTACATCCATAGGAGCAGCTTCATCAGAATCAGAGATAGAGATAGAAGACTTCCCTTTTTCAAAGGTGGTTGCATCCTGTGTACCTTTCTTGCGGAGTCTGACCGACCAACGCTGTGGAGGCACTTTATGTTTTGGAGTAGAAGGCTTAGCAACCTTTGATCTGAGTGGAACCGGTGGTGATGACGAGGGAGAAGACACTTGTGGATTCTGTTAAGCACGAGCAGGATTTTGAGTCTCAACATTCTCTGAGGGTTGGCTTTCTTCTGGAGTCACAAAAAGGACAATAGCGGATGGATTATGAGTATCATTGGGAATTTCAGAGTGAACTTCAGAGGGAATGGATGGTTCAAGAATGGGATTTTCAATTCTTGAAATAATAACACTCGACCCAGCGAACTGAGTTTGAAGTGATTCAAGAACTGAATCAGGTGTGCCAGCAGGAAGGACGATAGTCTATGGAAGAGGGGTTCCAGAAATAGGAGCAGTCGATTGTGTAGCAACATTCAGATTGACATCTAGTGCAGCATCCGATGTGAAATTATCAGCAATATCAGCTAGGGTTTGGAGTGGATTTTGTGAGGAAGAAGGTTTGGATTTGGAAGTGGATCAGGTTGCTTTTAGAGGTGCCATTTGAATTGTGAGAGAGATAGTCATTATCGATAACCGTGAGTGAGAAGATGAAACGGGGGATCACACTCAAGTACACAAACATGTCGCTTCAAACATTATTATCCAAGATATATAGGGAGAGTGAACAGTAGTAGGATGGAGGTTATTTCCACTAATTAAAAACTGCAAACAACATGTGAAAGGATATGCAGTGCAGCATATAATGAGAACTCATGGCCACTAACGCATATTTCCTAAAAAAATCATCCATGGTCATATAATGAGAAACAGATATGCAGAAAATTAAAAAGAAATAAATACTATAAGTTTTATTGCTTAACGTATTAAAAATAAAAAATTTAATAACAATTTTGTTAAGCATAAAGACATTCTGGAAAAATCAATCAAGGATGAATAATTAAGGCACACATACACATTTATCCTTTTGTGGATTTTTTATGCACTTAATCTCAAGATTTCATACTAGTTGTCAGCCCCGTGTGTTAGCCCCGTGTGTCTGGTTACTCAGTATCAGTTCAAGAGTGCTCTTCATTCCCTTTTTGAAACCAAAACAGCCTTTTGAAAAGAACACATTACTCAGCATGTTTAGACCTTTGATTTTTTAGAATTGTGTTTTTAGTGTATGTGCAGTAATACTTCAAGATTCAACCAGAACACAGTTAGCAGTAACAAAATAGGTCACCAAATCACTTAATTTCGACATAAAATGGCAAAACTTACAGTAGTGTTGCCTCGAGTGTCGAAACACTCTAAGCAACATCATGCATGACTTTATGGAATGCAGAGTCCAAGAGATTTCCTAAGTGAAAAAAACCTCTCGAAATCAAGTGTTTTATGAATATGTCAGCAAGTTGTTTCTCAGTGGAAATATACTCCAATTTGACTACTCTCTTCTCAACTTAATCTCTTAGAAAATTATGCCTAATGCTAATGTGTTTAGTGAGTGAATGTGGAACTGGATTTTTTGAAATTTTTATAGCACTCATGTTATCACAGTAAATCATTAAAGTGTCAGTCTCAAGCACATAATCATCTAGCATCTTTTTTATCCAAAGCAACTGTGTACAACAACTTCCAGCAGTAATATATTCACATTCAACAGTGGATTGGGATATGCAATTTTATTTTTTAGAATGCCAAGAAATAAGATTGTTACCCATGTAAAAACATCCACCACTTGTGCTCTTCATGTCATCCCAATCACCAGCCCAATCGCATCACTGTATCCAACCAGAGAGTTGTTAGTGTCCTTTGAAAACCATAATCCTATGTCAGCAGTTCCAGCTACATATCTGATAATCCTCTTCATAACTTTCATATGAGATTCCTTGGGATTTGCTTGGTATCTAGCACAAACACAGACACTATACATAATGTCATGTCTACTAGCAGTTAAGTACAGAAGGCTACCAATCATAGATCTATACAGAGTGTGGTCAACATCACTGCCAACATCATCTCTGCACAGTTTCTGTGATGTTCCCATAGGTGTTTTCATAGGCTTAGCATTTTCAAGACCAAATCTTTTCACCAAGTTTTTAGCATACTTACTATATAAGATGAAAATACCACTATCATTTTGCTTAATTTGGAGCCCTAAAAAGTAATTTAGGTCACCAACAAGACTCATTTCAAAAGTGGTAGTCATGGCTTTCACAAAACTGTCCATCATGACTTGAGATGAAATACAATGTCATCAACATAAATTTGAGCAATCAAGAAACCATTTGATTCATGCTTAATGAAAAGAGTTCTATCAGCCTCACCTCTAATGAATCCAAATTGAAGTAAGAAGTCAGTTAGTCTACCATACCATGCTCTAGGAGCTTGCTTTAAACCATACAAAGATTTTTTAAATTTATACACATGATCAGGATAGAAAGGATCAACAAAACCTTTTAGTTGTTCAACAAAAGCTTCTTCATTTAAAATTCCATTTAAAAAAGCAGCTTTAACATCCATTTGAAATAGTTTGATACCAACAAGGCATGCAATAGCCAAAAGAAGCCTAATAGACTCTATTCTAGCTACAGGTGCAAATGCTCCATCAAAATCTATCCCTTCAACCTGTGTGTATCCTTGTACAACAAGTCTAGCTTTGTTTCTTACTACATTACCAAATTCATCAATTTTGTTCTTGAAAATCTACTTAGTTCCAATGACATTATTGTTTGTAGGCCTAGGGACTAGACTCCAAACATCATTCCTAGCGAATTGTTCAAGTTCTTCATGCATAGCCTGAATCCAACATTCATCTTTTAAAGCTTCAGAAATATTTTTGGGTTCTACAGAAGAAAAATAACATTCAGCACATACCTGATTGCATATGTTGGACATGTAAACTGATCTTACCACATCTCTGAATTTACCTTTCCTTCTGGTTTGAACACTAACTGAGGATTCTCCTATGATCTGTGAGGAAGAGTGATCCTTCTTATATTTGTAGTTAAGAGAGTTCCTGGGAGTTCTGTGGATCTGATTCTAATCATTTTCTAACTCATTCTCAGATATTGTTCACTGATTCTGCAGTTTCAATCAGATTAGAGATGTCATCTTCCATCTTTTTACCTGCAATATTAGATGTATCATCAAATACCACATTTACAGATTCTTGAACATATCTAGTTATAAGATTAAAGACTCTATATGCTTTGCTATTCTTAGAATAACCTATGAAAAGACCTTTATCACTCTTAGAATCAAACTTTGAAAGATACTCTCTATCATTCAGAATATAGCACATGCAACCAAACATATGAAAGTATTTCAGGTTGGGTTTTCTCATATAAAGCAACTCATAAGATGTAATAGAACTACCTGGTCTAAACAAAATTCTATTAGACACATGACATGCAGTGTCCAATGCTTCAGCCCAAAATCTTTTAGACACATTCATTGAAGTAAGCATGACTCTAGCCATTTCTTGCAGAGTTCTATTTTTTCTTTCATCTATGCCATTTTGCTGTGGAGTTTTAGGAGATGAAAACTCTTGCACTATACCTTTATTTTCATATAATTCAGAAAAACATGTTATTTTCAAATTCTCTACCATGATCAGTCCTAGTCCTACAAATCTTAAGATTGAAAGCATTTTTGAACCTTTTGTAAAGAACTTTAAACACTTCAAACACATCTGATTTTTCTCTTATGAATTCAACCCATGAAAACCTAGAAAAATCATCTACCACAACCAAGGAATACTTCTTACTACCAAGCCTTTCAGTCTCCATAGGACCCATAAGATCCATGTGAAGCAATTCAAAACATCTTGAAGATGTGCACATAGTGGTGATTTTGTGTGAAGACCTTACCTGCTTACCTTTTTGGCATGAACCACAAATGAGAGAATTTTTGAAACTGAGCTTAGTTAATCCTTTAACAGCTTCTAACTAAATAAATTTTTATAAATTTCTGTAATTTACATGAACAATTTTTGATGCCAAAGTACACTTTCATTATGTTGTGTGATGTTGCAGTAAGTATTGTTACCAATCAGATAACAATTATCAACAGATCGATTACCAACCATCACACACACATCAGTTTCATTCAACACAAAATATGAATTCTTGTCAAATTTCACATGCAGATTATCATCACACAATTGACTTATGCTTATCAAATTACCACGCAAACCTTCAACATGCATCACATTCTTCAAATTTGGGAAACCTTTAACATTTAAAGTTCCTTTAGCAACAATGTTACCCTTAGAGCCACCACCATAAGTAACCTTACCACCATCAAAAAATTCATAGTCTTTCAAATGTTCAATATTTCCAGTCATATGTCTAGAACAACCACTATCAAAATACCACAAACTAGGTGCGCATGCTTGTAGAGAAGTACAGGCCACATTAGATAGCACTTTTGATTTTCTGACCCAAACAGTTTTTGGTGTGTGTGAATACTTGTGTGGCAACATTTTAAGCAACACATTTTCAGAGAACAAGTCTTCTTTTAGTTTAAAACAAAATGGATGAATGTGACCAGGAACTGAATAGTAATAACAAATAAAAGTTCTCTTGCCTCTCTGTTTTGGAAACTTTTTAGAAAAACTTTTTGATCCAGGTTTCACAATTATATAGGTTTTTAAAACTGAAAGGGATAGAATTTCCAGAAAATAAGACTACACATGTCAGATTACCAACACACAAAGCTTCATTCATGACAGATATACTCTTAGAGTATTTTTTGAAACTTAATGTTGAAGCAGTTAATTGTTCTTGGAGTTTTGAAATTTCAGCATCCTTTATAGTAAGATTTACCTCAAGTCTTGTGATAGTTTTAATCAAACCATCATTCTCTTGGTTGACCTTTTGAATATCATTCAAAAGTTCAGCAATTTTTTACTTTCCAATTGCTCTTCAGATGTACCTGCTCTAGTATAAAAGGCATTAGTACATTTCATATCAGAATCAGAAATTGACTGAACCTTACTTGATGTCGAAGTGGATGTTGTCATGTCCAACTCATCATCTGAGTCATTTCCAGAAAGTCCTTCACTTACACATTTTGACAGAAATGCCAGCTCTTCATCCTTTACCTCTTGATCACCTTCAGATTCGTTATCACTCAAGGAAACACTTAAGTTCATCATTCTCTTCTAAAGAGTGTTAGCACATTCATTTGCATAAGGACCAAAATAGTACATTCACTACAAATGTGGGTCTTTCTAAATTCAGGATCATACTTAAGTTTTCTCTGAGTGGGTCTTCGAGTAAGGGATTGAGGAGTACGAGTATGAGGAGAATGTTCTATCCTAGGCTGAGTATTTGATTTAGACTTATTTTTTTGATTTCTCAAATAGGCTTCAAATTTCTTAGCAAGTAAAGCAATGTTATCAGTGTCATCTGAAATGTCATCAATATTTTCATCCATTTGTGAAATTTCAGTAATGGTTGATGTCCTTCCAGAATATGAAGGAGCATCACTTTTAAAAACAGCAACACCTTTTCTATCATACGCAAAATCTTGTTGAGACATATCCATTTCATAGGTTTTCAAAATGTTCATAAGCTTATTATAAGTCATAGTATCAGTATTCCTAGCTTCTTCTATAGCACAAACTATTAAATCTCCTAGAAAGTGTACGAAGTGTTTTGTTTACTAACCTGAAATTGGAAATTGGGTCACCAAGTGATTTCAGCTCGTTCATGACTTCATACAGCCTTTCAATGTAAGAGTTGATGGTCTCATCTCTCTCATCCTCAAGCTTTCAAACTTTATGCTCAGCATCCTTGCCTTTGCTCTTTTGACACTACTAGAACCTTCATAGTGTTCCTGTAGTCTTTTCCATGCATCTTTAGCAGATATGCAGTTCTGAATCAAGTTGAACATCAGTGGATCAACCATAGAGCTGATTGCATTGAGAGCTTTGCAATTATGTACAGATAGATTGCTCTCCTCTGCAGTCCAATTAAGTTCATCTTTTAGAATCTGATCTCCATCTTTATCTTCTTCAGTGGGAGGCATCTATCCAGACGGAATGATCTTCCAAACTTTATCGTCACATGCTTTGATGTATTGCCTCATCCGGGTTTTCCATAAGGTATAATTTGTTCCATCAAGAATGGGAGGATGGGTGACTGATGCAGAGTTAATAACTCAACACTTAACACCATGAATCAACACTTAGTATCATCAAGTGTTGGCTCTGATGCCACTTGTCATGTGCCCAATGGTGCAAAGTGTGTTTTTGGTACGATGTTGTCCTAGGTGTGATGACACTTTGAACAACACTGTATGTATCAGAATTGAAACTTGACTAAGTGTAGAATAAGTTGTAAATCAACGGAACACTTAGCACATGAATTACTCACTTTCCACAAACTTTTGCAAGTTTGTGGCGGCCTCATGGCACAAATATCACTATTGAAAAATGTGATTACAAAAATAGACTCTTAGGTATGGAAACAATTCTTCCACTCTTCGAATACAAAATTGGATCTAAAATCCAAAAATGTTCCCAAATGGCAGAACCTAGATTTGTTAGAATCAAAGCCTATTTCACATGTGGGCTTCTATTGCCTGTGAACAACGCACACAAAATGTATGGAAATAACATTAGAAAACTGATGTTGAACCAAGTGTTACAACACCAGCACAAACACTATGACAGAAACATATCTATGATCTTTTACATTGTATAGTGGGATTGCCTTTTCGATCACTTTACTTGGCAACTAGCAGCTTCCATTTATATATAGTTGCAGGCTCCAAATGATGAGTGGTCCACGTAGTAGATGTAGATTTCACCCAATCAGATTCAAATAATCGCCCACTAAGAGAGGTAGTTATTTTCCCTTCTAGATCCTTCTAGAGCTTCCGAATCTTTCCAGTTTGCTCCAGGGTCTTCAAGGTCTACGTTTGACTTGGTCTTTACATCCAACACGTTTAGCACTTCAACCGCAACAACCCTGAAAGCAACATTAAGCACAACACCAGTTAAAACAACAAAATAATGTTCGTGGTTAGTAAAACAACTGGTGGAGGATAGCTGTGATTCCAGATGTTATGACACTGCTCTCAACACTTCACATCAACACTATAATTCTTTCTTCCAATCTAAAGACCCAAAAATTTATAAGTAATTGGTTCCATGTTTCTGTCATCTAAATAGTTTAGGTTATAAATAATTTATTTAGGCAATAATTTATGCTACTACTGGATGAACTTAAGAATCTATCAAGTCCCATTAAAGATATAGTAACTTAATTGATGAGAAACCTTGCAATATTCTAATGGTTTTTCGGGAAAAAGGAAAAACATTATTCACATATAACTTATTTAAGCTAATTCCATATCAATAATGTTTCATGGTTATCATGTTGGTTTCTGTTTTTATGGTATTGGTGTGTATCTTATTCAGGGTATTAGACCAACTATGTTGAATCTTCTAATACATAATCATTTTTATTGGAGTTTGTTTGAGTTTTTTGTTTAATTATTTCATATGGTTGATGATATTCGTGCACCCACTTTATTTGGCTGACTTCATTTAAAAAATAACTACTGTTTAATGAAATAAATTCTAGGGTCTTCGTTTTAAATTTCAATCCTAAAAAGTTTTGAACACAGATCAAATATTTACTACATTTGGACAATTACCCGTCCACAGTTATAACATTGGTCTCATGTACAGAGAACATGAGATTTAGTTTATATATGAAATGCATTGAATATTTGGATTTCCCTCTTCTGTGATATGATATTTAGAGTTAAGTTGTTTGGATACTACATATCAAACATCAGTTACGATGCAAGTCCTCTATTTTTTAATGAATTTCTTTACGAGACTGAATCATGAGATGCATTCAAATTAAAAATGTGTTTTGCTCACTTACTTACCTGATGTCATAAGAGAATTCCTCTTGTCTTAATAATTAATTTGTCCATGTCATGAATTTTCAGCCATTATTAAAATTGGCTTCTTATTTTCGAGGACAGTTCGTTAAAGTCTATTTATTTCCTTATCTTCATTGCAACAGACTTAATCTGAATCAATCTTTTGTCATGTTTGTTTAAAATTTCTTAACTTCTGTTATTTGCAATTCGCAGCGTTTTGCTTCTGCTGCAGCAAAATTGAATGGTGTGTTATATGTCGCCGATGGGTTTGATGGCACATACTACACGAGGTTGGATTATTGTTTTATTATTTCCTTCTGTCACAGTTTATGCTATTACACAATTGAGGTTTCTTTAGACATCCTTGAAATTAAATCAACCTGCTGTCCATTTCATATCTAATTTTCTTCTGATTTAGTTTGCGCATTTCTACCTTAGAACCATAACATGCATAAGCTGGCTTGCCTTTGCTAGTAAATCAGTAAGATACATGTTTTATTGTTTTTATTAAATGAAAACTTGTGCTGTAAGCTAAGGTCCAAAAATAAATCAATAAATTATGAGTTTTTGTTTATGATCTTCTATATATTGTGTCTATTACTTTCTCATATTATTCTTTAGTATGTTACTACCCAATGTATTTCTAATAGTATCTTACCAATGGTCTAGGATTTTGACACATTTTCATACAAACCTAAGTAATATTTGATTTAGAGATATAAATAGAGTTATTCACTTTTTCTGGTTTGTGGCTACCAGATTTATTGTTATGACATTTAAGTCTAATTTACTTATGACGAAAGTTAAAATGTGGTATAAACCTGCTATTTATTTTTCCAGGTATTAGTATCTGAGACAGTAGACTCCAACATGGGTGGAGCAACTTTCTGAGTGTTTCTATGAACTTAGAGTTAGACAACCTCTTATGATTGTTCGCAGGCTGATAGAAACCTTATAGTTTTTTTGTTAGGTTTTAGAAAGTAAGTCAATTGTGTGAATTTATTCCTTTTATCCCTCAATATCTTGAAGTTAATTGGGATTATGACTTGAATTTATGCAGCCAATTTATGATATGAAATTACATGATAGTAGCATATCCATATAATTATACTGTATAGTGTATTGTTAATTTACAGGTTTTGATAAAATGAGAATAATCTTGAATCTGAAGATAAATAATTTCATTTGCCTCTCCGTACTCAAAATTTTTATTCTTCAATACATAAGCTTTGATGAAGGATTCATGTTTCTTACCTTTTCCTTGTTTAACTACAAAGTGATCTAACTGCTCCACCTTTTGATCATATGAAGTGCAGGATGTCAATTGAAAGTCTTTGATATAATTGTTACAATGTACCCCAAATTTCTGTAATAAGAATCAATAGTTCGAAAGATTATGTCTTTGATCAAATGATTTAGAGGGATAAGGTATGTTTCAATATGAATCTCTTCTTATTTCTGTGTGTTGGTACATATGCCAGTATGTGTATATAGTTGGTTTGAAAAATACTTGTGTTACATTGTATATATGATCCTGCGACCATAATTCCAGAAGAATAGACGGTGGTGAGTAGCAAACCAGGTTTATGAATATGGGTTCCAATTCTTTCTTTTGCCTTCTTATACCTTTTAAAAATTTTCTGGTATACTGATGTATGGAAGTTTTTGAATTTCATTAAGTGTTCATAATTGTACCTCAACTGACATGTTTGGATTTATTTGAAGAAAAGCCTTTTCTTCCTAAATCAGAAGGTTACTTTGTTGTTGTTACTGATGTTTTTGCATCTGCCACAATTATATTTGCAGGAGTTGAAAGAACGATTCAAAGATATTTTCTCAAATAAATCACTATTTATCCAATGAAATCTTGTGATGGCTTCAATGTGGAGAAATGACCTTTCAGTAATTCAGGTATCATGTAAAACCTGGATATAATTTGAGGCATTCTATATAATATACAATCTTGAAATAATTTAAGTATTGAGGATTTATGGTTTTCAGAGCCAGCACCATACTGTCATTGATTTGGAGGCTATGCTTGGAGATTATTTTAAGTCAGCACAGAAGTTCCTCGTTGCTAACATCACCTGCTGGTACATTCACTTAATCTTTACCCTAATTTGTTAAAATTATTTTTCCGTTGTTGGGTGTTGAAAGGTTTTAGAACACTCTCTTTTTATAACTTGTGGTTGTACCCTATCAAATTGCTTGATATGATAAAGTTTGAGAATTATTTGTGTTAAGCTAATAAATGGTGCGATAACATCAAATATTTTTGACCACTAAGAGAAAGGTTAGGCTGGGCTCTAAAGTTAGGGCTGGACGGGTAAAGAAGTTATTTCTTAGTTCAATTATATAATAAAATTAGTTCACTTTAAGTAGGCCAGATATCGTACCTTTCATACTTCATCTAATAATTGTGGTTTTATTTGTGTTTAAACATGGTATTTTTTTTATTTATTTTATGGAGTTGGCTATTATTTTAGATTTAAATGATAGTTTTGGTTTTAATGGATTTTTGTAGGTTAATGACTAAATATCATTGACATTGAAGAATGAAGGTGGAGATTAGAATTGGGTATATTCTCGTTATAATTTGCACGAAGAATAGATTTACGAATACAAGATTGTAATAGATTTTTGTTATATTGCATTGCTAATTGATTGTTTATGTGAGGCTAATGGGATGTAATTGTAGTGACATGATATTGATTTAGTTGTTGTGTATTGAAGAATATATTAGAGATTTTGTTAAAATTTTAATGTGTAATGATGCTTTGGATTGATGATGGATTTTTCAATATATTATGAATTTTTTTATTTTAATTAATTTTTGGAGCTGGTGAAATTAAAAAAAAATTAAATATCTACGACAACAGGGATTCCCTGTTGTTAAAAGTTGCATAATTTAACACTACATCAAACAACAACGGGGATATTACCTATGACAACGGGTATCACTATTGTAAAGGAAGGCTGCAACAACGGTGATTCCCCATGGTCAAAAGTTACTTATTTTAACCCCTACCCAAACAACAACGGTGTAATTGCCTATGACAACGGGGATTCACCGTTATTAAAGATAAGCTACAACAATGTTTTGAATACCATTGTTAGAAGTTGAATCTTTAACAACTGCCGGATTGATAACGGAGCATCGCGGGCTACGACAATGGGGAATCACCATTGTCGTAGTAAGGTACAACAATGGGGAAGTCACTAATAACAACGGGGATACCTCGTTGTGAAAGGGTAGCTACGACAATGGTTCAAGAACCGTTGCTAAAAGTGTGAAACCTTTAACAACTCCCAGATTAACAATAGAGCTTCGGGGCTACGACAACAGGGATTCCCCATTGTCATAAAGGGATATGACAACGGGGATTCCCCATTGGTAAAACTTATTATGTTGACCAACACTAGTTTTAATAACGAAAATTTGAAGCTACGACAATGGAGATACCCCGTCGTTAAAAGTCTAGAGCTATAACAACTGTCGGGTTAACAACGGAGTTTGAAGGACTATGACAATGGGGATTCTCCGTTGTCTTTCCACAGTTTTGGCACAATGTCTGATACACAATTATATGTAGCGCTTTATCGTGGTGGAAGGGTTGTTCTACAACCTGATAGATTTATGTTTTGGGAGAGTCGTGAGACTTGGTCCCTAGTAAACATGAAATCGGCTCATGGTTACGACGAAGCACTACAAAATAAAAATGTGATATCTTTGCTAGTTGTAATGATTTATGAGATAGAATCAATGGATTCTAAATAAGATCTAGATCCTTGTAGAATCCCGAAATGGTGTGGAAGCCATTGGTAGTGGTTCTACAAAAATAAAAGAGGATAAGACGGTAAGGTGATACTTTGAAACAAGGCTTGTTGCACAAAGGTACACTCATAAAGAAGGGTGAATTCGAGTATGAGGAAACCTTTTTTACTGGTATCTAAATTTAAGTTGATCCCGATTCTTTTATTTATTGCCGCTCATATTGAATTATGAGGTAAAACAAATAGATGTCAAGACAGCTTTCATAATTGGAAGCCTTGAGGAAACATTTATGTGAAGTAACCAGAGTGATTCATTGCAAAGAGCTAAGAGTATTTTAAGTGTAAGTTTAAAATTGTCCATCGATGGACTAAATCAAACTTCATGATCTTGGAACATCTATTTTGATGAGGAAATCTAGTAACATGGATTTAATCAATGCTCGGATGGGTCTTGTGTATTGGAAAACAGTGATGGAAACGTGGTGGTATTTCTTATACTATACGTGGATAATATCTTGCTCATTGAAGACAATGAAAGAGTATTATCGGGCGTATGGGTATGGTTCATAAAGAGGTATGAAATGAAGGAGTTAAGAGATGCAAAATATATTGTAATCATGGTGATTCGGATCACAAGAAAGAATGTTGTGCTTATCTCAAGCTTCATGAAATGATACAATCCTTACTCGTTTTAATGTGTGACTTTATCTAAGAAAATGTGTCTTAAGACACAAAAGAAGATAAATGTTAGAAAACGGTTCCTTATGATTTGGCAAATAAGGAAGCTTAATCTAAGGAATGCTATGCATGATAATTGATATCTGTTTTGCTGAATGCATGCACAGTGGGTATGAACGTAACCCGGAACAAGAATGATCAACTAAGGTAAGAAGTATTTGAAGTGTCTGAGAAGGTCTGAAAATTATATGTAGGCTTACCTAAAAGATTCGGTAAGACGGCAGTAAATCCACCTCAAGGTTATGTGTTTAATTTTAGGAAGTAGAACCATAATATGGAGGAGTGCCATATAGAAATATATTTCGGACTCCGCCAAGAAAAGATGATAAATTGGAGCCTCTGAGGCAGCCAAAGTATCATTATGACTCTAGTAACCTCGTGATGGACTTGGATGTGGTTTCTAAGTTTGCCCAAGGGTATCACAATTTATTGTGATAATAATAGTGTAGTTGCAAACTTGAAGGAATCACGAGCCCGTAAGCAATTAAACACATGGAGCGCGAGTACCATCTGTTACGAGAAATCATAGGAAGAGGGGAAGGTTGTTGTCACCAAGATTGCATTGGATGAAACCTAGTTAATCCTTTTACAAGGCCCTTAAGTCGAAAGCTTTAGATGTTCATGTAGTGGGAGTGGGAATCAGATGTATTGCAGAAGACATGGCAGTGTAGTCTTTTAGTATAAGTGGGAGATTGTTGGATTGTATACTAAAAGTCTAGCTTTTTATATGAACAATGTTATAACAATTTATTTGAAATGAGAATCCTTGATCAAATGATTATGTCTTATAATTTATTTATATATCTGATGAATAGTCCATTTACTTTATACTGTAGATAATATGTTGTACGACAATAAGCGAAAGATCATATTATCGATTTTCTTATAAAGTATAAACAGATGCTCACAACCGAGATAGACGGGGACTCTTTATCTGGGATGGTTGTAGTGTTATTGGTATTAGTTTATCTTGACTATAAAATCACATTAGTACACTTTGTGTGTATTGAGCAGGATTGCTTGAGATCGTCTGATTTATGCTGACTATATAGGAGAACTTGATCTCAGTTATTGTGGATGTTCGTGCTCTTAATCCCTATACAATAACCTCAACACGTAAAGCAATATGTATTTCTTTGATTCATCAATTGGTGAGATTTTTACATGTAATTAAATCAACAAACTTGGTGAGTTAGTAAATAGTGTTGTCTCTATGATGTGATGTTAATTGTAGAACGAATCTATGTCCTATTAAATAGGTTGATGATGTTCCCTTGAGGAGCTCATAAGGATTATCATGTAAACCATGCACGTGGATTTATTCCGACATGATAATAAGTTTGAGTGGTACTACTATCGGATGTGATATTAATTAATGAGTTGTCAGTAACTTAATTAATTAATAGACATTATATATCTTAAACATGGGGAGACTAACGGCTCATAATAAGGAGCCCATAACGTAATTATGAGATTAGAGTGGTAGTGCAGTAATAATATTTTAGTGGTATATATTATTATTATTGGACTTAAGTATAAGTTTTGGGCTAAACTTGGATACTTAAGCTCAATGGAGGCCCAATTCTAATTTCTCCTCCTGGTCCCTGCTGTAGCCTATAAATAATTCATCACAATTATCCGTTTCCTTAATTATTCATGCCTAACACTATGAGGAGGGAAAGGGAACAGCAAATTGAGAGGATCTTGAGGATCGTCGCCCACACAACGTCAAGATTGGACTTGGGAATACAGCAGAACATCATGAGTTCATTTGCTGTTGTTGTTCGTAAACTTCCATGATTTTTCTAAAATCTTGTGTAACTAAAAACTATTTGTATGATGTACCATTGGAAAGCCACGGAAGAGAGGATCGTTTTGACGCATAAATCACTCAAATCGGAGATTGGATGAGAGAGTTATGCCCAAAACGGTGAGGCTGCGCATGCTGCCGGAGATAATTCTTCTTCTTCAACATACCCTGGTGAAAAGTAATATGATTTTATGTTCTTGTTGGTTGGGTGTCAATCAAAGTCCCATATCGGTTAAACACAGACTTAACCGGCCTGGACCAGCCCGGGGTTGGTGGAATGTTTGGACCTCAAATTGGATGGTCTAGCAGCGAGAATTTGATTGAGAGGGAAATATTGGTTGAGTGTCAACCAAAGTCCCACATCGGTTAGAAGTGGGGATGGCGATGGGTTTATAAATGAAGGATGGACTCTCCCTAGCATGAGGCTTTTGGGCATGATGTCCGGAGTGATAAAACCATGAGGGCCAGTGGGCGGGCCAAAGTGGACAATATCATGCTAGTGGATTGAGTGGGCCCGGCTAATTAGGCGGATAAACCCAACACTTCTTTCTGCTGATATGCAATCGTATGGAACCCTAACAGTTCATGTTAATCAAATGATCGAACGCCAACAATTCTATCTTTCATGTCACCCTCCACCTGTCCAAAAGGACATCCTATTGTAAGCCCTAACTTATTCGAGGCGCTTTGAACTGTCGATTTCTGAATCTTATTCAAGCCGTTTATGTGTGAAGTTGGAATGGGTCTAGTGGTATGAACAAGTTCGGTTGGATGAGTTTCCCTCTCGGCTATGGAGATGTATTCATATTTGTTTAACCGAAAAAAGTTAGGGCTCACAAAATGATATTGTTTTGGATAGGTGGAGGGTGACATGTATGATAGAACAACATGTTACCAATCGGGCTAGCCTCTAGCATGCTAGTGGTCCGGTGGTTTGAGTTGCATCTCCGAATTAAATTTGGTACTATTTTGCAAATTTTCATAAGTTTGGACTAATTCACAATTAAAGTAAAGGGTGACTTTTCCAGCAATTAACCCTAAAATTATCTAAAGTACTCCCAAAATGACGTCGTTTTGTGGCACGTGGAGAGTGATTTTGATGATAGAATGACATGTCACAAACTGGGCAGGCCTCCTGCTGCTCAGTGGTTCGATTTATAATTTGGAATTAAAGTGGGTACTTTTTTGCAAATTCTCATAAATTGGGACTAATTCGCAATCGAAGTAAAGGTTTGGACTTTTCTTACAATTAACCCAATATTTAAAAGTTAGTAGTTGTATTATCCTTGTTTGTGAATCTCATGGAGATATATTAATTATATTGTCTGGGTTTTATCTACTAAAAAATAAAATATAAAGATTTAAATGAAACGCCCATATTGAAAATGTGTAAAAATTTAAATGGGATGGATGGCGTATTTAAGTACTCCCTCCATCCCACCAAAAAGGTCCCCATTTTACTATATTGGGGGTCTCATCCAAATATTCTCATTTTTCTCTTTTAGTAAAAAGGACCCTCATATGGCATATCACTCACTACTAATACAACTACCTACTACACATAAATAATAATACTCATTAATCCATGTGCAAAAAACAACCGGTGACCTTTCAACGGGACGAAGGGAGTAATAAGGTAATACTATTATCAAAAAAAATATAAGTGGACCTCTTGTGCACTCGAGTGTACAAAGTATTCAAAAATATTGGGATTTATATTAAAAAGTATACGTTTTAGTTAATACTATATTTACTTCCTCCGTTCCAAGTTAAATTTCACACTTTCCAATTTTTCTGTCCCACAATAAACTTTACTACCCAAAAAATAAAACATCATATCAATCATCAACCCTTAAAGTACATCTTAATTACAAGGGAGAATTTTTAAATTACCTAAAATTTTAAATTAATACCACCACTTTTTCTCTCTTCTATGAATAGTAACTTTTCTGGACATTAATACCCTTGTGTCAGTAACCTTGTCGTCTACCATTATGGTAGCCCACATGGCTGCCAGCATGGCATCCTTGTCGGTTTAAACTCATTTTAACTCAATTTTGACATTTTTCTTTTCCTCAAAATAGACAAAGTCCATTACGACCATATCAGGCCCAACATGTTTTCGTACATTAATTAAACAACATTAATCTTATAATTAACATACTTAAAATAGTAACAGTACCTTCTTTGACCGTCAATCCACCGGGTATCTGGGAGGTTTTACAACTGCTCCTCACAGCTAACCACGCGCCCCGTAGTGTGATGGTTCAATCCCGTTACTTCAGCAGACCTCAGCACAACCCTGGTTTGTTTCTTACACCGGGTGTACAGGATGCTGCTATTGTTTCTCGTCGAAAAATATGGAGATTAAGGTTGCGGAATATAATGGAATGTTACAATCTTCGGGCAGTAGCCCTAGATTATCTATTTATGCAATGGAACATTATTACACACTCAAACTACTTAAACAAGAGGAGAAGACTCCTTTAGCTACCTATGGTAGCTGAAATAGAAATACTCATACAAGAAAAGAAAAAAAGTAATGTTTATTGAATGAGAGAAAACAGAGGGGAATGGTTGATGCCTTCTGCTTCCTCAAACTCCCTTATTTATAGAGTTTCCTGGACATGAAATTTGGATTTCAGGTCCTTTTTATTTTTAGTGACGTCACCGTTTATGTCATTATTCTTACGTCAGCACTTACGTCATTCCCATTGGATTCCAACTTTTGGCTGACTGGGATGCCCTTTCTGGTCCATCCCTCTTTTGGCTTTTTCAAGAATCACATGGCTCCTTACCTCTTTGGAAAAGTCATCCGGCTCATACTTTTTTGAAGAGTCATTTGTCTCATTTGGTATCGAAGGGTCCTCCGACTCTTGTGTGCCTCGAAGAGATTTTATTCTCTTCTTTCCACGTGTTCCTTCCTTTGCTGGAGAGGGTCCAGCAATCCTTCTTCTTCCTATGCCTAATCTTACTCCTTTCCCAAATTCTGGTTCCTTTTGGGTAGTGCAGCTTGAGCATATTTTTTCTGTCCATCGTACAAAGTGGGTCATGTTGCAATATTTCCAATGGATTTGTTTACTCATCGGTAACTTATTACCCCAAAAAAGCTCTCACTTGTCTTCGAGAGCATCCTCCGCAAATTGTGTTTTTCTTCCCATTAAGGTGTTGAACAAGAAGGATCCATTCATTGTTTTGTGGTTGAATTTAAATGGGAACTTTATTTGATCCATGGCCTGAATACAGGAGTACAAACCCCTCACTCTTCGCGTAGAGATTTGATCTTCTGAATATGTAGAAACCAAGACTGGTTCCTTCCCAGAAGACTCCTTGATTCTGTTTGATGCTCCCACATCTGGTCTTCTTAGTTTGATAAAATGAAAGGTTTTGTGGCATCCTTTCCTAACTGTTCTGGAGACGAAATAATGAAGTAAAGCTCCAATACATCTCCCCTGGACAAAGTCGGGTTGTTTTCCAAGACCTTCACAACTGCTTTTCTTAGCTAGTTTGGCAACTTTGAAAGTTCTGGGAAGCTTGGTACGATAGTATATATTGAGGCTAGCGCCCCAAAATCATACCATTACTTTACGTCGTTCTAAATTGAGCCCTCTCTCATCCAAACTCAGGGGTATAACCCTGATACATCTACCCGGCATTTCTCTGATCATATTCCATGTCTTGTATTCAATTTTTCCCAACTGTCCTGGTACTCGTGCCAATTAGAAAAATTAGTCAAGTTAATATCAGCCTTAGCAGTGCCCGTCATAGGCCTAAGGTTGATCTCTTCCTCTTTTACCCAGAGGTGTTGGGTTAACTCGACGACTCTAGATATGACTCCAGAGCCTCGATTTTTCCTTTGGCCAGTTCTTCTTTTGGAAGTTCCAATCCAGGACTCGTGCTAAAGGTACTTGAATCCCTTACTCCGAGTTTAGAGCCCCATTCTCGAATACTCTCCTTTTGTTGATTATTTGGCTTTCGTAAGATCTAGAATAGATCCGCATTGTTGTGAATACAACCTCGTATACGACTAGACACTTTGGTCTGGTCATTCTCTTATAATTTTCTGGCATGCTCAGAATTGAGTACCAGATTCTTGAATTCCTTTTTGAGCAACTCAAAGTTGTCCATCAGGTGTCTTGAAATGATCAAGATGGATTCTATCTCAGCTCCTTCCATCTCTCGTCAAGAAATCTGCTAAAATATTTTCAACAGATTTAATAATGACAATATTAAAATCATAATATTGACATTCAGCATGTCATCTTAAAAGTCTAGCCTTTTCTGGTTTAGATTCAATTTTATTTTTCAAAAAGGCTTTAACACTTGTGTTATCGATTTTAAGGATGAATTTCTTTGCAAGAAGAAATAGCGGCCATTTTTTAAACGCTTTCCGTACTGCAAATAACTCCTCATTAATGTTCCATCTCTTTGCCTCATTCTCCGCAAAGAGTCCACTACAGTATCTGCATGGCACCTCTCCTTCAGATGTGGACTTTGTAAGAACTGCCGCCCACCAATGGTCATTAACATCTATATATAGTACCAAATCATCCTCTTCATTAGCAATGGCTAACTTTGGGAGCTTCTTGCAAACCTCCTTTAATTGTTTAACCATTTCTTGATGTGATTTCTCCCATTTGAACTCAGCATCTTTCTTCAATAGAAGACTGAACACCTTTCTATATTGTGCTAGATGTTTATGAACATCCCAGCAAAGTTGACAACTCCTAGAAAACTCTGGAGTAGCTTCTTGTCGTTGACATCTTTAGGAAATCCATGAATCTTTTCTACAATGTGTGGTTGTAGAATAATCCCGGACTCATCAATCTCTACTCAAAGAAACTCAATCTGTCTTGTTACAATTACTGCCTTCTTTTCAGAAAGCACTAACCCTTCCTTGTGACATACTTCTGAAAATACTTTCAGGTGTGCCAGATGCTCTTTCATGTTCTTTGAGGCTATGAGGATGTCATCCACATAAATGAACATGAATGAGAAATAATACTTAAAAAGATTATCCATCTTTTTTTATATATATGGGGTGCGTTTGCCAAATACATGGGCATGACATTCCAAATATAATGGCCTTGTGGTGTGGAGAATGTTGTGAACTTCTTGCTCTCTTTTAGCATCATAATCTGGTAGAACCCAAATTTGTAATCGAACTTTGACAATACCTTGGCATTCTTGATAAAATTGACCAAGGGCTCTCTACTTGGTATGTAGTATCCATCGAACTTCAAGATATTGTTGATTCCTTTATAGTTGATTACAAGTCTCGACTTCCCTTGCTTGACTTCTCCATGATTTTAACTAGAAATCCTGGACTACTGTATGGAGATACTCCTGGTAATATCAACTTAAGGTCCAGATGTTCCTTAAGTATTAGATGCATATCCTTTCAATCCTCTTAGTTCATTAGGATAGGCTAATATCTCACGAACTCATGTTCCTTTTCTTCTTTTACTTTGATTGAGGGTTTGAGCATGTTTTTATCTCACCAGGCTAGATGATCCTCATTGAAGTTCCTCTGTATCTTCTTCTTGACGTCCTCCAAAGATGTTTGTTCTTCGATTGTGACGTCTCTCTGTAGGCTTTCGTCCAAAGCTTGCTTTGAGAAGGTATATTGTATTTTCTTTCAGTTTCTCCATTTTCCATCCTCTTCCAGTCTCGATTCTCATCTGAAAGACTACTTCGCCATATTTCCTTCAATCATTCATCTTTGGATGGCTAAGTTTTCTTCATTATCACCATGCTTGCTGCGAAATCTGATTGGCATTCTTCTTCGAAATACATTATGCAGTTGATGAGAATGAAAATAAGCTTGTTTTAATGTCCAATCAAACACCTTTTTGATGGGAATTATTGTTATATATTAGCACAAGTGTCTTAAATTCCATATATGTGAGAACAGTGTACACTTTAGGTGTTTTATTGCTTTTTAGGTGGAAAAAGGATCAAAAGTGCAAAGTTGGAGAAAATGTGCAACTTGTGCAAGAATGTTGAAAAACATACATCCAACTTGTGTAATTTTTTTATGTTCATGTGGAGCTCTAAACTGGAAGTGTGATACATAGTTAGAAATCTAAAGAAGAGAGGGTCGTTTTGGTGTAAAGAAAACCTCAACCGAAATCTAAACGAGAAAGTTATAATCATAGTGGCAACGTCTCACAAGCTGTCCTGAATAGAACGGCTGTGCCACATTGCATGACTTGTTACACTTTTAAATGTTAGATTTTCTATGAGTTCTTTATATGCATTGAAATCCAAGGAAAATAGAATCTTGTGAGTACAAGAATCACTAAAATCGAAGCTCGGATGTAGAAGTTATTCACGAAACGGTGAGACTGCGCAATGCAGCTCACCAACCGTTTGACCAACACCTCCCTATTCGTTAATTTTCGTGTTTTCCAAGAAAAGTTCATCCAAGGTCCATAAGAAGAGCTTACATATATTAAAGGGGATGTAGATCACATCATTATTCATTAGATTGAATTGGATTAGAGAACACAACACAATCATCCTACACCCCACAAGGGGGGATCACCCCCCAACCATCATCCACATCCTATTCTCTTATGTGTCCTCTGTACAACACTACTTGTGGATTTATTTTATATATGATTATACTTTCTTAATCCATATTCACGATCGTTTTGTGCATCTTCAACTGGTATATAGAGTCTGAATATATATATATATATATCTTGGTTGTAGATTGAGCGCATTCACTGCTGAACATGATTCCATGTTATGATTCCAAGTGAGGGGATTCCGAAACTTCGTTAGAACTATCATATGAATGTTTATTAATTGAATTGAATTTAGGTTACTAACAAGGATAAAGAGGATAATTTTATATTACCTATAAAGGGAGATCATACTGGGTTAGATTCCAGACGTGGGAAATAATTGATACTGATAGTATCTAGAAAGGAGGGTGAAATTATATCTTTTGTTCCAAGATTATTCACACGTGTTACATGCATATTTACTTGTGTCTATAGAGTAGATTTGCATGGTTTAGTAATCCGTCCATAGTCCACAAGGCTGAGTCGGCCTGCACTTGAGAGGGAAGTTATGTAATAAAACTGGATTACCCTAGTGCTACCTATCCTCCTACTTGATCCACTTTCATAATTCTTCTAATATTTATTTTATTTTAATTGTTATTTTATATTTTTGTTAGTAGATTAATAATTCAAATCTCAAACTTAATTGCCATATTGTCTTAATTAATTTAGTTAATAATTAAATTGATAATACGCGATCCTTTGGGTTCGATAATTTAACTTGCTCGATTGCTTAAGCTACAACTAATATCCTTCATACTTGGGGATTAATTTTGCATGCAAAGAAAACACACATTAGCAGTTTTGGTGTGATGATCTTATGTTCACAAAGGGTTGTGAATATAAGCCTCCTTGTTGCGTTTTCTTGGGTAAAATGCTTGAATGTCTGTAGAAAATTATTTCCTAGCAGAATATTTGCTCTGGTGTCGTGAAAATATATTGGTGGAGTTTTCACCTTATACCATGGGGTACGATCTGCTCCTCTGATCATGATTTCCGCTTGCCAGATTCCTCTTTTAAGGATTAGCACCCTCTGTGAGAAATCCTTTAGGAAAGACTCATTCCTTTATTGTATAGATACTGGCTCCTGAATCGATGTATGCCACAAAATTCGTTGAACGGTGCTTCTTATATATCATCCCTATGATAATATATATCGAGAATGGATGGGTAGATCAGAGCTTTTAACCCTGAGCTTCTGCTTTTGAACCTTATATCTTTTCCCTTTGACGGTGAATTCCATTCCATCTTATAATCTTTCCCAAGGTTTATGATCCTCGAGAAATTCCAGTCCCAACACTAGTTGCTCTGGGAACCTTCCTACTACTCCCTCGATCACCAGCTCAAGTTCTCCGAGTTTGAGTTGTCCTCGATATCTCCCAGTTGTTGGTTGTTGGAGATAATAAAAGACATCACAAGTAATAGAATTTTTCTTTTTAGTGATGTCGAATATTACTTCAACTCCTCTCCATACTTCTGGGCATTTTAGTTCACCTGTGGTTGAGAACTTCTTTGGTTCCTGGATTACCTCTACGATCAGTTTCCTACCCCATTTTTCATTGATCATTCTATCTTGTTGGAAAGAAATCCTTCTCTGCTCGAATCTGATGTTGTCCTGCCTACTCCAGACTGGATTATCTTTGATTCGTAAATCCATGTCGTGGATGGGCGATAACTCCATTATCTCTTATTTGGTTGCGCATGCAACCCTTTCAAATACTTCTGGTATCTCGATATAATTCTTCATTTGGAATAAATCCAAATGATGAGTATTAGATAGAGCATATGAGATATTGTAGGTGATAGAGTACGGCCGGTTCCCTTCTTTCACCAAATCTTTATTCTTGAAATCTTGATGAAGGGTGAGTACTCTATTGAAATCTTTATCTGCCAGATTATAGGCAATCCTTGGATAAATGTAGGATGCCACCTTTCCCGCATACAAGTTTTCTAAGATTCCTCTCAGGCATGCCTCTCTTGTATTCTTGATCCTCTCATAAAAGATTTATATATCTATTGATGTATCGATACCTTCTTTGAGTGTTGCTTTGATAAGGATCCGAATAGCTCCGATATGGATCCAGGACATGGTCTTGGGAACCTCTCTCTGAAGTTTACTAAGCTCCTTCTTGATCTCATCAACAGGAACTAGTTTCATTTCCATTACATTTCCCGTGAGCTCCATGGGGATGACAATTTCTCCTTCGGTCACCTTGTTTTTAATGTTGTTCTTTCTTCTTTTGAAGCTGAGGAACAGCTCTAATCGTCCCATGGTGAATCCATCGTATAAATCGAGCCTTGGGTCCTCTCTCATGATTCTCATAAGAGTCTTATGAGAGGTAGATGTCTGGGAAAAAAATCTAGACATATCCTCTTGCATCTCTTATATGAAGTTTTCTTCTTCACTCCGACTCATCTTCAGAGGATTTGTCTTGGCTGATGAATTCTTCTTCATAGATGCTCTTGTCTGAGGGTATATCTTCAAACTGATATATAAGTACCAAATCTTTGAAGTATACAGCTTCCTCAATTTCTGGAGTGGTTTCGAACTGTCGCACTCCCCGCTTCTAGTTCTATGGGCAATCTGGTGCGATATGTCCTCTGGCTCCACACGTGTAGCAATTACAATCCTTGAATCTTTCGTTGGCTCATGTGGGTGCTCTTCAGAACGTCTTTCTTGTGGGAGTTCTTACTGTACTCCTCTGGTTTGATCCTAAGGTTGAGGCTTGACTTCCTAAACTCCATCTTGATGGTCTAGACCTTTGCCCTGATTTATAGCTTCGGGCTTTTTGTTTAGACCAAAAGGATCTCGATTTTATGGGCATCCATCCTCCGCTTCTTTGGGTATAAGGATGATTTTTCTTCATCCTTTTCTGCTTCCTTTGACTTCTTCCTATGATGGTTGGAAGATCATTACTCTCGCAGTATAAGGGTATTGTCTTGTTGATTCCCCAAAATCTTTTGTAGTTTTTGGTAAGTGATGCTTGATGACACCACTCCGCAATTTTGGCTATGAGGAAAGACATCCTCCTCGCTATTGAATCTAGCTCAAATGGTTCATACTCTTTAACCAGCATTTCCCTCCATGGACTTTGAATCTTGGCAAAGAATATGTTGAATACTTTCTCTTTCTTAATCTTTGATTTTCTTCTATACTATGTGAAGAGTTTGATGTATTCATGTACGTGACAGATGTCAAGTAGTTCCAAACTGTATAGGGCATTCATGTACTTCTTCTTCTTTTCTTCTTCCATTCCTTCGAAGTAACCTACTCCAATGAAGTGGATCTTGAAGATTTTGGCCATGTGATCAACAATATTGCCTAGGTCTTCGCCTTCCATGGCCTTATTCTTGACTTCGTCTAAGAGTACCTCCCAGACGCACTTTACTAATCCTTCTAGGCTTATAGTTAGGAATCTTATGAACCCTTCTTTAACTAGCTTCAGTGCGCCTTCTGCAATCTTCATTGCATTTGTCCACTCATCAATTAAGGTTTCTCTATTCTTGAAGTATAGAGTATCGAGGTTAGGATCAACCCATATGGATTTATTGGTTCAAGGTGAGACCGACCATATGCGGTGTTGTGTAGATTAGATCCTCGAACTAGGCTTGCTCCTGTTAACAGTCCAATTGCCTTCATCTTGAAATTTCCTTGGTTTTGGAATGTCTCTTCTTGTCTTACTTTATGAACTCTATGTGATCCAGAAACCCATTCATTTTCGCTCAGATCATGTTGCATCTGAGGAGCCTGAGATTGTTATTGAGAGTTTGAAGTTTCTCCAATATTCATCTTTAGATCTACGATAGTTAGTCCTTGGAAGGACTCATATAGATCTTGTAGATCCTCAAGATTTGCTCTTTCAATCCGGGGATGTGGATTCTCCTCGAAGAATAGCAATCATCTTCTCATTCTCTGTCTTTGGCCTTGTGACCTCCGTCGTCTTTCCGTCTTGATGTAAAAGGGATTGTATTCCGAAGAATTGTGGTAACCTTCCTCCCGGCCTTCACTCCATCACCTTGGTTTCCAGAGACTCCACTTGCTTTATCAACTTCTTGATGAGGTCGTGTTGTTTGTTCTGCAACGTCTCCACCTTATCCATCTTGAGGCTAATCTAAAATATGAACTTGTACATATTTTGGCAATATTCCCCAAGAATTTCACCATCTTCTGTAGTTCTCTAAGATCTTGGTTCATCTAAGAGTTATCTGCCTCGATCTCTTTCCACTCTGTTATTTTGACCACCATAAAAAGTGATAGGGCTTGCAGATCTCTCTTGGACTTTGGTTTGGTCGTCTTCTTCATTGTTCGTGTCTAGGGACATGTCCATGGATCTCGGTGAAACTTTGGAGTTCCACAATATTTCTTAACACTTCTTTGGAGTATCTTATTTCCATTTGGCGACTTTCCTCCAGATGTTCTTCCACGGTGTAATTAGCACGAGCATTTGCCAATTTCCATCTTCGATGGAGACCATCCCAGAATTGGTCATCAACCTCTTCTTTCTTTTTCGCAATTTGTCTATACACAATATTGTAGTATTTTTGTATAGAGCTATTCGTTTGTCATATCCAACAGGCCAGTAGGCGCTGTTGCTTCAGATCTGAATAGGGCTTATAGTGTTGTCACTCTCGGATGTCGAACTTTTGTTCGGATTCATATTTCTTTGAAACCCTCCTCTCGTTTAGTGATATAAGTATAAAATAATTTTCCATTCATAAATAAATAAACCTAGGGCTCTAATACCATTTTGAAGCATGAGGAACATGAGGTAATTAAGTTGAAATGAAGATGTTGTTCAGAGTGGAAATTAGCATGTTTGAGTGTCCAATTTAACACTTATTTGATGAGAATTATTGTTATATATTAGCACAAGTATCTTATATTTGATATATACGAGAAAAGGTGCACTTGAGGTATTTTATTGTGTTTTAGGTGGATAAAGGATCAAAAGTGCAAAGTTGGAGAAAAGGTGCAACTTGTGCAATGAATGTTGAAAAACGCACGTCCAACATGTATAATTTTTCTGTATTAGTATAGAGATCAAAACTCATATTGAGATACATGGTTGGAAAGCCACTAAAGAGAGGGTCATTTTGGCTTAAAGAACAGCTCAATCGGAATCCAAACGAGAACGTTATGGGCAAAATGGTGACATCACGCGAGCTGTGTCGAACAGAATGGCTGTGTCACTTTCCATAGCTTGTTACACCTTCAAATCTTAGAGTTTTTGTGAGTTCTTTATATGGATAGAAAACCAAGGAAGAGAGGATCGCGTTAGCATAAGAATCACTTAAATTGGAGCTCGAATGTGGAAGTTATACGCGAAGTGAGACGGCACAAGTGTGATTCGACCACGACAATCCAGTTCGACCAGACCCCTTGATCGAACTAAAACCATTTTGGTCGAATCAGAAGCCTGAAGTGTGAATTATCTCCAATTTCGATTCGATCAGGTTCGACCAAGCCCTAAGTCGAACCCTAGGTCAAACTCCATGCCTGGGGCGCGTTCGAATCCGATTTTCACACCACAAGTGCGTGTTTCTGCGTGTTTTTCAAGAAAAATCCCATCCTAGGTCCATAAGAAGAGCTTACAAGTACAAAAGGGGATGTAGATCACACCAAGAGATATAGAGATTGAATTGGAGAGAGGCCACAACAATACTACACCCCCAACCATCATCCACATCCTTTTCTCCATCATCCATTACTTTGAAGATTCGTTCATGAAATCAAGAGGAGAACCAAGAGGAGAATTCAAGATGGAGAAGGACGCGACAACGCCCACATCTAGAATTTTATTCGTTTATTAATTTATCTTGTATTTTCCAGACATTCGGGTAAGATGTATCCAACACCCATGATTGTTCTTCGTAACATCATGGCTAGAGCCTTTTTGGTAGAACTAGGGTTGTGAAGGTTTTTATGAATTAGTTGAACTTTCGTGTGTAAACTTCGTACAACACTACTTGTGAATTTATTTTATATATGAATGTGCTTTATTAATCCATATTCACAGTCGTTTTGTGCATCTTCAATTGGTATATAGAGTCTGAATATATATCTTGGTTGTAGATTGAGTGCGTTCACCGCTGAACAGGATTTCATGTTATGATTCTAAGTGAGGGGACTCCGAAGTTTCATTAGAAGTATCATATATGAATGTTTATTAATTGAATTGAATTCGGGTTAGTAAGCAGGATAAAGAGAGTAATTTATAGTACTTATAAAGGGAGATCATATCAGGTTAGAGTACCAATTGGCCAGAGAAATAATTGATACTGATAGTACCTAGAAAGGAGGGTGGAATTATGTCTCTTGCTCTGAGGTTATTCACATGTGTTACACGCATGTTTACTTATGTCTATAGAGTAGATATGCATGGTTTAGTGATGCATCCATATTCCACAAGGCAGAGTCGGACATCAACATAAGAAAGGGAGATTAATGGGTGAAACTGGATTATCCTAGAGCTACCTATTCTTCTACTTGGTCCACTTTCGTATTCTTCTAGTGTTATTTATTTTATTTAATTCAAAACTCAAATCTTATTGCCTTTATTCTTAATTAATTTAGATAATAATTAAATTAATAATACGCCGTCCTTTGGGTTTGATATTTCACTTTGTTGTTTGCTTAAGCTGCAACTGATATCCTTAATACTTGGGGATTAATTTTGCGTGCAAAGAAAATGCTCATCAAGTTCTTGGTGTCATTGCCGGGGACGGCTGTTATTATTAGTTTATTATTTCTAATTTGATTAAGACTTCTATTTGTGATTATTTAATTCTATCTAGCCTTGAATATTTCTGAGGTACTTGTGCACTAGGAAAAGGAGAGGAAGGAAAGGAACAAATAACATACTGAGCTATACATGGCCGGAGTAAGGAAGTATCTGGATAATATTGTCATATGTGAAATTTTCACGAACTATGGAATTGGCAACATGGGGTTAATAGGAGTAAGGAGGAAGATGATGATTTTGGGATACATCCCGCTCTTATTAACATGGTTGAAAAGAATCCCTTTTCTGGAGATTGTTTTGAAGATCCATATCAGCATCTCCGAAGATTTTTTGGTTATGCAAACACTCAAATGGGCACTAGAGCTAATGATCATGCTGGACGGATCGCCCTATTTAAATTTTCTTTGATTGATAGGGTAGAAACATGGTATGAGACTATTGATGCCACGGATTGCACTACATGGGACCAACTGCAGTAGAAGTTCTTGGAGAGATACATGCCACCCTCAAGGATTTTAAGAATGAAGCAAGAGATCACCCAATTTGTTATGAATCAAGGTGAAAAATTTTATGAGGCGTGGGATAGGTTTAAAAACATGCTCAGGAGGTGCCCACAACATAGGATGTTTAAGGCTGAATACATAAGTATCTTCTACTATGGATTAGATTATGAGTCGCGTGTTCTTATTGATGCATCATCAGGAGGAGCGTTGTTATCTAAGACAGCACTTGAAGCAGAAAAGTTGTTCGAAAACAACTCTATGAATTCACGGGACTGGCCTACGGAGAGAGCAACACAAATCATCCTAAACCCCACAAGGGGGATCACCCCCAACCATCATCCACATCATTTCCTCCATACATCCATCACTTTGAAGATTCGTTCGTGGAATCAAAAGAAGAACCAAGAGGAGAATTCAAGACGGAGAAGGACGCGACGACTTCCACATCTAGGGTTTTATTCGTTTCCTAATTTATCATATATTTTCCAGACATGCGAGTAAGATCTATCCAACACCCATGATTGTTCTTCGTAACATCATGGGCTAGAGCCTTTTTGGTAGAACTAGGGTTGTTAAGGTTTTACGAATTAATTGAACTTTTGTGTGTAAACTCCGTACAACTCTACTTGTAGATTTATTTTATATATGATTGTACTTTATTAATCCATATTCATGGTCGTTTTGTGCATCTTCAATTGGTATATAGAGTCTGAATATATATTTTGGTTGTAGATTGAGTGCGTTCACCGCTGAACAAGATTTCATGTTATGATTCTAAGTGAGGGGACTCCGAAGATTCATTAGAACTATCATATATGAATGTTTATTAATTGAATTGAATTCGGGTTAGTAAGTAGAATAAAGAGGGTAATTTTTTAGTACCTATAAAGGGAGATCATATCGGGTTAGAGTACCAATTGGTCAGGGAAATAATTGATACTGATAGTACCTAGAAAGGAGGGTAGAATTATATCTCTTGCTCTGAGGTTATTCAGACGTGTTACATGCATGTTTACTTATGTCTATAGAGTAGATATGCATGGTTTCGTGATGCGTCCATATTCCACAAGGCAGAGTCGGACATCAACACACGAAAGGGAGATTAATGAGTAAAACTGGATTATACTAGAGCTACCTACTCTCCTACTTGATCCACTTTCGTATTCTTCTAGTGTTATTTATTTTATTTGTTATTTTAATTAATTGTTTAGTATTTTAATAATTCAAACCTCAAATCTTGTTGCCTTTCGTCTTAATTAATTTAGATAATAATTAAATTGATAATACGCCGTCCTTTGGTTCAATATTTCACTTGGTCGCTTGCTTAAGTTGCAGCTGATATCCTTAATACTTGGGGATTAATTTTGCATGCAAAGAAAACGCGCATCAGTTGTATACCAATATGATAACCTATATGGTTATCAGCATAATCACTTGTATGGCTACCGACATGGTTACCAATAAGTACCTGTAAGTGAAAATTTTGACCAGTTGACCAATCTGACTTTTCAACCTTTTTTTAGGGCTAAACTGTTGGAAAATTGGCTCTTGAGTAGAATTAATAACTTTTTTGAAAGATTGGCAAAATTAAATTTTTCATTGCATTTTGGGTATTTTTAAATATTGGCACTAATTACAAATATACCTAACATACCTTATAATTTATTTATTACATAAAAATACTACATTATCCTCAAAAGTCAATAAGTTTGGTTAAAAATAATTTTTCATAAACTTCATATCTATAGTAATGGTGCAAGTATTTTTGCGACGGGAGGAGCATTTATTCTTGAGATGATCAATTGAAATATAAATAGTATTAATGTATGATTAAAATTTTATTTTATTTTATTGAAAAAGGAAGATATAAAATTTTATATTAAAAATCTAACATTCAACGGATATAACATTAGATCAAACCTACTTACACCAATAAGCCAAGAAATATTATAGCTCCTACGATTTAGGAATTTCTTTAAACATTAATTATCTAATATAATTTTCATATTAATTTATTTATTGTAGTCAACTAAATCGGATAATTCATTTAGCTATCATATCACAATATTTTCTCATAGTGTTTTTAATCCCACGAGAGAATGCCTCGTATGTGTATGTAAATAAATATTTTTTTGGTCAAAATTTAAAATAACCACCATTCCTTAAGTTTATTTTTTTCTAGCCACCCTCATAATAATACATTTTTTCTAGCCACTTTCTACTATTCATTCCAAAATTACCCCTTTTCTCTTTAAAATCAATAAACTCTTTTATTTACTCTACCCGATTGATATTCGTATATGATTTTTAATATCATCCCTTTCTTTTCATCACAATTTTCTTCTTTAAAATAGACATAGTCCATTACGACCATATCAGACCCATCATACTTCCGTACAATAATTAAACAACATTAATCTCGTAATTAACTTACTTGAAATAGTAACAGTACCTTTTTTATTGTCAATCCACTGGGTATTCGGGAGGTTTTACAGCTGCTCCTCACAACCAACCATGCACCCCGCAGTGTGATGATTCAATCACGTTCCTTCATGGACCTCAACACAATGGTTCGTTTACTACACCGGGTGTACAGGATGCTGCTACTTTTTCTTGTCGGAAAATATGGAAATTAAGGTTGCAGAATATAATGGAAGGTTACATAATTCGGGCAGTAGCCCAAGATTATTTATCTATTGAATGTAAAAATTTATTACACACTCATCCTCACATAACAAGAGGAGATGACTCCTTTAGCTACATATTGTAGCTGCACTCAGAACACTCATACAAAGAAAGAAATACAAGGTTTATTTAGAAAGAGAAAACAGAGGGTGATGGTCGATGCCTTCTGCTTCCTCATATTCTCTATTTATAGAGGCCTTCGAACTTGAAATCTGGATTTCAAAGCCTCTTAATCCTTTGTGACATCACTGCTTACGTCATCATATTTGCGTCAGCACTTATGTCATCTTGCTTTGGAAGCCATTTTTAGCAGCTGGCTGGTCCTCTTTTCTACATTGGATGCCTTCTTGGGGGCCACCCATGTTGGTCACATGTCTCTTACCCTTTTAGAAATGTCATTTAGCTCTTTCTTTTTTTAAGAGTCATTTGTCCTCTTTGATGCCTGATGATTCTCCTGACTCCTGGGTATTCTGAAGAGATTTTACCCTCTTCTTTCCACTTGTCTCATTTGTTGGGGATGGATCAGCAGTTCTGATCATCCCTATGCCCAGTCTTATTCCTTTTCCAAACTCCGGCTCTGTTTGGTGGAAAAGGTCGATCATACCTTGTTTGTCCATTTCCCGAAATGGGCCATGTTGCAATATCTGCGATGATTTTTTTACTCATTGAAATCTTGTTTCTCCAAAGAAGGTCTTGTTTTTCTTGGAAGACAATCTCAGCAAACACTGTTTTCTTTCCTGTTAAAGTATTCAACAGAAAAAACACATTCAAATAGTTATGCTCGAACTTGAATGGGAACTTCACCTCCATTATTTCTTTGATGCAGGCATACAACCCCCTCGCTCTTCACGTAGAGATCTGTTCTTCAAAAAATGTAGAAACCTAAGACTGGTTCCTTTCCAAAAGACTCTTTGATCTTATTTGATGCTGAAACATCGGGTCTTCTTAGCTTGATGAAATGGAAGGCCTCGTGGTTGCCTTTCTCGACTGGTTCTGGGGCCGCACTGGTGAAGTACAGCTCTAATACATCTCCTCTGGATAGAGTCGAGTTATTTTCTCATGCCTTGAAAACCTATTCTCCTAGCTAATCTGGAAGTTTTGCAAGTTCTGAGAAACTTGGTGCAACAATATAGATCGAGGCTAGTGCCCTAAATTCATACCACTGCTTTTCATCCATTGGATTTGAGCTTTCTCGTATCCAAACTCGAGGGTATTCCCCAGATATATCCACCTGGCATTTCTCCGGTTGGATTCCTTGTTTGGTATTCAATTTCTCCCAGCTGGCTTGGTATTCCTGCCAATAAGAGAAATCAGCTAAGTTAATACCAACCTTAGCAGTGTCTGTCATAGGCATATGGTTGATCTCTCCCTCTTTGACCCAGAGGCACTGGGTTGACTCGAAGGCTCAAGATGTGACTCAGAAGCCTCAACTTTTTCTTGGATTGGTTCCTCTTTTGGAGGTTCCAATCTAGAACTCGTGCCAGGGGTATTTGAATTCCCTGCTCCGGGTTTAGAGCCTCATTCTCGACTATCTCCTTTTGTTGATTGTTATTGCCATCAATAGCCCGTAGGAGTGGCTCGCGTAAGGACTCGAAGAGACTTTCATTGTTGGGAATACAAACTCATATGTGATTATACACTTTGGTCCGATCACTTTCTTGTAATTTTCCAACACGCGTTGCATTGAGTGCCAGGTCCTCGAATTCCCTCTGGAGCAACTCAAGGTTGTCCATCAGGTGCATTGAAATAGTCAGGATGGAGTCTATCTCAGCTCCTTCCATCTCTCGTCAGGAAATCTGCCAAAACATTATCAACAGATTTAATAATGATAATATTAAAATCATAATATTGGCATTCTGCTTGCCATCTTTGTAGTCTAGCCTTTCAGGTTTAGATTCAATTTTATTTTTCAAAAAGGCTTTGACGCTTGTGTTATTAATTTTAAGGATGAATTTCTTCGTGAGAAGAAATAGCGGCCATTTCTTGAATGCCTTTCGAACCGCAAAGAACTCCTTTTCGTTGATGTGCCACCACTTCGCTTCATTCTCCGCAAAGAGTTCGCTATAGTATCTGCATGGCACTTCTCCTTCGTGTGTGGATTTAGTTAGAACTGCTACCCATCAATGGTCACTGGCATTTGTGTACAGTACCAGTTCATCCTCGTCATTTGGTATTGCTAACTTGGGGAGGTTCTTGCAAACCTCCTTTAGTTGTTAACCATTGCTCGGTGCGATTCCTCCCATTTGAATTCAGCATCTTTTTTCAAATGAGGACTGAACACCTTCCTGTATTATGCTAGATTGTTGATAAACATTCCAGCAAAGTTAACAATTCCTAAGAAGCTTTGGAGTTTCTTCTTGTCCTTGAAATCTTCATGAAATCCTTGAACTTTTTCTACAATATGTGTTTGTAGAATTATTCTGGACTCATCGATCTTGACTCTAAGAAACTCGATCTGTCTTGTTGCAATTACTGTCTTCTTTTCAGAAAGCACTAATCCTTCCTTGTGACATAACTCTGAAAATACTTCCAGATGTGTCAAATGTTCCTTCATGTTTTTTGAGGCTATGAGGATGTCATCCACATAAACAAACATGAATGAGAAATAATCTTTGAAAAGATTATCCATCTTTCTTTGGTATATCAGGGGAGCGTTTGCCAAACCCATAGGCATGACATTCCAGATATAATGGCCTTGTGGTGTGGAGAAGGCAGTGAACTTCTTGCTTCCTTCTTCCATCATAATCTGGTAGAATCCAGATTTGCAATAAAACTTTGAGAATACCTTTGCATTCTTGATACAGTTGACCAAGTGTTCCCTACTTGGTATGTAGTATCCATCGAACTCTAAGATGTTGTTGATCCCTTTGTAGTTAATCACAAGTCTCGACTTTCCCTGTTTGACTTCTCCATGATTTCGAACTAGAAATCCTGGACTGCTGTATGGAGATACTTCTAGTTATATTAACTTAAGGTCTAGATGTTCCTTAAGCATTAGCTGCATATCCTTTCTATCCTCTTGGTTCATCAGGAAAGGCTTGTACCTCACGAACTCATGCTTCCTTCCTTCTTTTACTTTGAGTGAAGCTTTGAGCTCATTTTTATCCCACCAGGCTAGAGGGTCCTCATTGAAGTTCCTCTATATCTTCTTCTTGACGTCTTCCAAAGATGTTTGTTCTTCGATTGTGACGTCTCTCTGTATATTTCCTCCCAAGCTTGCTTTGAGAAGGTGGGTTGTATTTCCCTTTAATTTCTCCATCTTCCATCTTCCTCTAGTCTCTCATCTGAGGGACTGCTTCGCCATATTTCCTTCGATCATTCTCTTTGGATGACTCAGTTTTCCTTCATCACCACGCTTGCTCTGAAATCTTATTGGCATTTTTCTTTGAAATGCATTACGCAATCTTGGTGCGATGATCTTATGTTCATAAAGGGTTGTGAAAATAAGCCTTCTTGTTGCGTTTTCTTGGGTAAAACACTTGAATGTCTATAGAAAGTTGTTTCCTAATAGAATATCTACTCCAGTGTCATGAAAATATATAAGTTGAGTTTTCACCTTGTACCATGGGGTACGATCCGCTCCTCCGATCATGATCTCTACTTGCTTGATTCCTCTATTAAGGACTATCACCCTTTGAGAGAAATCTTTTCCTAGTACTGTTGGCAATTTTTCACCTAAGTCTTTAGGAAAGAGTCCTTCTTTTGCAGTGCAGATTCTGGCTCTTGAATCAATGTACGCCGCAAAGTACTCTGCGCGATGCTCCTTATATATCACCCCGATGCGATATATATTGAAAATGGACTCGTGGCCATGGGTGGATCAGAGCTTATAAGCCCGAGCCTCTATTAGTAGACCTTGTATCTTTTTTCCTTGACTGTAAACTCCATTCCATCTTGTAGTCGTTCCCAAGATTTGTGATCCCCGAGAAACTCCAATCCCAGCACTAGTTGTTCTTGGAATCTTCATGTTATTCCTTCAATAACCATCTTAAGTTCTCCGAGTTTGAGCTGTCCTTGATATCACGCAGTTGTTGGCTGTTGAAGGTAATACAAGACATCACAAGGAATAAAGTTTTCCTTTTTTGTGATATCGAATATTACTTCGACTTCTCTACATCCTTCAGGGCATTTTAGTTCACCTTTGGTTGTGAACTTTTCTGGTTCCTGGATTACCTCCACGATAGGTTTCTTCCCCAATTTTCACTGATCATTCTGTCTTCTTGGAAAGAAATCCTTCTCTGTTCGAATCTGAGGCTGTCTTGCCTACTCCAGACCAGTTTATCCTTGATTCAGAAATCCATGTCGTGGATTAGCGGTAATTCCATTATTTCTGGCTTGGTTTCGTAGGCTACTCTTTTGAACACTTCTGGTATCTCGATATACTCCTTCATTTTGAATAAATCCGAATGATGAGTATTGGATAGAGCATATGAGATACTGTAAGTGATAGAGTAAGGCCTATTCCCTTCTTTCATCAAATCTATATTTTTTAAATCTTGATGAAGGGTGAGTGCCCTACTGAAGTCTTTGTCTGCAAGATTATAGGCAATCCTTGGGTAGATGTAGGATGCCACCTTGCCTGCATACAGGTTTCCTGAGATTCCTCCAAGGCATGCCTCTCTTGTATTCTTGATCCTTTTACCAAAGATTGCAATATCGATTGGTGTATCGATAGCTTCTTTGAAAGTTGCTATGATGAGGATTCGGATTGCTCCGATATGGATCCAGGACATGGTTATAGCCATTCCTTCCTTGAGTTTACTGAGTTCCCTTTTGATTTCATCAACGGGAACTAGCTGAATTTCCATCACATTTCTTGTGAGCTCCATTGGGATGGTAATTTCCCCTTCGGTCACCTTATATATGATGTTGTGCTTTCTCCTTTTGAAGTTTGGAAGAAATTTATCCAGTTTTCCTACAGTGAATCCTTCGTATAGGTTGATCCTTGGATCTTCCTTCATGATTCTCATAAGGGTTTTATGAGAAATAGATGTCTGGGAAAAGAATCCAGACATATCCTCTTGCATATCCTGTCTGAAGTTTTCTTCTTCACTCCGACTCATCTTCAAAGGATTCATCTTGGCTGAAGAATTCTTCTTTGTAGATGCTCTCGTCTGAGGGTATATCTTCAAACTGATATACCTGTACCAGATCTTGGAAGTAAATAGCTTCCTCTATTTCTGGAGTTTTCTCGAACTGTCGCACTCCTCTCTTCTAATTTTCTGGGTAATCTGGTGAGATATGCCCTCTGGCTCCGCAAGTGTAGCAGCTACAATCCTTGAATCTTTTGTTTTCTCGTGTAGCTGCTCTTCGGAATGTCTTTCTTGTAGGAGTTCTTCCTGTACTCCTCTGGTTTGATCCTGAAGATGAGACATGACTTCTTGAACTCCATCTGGAGGGTCCAGTTCTCTGCCCTGATTTATAGCTTCGGGCCTTTTGTTTGGACCAAAAGGATCTTAGTTTTCTGGACCTCCATCCTCCGCTTCTTTGTACGTAAGGATGATTTTTCTTCATCCTTTTCTGCTTTCTTGGGCTTTTTCCAATGATAGTTGGAAGATCATATTCTCGGAATATAAGGGTATTGTCTTGTTGATTCTCCTTAGTCTCTTATAGTTCTTGTGTAGTGATGCTTGATGGCACCACTCTGCAATTTAGGCTTTGATGAAATACATCCTTCTTGCTATTGAATCCAGCTCGCATGGTTCATACTCATTGATCAGCATTTTCCTCCATGGTCTTGGAATCAAAGCGAAGAATAGGTGGAATACCTCCTCCTCTTTGATCTTTGATTTCTATCTATACTCTGTGAAGAGCTTGATGTACTCATCTACATAACATGTGTCAAGTAGTTCCAAACTGTATAGGATATTCCTTTACTTTTTCTTCTTTTCTTCTTCCATTCCTTCGAAGTTACCTACTCGGATGAAGTGGATCTTGAAAATCTTGGCCATGCAATCAACAATGTTGCCTAGGTCTTCGCCTTCGATGGTCTCTTTCTTGACTTCATCTGAGAGTACCTCCCAGGCGCATTTTACTGATCCTTCCAGGCTCATAGTTAGGAATCTTATGAACCCTTCTTTGTCCAGCTCCAATGCGCCACCTGCAATCTTCATGGCATTTGTCCATTCATCGATCAAGGTTTCTCTATTCTTGAAGTCTAGAGTGTCGACGTTGAGGATCAACCCGTATGGATTTATTGGTTCAAGGTGAGACCGTCCATATGGGGTATTGTGTAGGTTAGATTCTCGAACTCAGCTATCTCCTGTTGACAGTCCAATCGCCTTCATTTTGAAATTTCCTGGGATTTGGAATGTCTCTTCTTGTGTCCCTTCATGGACTCCATGTGATCCAGAAGTTTCCTCATTTAGGCCCAGATCTTGATGAGCCTGTGACTGTTGTTGTGAGCTTGTTGCATCTCCAACATTCATTTTTAGATCTACAATTGACAGTCCTTGAAATGACTCATATAGATCTCGTAGATATTCAAGATTTGCTCTTTCCATCCGGGGATGTGAATTCTCCTCGAAGGATGGCAATTATCTTTTCGCTTTCCGACTTTGGCCTTATGACCTCCGTCATTTTTCCCTTTTGGTGTAAAAGGGGTTCTGTTCCGAAGGTTTGTGGTAACCTTCCTCCTAGCCTTCTTCCTGTCTCCTTGGTTTCCAGGGATTTTACTTGTTCTATCAACTTTATGATGAGGTCGAGTTGGTTGTTCTGCAATTTCTCCACCTTGTCCATCTTAAGGCTGATCTTGAACATTGTCTTGGACATGCTTTGACAATATTCTCCAAAGAATCTCACCGTATTCTGCAATTCTCTAAGATCTTGGTTCATCTTAGAGTTATTTGCCTCGATCTCCTTCCACTCTGTCATTCTGTCCAGTGTGAAAAGTGGTAAGGCTTGCAGATCTCTCTCGGACCCTGGTTTGGTCGTCTCCTCCATTGTTCTTGTTTTGGGATCCGTCCATGGATCTCGGTGAAACTTCGAATTTTCACTATGTTCCTCGTAATTTCCTTGGAACAATTTATCTCTGTCTAGCGAATTTCTTCCAGATGCTCCTCTTTGGTGAGGTCCTCAAAGTTCGCCAACTTCCATCTTCGATCGAGGTTTTTTCAAAATCGATCGGCGTCCTCGTACTCCTTTTCTATGTATTGTCTATACAACACATTATAGTATTGTTGTATAGAGCTTCTTGTCTCGTCATATCCAACGGGCCAAAAGTCCCGGTTGCTCCAGCTTGGAACAAGGCTAATAGTCCTGTCATTCTCGGATGTCACACTTTCGTTCGGATCCATATTTTTTTAAACTCTCCTCTCGTTAAGTAATATAAGTTTATAATAATTTTTCCATTCAAAAATAAATAAACCTAGGGCTCTGATACCATTTTAAAATGTGATAAAAGTGATGAAAATTAGCAGACATATAGGCCGAATAGGCAAATACATATAGGCCAAATAGACAAATATGTATAGGCCGAATAGAACAATTATTTGGGCCGTCATTTCGAGTCTCAATCGGATATAACAAAAAAATTATAAAATTTTCATCTAAATAAAATTAAGGATAAAGGGGTCTTAAATATAAAAAATGGCAATAAAAATTTATCTATAACATGTGTGACTAGAAAAAAATTATTTTAAACCAAATTGGATACTTTTTGCCATTATTGCTATTTTTTTTCTTTAAAAAATAAAAAATCAAGGTCAATTCAGACAGCTCCCTTAAAAAAATAATGATATTTATATTAATTTAGTGCGGACCAATCAACCAAGAAATGAAATAATAGTAAAATATTGTGAGATATTTCTAGAAATACAGCTATTATAATTTGTACAAGTCCCACTTGATGTGGACATAAATATAATGATTTGCTGTAAAACATTAAAAAATGGATTTCAGAGTTATCCTTCCGGATTGGTTCGTCACAGATGACGTAATCACCAAATGTCATGTGGCGATTCGCAAACATGCATTTATATTTATTTATGACTGAATTCCGCAATTCCCATCCATGCAATGTGCCTCCCATTTTGATCCAACAAACTTGAGTAGCGATTGCTAACAAACATGCTCGACTTTTTTCCAAGTTTAGCTTTATATTCTATTCTTAGTATCATACTCAAATATCATATTAGAAGTCGAAGCTCATATGATTATGTGTGGAAAATTTTTGAAAATCGGTACACCTAGCTCCGTCACACTAAATTATGTCAATTTTTTTAATCATAGGCATACCAAAAATTTCAGTAATTTCAATATAATATCGATAGCACACACAAAATTTTTTCAATATTTCAATATAATGAATTTTTTTTATATGTTAAAGTAAATTCTAATAATAATAAATAAAATTCTATTAGTACATTTAAAAATTAAAATATATAATTTATATATAAATAAATAAATTTAAAAATTAAATATTAATTTAAAAATTATTTTATTTTTATTCTGGAATATTTTTAGAAGTTTATATAGTCATCATCAAAATATATGTTATGTTTGATGATTGGAATGCAAAATATTTTAGATTTTCTGAAATCTATTTATGTCAATTTTATTATTTTAATTAAAATTAAATATTTTTTCCATTTTGGTTTTAATTTTATATTTACTGTTTGTAGGAATATTAATGAAATTAATTTTTGATTTACTTTTAGAATAATTCATTAATTTGGTATTTTTGAGTAATAAAAAAATTTTAATATGTTATATGCGTTAAAAAGGTGGTGATAATTTTGAAATTAAAGTATTTTAAAAGAATATTAGTTAAGTGTTTTTTTTATGAAAGTTTGAAATTGAAACTTGGTAGACCAAAATGGAAGGTGTTAAGTTGAAGTTGAAACGGAGAAAGTAATATTTTTTATATCGTTTGATAAATCAATGTTTTTCGATTGTCGAATTTACAGTATGAACGGTATGTTAAAATTTTCATACTAATCGTTATTTAAAAAAAAATCAATATGGTATAAATTTTGTTATGATGTCAGTATGAGATTTAATTTACGTATACCAAAATTTTAGTATAGTATTAATATGAATTTTTTCATACCGAATTTTTCAATATCACTATTTTTATATACATCTATTACCTTATCCTAGGGATGAGTCTAGTGTGTTTACACGGTTTAGATCTATTTTATTTTTAGGGGTTTTTTTTTATCCACATGTTTAGGGCTAATGTTACTTTTAAGATCAAGTATGAATCGTATGATTGTAAGTTTATTATTGTGATTAATCACATATTTTATTCTTATAATTCATTATCTATCCAAGAATATAATTGTCGGTTTAACTTATAAATGAAAGGGTGTACATAGAGGTATATTGGGTTATGCCTACTTTATTTTTACAATTAACTTTTAGTTAAGTTTTAAGTGGGTTTAAAATTTTTTTAATAGGAATAATTTATGTTTGTTTTGAGTTTTGATTTAAATCGTTTTAACATTATGTCAAATTGAAGTATATGAAATAAAGGTTATTAAGTATACTTCCTCCATCCTGATCAAATAATTCATTTTTTTTTATTTTGAGCGTTCTACCCAAAGAGTTCTCTTTCTTTTTTTACACATATGGATCCACACACCACTAATACAATTAAAATATGGGTTCATACTTCCACTAATAAAACTACCCACTACTTATTAAGTAATAAAACTTCTTAATTCACGTGCAAAAAGCACATGCAAAATGTAAAAACATCCTTTTGCATGAGATGAAATGACTATAAAAGGGTAGAGAATAGAAATAAAAGAAAAAATATTAATTGAGTAGAGAGAATATATTAAAAAAATTTATAGGTGGATGATTAATTACATTTGATAGTTATATATAGATATTATTTTCGTAGGTTTTTTTATAACTCTGGTTATCTAAATCCAAAGGCCAAAAAACAAAGACAATTTTACCATTATATTCATTAAATTTTATTACTTCCTCCGTCCATTGTTAATGTGTCTATTTATTTTTGGGAAAATTTCATTTTTAGTCTCATGAGATTGAATGATTTTCGAAACGGTCCTTTTGCTCTCATAATTAGTCACTTGGGAATTTTTTATCACATCCTGCCGTCAACTAACAGAAATTCAGGGCATGAGAGTGACGCGCTGTTAGTAGTAGTGTGTTATTAGAGAAGTCAAAATAAAAAATTCACAAAAAATTTATTTATTAAATCAACCTGCAAACCTAATTTGCAAACAACCACCAAGCAACCCACCTCCACCGCCGATCTCACTCCCAACCACACCCTCTGCCGTCTGGTGCACCCTCAACACCGATGACCGGGTTCCCATGCCCAAGCCCCCATCGATAGATTCAACCTCATCAATGGCGCCAACAAGTCGCCCAAATTTTAGACCAAATTCTCCAACTCCGATCCATTGCTCACAGAGACCAAAGCAGCAGATCTCCAGCGCCATGGACTTCCTCTCCTCTATTGTCGGAAAATCCGACTACGTCGTCGCCATAGACATCTTGCAGAAGATCGAGTTATCAGATTCGGAGCTGATGAAATTCTTTGCAGACAACAATGGCGAGTTCCTGCAGTCGTTAATTTTAGAATCCGGGAGCTACAGATTTCGATCCCACGCCATAACTCTACTAAAATCGGATTCAACATGGCCGACCCGGATAATCTGATCGGATCCACGCCTTTATTATTCAAACACGTGACCCAGATCATAGCCGACAAGATCTCACCTCAAGTGACGAAGTCAGCTACTGGTGGAGCCCTGCCCGTGGGGGAGGAACCGAATCAAAGCGATGGAAGGTGGAGCCGTCCTCATCAAGCTCCTGCGAGCTGGTCAATATCCTGAACCAGCTCTGCGAGTGCATCGAAGACCGAGCCCAACTGCTACGCGGTGCGGGATTCACCATAGTTTCAAAGAAAATCCATAAAGTATCAATGGTGGTGGGTGAGAAAGCTTGGTGTATTGAATCTCACAACAGAATCCGAAGAAGCTTGCAATTATTATTTTATTAAAAGGAGAGGTCAATCATATTTTATTTACCATGTTTTCTGAGTTTTATTTGTTTATTGTATGATATTAATTCTTTTAATTGTCATTTGTGTCCTTAATTTTTTTCTGTATGTTTTTAACGTTTTCCATCCATTAATTAATGGTGGGATCAAAAGTGCAACTTTTAGGACCATGACATAAGTATGGGACTGTTTTTACAATGGATCAATTCTTACGGGACTATATGTGAAATTTTTCATTTATTTTTTGCATGTGGATTAAGAAATATTATTATTTTATGTATAGTAGGTAGTTATATTAGTGAGGAGTGTGGGTTCAATATTTTAATTATATTAGTGATGTGTATGGGACACATATGTTTAAAAAGGAAAATGAACACATTAACAGTGGACGACCCAAAATAGTAAAATGGACCCATTAACAGTGGACGGAGGGAGTATTATAATTACATTTGTTGCTTATATAATTCATACTTTATTCAAGAATATATCTGTCATTTCATTAGAAAAAAAAAAGTGTATCTAAGAGCATCTTTACTAAACTTTTTAACACAAAAATTTAGTTAATTTAAAGAATAAACCACAAAAAATTCAAATAGACTCTCTATTAGTGTCTCTTCTGTCCCAAAAAGTCATATTTATTTCATTTTGGACATATGCATCTAAGAGTCTTATTTTCTTTTTACATACATAGGACTCACACACATTCATTAATATACAATTAAAATATGGATTTCACACCCCACTAATACAATTATCCATTACACATTAAATAATAATACTCCTTAAACTACGGGCAAAAATTAAATGAATCTTTTCACGACAGACAAAGATAGTATAACTTTAGAGTTTAACTTTTTTTTTCACTCTTCAAATGTAGAAAACCGAAAAAACTCTTTGAAATTAAATTCACTAATTAGTTTGCAATTTCCAATACCAATTTTAAGGAAATCTACGAAATGTGCAATTTTACAATTGTAAGATAATTATTTAATTGAATGAATAAAATAATGTATGTAAATATATATGGAAAATTGAGCAAATAAAAAGTGAAATTTAAAGGCAAATAAATGGTTTATTATTAAAAAAAAGAAAATAAGGGGAGGGGAGAACAGAAAAATAAAGATGTTTAATAAACTAATAGAATCAGTGAAAAAGCCAAACAAGCGGCTTTAAAAAAAGTCAAAACAGGCTACCTATAGAAAACTAATCAATATCATCTAGTTCTCCTTGCATCTCTAGTTCTTCTCGCATCTGCTTGAGTGCTGGAATATTCATAAGCTTATGCCCATTCACCTTTGGATTGATCTTAGCTTGTAGACGAGTATTGGGCTTGGTTGTTGGTTGGTAAAAATCCTTCTAAGGCCTACCTCGTTTCTTTTGCTTGACACTACTTTGTAGCGGGGATAACTCATCCATGTCCCCCCTAGCAGTGAGATCAATATAATCCGAAAGTTTAAGTTGAGTATCCAAATGAACGATTTCAGGATTAATAACATTCGTAGAAATATGTGAAAAATGCGGGTTTGAAAGACTTGCACTCAATGCCCCAAACGGAGAGGTCCTAGAAGCAATATGCTCATCCACGTAATCGTGAACCTCCTTAAAAACTGGTGTAGTAAGAATAATCCTCTAAAAATTCAACCAGCGCTGCACCGGGGTTGTAAGAATTACCGTGACTGAGTTTATAAATTCTAGGGAAGCAGCAATTGGCTGATTAGTGTTAACAAAAGTCTCTTGATTAGTCATAGCTTCATCCACAGCATCGAGAGCATCATCATTCAGTGCACTAAACTTGTTTGAGAGTGGGACACCTGGATACGATTCATGAGAAGCTAAAATATGTATGGCTACATTGATTGTATCAGATGAAGTAGCTAGGTCAGCCAGTTGGGTCTTCCTCATATTTGTAGATACCCATGTATTGAAGGGTTTTAACAAAATAAAACTCAAAATTATTGGATGCTTTTTATTTTATCCATAAATATAAAGATTGCTTTAGGAACTGCTCTAAATTTTGTTTTAAAAGCTCTATTTTTTTAAGCATTAATTAAAGTGCATGATATTATTGGCTTTCAAGGTTCAAATGATTTTCAAAAGTTTACCCTTAATTGGAGTCTCACTTGCAAGTGTTGGATTGTATACAGAAAGTCTAGCTTTTTGTATGAACAATATTTTAACAATTTAATTTATTTGAAATGAGAATCATGTGATCAAATGTTTGCAATAATATTGTTGCAAAAGTCCATTTACTTTATACTGTAGGTAATATGGTGTGCGGCGTCACACGTAAGATCATATTATCGGCTCCTTATAAAGTATAAAGAGATGTTCACAACCGAGATAGATGGGGACTATCTATCGGTATGGTTGTAGTGTAATTTGACATTAGTCTGTCTTGACTATAAAATTGCATTAGTGCACTTTGTGTGTATTGAATATGACCGTCGTTGAGATCATTCGATTTATATCGACTATATAATAGAACTTGATCTATGTTATTATGGATGTTCGTACTCTTAATATCTATAAAATAACCTCGACACCTAAGCCATTATTTATTTCTTTGATTTATCAATGGGTGAGATTTAATGGTTAAATCAATATGCTCGGTGAGTTGGGAGATGGTGCTGTCTCTATGGTGTGCTGTTGATTGTAGAAGGAATCTGTGTCCTAACGGAATTGGTTGATGATGTCCCCTTGAGGAGCTCATAATGATTATCATGTAAACCCTGCAGGTGGATTTATTCCGGCATGATAATAAGGTTGGATGGTACTACTCTCGGTAAATATATTAATTAATGGAGTTGTCAGAAACTTAATTAATTAATGGGCATTGAATCTTAAATACGGGGAGACTAACGGGCTTATAATAAGAAGGAGTCCATCAACGTAACTTGGGATTAGGGTGGCAGTGCAATAATATTTTTTTAGTGGAATTATTTATTATTATTGGACTTAAGTATAAATTTTTGGCTAAACTTGGATGCTTAAGCCCAATGGGAGGCCGAACCCTAATTTCTTCTTCTGGTCTCTGTTGTAGCCTATATAATTCTCAGCAGTCTAGAAAAATTATTCACGCCCAAAAACATATAAGAAATAGTTGGACTGCAGATTGAGTTCATCTCGTAGATCGTTGCCCACACAACGTCGAGACGTGGCTTAGGAATACAACAGAAGATCAGAAGTTCATTTGCTATTTTTGTTCGTCAAATTCACCAATTTTTCTAAAATTGTATTTAAGTCTAAACTATGCGTGTGATAAACTGTTGGAAAGATACATAAGCGAGGATCGTTTTGGCGTGTAAATAACTTGAATCAGAGATCAGACGAGAAAGTTATGGCCAAAACCGTGAGGCTGCGCAGGCTGCCTTCGAGAATTTTTCAATTTCAAACGTTTCTATGATTTCTTGCTTTCGCTGATTTAGAAACGCATGGAACCCTAACAATTCACGTTAACCAAAAGATCTAAACGCCAACAATTGATATTAAAGTGTAGGTTCTAAGGCTAAACGTGATATATTAGGCTAGTATTTAATGTGAATTGTGTGAATTATTCTTGAATAATGATCACATGATGGTTAGGGTTTTTGAAATTTTTGAATATTCTGTATAAACCCTAAATTACATTTTTTTCATAGCTGCACCGTTATTATTATACACGACAGTGAAGTTCGTGATTGATCGATGATGGGTAATCGGTGGCGGAGTGGTCTGGTAAAAGCCGTTGATGAATCGGCATGGCATGGCTGGAAATAAGAGGCGGGTCACGATGAAAGGCGGCTGTCATGCATGGCGACTCGGAATCAAAGCTTTACAATCGCAGTCTTTGCCACTGGTGGACGCGCGGCTGTCGGATAGCTCGGCGGGCTGGTGCTTGGATGGTGATCAGCGGCGAAGGCTGCTGGGTTGTAGCCATGTTACAACCAGTCGCATGGTGTCAGGTTTGGCAGGCCTGTTGTTGGCGCTAGGGTTGGAAATGGAAGCGGCTGGCGTTGATGAAGGCAGGCGTGCTTTTCAGTAGCTTGCGACAAGTTTACGGTGGATTGTATACGGAAGGCCAGGTGAGGTCGCGATCAAACCAGGCAGTGTTTCGATCGGGTCTGGTGTAATTCCGAGCGAATCAGAAGCTTTTCCCTGTCGATTTTGCAGAGTTCTGGGTATCCGGGCGAGTATGCAACCAAGTTCCGATTGGGTCTGCTCTTAGTGTCGATCGGGTCTGATGGCGCTGGGACGAGTTTGACAAGTTTCTGGTGATTTTCCTTGTCGTGTTGGGCAAGCATGATGTCGCGGGGACATGGCAGGGGATTGCTGTGAAGGCCGGCGGATTATGGCTGTAGATGGCAAGAATGGAAGCATCTTGTCACGTCGGGTAGCAGCTCGGCACGGGGTATCATTAACAGCGGCGTGGCCTGGCTAGTGTGTGGTCGAAGCGCAGGCTAGGGAGCCACCTACGTCAGCGGATGGCAGTAGAAAGCTTGATGGCGGTCGCTGACTGTGCGAGATCATCGGCGATTATGGCATCGGAATCGCTGGACGCGCGCGGTGATGCTGCTGCCGCTGGTTGTCATTAACGATAGATTGATAGCAATAGCCCAGCATGGTGACGGATACGACTGGTAGCTGTTGCATGCAAGGATGCCTGCAGTAGACGGCGTGCATCATTTTGGTAAGACACAATAGGCGGCGGTCGTTTTCTTCCCGGTGGCTGAGCGATGCTGGAACTCGGTGAGGCAAGACTGCAAGTTCGGCGGCCATTTAGGAGTTCCTATGTAGGACATTTTTCGGCTGTTGACCAGTTTTCCGGCCATTGACAAGTTTTCTGGCAGGATGGCATTGCATGGGTGGAGCAGGCACGATGTGGTGGGTCTGTTTGTGTGATGGCTCAGGGAATAAAAAATCCAACTTGTTGTGCAAGTCATCCCATTTGATTGTTGGAGTGTTGACTAAGTTAACTTATTTTTGGCCATTTTTTTATTCTTATATATAATTGGTAATAATGGTTTTTATTTGCAAATTATTATTATATATTTGGATTGCATGTGTTATTTGATTTATTGTCTTATTTGCCTAATAATAGCATGTTTATTTGCATAATTATATCTGTTATATTGTATGCATGCAAAAAACCCTCTTGTTAAAAAATTAAGTGGGATAGAGATTGGTCAATTGATCATGTGGCCTCCATTATTGATTTATTAAGTGATGCAAGTAAGCTTATGAGTCGATTTTAGTGTCGTCCTCCCCAACGGATGAGTTTTATTTGTGGATCACTGGAATAAATTTTATGAAATAATTATTATTTGTGATGTGATGCAAGTAAACTTATGAGTCGGTTATAGTGCATTCCTTCCCAACATATGAGTTTTATTTGCGGATCACTGGTACAAATTAATAATTGATGGTTATAGGAAATTATTTGAGCACTTGTGGACTTCTCCAACTGTAAGGCACATAAGCTTGGGTAACGTACTTAGTATCAAATAATGGTATACACTTTGGTGCAATTTATATGTATCCTCCCCAACGGAGTCACGGCTATTAAATTGCATGGCTAAAGGACAACCGACTATTAATCATTGAGTCATAAGGTTAATTATTACGTATGAAATTAATGGGTAAAATCTTCTCTTGCGAATGTTAGGGTTTGTATACGTCCACACTAACGTGGCATACAAATTCACGGTGCTTGAGATGTCGGTGAATTTATTTTATATTGCTTATTGAGAGAATCAACATAAAAAATTTAAATTTGAAGAGTTTGATCGTCGTATTTATTTACTTGATTCTCTGAATTTTTGAATAATTTATTTCGCTTATTGTTAACTAAAGGAAAACACACTTACTGGTCCATAAATTAAATGATTGATAAGAATCATGGTTTTAATAATTACTGCTTAAGAAAATAAAAATGTGTTTTCACTAAGGATGTCCTCTAGTGTCTATTAAAATCTCTAGTGAAGAGGTGAGAGGTTCATAGAAATATGATGGTCTCATGCGACTCTTCAAATACTTGAGAAAGATAAAAAGGCAGAAGGTCAAGGATAAACTTGATGAATGAATTGGAAATATTTGGAGTAGAAATTGAAGGGGAAACCCGAGTCAATTTTATTCTTGCCTAGATGTTTTAAGTGAGTTATACCTGAAATACAAAGGGTTGTATAAGGTGGGGAATTCCTGACAAAACTTGTGGCGAAGGAAAACAAATTTTATCAAAGGAGTGAACAAGGTAAGTATCTTATTTACTAGTTGTTGAAACATGATTAATGATAGCGTTTACTGACACGTTGTGTGTAGATACCGAAATCATTAAATGTTTTAAACATAGTGATGATAGATAATTAAGTACATGGGTAAACTATGAGAGTAGTGACTATTGCAGTGGGAGTTGTTTATTTATCTTATGATAGGAATAAATGCTTGATTTTGAGAAATTGTCTTTACGTACGTTTTCATATAAAGAATTTCATTTATGTTTCTATGCATTTACGGATGGGTACTCTATTTCATTTAAATGATGTGGTCATTATAATGAAGGATGGAGCTATAATCTATTGAGGTACGTTGTTAGACAATTTGCACACTCTTAAATCATGTTAATCCCACGGATGCAATGTTTATTAATTAATAAGGCATCTTCAAATTTGAATAAGAGAAAGGAACCTTCGGAGATGAACTAAACATACTTTGGCATCAAGGACTAGAACATTTTACTTAAGTACGATTCGAAAGTTGATAACCGATGAACCGTAAGGTTTATTGGAAGTGGAAACTATCAAACTTGTGAATCTCACTTGGAAGTGAATATGATAAATTGTCTCTATAAGGCTAAGTGGTTCACAACAATGTAAAGTTATGTTGGAAATGGTTCATACAGATTTAAGCGGTCCTAAAATTATCTCGGTGAGAGGTGGTTATGAATATTCATCAATTTAATTGGCGATTATTCTAAGAAACAAGATATATTTATTTGATGCACTGCAAGTCTGAGTTCGATGATTAATTCAAGAAGTACATGGCTGATGAGGTGAAGCGTCATGGAAAAATATATCGTCATTATGATTTAATCGTGGTGGCGATCACCTCTTAGGAAAGTTTAGGAGCTGATAATCAGAGGTTAGGATTAAATCCCAAGTTAATTACACCAGGTAAACCCCAGCTGTATGGTGTGTCGGAAAGAAAGAATAAGACTGTTATGAAAATAGTTAGATAGATGATGAATTATTAAATTCATTTTGGGAATTCCTAGAAAAATGAAGGGTAGTTTATTTAAAAGTCCAAAAGATCAGAAGGTGATTGTTAACACGAACATTAGATTTTTGGAAAATGACTATGTAATAAATCATAAAGCCATGTATAAAATGTTCTAAAAGGTGTGAGAAATGAAACATTAATTTTAGTGCCAAGACTACATGAGGATATACCACAAATAAACTGCATCACGTGTCACATCTAACACACAATTGCATGTAGTGTCTTGTCGTAGTGGGAGAATTTTTACACAAAACGATAGATTTATGTTTTGGGAAAGTTGTGAGACTTGATCCCTGGTAAACATGAAATCGACCCATGGTCACAATGAAGCACTACAAGATCGAAATTCAAAATCTTAGTAAGTTGCAATGAATTTTGAAATAGAATCTATATATTCTATGGATTCAAAATCAACTCTAGGAGCTTGTAGAACTATCAAATGATGTAAAAGCCATTGGATGTAAGTGGGTCTACAATGAAGCAACCAGAGTGATTCATTGCATAGAACTAAGAGCATTTCAAGTGTAAGCTTAAAAGTGTCCATCAATGGACTAAAGCAAGCTTCAAGATCATCGAACATCCTTTTTGATTAGGAAATCCAGTAATATAGATTTAATCAATGCTCGGATGGATCTTGTGTATTGAAAAGAGTGACGAAAACGTGGTGATATTTCTTGTATGTGCGTGGATGGTATCTTACTCATTGGAGACAATGAAAGAGTATTGTCGGGCATATGGGTATGGTTTAATAAAGCAGTATGTAATGAATAACTTAACAAAAAATAAAATATATTATTACGATCATGGTAATAAAGATCACAAGATAAGATGTTGTGTTTGTCTCAAACTTCATAAATTGATAAAATCCTTACTCATTTTAGCATGTGACTTTATCTAAAATTTTGAGTCTTAAGACATAAAAGAAGATAAAATAAATAAAGGCAGTTCCTTATGCTTCGGTAATAAGGAAGCTTAATCTATGGAATGCTATGCACGAGATTGGCTATCTGTATTGCCAATGGCATAGTCAGTGAGTATCAAGATAACCCGGAATACGAATATTGAATTATGGTAAGACATATTTGAAGTGTCTGAAGAGGACTAGAAATTATATGTAAGCTTACCGGAAGAATTCATTACTTCTTAATGGTTACCTAAATTCGGATTTTCGAATCATAGGGGTGACAGTAAATCCACCTCAAGGTTATGTGTTTAATAGAAGTAGATCCATACTATGGAGGAGTTTATGTAGAAATATATTTCGAACTCCACCATGAAAAAATCATAATATTAGAGCCTTGTGGCAGCCAAAGTATCTGTATGCTTCTAAAAACTTCGTAATGAACTTAGATGTGATTCGGAGTTTACCCAAAGTTATCACAACTTATTGTGATAATAATGGTGCAGTTGCAAACTTGAAGGAATCATGAGCCCATAAGAAAATTAAACAAATAGATAGTGAGTACTACCTAATACGAGAAATCGTATGACGAGAGGAAGGTTGTCGCCTAAATTCCATCGGATGATAACCTAGTAAATCCTTTTACAAGGACCTTAAGGCGAGAGCTTTTAATAGTCAAGTAGTGGGAGAGAGAATCAGATGTATGGCAGCAGATATGACAGCATAATCTTTTAATATAAGTAGGAGATTGTTGGATTGTATACTGAAAGTCTAGCTTTTGTATGAACAATATTTTAACAATTTAATTTATTTAAAATGAGAATCACGTGATCAAATGTTTGCAATAATGCTGTAGATAATGTGGTGTGCGGCGTCACACTGATGATCATATTATCGGCTCCTTATAAAGTATAAACAGATGTTCATAACCGAGATAGACGTTGACTATCTATCGATATGGTTGTAGTGTGATTTGATATTAGTCTGTCTTAACTATAAAATTGCACTAGTGCACTTTGTGTGTATTGAATAGGACCGTCGTTGAGATCGTTCGATTTATACTGACTATATAATAGAACTTGATCTCTATTATTATGAATGTTCATACTCTTAATCCCTATACAATAACCTCGACACATAAGTCATTATTTATTTCTTTGATTCATCAATGGGTGAAATTTAATGGTTAAATCAATATGCTCGGTGAGTTGGGAGATGGTGTTGTATCTATGGTATGTTGTTGATTGTAGAAGGAATCTGTGTCCTAACGGAATTAGTTGATGATGTCCCCTTGAGGAGCTCATAATGATTATCATGTAAATTCTGCAGGTGGATTTATTCCGACATGATAATAAGGTTGAGTGGTACTACTCTTGGTAAATATATTAATTAATGGAGTTGTATGTAACTTAATTAATTAATGGGCATTGTATCTTAAAGACGGGGAGACTGACGGACACATAATAAGAAGGAGCCCATGAACGTAATTTGGGATTATGATGGCAGTGCAATAATATTTCTTTAGTGGAATGATTTATTATTATTGGACTTAAGTATAAGTTTTGGGCTAAACTTGGATCCTTAAGCCCAATGGGAGGCCTAAACCCTAATTTCTCCTCCTGGTCCCTGTTTTAGCCTATATAATAATCAATCTCAGAAGTCTAGAAAAATTATTCATGCCCAAAAACACGTGAGAAACAGTTGGAGTGCAGATTGAGTTCATCTCGTAGATCGTTGCCCATGAATACAATTGAAGACCGAAAGATCGTTTGCTATTTCTGTCAGTCAATTTCACCAATTTTTCTAAAATGGTGTGTAAGACCAAACTGTGCACGTTATACACCGTTGGAAAGTTATGTAAGAGATGATCATTTTGGTGCATAGATAACTTGAATTTGAGATTTGACGAGGAAGTTATGGCCAAAACTGTGAGGCTGCGCAGGCTACCAGTGAGAATCTTTCTTCTTCAACATACCCTGGTGAAAGGTATACGTTTCTATGATTTTTTACTTCCACTGATTTAAAAACGCATGGAATCCTAACGCTTCACGTTAGCCAAAAGATGCAAACGCCTATAGCAAGGTCGATAAAGGTATTAAAATTGGTTTTTTTAATTAATTATCACTTTGAAGATGTTAGTATTACCTTCAATTTATTAAACAAATGGTTTACAAAATAAATTAGGGTTAATTGCAAAATAAACCTCGACCTTTAGGTTTCTTGCAAAACGCACCCAACGGGCAAGAGAGAGTTGCCCGACGTCCGACGTGGCGTTGACCTTGCCACGTCAGCTTCCACATCAATTTTGAGTTTATTGTGTAAAAAACCTCAACCTTTGTTTAAGTTGCGATTTAATCCTAACCTTTGAGATTTTGGCAAAAAAACCATTAATTTTTTTTAAATTGCATCCATTATATTTTATATTTAAATATAAATTCTCAAAAATTATTCAATAAAATAATAAAGTTATTTTAGTTTTTAAAATATTTTATACATTATAAAATTTTTATAATTTATGAAATCAAAGTATTCTTTGAACATGCCTAAGTATTTTTTTCGTAATTTTATGTCATATTTAATATGAAAAGTTATATGTAATTAGATGACAAAAAATTTATACAAAAAATAGTTTATAATTCATTTAGACTTAATTTAAAAAATATCACTCCCACATAAAACATATAATACATTTTATATTTTACTTATTATCTAAAAATACTATAATGCCCTTAAAAAGTCAATAAAGTTGGTCAAAAAAATAATTTTTTTTAAACTACGTATCTACAATGTCGGTGAAGATAACTACGACACGAAGCGAGTAATAAAAAAATAATAAATATAAACTTAAAAAAATGTAAAAAAATTTAGCATAACCTTTAATTATGAAAATTTTCTAATGTATAAAATATTTTTAAAATGAAAAGAATCTAAATATTTAGATTTTTTAATAAATTCTTTTACAACTTAAATATCAAATATAATAAATTTAACTCACATAATAAAATATAAAATTTTAAATATTGTTTAATATATTAGTTTGTAGTAATATTTTTTTTAATTAAATCAATATCATATTAGAACTTTATTATATTACACAATAATTTTTGAGTATATAATTTTAATATAAAAAATTTGATTGACTTTTTTGCCAAAATTTCAAAGGTCAGGATTAAATTGCAATTTCAGTAAAGGTTGATGTTTTTTCTACAATAAACTCAAAGTTGATGTGGAAGCTAACGTGGCAAGGTCTATGCCACGTCAGACGTCGGGTAACTTTTTCCTGCCCGTTTGGTGCGTTTTGCACGAAACCTAAAGGTCGAGATTTTTTTTTGCAATTTCTCAAAAGTTGGGATTGGTGCGCATTTTCTTTGCACGCAAAATTAATTCCCAAGTATGAATGATATCAGTTTCAGGTTGAACAAGCGACCAAGTTAAATATCGAACCCAAAGGACTGCGTATTATGAATTTAATTATTTACTAAATTAATTAAGACGAAAGACAATAACGTTTAAGGATTGAATTATTAACTAATAAACAATTAATTTAAAATAACAAATAAAATAAATAACACTGTAAGAATACCAAAGTGGCTCAAGAATTGAGAATAGGTAGTTCTAAGGTAATCCAGTTTTACTATTTAACCTCTCTCTCAAGTGCAGGTCGATTCTGCCTTAAGGACTATGGAAGCATCACTAAACCATGCAAATCTACTCTATAGACACAAGTAAATATGCGTGTAACACGTGTGAATAACCTTGGAGCAAGAGATATAATTTCACCCCCTCTTTCTATGTACTATCAGTATTAATTATTTCCCACGTCTGGAATCTAACCCGATATGATCTCCCTTTATAGGTACTATAAAATTAACCTCTTTATCCTACTTATCAACCCGAATCCAATACAATTAATAATTATTTATACATGATAGTTCTAATGAAGTTTCGGAATCCCCTCACTTATAATCATAACATGTAATCATGTTCAGCAGTAAACGCGCTCAATCAACAATCAAGATATATATTCAGACTATATAACAGTTGAAGATGCACAAAACGACTCTGAATATGGATTAAAAACGCATAATCATATATAGAATAAACCACAAGTAGTGTTGTACGGAGGACACACAAGATAGTTTAATTAATTCATAAAACCTTCAAAACCCTAGATTAACCTAAAAGGTTATAGCCCATGGTGTTGCAAGAAACACACATGGGGATTGGATAGATCTTACCCATATGTTCGAAAAATACAAGATAAATTAGAAAATGAAGGAAACCCTAGTTGCGGGTGTCGTCCTGTCCTTTACCGTCTTGAATCCTCTTATTGGTTCTCTTCTCGATTCCACAGACGAATCTTCAAAGTGATGGATGGATGGAGGAAACGATGCGGATGATGGTTTTGGGGGTGATCCCCCCTTGTGCGGTGTAGGATGATTGTGTTGTTGTTCTCCTTTTATACGGATGATGGTCTTGGGGGTGATCCAATCTTCTTGCTGTGATCTACGTCTCCTTTTATACTTGTATGCTCTCCTTATGGGCCTTGGATGGACTTTTTAAGACGAAAACATGCAAAAACACGCACTAGAAGTGTAAAAATACAAATTTGGAGTTATCCCAGGCATTTGGTTCGACCTATGGGATTGCTCAAACCATGGTCGAATTAAAATCTGTGATTTAACACACTTTCAGGCCTCTGGTTCGACCCGAACTAGTGGTCGAACCACTTGTATCGTGGTCGAACCAGTTTTCGTAGTCTCACCGTTTCGTGTATATCTTCCACATCGGAGCTCCAATTTGAGTGATTCTTGCGCTCACGCGATCCACTGTTCCTTGGCTTTCTATATATATAAAGAAATCATAGAAACTCGAACAATTGGATGTCTGACAAGTCATACAAAGTGGAACAGCCGTTCTGTTTGGAAGCTCGCGCGACGTCACCATTTTGATCATAACTTTCTCGTTTAGATTCCGATTGAAGTGTTCCTTATGCCAAAATAATCCTCTCTTCTGTGGCATTTCAACCATTTATCAAACTTCCATTTTAGAGCTCCAAAAAAATACATAATAATCACACAAGTTGGACGTGCATTTTTCAGCATTCATACACAAGTTGCACATTTTTCTCCAACTTTGCACTTTTGATCCTTTTTCCACCTAAAACACATTAAAACACCTCAAGTGCACCTTTTTCTCAAATATATCAAAAATAAGACACTCGTGCTAATATATAACATCAATTTCTATCAAAAAGGTGTTAGATTGGACACTAAAATACACTTATTTTCAATCTCATCAATTTCCCAACCTTACCTGTTGCTTGTCCCGAGGCAACAAAATAAAAATAAAGAGAAAGAGAATTAGAAATTAGCGGGGAAACAAGGACTACGACTAACATCCCATGCACAATATAATTCTCCTCAACTTAGGTCGTGCAACTCTCATTATATGTAATAATCAATTCATAGCATACAAGATAAGACAATCACCACCAATTCAAATGCTATATATCACTCACACTCAAGTGTAAAAGATGTACACTTATGAGTTAATTTGTTTACGCTCAGATTCAATTCAAGTACATGCGAAACCATAAGCTTGTCAAATATCTCAAATTCTACACTACTAAAAGTATGATTTGACAATGGGATCAAAAATGACTTTTCTTTTGGATGTAATGTTGGCTCTTTGGTTAAGGTAGGAAATATATGGATAAGTGACTCAAAACTTGGATCAATCAAGTGCGCATTACACCATGATCTTTCATTCTTCTTACTCACTTCAATTAAGCACAACATCCTCCTCAACTCTTTCACTTTTTTCCAAACACAACATCTTTCCTTATTTTTTTTCTCTCGAGGTACCAGTTTTGAGCACTACCTTGTGCATCCTCCATAGGGTACTAGATTTAAGCACTACCGTAGGGTATTTAGTTCAATGGAGTACTAGATTTAAGCACTACTCCATGATTTTCTTTAGATGTATTTTCAAGCTTCGATCACTTTTTCAACACCAATTTCATTCCTTTCCAAACTGTTATCAAACTCCATCAACACACTTTGAAAGGTCATTAATTCTCGTCATGATAGAATCAAGGCTAAAAAAAAAATCAGATGCTCAAAGTGGTTATTTCTCGTAGGCTGCCAAAGAATGAGGTTTTTAGGCTCAACGGGGCTAACTAGGGATAAACATCATTCGGTAAGGAATTATTTGGCTAAGTGAGTTATAAATTCAAAGATGGCCTAAAATCATATTTCATCATCTAACACACATGTAGTTTAAAGTAAGACAATAGACAAGTTCTAGAATACACACACAAGAACAATACTCACCAGAAAAGAAATATCATGTGATTTTGTAATATGATAACGAGGCTCAAATTCTCACATGGGTTTTTAACAAGTAACAGAGCATTTTTCATGGTAAGCAATATCTTACAAGTATATATAAAACTTCATACCACAATATAACTCAAGTACACTTCCTTCATCAATTTTAAAAGCATATGAATTTTAGGCACAATTAAAAAATATAAGCTCATGTGGATCACAAAAACCAAAAAACTCAATCCTTCCACTCTCATGAATTAAAAGCACACATAGAAATTAGAATAAGGAAACGAGGGCACCTGATTCTTTTATCCTTCAAAATGTATGCACAAGCTCCTCGAGTTGTTCCACTCGATCAGGTCAAAGCCTCAGTGTAGAACTCATCTTACCACTCTTTTACCTTTTCTATCATCAAAGCCTAATCACACTCATCATCACAAGATTCATCAATAATAAAATTAGCGAACTATGAGAAAAACTCAATTGTCTATATAATCGACTACACACACTAGAAACACCAACACGACACACTAAACATTAGGTAAGTTGCAAAAAAAATTGACATATCAACACCGGTTAAAATATTAATATGCCGCAAAAAATCAACCCCCTAACAAACAAAGAACCAACGAAAGGAAAATTATTCTCTTGGTGCTCATAAGACTAGGTAAGTACATCACACCCCCCCCCAAACTTAGTAAAAAGGTAAGTCAAAATTAAGTTTGAAAATAGATATAATTGTCAAAATGTGAGCACTTCAAATATAATAACTCCTCACTCACACAAAAGAAATTAACGGAAGGGACATGCCCACAACAGGCGCATATATTTAACGTCGGAGAATCACGACGGAATACCACTTTTTGAACTATTGGATCAGATGGCGGTCTTCTAGCATCCTCACCTTCAAGTTCTTTTCTTTCCCTTTTCTTGTCTACACTCAGCACCTCACTTTTCTCGGTCACAAAAATATGATCCTTGGAAATTCCTTCCTACCATGGCTGTTTAGAAACCTCCTTGTCAGTCTTCCATTCAAATTCAGAATCATCTGTCCCATTAAAATCAAGATTAAACAAGTTAGAATCCAAATCTATGCTCTTGCAAGATTGAGTCTCCATGGGCATCATCATTGCTTTATCAAGAGAGAAAACCACATCTTCATTGTCCATCTGCAGTCTAAGCTTCTCAGCTCTCAACTTCTTTGCTCTTTCCCACTTTTTTCCACTATAAGTTCAGTATTCTGCTTTTGGGATGGCACTAAAGTATCATTAACATCAGGTAAGGCATTCTACGTGAAAAACAGTGCTAGATAGGAGGGTTCGACCTTGAGTGTTGGTCTAACCAGGTATGTAGTGGTCGAACTGACCATCGAAAAGTTAAAACTCCCCAGTACAGGCTGGTTTGACCTTAGTTCGACCAAGGGATTTAGTCGAACCATGACTGTCGTGGTCGAACCGATGTTCAAAAAATTCAGCGTCTCTCGTACAGGCTGGTTCGACCAAGGGATTTGGTCAAACCATGTATGTCGTTGTAGAACTGGGCTTCAAAAAGTATGGCTTCTCCCGAACAGTTTGGTTCAACCATAGTTTAACCAACAAGGTTGGTCGAACCAGGGCTGGGTTGGTCGAACCCGACTTTAGAAAAAACAGAGGGTCTTGGACAGGCTGGTTCGACCATGGCTCGACCTTCAAGGTTGGTCGAACCAGGGTAGTCTTGGTCGAACCGTTCATCTGGATGCTCCAGAGGTTGCCAGGGTGCTTTGTTCAAACTGCTGGCTTAGTCGACCCTGGTCGAATCGAGCTCCTGGAGCTTCAGAATTTATTTCCGACATCATCGGTCCCATCATCAAAGCAAGGTCCTTCAACTGCTTAGATAAATCAGCATGATTAGAGTTCATAGTAGCCTCAAGATGATCAACCCTTGCATCATTCTTATCCATGTATCGATTAAAGGTATCTTCAACACTCACTTCGCGTTGCTTCATACTAGGCCCACTTTGTGTCAACTCTATAATCTGCCTCTGCTAGGATTCTAGTAGCTTGTTGATGTTAGCTAAACTAGAGACGATCTCATCATCCCTATTTGGCTTCACCACTTGTTGTTCAACCTGCGCTACCTTGCCAAGTATATATGATCCTCTTACTCTTTCCATAGGCCCGTCACATGAATTCATAGAGATGTCTTCAAATAACTTTTCTGCTTCTAGTGCTGTCTTAGATAACAATGCTCCTCCTGATGATGCATCAATAAGAATTCATGACTTACAATCCAATCCATAGTAGAAGATGCTTATGTATTCAGCCTTAGGCATCCCATGTTGTGGGAACCGTCTGAGCATGTCTTTAAACCTATCCCACGCCTCATAGAATTTCTCACCCTGATTCATAACAAATTAGGTGATGTCTTGCCTCATTCTTAAGATCTTTGAGGGTGACATGCATCTCTCTAAGAACTTCTGCTGCAGTTGGTCTCATGTAGTGCAATCTGTGGCATCAAAAGTCTTATACCAAGCTTCTGCCCTATCAATCAAAGAGAACTTGAACAGGGCGATCCGCCTAGCATTATCATTAGCTCCAGCACCCTTTTGAGTATTTGCATCACCAAGGAATCTTCTAAGATGCTGATATGGATCTTCAAAGCAACCTCCAGAAAAGAGATTCTTTTCTACCATGTTAATAAGAGCGGGATGTATCTCAAAATCATCATCTTCCCCCCCTTGCTCCTATCAACCCTATGTTGCCAATCCCATAGTTCATGAAAATTTCACGTATGACAATATTATCAGGATTATGTCGTGCTCCGGCCATGTTTAGCTCAGTGTTTTATTTTTTCTTTTCCTTCCTCTAATTTTCCTAGTGCACAAGTCCCTCAGAAAAATTAAAGGTGAGTTAGAAATAAATAATCACAAATAAAATCTGAATTAAACTAGAAATAAAAAACTAATAATAACAGTCGCCCACGGCAATAGCGCCAAAAACTTGATGTGCATTTTCTTTGCACGCAAAATTAATTCCAAGTATGAAGGATATCAGTTGCAGCTTAAGTAAGGGACCAAGTTAAATATTGAACCCAAAGGATGGCGTATTATCAATTTAATTATTTACTAAATTAATTAGTAGAAAGACAATAATGTTTAAGGATTGAATTATTAACAAATAAATAATTAATTTAAAACAACAAATAAAATAAATAACAATGGAAGAATATGAAAGTGGCTCAAGAATGGAGAATAGGTAGCTCTAAGGTAATCCAGTTTTACTATTTAACTTCCCTCTCAAGTTCAGACCGACTCTGCCTTATGGACTATGGACGCATCATTAAACCATACAAATCTACTCTATAGACACAAGTAAATTGCATGCAACACGTGTGAATAACCTTGGAGCAAGAGATATAATTTCACCCCCCCTTTCGAGGTACTATCAGTATCAATTATTTCCAACGTCTGGAATCTAACCTGATATGATTTTCCTCTATAGTTACTATAAAATTAACCTCTTTATGCTACTTATCAACCCAAATCCAATTAAATTAATAAGTTTTTATACATGATAGTTCTAATGAAACTTCGGAGTCCCCTCACTTAGAATCATAACATGGAATCATGTTCAATAGTGAACGCACTCAATCAACAACCAAGGTATATGTTCAGACTCTAAATAACAGCTGAAGATGCACAAAATGACTCTAAATATGGATTAAAAACACATAATTATGTTTAGAATAAACCACAAGTAGCGTTGTACGGAGGACACACAAGATAGTTTAATTAATTCATAAAACCTTCAAAACCCTCGATTTACCAAAAAGGCTCTAGCCCATGGTTATGTAATAAACACACATGGGGGTTGGATAGAGCTACCCATATGTCCAAAAAATACAAGATAAATTAGAAAACGAAGGAAACCTTAGATGTGGGCGTCGTCGCATCCTTCTCCGTCTTAAATCCTCCTCTTGGCTTTCCTCTTGATTCCACAGACGATTCTTCAAAGTATTTGATGGATGGAGGAAAGGATGTAGATGATGGTTTGGGGGTGATCCCCCCTTGTGGGGTGTAGGATGATTGTGTTGTTGTTCTCCAATCTTCTTGGTGTGATCTACATCCCCTTTTATACTTATAAGCTCTCCTTATGGACCTGGGATGGGCTTTTTAAGTAGAAAACACGCATAAACATGCACTAGGAGTGTAAAAATACGGATTTGGAGCTGTCCCAGGCATTTGGTTCGAGCTATGGGCTTGGTCGAACCATGGTCGAATCAAAATCGGCGATTTAATGCACTTTCAGGCTTCTAGTTCGACCCGTACCAGTCTCACCGTTTTGCGTATAACTTCCTCATCAGAGCTCTTATTTGAGTTATTATTGCGCTCAAGAGATCCTATGTTCCTTGGTGTTCTATAATTATAAAAAACTTATAGAAACTCGAACAATTGAATGTATCACAAGTCATGCAAAGTGGCACATCCGTTCTATTCGGCTAAGCTCGCGTGATGTCACCATTTTGATCATAACTTTCTCGTTTAGATTCCGATTGAAGTGTTCCTTATGCCAAAATGATCCTCTTTTTTGTAGCTTTTCAAACATGTATAACACATCTAATTTAGAGCTCCATACAAACACAGAAAAATCACACAAGTTGGACATGCGTTTTTCAGCATTCATACACAAGTGGTACCTTTTCTCCAACTTTGCACTTTTGATCATTTTTCCACTAAAACACAATAAAACACCTTAAGTGCACCTTTTTCGCTAATATATCAAATATAAGATACTCGTGTTAATATATAACATCAATTTTCATCAAAAAATTGTTAGATTGGACACCAAAATACTTATTTTCACTCTCATCAGGGATTTATTTGTAATACAAATAAAGTTTGAGGTTTATTTTGCAATTAACCCAATAAATTAATAAAGAGTCATCACTTTAGTGCATGCTATTTTAAACTTTTCTAATAGACAATAAATATAGAATCATTTATATATGGTAAGTGTATGTATCATAGCAGATATATATGGTAGTTGTATGCAAATCATCAATCTTGCCTATGATAGTCAATCGTTTTCAGATCTGATGCTATATCGGAGTCTCTCCGGTGCTCTTCAATATCTCACATTTACAAGGCCGGATATTTCTTATGCAGTTCCGCAGGTATGTTTATTTACGCATGATCCTCATGATGTTTGTTTATTTACGCATGATCCTCATGATGTTCACATGGATGCATTAAAGAGGATTCTGAGATATGTTAAAGGAACACTTGATTTCGGACTTCAATTGTCTCCTTCATCCATCAAGTCACTTATTGCATATACTGATGCAGATTGGGGTGGGTGTCCTAATACTCATCGATCAACGTCCGGCTATTGTGTCTTTTTTGGAGATAACTTGATCTCATGGTCGTCTAAACGTCAATCCACTTTGTCTAGATCCAGCACCGAGGCGGAGTATAGAGGCGTGGCTAATGATGTTTCTGAGTCATGTTGGCTTCGAAAATTGCTGCTGGAACTCCATTGTTCTATTCCAACTGCCACACTTGTTTATTGTGATAATGTGAGCACCATTTACTTGTCGGGGAATCCAGTTCAATACCAACGTACAAAACATATTGAAATGGACATTCATTTTGTACGAGAAAAGGTGGCTCAAGGTCAAGTTCGTGTTTTACATGTGCCCTCACAATACCAAATTGCTGATATGTTCACCAAAGGTCTACCTCAAATTCTGTTTGAAGAGTTTCGAACCAATCTCAACGTGCGTATTCCTCCTGCTTCGATTGAGGGGGTGTAATAGACATTAAATATAGAATCATTTATATATGGTAGGTGTATGTATCATAGCAGGTATATAAGGTAGTTGTATGTATCATAGGCAAGATTGATGATTTACATATTGTATATTAAGGATATCTATGAATGAGAATAATCACGAGATTACATTCTTACATTTTCAAATTTAATATCATATTCTTAAATCTTCACTATACTACATGTTCTTCCAGATTAATTTAAAATTTATTCAATTACACGGGACTATCTTAAAGAATTGGATAGGAATGAACTGGTGAAACCCAAGGATGTTGGAGGGCTGGGAATCAAACACCTCAAGGATTGGAATCCGGCCCTGCTATATGCAAAATTATGGGACATTCAAAGGGAGGCTAACTCTCTGTGGGTTCGATGGATAAAATCGGTTTATTTTAGAAATACAACTCTTGATGACGCAATTTCAGGCCAGTATTCTTCTAATCTGTGGCGAAATTTGCTTAATTTGAGGAACATGATTAGAGGGATACACGGACCGTGGTGGGAAATACTCGGAAAATGCACTATTAATGGGAAATTCATAAGCAGTAGCATGTATAAGGTGCTCAGGGGAGAAGACATGACCAAAACATCCTTTGTGTTCAAGAAAATTTGGCACAAATGGGTTCCTCATAAACTCAGCTTCAGATTATTGCTACAGCAAAAATAGAGGCTTCTTACTAAAGCAAAACTTGTTCCCCAACAAATATATATTAACAAGACAAATTAATATTAAACAGTTCCTTTTATTTTAATCACGTGATAAAGTTTTACAAAGACTCATCTCTAAATTACATAAGCTACCATAAACATTACGAACGACCAGAAAAGAAAAAAAGTACAATATAAAAACTGGGATCGAAGTGAAAAGAAAAAAAGTAGTACAATATAAAAACTGTAGTACAGTATAAAAACTGGGATCGAAGTGAAAAGAAAAAAAGAAGTACAATATAAAAACTGGGATCGAAATGTACATTACAGTTTACACCACCTACAATGTCTAAAAAAAAAAGGGTTCTTCCATCCCCAAAACAAGTTCAAATAGAAAAGACACTGAAAAAAACTATTAAGAGCTGCTGAAAATTAACAAAATTTACACTTGAGTCGAACTAACCACAAAAATCTACATGAACTTAGCTTAGCTAGCTTACCTTACCTGTGTACATCTCAAAACTGCTCCGTTATTCGCCCGAGCTTTCGCAAGAGCTGCCGAGATTGGCCATTATATCTTGTACCAATAACCTGATTATATTGCCACCGGATGATCTTGATATATCGACACATTCCTGCAGATCCGCATCGCATGCTATCAAGACCCACTCATGATCGTCGTCGAGATACTTGATGTCAAAAGTCCCCTCTTCTAACTTCAACCTCTTCGCCACTTCTTCTTTCAACTTGACTATGCCAGAGTCCATCATGAGACGAAACCTGATTATGTCTTCTCTGTATGTGCCTTTTATGGTGATTGTTTTCACCTCCGGCCTAGAAGCAAAGCGGGGCACATGATCATCAGCAGGAGCAGCCTTGGGTGTTGCCTCCGGGAATGGTTGTTTTGTCCAACTGTACTCTGTGACATGCTCATCGAACGGAGTGTCTCCACCTGGACACAGATTTCTCAAATCATGTGAGCTTCCCGCATCCTCAACAAGCATTCCTCGCAATGGCTCCTCGGGTGCTGTTAATAGATTCTTGGGGATTGAAAATGCGGCAGATAGATTAATTTCTCTAGTTTGTTGACACCCAAGTTCGTGCGAGCCTCCATTATTAATACGGTGTTCATCCATGGGTGAAACCACCAGGTCGTTTCGACCAGAAGTCTCGTTTCTCAGAAAAGGACTACCCTGACATGAACCTTGAGAAGTTGGGGTGCCTGTGCTCTCTTCTCTCGAGCCACTCCCAGTTCTCGATCGGTTGGAGGCTTCATGAACGAGTTTCTCTCTCTCTCCTAGAATTTGATTTGAAGCTTCTGCATGTTCATCAGCTCCAGGGGGGTTAGAGATAGCAATCTCTTTCTTCTCTTCCTGAAATTCACATGGTCCAGAGCCAGGTGAGCTTTGTTGATTCATTCCCAAATTAGCTGCCCAAGAAATGGAACCAACCGTAACAGGAATAGAACTTGTTCCCAAAGAAGTCAAACTGAACGTTCCTTCGCCACCTTGTACAGATTCGATAACACGCTTTAGTTTTGAAAGAGAACGATTAACCTTATTTATCTTGCGAGAAGGCCAACGAGAGATCCCATGCTGCCTACAGATACGCTTCATTGTCGTGGGGCAAACTGCAAGACCAAAACTCAATTAGATATTAATATCTATGTCAAGTGTTAGCAAATATAAAAGTAACCAGAATTATAAGTATAAGCATATACCACCAAGACTCTTCGCTGCATCCTTGAGACTACCAGCGAAATATTGCTGCAGCACCTCTAAGCTAATTGTTTTCTCCGCCTTCCCCCGCTTTCTCTCAGGTTTTTTGCCTGCGTTCTTTGTTTCAGCAACAGATGCTGCATTACGAGCCTCAGTAGGACAGCCAGCATTTGCTTCAGCATTTTTACCATTAAGAGATTCAAGATGTGCGCTTTCCCCGTTCGGCACAGGAGGACTGGGAGGTGATGTAGCAACAAATTCAGACCTCAAATTAAGATTCTCAATCATGGATGACTTAATAATCTCAATGGACCTCCACTCATGGTCAAGGTCTTTACCAGAAGCAACCCTCAGGCTCCCAAAATGCTGTTTCATTGTCACTAAAAGGGAGTCCAGCAAGGTCTGCTGATCCTTATAGCTTTCAATACTAGGGGGCAGAAAGAATTCTAGAACATAATCGTCATTTCCAGTATGATTGCTACGTAAACAAATTGCGAAACTACATCTCAACCCAAACATGCGTGCATAATGTACTAGTGGGTACTGAGTCTTGCAAAATTCAGTAATATCTTGGCAAAAACACGAGTTGTGTGATGCAAATGCCCTCCCAGCAACACCCTGACCCTTTTGCAAGTGGTGTTCAGCACACGCCTCACGGAAACCCCACATCTGAGAATCTACCACATAAAATGCTACATCAGTTGTTGACATACAAACCTGTCCCATGCAGCTCCCATCAAAGCTACTACAAGTTTTTCTAATCCCACCACCATTTGCTAATACGCTGCGATGCATACATGGAACCCAGGTCTGAGCTAGTGGCAGCATGTGAGTTTCACACACCACTGTTATTATCTCCAAAATTTCGGCCAATGCATTCTGCCGACCTTCATTACATATCTGATATAAAAGAATATCATTTACAGAGAAGTTGTCAGATAAAGGAATAATTGCTTGTCATTAACATAATTTTTCAAAAATGAAGTCACATTGACCTGCGTGCTTTGATGATCCAATATCTCCGAACATTTCAAATTCACTGCCTGCAGAAGAACTAGATTTGCGTTACGAGTTACGAATGAATCCCCAATAACCAAAAAAAAAAGGTTAAAGAGTGTAGAAGTACGAGACAATCTGATAGTTTAGTGTTCACGGTGAAGCTTCTGAACCCTCTTAAGAGGCTATAATATTGAAGAATTCTAATTTGCATAGCATAAACAATAGAGGCAGAGCTCAAATTTTCATGAAAGCGTTACAACGGGAGAAAAGTTAGTCCTGCACCCTCTTAGAGGTTATAATATTGATGAATTCTAATTTGCGTTGCATATACACAGTAGAGCCAGAGCTCAATTTTCATGAAAGCGTTACAAAGAGAGACAAGAAAAGAATAAAAATATATAGCAAATGCACGAATTCATACCAGAGATCATATTGGAGAACAAAAGGATTTAATATATTTACCTAGTTCAGGATAGACAGATTATTGCTCATAAGAAATATGAATTTAGGGCAGCAACTGAATTATTAATTGCTAGAGCCAAGCGCCAACTTAATGTAGTATCTAATCATATGGATCATGTAGGAGAAGAGTACAGGTATTCTTGCTAGCATCATGCTCATGCATCTCCTATATTCTTGCAGAAGAATTATGTAGATTATACATTATAGTACACACACACATGGAGTATTAGTTAAGACTAGCAATTTCTACAACATATACTCTAATCCTCTGTAAAGAAGATGATGGTCATGAAAACAAGAAAATAGCTTAAAGAAACAAACCAACCTCAAGTGCCTTGCAGACTTTATCAACCTCCGGAGCATAGTTGATTTTCTGGGATGTCATTATAAGCTCGAGCACACCAACACAAGACTGCCCAGAAGGTTCAAATACAGGCAAGGCTAAAGTTCCACGAACATTGTAATGCAAGGCATGGTTCAGACGGGGGAACTCTTTGCTAGAGTAATATTGAACATTGGGAGTCCATTCTGGCAACTTTTGTCGAAACACACGTCCTGGAAGTCCGAGGTCTCCGTCAGTGTCTCCATCCACGTTAAACATATACATCAAAGAGACCAACCTATACTGATGGAGCCCATTACTGTTGGGGTCAAGAACAAACGGTTGCCCGGAAGTTGTGAGCACATATCTGCTGCCATTTTTCACCGGTGCCCAAACCTGAGCCAGGACATGCTGTTCGGTTAAATCTTTGAAATATCGAAGAGCCTGACTCATTCGTTGCTTTATTATACAAGACCCATCTGGATTGTCAATGGGAGTCAATCCAGCAAATGGTGAAGGCAGCTTTTTTTTTTCATCATTGACAACAGTTTCAGTTGTTGTGTCATGCTCACCACCATCTGTTCATTAAATAGGAAAAGTCATAACCATTAACTAGAATTTTTACACAGATAATGCACCTGATGCATCAAGAAATCACTAATCATACTTAAAAGTTAAAACAAAGGAAAAAGGACCAGCCAAAATCTTCTAATGAGAAAAACAGATGGATATAGCGAAGATTTCATATTTTTAGAAATATTTGATTTGAAATAGGAAAATTAGAGCAGTGACTGTTCATTCCCAAAAGATTGGAACTAGTTAATCAGCAGCCGTAACCAAAAAATTACGGTAAAATAAGTTTATCTCATCATTCCAAAAGATTGTACCCAAAAAAATAAAAAAAAATTCTTCAATCCATTCATAGGGTAGTGAATTGTATTAAGCTACAATTGATGTCACAAGTCAAATTTTTAAGAGAAATCGGATTGAGCACTGGGATACCGTAGAGTCAGCTTAAACATCAGAACACGAAATGCTACGCAAAATTATGCAAACACCAAGTTAAAAACAAATAGACAAATTCCCCAAAGCCAGAAATCAAATGAAGAATTTGGAGAGAGATATTCCAAAACTCTGAAGCCTTTTGAGAACTCAGAGATTGTACAGCACAGAATAATAGCTCGGAGCAAAATCCTTACAGCAAAAGATCCTGGAGGAGTCTGTTAGCCGGAAACCGGCGCCGGCGACCAAATTTCCGAAGTTATTGTCGTCAGAAATGGCCCAAAGTGGGGAACAAGGCTGCTCGGAGTTGGAGAGGAGGAAGGGCGGCACAGAAGTGGATGAAGCGGCAGCGAAGATCTGATCCAAGGGCCAGGAAGAATCGAGATCAAGATCCAAATCCATGAGGACCTCGGATGGCGGGCGGGCGGGTTGTTCTTCGGGCATTTTCATGTGGCGGAGGGAGAGGGATGTGGTTCCTTTCTCTCTCTAGTAGGGAGAGGAGGAGGTGTGGGTGTGTGGAGGAGAGAGATGGTGAAATGGTGATTCCATTTCAGAGAAATTGGTGGAATCTGATAGTAATAGTCGTATTGGTATTGCTAGTTGCTCATGGATAAAGAATAGGGATCGTTACTCAGGCCATAGCTCAAGTGATAGAGGGGAGGGTGGAAAGGCCTTTCAGCTGAGCTTGATTGCTGTAGGGTGGGGTTCAAATTCTGCCTTTGGCATGAATTTGGCTCCTTGCAAGCACAAGTTTAACAGTGAGCCCTCTATAAGCCACCTGCGATTTACCTACTCCACCAATTTCAGGACAGGGGCGACGGGGTACACCACCGAGAATAGGGATTGTTCCGCTGTTCCGCTCCACCCAAGTGGATTCTTTTTCTTCTTTCTTTTTTCCTTTTTATTTATTTATTTATTATATATACATATACACAGATAAAAAAGTAGACAACGCTACGGTGTTAATGAATTTCTGCATTAATTACTGTGAGAATTGAGGGCTCTCTGTTTTTATTGAGGCAAAACGCCGCCACTACTTTGTCAAACACGGGCAAAGCTTTCGCCTTTCATTCTAATTTTATACTCCCTCTATTCCGTCTATATGATTATGTTTATTTTTTGCATGAAGATTAATGAATATAATATTTTAATTTGTGAGGTGAAAGAAATAATAAGTTAATATAAAATAGGTATATGCATTAATGGGATGTATGGGCCCATTGAGAGAAAATAATTAATTTGTGTGGGTCTCATATGCTAAAAAGGGAAATGTAACTATTAAAATGTGACACCCAAAATGGAAATATGTAATCATTAGAATGAGATGGAGGGAGTACTCCATCGGACGGCGTATTCTTACTTTGTATAGGTACAAAAATTAAAGTTATACCCCTCCATACTCGTTTGCTTTTTGTACGTGAATTAAGAAATATTATTATTATATGTAAAGTGGGTAGTTGTATTACTAAATAGGAGAAATTGATACATTTGAATCAGACGCAAAAATAGTAAAATGTACATCTTAAAAGCAGACGAAGGGAGTATTTTTTTAATATATAAAATATAAGAAAAGGTAAGGATAAATTGATAATTTTGAAAAAAATAAATAAAATTATTAAAAATGATGAATAAAGTGTAAAAAAGTAAATGATTAAAAAGTATACTAGAACGTATGTAAAATGTAGAGTGTATTTTTACCATTTATGAAATTGGTAAAAATACGTAGGACAGCTCAAAATGGAAAGTGGGTAAAAATACGTGAGTCATAGGAAATATTATTGAAATAAATTTTTAATAGTATAAAAATAAATATTTTTTTCGTTCCGGATTCTGAATTACCTGCGCTGTAACTGTAGATAGAGAGAGTCAAAGAAAATTTATTTTTTTGACAATTTTATTGATTTTTTAGAAATTATAGTATTTTTGTTAATAAAAAAATATGTTATGTGTTAGGTAAGAGTGATATTTTTAATACAAAAGATAATTTTTATGGTTGTTCCCTGATGTAAAGTTTTCTTTTTAGATGGTAAATAAATGTGAGATGGATAAAAATGGTAAGTGTGAAGAAAAATATGTGACAAAGAGAGTATTACTTTTATAAATAAATGAAAAACATTAATACTCAAATTTTTAATATATTATGATTTTTTATTAAGATGAATTGTATTTTTCTCTTAAAAGATTTATGGTTCATTTTTATAAAAGAAATTTCGTATACAAAATCTTTTTTTTATTTATAAAATTAGAGTACATGATATTTTAGTTCATTGAAGACTACCAAAAATAAAAATTAAGGGAACAAAATTTTTTTATAACAGTACATCAGCAATTAACAATTTTTACACAAATCTCGATTTAATTATTTTTCATAAAATCCTAACGTATAGGCGGTGCAATTTAATTTTTTTCAATAAATATGCACTGCACGACCGTCATATCTATACTCTCTTCGCCCATCCTTAATCTATCAATTTTATCATTTTGAGTTGTTCATCACCAATCTATCCATTTTCCTTATTAGATATACGGGACCCACACCATCCACAAATACAAATAAAATATAAGACTCATACCCTCCACTAATACAACTAAAATAATAATATTCCATAATCCACGTGTAAAAAGCATATGGATACATTAACGATGGACGGAGGGAGTAAAATATTTATATAATATAAATATTTTTACAACATATATTTCCTCCATCCTATTTGAATATTTACGTTTGCTTTTTGTACAGTGATTAAAGAATACTCCCTTCGTCTATTGTTAATATATGTATCCATTTGCTTTTTACACGTGGATTAAGGAGTATTATTATTTTATGTGTAGTTGATAGTTGTATTAGTAAAGGGTGTGTGTCTCATATTTTAATGTATTAGTGAGAGTGTGAGACTCATATATCTAAAAAGTAAAATTGATAGAATGAGAGTAGACGACCCAAAATAGTAAAATAGTAAAATGGATAGATTAACAGTGGATGGAGGGAGTATAATACTTTAATATATAGTGGATTGAAATATATATTCCCTCTGTCTGGCGTTAAGGTTTACATTTTTCATTTTGGTTTGTGCCAAGTTAAGGTTTAATTTTTTTTATCAAGTTGGACACACACAAAACAAATTATTTAGTCCATATAGGGCCCACACATAATATTAATATAACTCTCACTTCACATAAAATATTATTTCTCTCATCTCACTATATATTAAAATATTATCTCTTAACTTTATGCAAAAAACAAACGTCAACATAAATGCGAGACGGTTCAGACGGAGGGAGTGATATTTTAATGCATAGTGAATAGTTGTAATAGTATGTGTGAGTTTATTGAAATATATTAAGAGTTGGTCTCTTGTGTCCCCAGGAGCACAAAATGTGTAAGAATACAATATTTTCTTTAAAAGAGTATACACTTTAATTAATAAAGGTATATTTTTTTCAATAAAAAGATCAGCTAAAATATGAATAGTATAATGTTTGATTAAAAAATTAATTTTTTTAAGAAAATAAAGGGTATACATTCTTATGCTAAATGATATATAATTTAATACGAAAAGGTATACCTTTAAAAAAATGCGGGATCTGGAGGCATGGTGTTCTCGGAGACACGCAAGTTTTATCCGAATATTAATTATTTTTTGTGAAACACATCTACCAAAAAATTAAATGTAAACACTGAAGTTGAATGTCCAACTTAAAATATGTAAATATTGAAATTAGATTGAGGGGGTATACTGTTATATTGTATACTAAAAGTCTAGCTTTAATATGAACAATGTTTTAACAATATTTGAAATGAGAATTATTGATCAAATGATTGCATAATTTATTTATGTATCCGATACAATAGTTCACTTACTTTATATTATAGGTAATATATTGTGCGAAAACACGCGAAAGATCATATGATCGGTTTCCTTATAAAATATAAACAAATGCGCACAATCGAGATAGACGGAGACTCTCTATCGGGATGGTTGTAGTGTGATTTAGTATTAGTTTTTCTTGACTATAGAATCACATCAGTGCACTTTGTGTGTATTGAGTAGGACTGCTTGAGATCGTTCGACTTATACTGACTATATAGGAGAACTTGATTTCAGTTATTATGGATGTTCGTGCTCTTAATCCCTATACAATAACCTCGACACTTAAGGCAGTATGTATTTCTTTGATTCATCAATGGGTGAGAATTACATGTAATTAAATCAATAAACTCGGTGAGTTGGGAAATAGTGTTGTCTCTATGGTGTGCTGTTGATTGTAGAAGGAATTCATGTTCAATTAAATAGGTTGATGATGTCCCCTTGAGGAGCTCATAAATCATCTAAACCCCGCAGATGGATTTATTTCGGCATGATAACAAGGTTGAGTGGTACTACTCTCGGATGAGATATTAATTAATGGAGTTGTCAGTAACTTAATTAATTAATGGACATTGTATATCTTAAACATGGGGGACTAACAGACTCATAATAAGAAGGAGACTATAACTTAATTGTGGGATTAGAGCGGCAGTGCATTAATAATATTTTAGTGGAATATATTATTATTATTAGATTTAATTATAAGTTTTGGGCTAAACTTGGATACTTAAGTCAAATGGAGGCCCGACTCTAATTTCTCCTCCTGATCTCTACTATAGCCCATATATAAGTCATCTCAATTTATCCGGAACCCTAGTAATTAATTCCTAATACACGTTTGAGAGAGGATGGAAAGCAGATTGAGAAGATCTTGAAAATCGTCGCCCACATGACGTCAAGATTGGACTTGGGGATACAACAGAAGATCAAGAGGTTGTTTTCTGCAGCTGTATTTCCTCATCATACCTGGTGAAAGATAATACAATTCTATACTCTTGCTTCCGCTGATATAGAATTGCATGGAACCCTAACACTTCACGTTAACCAAATGATCAAACGCCAATAATTGGTATCAGAGCGTAGGTTCTATGGCTAAACATGACACTTTAAGCTTGGCTTTATATGAATATGTGATTTAATTTCAAATTAGAATCGCATGAGAATTAGAGTTTATATTGTTGTAATATTTAGTATAAAACCCTAACCCTACATGGCGGCGTGAGCACAGCTGGATCAACACGGCTGCACTGCGATGTTGTTTGTGATGAACGTCGACCCGACACATGGCACTGGAATAACGGCCGCACGACTCTTGATAGGCGGTGCACAAATTCTAGGTGGTCAGGACAGCGGGCTGCACGACGGGAAGGCTGCGAATGTTGCGCACTAGTGTCGCTAGGGCATCACGTCGGTGATGCAGCTGCAACTTAAGGATGTTGCACGGTCGCCACGTGTGATGGCTAAGTAGGCAGGATGACAAGCGTGCAGGCATCACACGTTTCGTGCGCTCATTGCTTGTTGTTGGGCCTAGGGTTTGTGTCCCTGGATGATCTTGCCAGCGCGGGTTTGCGCGTTGATGGCGGCAGATGTTGGCTGGAAGGAATTTAGAGCCGCAGAGTCAGACTGCTGATCAGCGACACAGCGTCAGTGTGTTGGATTGTATACTAAAAATCTAGCTTTTTGTATGAACAATGTTATAACAATTTATTTGAAATGAGAATCATATGATCAAATTATTGCGTATTATAATTTATTTATATGTTCGATGCAATAGTCCACTTACTTTATACTGTAGATAATATGTTGTACAACAATACGCGGAAGATCATATTATCAGTTTCCTTATAAAGTATAAATAGAAGCTCACAACCGAGATAGACGGACACTCTCTATCGGGATGGTTGTAATGTGGTTTGGTATTAGTTATTATGGATGTTAGTGAATCATCACGCCTGGAAGAGCTTCTGCCGAGTGTGGAGTGGTGCGGTATGCCTTTTGATGAACCCTGGTGCCGGGCGGATATGCGTGTGTGATGGCGAGCACGTTAGCGTGAATCATCACTTGTCTGGTACATGTTGGCATGGAGACTGCCGAGTAGGGCATAAAACACAGCGGATGGGAGAGTTATGCCCAAAACGGTGAGGCTGCACAGGCTGGTGGTGAGAATTCATATTCTTCAACATACCCTGGTGAAAGGTAATACGTTTCTTATTTTCATGCTTCCGCTGACTGTTAGAAATGTATGAAACCCTAACGGTTCATGTTAACCAAACGATCAAACCACAACAATTGGTATTAGAGCTTCGGTTTCATGGTGAAGCGTGACACGTTAGGTTAGGGTTTATGTGATTATGTGTTTTCCTTTCGGAATAAAATCGCATGAGTATATTAGGGTTTGGTATAATTGCTTTATCCATGAAAACTCTGTATCAGTTCGTCGATGTTTTCTGTTCATCGATGGTGATGGAATTCACAAAACTCGGTCATGAATCAATACGCCTGGAGGATGGCGTGTGGGCTGCTGGGTAATTTAAACATGGTACTGTACACGTCTGAAGCCGGGTGTGGCGCGCGAAGGCTTGCATATTGCAGAGATGTGCACACGATGGTTGCCGGGTGAGAAGTTTTGACACACGGAGGTGGGCAAGGGTGCCCGATGTCATGTACGATGGCGCTTGTTCAGTGCCGTGTGAAAGGAAATTGGCATACGGTGATCGCTTAGTGCACTGGACACACATGATGGCCAGTAGCTATCAGGAAAAACTCACATAATGGCCATCCTGGATGCACGTTGGTGCGTATGATTCGCGAGCGGCAGACATTCCATAGCATGCTAAGGAGCATGCTGCCGTGCGGGAAGATGAGTGTGGCGCTCTTTAGGGCACACGATTCCAACTTCTGGGGAATGGCGTGGCGCTCGTTTTGTGCACGAGGATGTGCGTGGGTGTTGAAGGCCGGGTGACATGGCGGGCGCAGACGTGTGAAGCAGGGCAGATGTCCGAGCGAGTCTGGGCCATGTTTCGAGCAGGTTTGCTAGGTTCTTGGTGAGTTGCGCTTAGTCTTCGGGCGAGTCAACCAATTTTAGAGCGAGCTGCTTGGCAGATGGCGTACGTTTCACGGGAGCCAGCATCTGCCGTGCATGGGAACTTCTTCCCATGATGGAGGGGCGCAAGATGCTTAGCGTGTCGTTGAGTGGATCGCCGTGTATAGAAACCTAGTGCCGAGCATTGGTGTCCATGTCGTGCAGGTTATCGGGCAGAGCAGCGAGCAGACTGCATGAGCATCACACGTTGGTACGCATGAAGGTTATTCCTTGGCGCACGGAACGTTCGCAATAGCGGGTTGGTCGCTTGGTTGGCAGGTTGATGGGCATACACCGGATGATCACGCTGGTGTACGTGTTGTCTAGTGGAAGCATGTTACCTGTCGGGTGAGAGGTTTTTGTGCACGCTCACTGCCGAGTGAGGAGAAACCCTCACACGTTAGCTACCGTGTGTGGACATGTGAGGCACGTTGGCGTGCGGATCAGCGGGCATTGTGCCCATTTGGCGCGCACGGATGCTTCCCATTGGCGCACGGAATGTGGCACGATGATAGGTGGGCAGGTGCGAGTTGCCGAGAATTGTGCTGGGTTTGTCGATGGACGGGCAGTCGGGTCTTCCGGGTTGTGGATCAGGGTGCCGGGCTGGAGGATTAGGTTACCGGGCAATGAATTTGAAGGAAAATTCTTGAAGATCAACTTCTAATTTTCAAATTAGGTTTCGGGGCACTGCCCCAAGCCCCGTGACATAACCAAGCAGATCGGTCCCAGTGAGGTCGATCTCAGTCTGAGTTCCCCGCATTCGTGCTTGGTGGCGAACAATTGAATTTGCCCATATATATAATTGTATATAATTAATTTAATTATCTGATTATTTTTATATATGTATGCATGATACTCCATGATTTACTGCCTTATTTGCCGTAATAGGAGAATGCTAGTTTGCGTATTTTATTATGAATATTATACACATGTAAAAACCCTCGTTGTTAAATAACTAAGTGGGAGAGGGGATTAGTAATTAATTCCTGCGGCCTCCATTATTGGTTTGTAAGTGATGTGAGTAAACTTGCGTGTTGGCATAGACCTTCCTCCCAATTAGATGAGTTTATTCACGAATCACTAGTACTGACTTCATTAAATAATTATTGTTTTTAATGTGATGCATATGAACTTGAGTGTTGGCATAGACCTTCCTTCCCATCGGATGAGTTTATTTGCGGATCACTATACAAACTTATAATTGATGACTATAGGAAATTATCTGAGCGTGTGTGTACTTCTCCATCTGTAAGCCACATAAGCTTGGGCTACATACTTGGGGTCAAATAATGGTGTACACTTAGATGTAAATAATAAGTATCCTCCTCACTGGAGCCACTACTTTTATTTGTATGGCTAAAGAGGAACCGACTATTAATTATTTTGTCATGAGGTTAGGTTGACAAATGAAATTAATGGATAAAACCTTCTCTTGTAAATATTCGGGTTTATAAACGTCCACACTATCGTGGCTTGCTAACTCACGGTGCTTGAGATGTCGGTGAATTTTATTTTTATATTATTTTGAGGGAATCAATAGAAATGGATAAAAAATTCAAAGATTTGATTGGTGTATTTATTTGTGATTCTCTGTAATTTCAAATGCTTTATCTCGCTTATTGTTTACTAAAAGAGAACATATTTACTTTTCCAAAATTAGATGATTAGAAAAGAATCTTGGTTTTGAATTTTATTGCTTAGGAAAATATAAGTGTGTTCTCACTAAGGATATCCCATGATGCCTTTTAAAGTCTCTAGTGAAGAGGTGAGATGTTCATAGAAATATGATGGTCTCATGCGACTCTTAAGTAAGTTAGATAGGCGGGAAGTCATGGTTGAATTGATGAATGAATTGGAAATGCTCGGAGTAGATATTGAAGGGAAACCTAGATCAATTTAATTCTCCGTAGTTTGCCTAGGTATTTTGAGCAAGTTCTACCTGAAATACAAGAGGTTGTACACGGTGGGGAATTTCTGACAAAACATGTGGCAAAGGAAATCCAATTTCATCAAGATGTGAGCAAGGTTAATATCTCATTCACTAGTCGTTGAAGCATGATTAGTGATGGCATTTACTGACACGTTGTATATAGATAGCAGAGTCACTAAAAGCCTGCAACTAAGTGATGATGAGATTGTAATATAAATGGGTAAAACTATGAGAGTAGTGGTTGTTGCAGTAAGAATTGTTTATTTATCTTATGATATGAATAAACATTTGGTTTTGAGAAATTGTCTTTGAGTACGTTTTTCATAGAAAGAATTTGATTTCAATTTCTATGCATTTACGGATGGATACTCCATTTCATTTTAATGACATGGTCATAGTGATGAGGGATGGAGTTATAATCTGTTGTTGTACGATGGTGGACAATTTTTACTCTCAAATCATGTTTATCCCATGATTGCAACAAATAGTAATTAATAATGCGTCTTCTAATCCTAATAAGAGAAAGACTCTTATGGAAATGATTAGATAGATTATGAATTATTTGGAATTACTAAATTGATTTTATGGGTATGCCCTAGAAACAGCATGTCGTATAGCGTTTGTCTTTTGTTGGATATTCTAGAAAAATGAAGGGTGATGATTTATTTAGTCCAAAATATCGAAGGGTTATTATTAACACAAACACTAGATTTTTAGAAAATGACTATGTAATAAATCACAAACATATGTATAAGTTGTTCTAAAAGGTGTGAGAAAGGAAACATATAGTATAATACCAAGTGTATAAGAGGATACTAAATGGTGAAAAACCATTGGAAGTGGTCATACAAAATAAAAGAGGATCAAATTGTAAGGTGAAAACTTTAGAAGTAAAGCTTGTTGCGAAAAGGTACACTCAGAAAGAAATGGTTCGATTATGAGGAAACTTGTTCGCCGGTAGCTATGCCTATGTTGATCCGGATTCTTTTATCTATTGTTGATCATATTGATTATGAGGAATAGCAAATAGATGTCAAGACAGCTTTCCTGATTGAAAGTCTTAAAGAAAATGTCTATGTGAAGCAACCAGAGTGTTTCATTACAAAGGGCTAAGAAAATTTTGATTGTAAGCTTAAAGGTGTCCATCGATGGACTAAAGCAAGCTTCAAGATCATGAAACATCCAATTTGATGAAGAAATCGAGACATATAAATTTAATAAATGCGTGGATGTGTCTTGTATATTGAAAAGAGTGATGGAAATGTTGTGGTATTTCTTGTACAGTACGTAGATGATATATTGCTCATTGGAGATAATGAAAGAGTATTGTCAGGCATATGGGTATTAATAAAGCAGCATGAAATGAAGGACATGAGAAGAAGCAAAAGATATCCTTTTTATCATGATAATACGGATCACAAGAAGGGATGTTATGCTTGTCTCAAGCTTCATGAGATGATACGATCCTTACTTATTTTAGCATGTGACTTTATCTAAGGAGAAGAGACAGTGCACTTTGTGTGTATTGAGCGGGACTGCTTGAGATCGTTCGACTTATACTGACTTATAGGAGAACTTGATCTCAGTTATTATGGATGTTCGTGCTCTTAATCCCTATACAATAATCTCGACACGTAAGGCAGTATGTATTTCTTTGATTTATTAATGGGTGAGATTTACATGTAATTAAATCAACAAACTCGGTGAGTTAGGAAGTAGTGTTGTCTCTATAGTGTGTTGTTGATTGTAGAAGGAATTCATGTCCATTATAGGTTGATGATGTCCCCTTGAGGAGCTCATAAGGATTATCATGTAAACCCTACATGTGGATTTATTCTGGCATTATAATGAGGTTGAGTGGTACTACACTCGGTTGAGATATTAATTAATGGAGTTGTCAGTAACTTAATTAATTAATGGACATTGTATATCTTAAACATGGGGAGAATAACGGGCTCATAATAAAAATGAGCCCATAAAGTAATTATAGGATTAGAACGGTAGTGCAGTAATAATATTTTAGTGGTATATATTATTATTATTGGGTTTAAGTATGAGCTTTGGGCTAAGCTTAGATACTTAAGCCCAATGGAGGCCCAACTCTAATTTCTCCTCCTGGTCCCTGCTGTAGCACATGTATAAGTCATCTCAGCTGTTCGAAAATACTAATCTATGAGATTAGTCACGCCTAACACTATGAGGAGGGTGAGGGAACAACAGAATGAGAAGTTCTCGAAGATTGTCGCCCACACGACGTCGAGATTGGACTTGGGAATACAGCAGAAGACTGGAAGGTTGTTTGCTGCTGCTGTCTGCCATGTTCTATGATTTTTATAAAATCACATAGACCTCAGAATAGGATGTGTGTTATCGGAAAGCCAAAGAAGAGAGGATCTTTTTGGCATGCAGATCACTCAATTCCGAGATCAGGTGAGAGAGTTATGCCCAAAACGGTGAGGCTGCGCAGGCTGGTGGCGAGAATTTATCTTCTTCAACATACCCTGGTGAAAGGTAATACATTTCTTGTTTTCATGTTTCCACTGAATGTTAGAAATGTATGGAACCCTAACGGTTCATGTTAACCAAACAATCGAACGCCAACATAGTGGTCGGAGGAGATGTAAGTAGAACGTTAGACGCGTCAGACAGTATTCCGAGCGAGTCTCACATGGTTCCGAGCACGTCTGAAGATGTTCCTAGCGGGCCAAAGGCGTATCCGAGTGGGTCTGAAGCTATTTCTGCAGGAAGTTCCAAGCGGGTTAGCATCGTTTCCGAGCGAGTCATACCTGCTTTTCGGGCGAGTGAGCTTTGGGTTCCGTGCATGTCATGGAATTGTTCCAGGCGAGTCACGGCACAGTTCCGAGAGATTCCTCTTGGTGGGTATTGTCGGCAGGAACTCTGATGTCCACGGGAATGATCGGCAATGGGAACTCTGGAGTGCATCGGCATGGCTGAAGCAATAGCCAACCGTCGGCGGATATCATGACAGTTGGCATGATCAGCAGCCAGGAAAGTCACGCACGGAAGCATGAAGGCATGCGCACGACTTCATGGTTGCTGCCGGGCGAAGGGCACCTGATAGCATTCCATAGTCGGCTGCTTACCATGTGGGTCATCGAGCGTACTGGATGGAATTCCGTGCAGGCTGGCAAGCACGTGCTAATGTGCCATGTGTGTCGACGGGTGGAGATTCATGTGGTGCGGTCAGCATCGGGCAAGGAATTAGAGGAAAAATCGATATTAGATTCTTCCGGACCCTGCGACCTCACCGGAGAAGTTGATCTCCATCTGCATTGCTCGCATTCGTGCTTGGTGGTACACAATCGAATTTGCTGATATATAATTATTTATAATTGATTTAATTATCTAATTATTGTTATATATGTATGCATGACTCTCTGCGATTTACTGTCTTATTCGGTGTAATAGAAGCATGCTAGGTTGCGTATTTTATTCTTGAATATTATATGCAAATAAAAACCATCGGTGTTAAATAACTAAGTGGGAGAGGGGGTTGGTAATTAATTCTCGCGGCCTCCATTATTGGTTTGTTAGTGATATGATTAACTTGCGCGTCGGCTATAGTGCCTTCCTCCCCAATTCGAAGTTAGATGATTAGAGAAGAATCTTGGTTTTAATTCTTACTGCTTAGGAAAACATATGTGTTCTCACTAAGGATTTTCTTTTATGCCTATTAATTAAAGTCTCTAGTTGAGAGGTGAGAGGTTCATAGAAAGACAAGAGATCATGATTGACTTGATGAATGCATTGAAAATTTTGAAGTAGAAATTGAAGGGGAAATCTAGATCAATTTATTCTTCATAATTTGCCTGGATGTTTTGAGGAAGTTCTACCTAAAATACGAGAGGTAGTATATAATGGGGAACTTCTGACAAAACATATGGCGAAGGAAATGCTAATTTTATCAAGATGTGAACAAGGTTAGTATCTCATTCACTAGTTGTTGAAGAATGATTAGTGATGACATTTACTGACACATTATGTGTAGATACTAGAGTCACTAAAAGCGTGCAACTAAGTGATGATGAGATTATTAAGTACATGGGTAAGCTACGAAAGTAGTGACTGTTATAGTGGAAGTTGTCTATTTATCTTCTGATAGGAATAAATGTTTGATTATGAAAAATTGTCTTTAAGTACATTTTCATAGAAAGAATTTCATTTCAGTTTCTATGCATCTACGGATGAATACTCTATTTCATATGAATGACATAGTCATTAAAAAGAAGGATGGAGCTATAATCTGTTGTAGTACGTTGGTAGATAATTTGTGCACTCTTAAATCATGTTTATCCACGGATGCAACAAATTGTAATGATAACGCGTCTTCTAATCTAATAAGAGAAAGGAACCTTCGGATATGAACCAAGCATACTTTTTAGCATCTGAGACTAGGTCATGATTACCTTTTCAAGGCAAAGGGGTGTAGAGCCAAAGATATGTTGGAATTGGTTCATTCTGATTTATACGGTCCTAAGATTATCCTTATCAGAGGTGGTTAGATATAATTTTTGATGCACCGCAAGTCTAAGTACTATGATTAATTCAAATGTGCATGACACATGCAGTGAAGGGTCATCGAAAATATATCAAGTCATTTACGATTTAATCATGGTGGCGAGTACCTCTTAGGATAGTTTAGGAGTTGTTTATCAGATGTGAGATTGAATCCCAAGTTGTCAACACTGGGCAAACCCCAGCCGACTGGTGTGGCGAGAAGATTTACAACTCTTATGGAAATGGTTAGATAGATAATGAGTTATTTTTAATTACTAAATTCATTTTATGGATATATGCCCTAGAAACAGCATGTCGTAAGGATGTTTGTCTGTTTGTGGGATATCCTTGAAAAATGATGCTATCTTATTTGATAGTCCAAAACATCAAAAGGTGATTGTTAAGACGAACACTAGATTTTTAGAAAAGGACTATGTAATAAATCACAATGCCATGTATAAATTGTTCTAAAGGACGTGAGAGGGAAAAACACTAAGTATAATATCATTGTACAAGAGGATATACCACAAGGAAATTGCATCGCGTGATACGTATGATACACAATTGCGTGTAGCGCTTTATCGTAGTGGGAGGATTGTTTTAAAACCTGATAGTTTTATGTTTGGGAGAGTCATGAGACTTGATCCCTAGTAAACATGAAATCAGCCCATGGGTACGACAAAGCACTACAAGATAAAATGCGATATCTTAGCAAGTAACAATGATTTCTGAAATAGAATCTATGGATTCTAAATTAGATCTGGGTGCTTGTAGAACTGCGAAATGGTATGAAAGCCATTAAAAGTGGCTCTATGAAATAAAAGAGGATTGGACGTTAAGATGATACTTTGAAATAAGGCTTGTTGTGTAAAGGTACACTCAGAAAGAAGTGTGAGTTCTAGTATGAGGAAACCTTTCCGCCGGTAGCTAAGTTTAAGTCGTTCCAGATTCTTTTACTTTATTGCTCCTCATAAGGAATTATGAGTATAGTAAATAGATGTCAAGACATCTTTCCTGATTGGAAGTCTTTAAGAAAACATCTATGTGAAGCAACCAGAGTGATTCATTACAAAGAGCTAAAAGCATTTTGAGTGTAAGATTACAATTTTCCATCGATGGACTAAAGCAAGCTTCAAGCTCAAAGTGTATCTTTTTTGATGAGGTAATCTAGTGATATGGACTTATTCAATGAGCAGATGTGTCTTGTGTAATGAAAAGAGTGACAAAAATATGGTGGCATTTCTTGTACTATACGTATTATCTTGTTCATTTGAGACAATAAAAGAGTATTGTCGGGCGTATGGGTATGGCTCATAAAGCTTTATGAAATGAAGGACTTAAGAGAAGCAAAATATATTTTTGTAATTATGGTGATTCAGATCACAAGAAAGAATGTTGTGCTTATCTCAAGCTTCATGAAATTATACAATCCTTACTTGTTTTAACATGTGACTTTATCTAAGGAAGTGTGTCTTAGGACACAAAAGAAGATAAAGTTGATGAAGGCGGTTCCTTATGCTTCGGCGAATAAGAAAACTTAATCTAAGGAATGCTATGCATGAGAAAGGATATCTGTTTTGCTGAACGCATGGACAGTGGGTATCAAGGTAACCCAAAATAAGAATGTTGAACTGTGGTAAGACATATATTTATGTACCTGAAAATGACTAGAAATTATATATGGACTTACCAGACAGATTCATTGCTTCTTATAAGTTATATAGATTCGGATTTTTCAATTAGATTGGGATGACAGTAAATCCACCTCAAAATTATGTGTTTAATATAAGGAACTAGAGTCATAAAGTGGAGGAGTTTAATATAGAAATATAGTTTGGACTCCATCATGGAAAGATGATAAATTGGAGCCTTTAAGGCAGCCAAAGTATCAGTATGACTCTAGAGACTTTATAATGGACTTGGATGAGTTTTATGAGTTTGCCCAAGATTATTACAATTTATTGAGATAATAATGGTGCAGTTGCAAACTTGAATGAATCACGAGTCCATAAGAAATTAAACACATTAAGCGCAAGTACCACCTGTTACAAGAAATCGTATGATGATGGGAAGGTTGTTATCGCATAGATTGCATCAGATGATAACCTAGTAAATCCTTTTACAAGGGCCTTAAGGCGGAAGCTTTTGATGGTCATGTAGTGGGAGTGAGAATCAGATATATGGCAGAAGACATGGCAGCATAGTCTTTAATATAAGTGGGAGATTGTTAGATTGTATACTAAAAGTCTAGCTTTAGTATGAACAATGTTTTAACAATATTTGAAATGAGAATCATTGATCAAATGATTGCATCTTATAATTTATTTATATGTCCGATGCAATAGTCCACTTACTTTATACTGTAGATTATATGTTGTGCGATAACACGCGGAAGATCATGTTATCAGTTTCCTTATAAAGTATGAACAGATGCTCACAGCTGAGATAGACAGAGACTCTCTATCAGGATGGTTGTAGTGTGATTTGGTATTAGTTTGTCTTGACTATAGAATCACATTAGTGCACTTTATGTGTATTGAGGAAGACCGCTTGAGATCGTTTGACTTATACTGACTATATAGGAGAAATTGATCTCAATTATTATGGATGTTCGTGCTCTTAATCCCTATATAATAACCTCGACACGTAAGGTAGTATTTATTTCTTTGATTCATCACTGAATGAGATTTACATGTAATTAAATTAATAAACTCGGTAAGTTGGGAAATAGTGTTGTCTCTATAATGTGATGTTGATTGTAGAAGGAATATGTGTCCTATTAAATAAGTTGATGATGTCCCCTTGAGGAGCTCATAAGGATTATCATGTAAACCCTGCAGGAGGATTTATTCTAGCATGATAACAAGGTTGAGTGGTACAACTCTCAGATGAGATATTAATTAATGGAGTTGTCAGCAACTTAATTAATTAATAGGAATTGTATATCTTAAAGATGGGGTGACTAACGGACTCATAATAAGAAGGAGCCCATAACGTAATTGTGGGATTTGAGAGGCAGTGCAGTAATAATATATATTATTGTTATTTTGGACTTAAGTATAAGTTTTAGGCTAAACATGGATACTTAAGCCCAATAGAGGCCCGACTCTAATTTCTCCTTTTAGTCTGTACTGTAGCCCATATATAAGTCATCTCAACTTATTTGGAACCCTAGTAATTAACGCCTAATACACGTTTGAGAGAGGGCGGAAAGAAGATTGAGAAGATCTTGAAGATCGTCGCCCACACGACGTCAAGAATGGAATTGGGAATACAATAGAAGATCAAGAGGTTGTTTTCTGCAGCCGTTCTTCCTTAACATAGCCTGGTGAAGGGTAATATAATTCTATACTCTTTCTTCCGCTGATATAGAATTGCATGGAACCCTAAAGGTTCACGTTAACCAAACGATCGAGCGCCAACATATACAATAATATAATTTTAAAAGGTAATACTACTACTTAAATTAATAAAACTACTCGGAGCCTAGAGGACCTCATAGGTTAGATTTTTAGCACAAAGCACTTAACAAAAGTTTGGGGCACTTTTATTTAGAAACTTTTTTTATGCTATTTTATTATTAAGTTTTCATTGCTTGGTGAGTTATGTCATAATGACTTGGTATTTGAACCAAATTACTTTGCTACTTGAATACGTAATGCCAATATTTTCAAATATTACTCTATAACTTTTGAGATTATTAAATATTTTAGTAATAGGTGTTGTAGTCTATATATATCTTTTTATTGAAACCGCTAAAATCGATCGCAAAATAATTGAAACTGCATGATGATTTTTAATAGAAAAATTGCAGTTTGATATTACAAAATTAACTCCACCGCATCTAGTAAGACAATTTAAATTTAGTAAAAAAACTGTTGATCGAAGCTTACCTTATGAATATAGCAAGCGTACTCTATCGTTGTATAGTGCGTGGTGACCAAGTAATAAAATATATCGAACCATAGAGAAAAGGTAGTGTATTCATATTCAATAAGTGCTCATTCTAAAAGTGTTGAATTGTATACTAAAAGTTTTGCTTTTTGTATGAACAATGTTATAATAATATTCGAAATGAGAATCCTTTATACTGTAGATAATTTAGTGTGCGACGTCACACGCAAGATCATATTATCGGCTCCTTGTAAAGTATAAACAAATATTCACAACTGAGATAGAAGAGAACTATCTATCGGTATGGTTGTAGTGTGATTTGGCATTAGTCTATCTTGACTATAAAATTGCACTAGTGCACTTTTTGTTTATTGAATTGGACCGCTGTTGAGATCGTTCAGTTTATACTAACTATATAATAGAACTTGATCTCTGTTATTATGGAAGTTCGTACTCCTAATTCGTATACAATAACTTTGACACGTAAGCCAATATTTATTTTCTTGATTCATCAATGGGTGATATTTAGTTATTAAATCACTATGCTCGGTGAGTTAGGAGATGGTGCTGTGTCTATGGTGTGCTGTTGATTGTAGAAGGAATCCGTGTCCTAATGGAATTGGTTGATGATGTCCCCTTGAGGAGCTCATAATAATTATCATGTAAACCCTGTAGGTATAATAAGGTTGAATGGTACTGCTCTCGGTAAATATATTAATTAATGAAGTTGTCAGTAACTTAATTAATTAATGGGCATTGAATCTTAAACACATGGAGACTAACCGGCTCATAATAAGAAGGAGCCCATAAACGTAATTTGAAATTAGGATGGCAGTGAAATAATATTTCTTTAGTGGAATGATTTATTATTAATGGACTTAAGTATAATTTTTGAGCTAAACTTGGATGCTTAAGTCCAATGCGAGGCCCAAACCCTAATTTCTCCTCCTGGTCCATGTTGTAGCCTATAAATAGCCAATCTCAGTAGCCCAGTAACTTGACACACATGACATAAACACCGTGAGTTTGAGGGAGCTGCAGATTGAGATCGTCTCGTAGATCGTTGCCCACACAACGTCGATATGTGGCATAGAAATACAACTAAAGACCGGAAGGTCGTCTACTGTTTCTATCTGCCAACTTCCATGATTTTTTTTAAATTGTTTATAAGTCAAAACTTGATGTGTTTTATGTAACCAAAAACCCACGGAAGAGAGGATCTTTTTGACGTATAAATCACTTGAATCGAAGGTCAGATGAGGAAGTTATGGCCAAAACGGTGAGACTGCGCAGGCTGCCGGCGAGAATACTTCTTCTTCAACATACCCGGGTGAAAGGTAATATGTTTCTATGATTTCTTGCTTCTGCTGATTTAGAAACGCATGGAACCCTAAAGTTCACGTTAACCAAAAGATCCAAACGCCAACAATTGGTATCAGAGCGCAGGTTCTAATGCTAAACGTGACACGTTAGGCTAGGGTTTATGTGCCTATGTGATTTATTTTGAATAGATTCACATGGTGAAAATTAGGGTTTTATGAATTGAATCCATTGATATCCTTATGAGAAACCCTACGTGAATAATTGGTTTATGTTTGTGTATCATTGTTAAAACCTATTCTTCATGCCTAGTGTTTCTTCACGCCATGTGATTTAAGTGGAAACCCTAATAATCATTCACTATGGACTTCATTGGCGATGATACGTGAGTGATGCCGGTGTAACACAGCGATGCGTCAACGGTGGCTGACGGTGAAAGTGGCTAGTTAGACATGGCTGCACAATGAACAGTGTTGGCAAGAGGCGTGACGCCATGCTAGGATAACGAAGCTGGCGTCTGCACATGCTAGTGTTTCGAGAAACCCCATATGGCTGACAATGCGATTTATGTTCTGCCGGTGGGTAAACAACCAATGGATGGGGTTGCGACGGGTATAAGCAATCAACTGCGATAGGTGGCACTAAGACACATGCGGTGGACGCCTGATAAACGCTCAAAGGTTGCCAGACGATTAACCCTGGTTTCGAGTGAGTCAAACTGCCGTTTCCGGTGGGCTTATCATGTTATCATAGTGAGTCTCCAAGGGTTCCCGAAATTCCTCCAGGTTGTCGATCGAGTCTACATAGCCCATGTTGGAAACATGCGACGATGGTTCTTCGCTGCTTGTCGAGAAGCGTGGTTCCGGCTAGGGCTATGTGACTTTGTCGTGTGCATTCACGGATGTGTGAAACACGATAGTGCTAATCTGACGACAGTAGCTCGTCGATGACTAGCGGCAATCTAGTATGTGCCAGGGTAGAAAACGGTCACTGAAACTGGCGGACGAAGCATGGCCAATGGCGAGGCTGTACCTAGGTGATGACGCTGCAAGGAGGGGTGGAAATATTCTTCAGCGTGCACGGTGGTGTGTTGAAAGCTATACCGCAAAGGTGTACTCGACATCTAATGGTGCTTGAAGTGCTGGCTGGGTGCTTTGGTGACTGTTTACTGAAGGCCAGGTTGATTGTTGGAGGCACTTTGGCGGCTAGAGAAAACGCAGAGTACGTGTTGTATTTGGCAAGAGTGATAGCGGCAGATTGATCATATGGATGGTAACGGCCGGTAGCTGCTGTCGGTGTGGTATCCGGCAGCGGACGGCGTGCTAGTGGTGGGTTGATGAAGAGACCGTGATGGTCCCTCCGACGCAAGTAGTTCATTGGACAATGGCTGGGATGGTGCGGCGGTAGCATGTAGTCAATCAGGAGCAGCCACGACAGTGGCTGATGATGAGAGACGGTTTTTCGGCGAGTTTTTGCCGGTGAGTTTAAATAAGGCTTTTTATCAAGGCTTGCCAAAGAAAAATATTTTTTAAGGCTCAAAAGGGCTTCCAATGATACATATATTATAAAGTAAGGTAAAATTTTGGCTAAGTGACTCAAATAAACAATAATGACCTAAGATCATGTCCTAGCAACTCATCAATCATAAGTCTCATACAAGACTCCAAGCCAAGTTCTAGAATACAGTCATATGAATGATTCTCACAAGAATAAACTGTCAAGATTAAGCATGATTCATACGGCTCAAATTCTCACATGGGAAAATAGAATCCTAAATACTCCTCATAGCATATAATCAAGATCAATTTCACAGTGAACTCCACATACTTATCAAGTTGTACATGCTTCTCATCAATAAAAAATAACACATGTAAAATATGAATGCAGCATACTAATGCCAAGAGTCCACATACCATGACAATCTATACAAGTATCTCCAACCAATTCCACCCTCAAGTATCAATCATCACATCTCAATCTAACATCAAATCATACTTTCAATATACGTACATGCTACTCACACCACAAATACCCATCCTGTAAAGAGAAAAAGAGAAGGGAGATGCGATGAAAAAGACAAAGAATAAAAACCTAATGCAACCTACTCCTCTGGAGCATCATCATCGCTCACATCCTCTTCGTCATCACCATCACTCATCTCCGAGAGCAATCGATCCAAATCTCTATGAAGACGATTAAGCTTCCTATCCAACTCGCGCTCATCAGCATGTATCCTCCCTAATCTCTTATCTATCTCAACATAATTATTTTGCAATTTGTTGTACCTCGCATCAAGTGCTACATAGTTCGTATTCGCTAATGCCAGCTGCCTATTTGTCTTCTGCTGGTTCGCATTCAGTGTGGCGAAATGCTCGTGAATCAATCGAAACATCTCCTGATAATAAGCATCAGGACCAGCCCATAGCTGATGTGGCACTGCTGGAATGGGACGTGGTGACATCTCGTGTGGCTGCGGAACTTATATCTCTTGATCCACCTGATTCGCTCCACGCTCCTGCTGCTGCTGTGGTTGTGGCTGAAATCACCCTTCGTCTACAATCCTCTGAAGCTCCTCCATCATCCCCTCAGCGTACATCTGAGCTACAATCCTCCAATAACCTTTCGTCAAGCAAGTGATTGAAAGAGCATCATGCGCCAATGTGTTCATCAACTTGTTACCCTCAGTCCGGATAGTAGTCAGCTCACTTACATCAAACGGAAACATAAAGTAAAGGGCTTAGATCCCCTTGTGTAGAACCAATCTCCATCGCGAAGATGAGCAAATCCACCCTTCACACATGTACTCATAACCAAGTCTGGATCCTCAAGGATGGGTGAAATACCGACAAAGTCCATGTGATAATATTCGGCCACAATAGTAAGCAAACCTCGTATATTAACTCTCTGAAATAGAGAGCTCCTGAACCTGTATAGCTGATGAATAAGGTATGATCCCACATTGAACCTCACTCCATTGAGCATACACCAGAGGGCATACAACTCTCCCCTCGACACACAGCTCCCCTCAGATCGAGCAAACATTGTGTTGCTCAGCACTCGATCCATATATCCGAGTACAGGATTCCGAATCAATGAAGCACGGGCACTACTAATCTTAAAATCTATATCCTCTCTAGAAATCTCTCTCTAGAAGTTATTTGCATTGAAAAATTCATTCTCATTCCTCAAAATCCCTCTCGGAGTCTGAAACAGCACTTTGAACTCCTCAGTCAACCAAATCCTCATCTCACCTCTAAGATGGAATGTACACTCATATGGGAGATGGCTAGAACCTTTAACAGTCATAGAACATAATGCCTCCGCAGTCACATGGAAGTACGTTGGCTTCTTCAATTCCATAAAATGACGAATCCCCACTTGATCAAACATCCACAGGATATCATCTCGGATGTGCATTGTAACCATCGCACCATCATCCTGATACCTTGTTTGAGCAATCTTATCCAACATATCACCCCATTTGTCCTGTATCTCTTCCTAATCATTCATCCGAATCTTGAAATTCATAGACAACCTCTCCTGATGCCTTAACTTCTTTGTCACTGCATTTTCACGAGATGGCCTATCTTGCCCTTTTTGGAACAAACCTTGGCTTCCTTTCCTTTTCCTGAAATCAATACTTCAATACTAACAAACAAAAAAAGCAAACCAAACTAATTCATAATCAACTAGCATTCAACTCTACTTAAGACTTCAAGTATTTCTTTGCATAGTCACTCCAAACAAGTATATTTCTCCCTCATAATTCGATAATTAAACTCTCATGCTTACTCAATTCCATTCCAATCATCAAATATGCAATAAGAACAACCAACAATGCTATCAACCACTAGCATGCATTATCAATTCAAATAATTTACTCAAAATCCAACATGCTTAATCTCACACTACTTAAATTACTCATGACTTCACGTAAACATCAAGGTTTGACAATAATTTATCAATCAAAATCGAACCTATCATTTGTTCATATGAAATTGTACACAAAAATTCAAATTACACCATGAATTCCTATATAAACTAGTTCAATCAACTTATTCACTTGTAATCGAACAATTAGAAAGTGTACTAGAGTCGAGAAAACATACCTTTTGAACCGGCCATGGCTTAAGATTAACAAATGTGACAAATTCTCAAATTCGCTTCAAAATCCTATTTTTGCAACTAGATCATTCCAAAATCACGACAAATTGAGTGAAAAGAGTGTGGAATGTGGTTTAATCGGAGCAAAATTGAGTGAAATTGAAAATTGGAAGGAAGGGTTTTTGATTCGGGAAGAAATCGAGCGAAGGTGGTGTGCAAAGTGATCGAATGAGGGTGAAAAACACGTTTTAAAACTGACTTACCTGGTTCGATTCGACCTACTGGAGTGGTCGAATGGAATTATCATGATCGATCCATGTTTTTAGAGGCTTTCAGTGTCTCAGTTCGACCACAATTCGACCAAATGCCTTGGTCGAACCAAATGATCATGGTCGAACTCTCCTGTACAAACTCTCAGGTCCGTGATTCGACCTTAGTTTGACTTACACCTTTGTGGAACTAAACTTTTCTTAGTCGAGCCGGCCTGTACAAAATTCTCTGATCACCAATTCGACTTTCATCTTGGTCAAAGCCTTGGTCGAACCATCCCCTGTGTGGTCGAATTGACCTGTAACGACGTCTCTGATCACCAGTTCAACTTGAGCTCCTCAGTTCGACCTGCACCTTTGGTCGAATCGAACACCTGATGCTCCAAAGTTGAATTTTCTTCATCCCTTGCACACCTCAAGCTCATTAGGTGCCAAAACAGAACAAAACTTAGCTAGAGAATCAATCTTAAAACTCAATATTTACGTGTAACTCCACATATGACACTAAAAAACAACACAAAATACCACTAAACATTAGGTAAATTGTAAAAAATCGACGCACCAAAATCAATTAAAGTTTTAATATTCCACAAAAAATCAACTTCCCTAACAAACGTTACAAAGAAAAGATTATAATCTCGATACTTCAATGAGGTAAGTACATCACACCCCCAAACTTAGCTGAAACTATAGTCGAAACTAAGTTTGCAAAGAGATGTAATTACCGATAAGTAAGCACTTCAAATATAAAAATTTCTTACTCACACTAAAGAAATAAAGGAATAAAATGGAAGGAAAAACCCCCAACAGACGCTCATGTTTAATGTCGGAGAGTCATGATGGTACCAATCTAGTGCAAGGTATCCTCAAAGACGATGCAAGCTTCATCCGATGACTTGTAATGCTTCAATCGATGCCCATTCACCGTGATAATATCTTCGTCTTTGTCCATAAGCTCAAAACTTCCCCCTCAACAGGCTCTATGGATAATGAACGGCCCCGTCCACTTTTATTTTAATTTCCCTGCGAAAAGCTTCAAACGAGAGTTAAAAAGTAATACATCATCACCTTGCTTGAACTCTTTGTAAGAGATCTTTGAATCATGCCATTTATTCATTCTCTTCTTGTAAATCTCCGATTTCTTATAAGATCGATTTGTAAACTCATCCAATTAATTTATACGAGTCATCCTCAACTCCTTTTGATCCTTTAAAGACAAGTTCAAACTCCTCAATGCCCAAAATGCTCTGTGCTGAATCTCTACGGGTAAGTGGCATGGCTTCCCATAGATAATTTGATACGGTGACATATCCAACACCGTCTTATAAGCAGTTTGGAACCCTCACAAAACATAATCAAGCTTCATAGCCCAATCCTTCTTATTGGTTCCGACTACCTTTTCCAAAATTTGCTTCACTTGTCGGTTGGAGACTTCAGCTTGCCTATTAGCTTGAGGGTGATAGGGTGTAGTAACCCTATGCTTGAAACCGTAATTCTTCAACACTTTTTCGAGAAGTTTATTGACAAAGTGTGATCCTCCATCACTCACTAGTGCTCTAGGAACTCCATAGCAGACAAAGATATGTTTCTTCAAGAAGGACAACACAGTTCTTGAATCATTCAAGCGAGTGAGAATAGCTTCCCCCCACTTCGAAACATAATCCACTGCTAAAAGGATGTAGAGAAATCCATTAGATGGGGGAAAAGGCCCCATAAAATTGATCCCCCATACATCGAAGATCTCAACAACAATGCTTGGTTGAAGTGGAATTTCATCTCTTCTACTTATGTTCCCCATCCTTTGACATCTATCGCATGTCGCCACATAGATTTCACAATCTAAACAAAGTAGGCCAATAAAGAGCAGATTAAAGTACCATTGCTGCCGTCTTTTGAGCTTGGAAGTGCCTCCCATTAGGTTATGCATGGAAAAATCAAGAACGCTCTCCATTTCCATCTCGGGCTACGGACTATGGAATTCGTACATATATTTTAGACAAACGGATCATACCATATAAATGTCTCAACATCCCTCTTGAATTTCACAAGTCGATATCGGTTGAGATCTCTCGAAATTTCTCCTACAGCAATGTAATTCACATAATCTGAATACCATGGATCCATCCATTGAGCAGCCACCACACATGCTCTTTCTGCTCCTTCAACAAACACCACCATTATCTTCTCATCAGGAAACATCTCTTCTATGTAATCGAAAGAATCATCACAGTGCGCCCTTGTCTCCAACCTTGATAGGTGATCCGCCAAAATGTTCTCCGTACCCTTCTTATATCAGATTTCCATATCAAATTCCTGTAGAAGAAGGATCCATCTAATGATCCTTAGCTTCGTTTCCTTCTTCACCATCAAGTATCGGATCGTAGAATGATCTGTATACACTATCGTCTTCATGCCAACCAAATACTGTTGAAACTTATGGAATGCATACACTACAGCTAGAAACTCTTTTTCAGTCACCGTGTTGTTCTTTTTTGTAGCATCAAAAGTCTTACTCGCATAGTAAATGATGTAAAACTTCTTGTCCCTCAACTGCCCAAGCACCTCTCCAAATGCTAAGTCAATTGCATCACATATAAGTACAAACGACTGAGTTCATTCCGGTGTGATCAAGATAGGTGCAGAAATAAGCGCCTCTTTCAAAACCTGAAAAGTCGTTAGACACTCTTCATAAAAATAAAAGGAACATCCTTTTCAAGTAAATTAGATAAGGGCTTGGAGTATTTCAAGAAGTCTTTTATGAATCTTCTATAAAAACCGGCATGTCTTAGAAAGGACCGCACTCCCTTTTCATTAGTAGGTGGAGGAAGCTTCTCAATCGCCACCACCTTTGCTCTATCCACCTGCAATCCCTTGGCCGAAATATGATGGCCAAGAACAATCCCATTTCTTACCATGAAGTGACACTTCTCCTAATTCAAGAAAAGATTAGTTTCATGGCATCTCTTCAAAACAGTAGAAAGGTTAGATAAACGAATATCAAAGGAGGAACCAAACACCGAAAAATAATCCATAAACACCTCCATGATCTTTTCTATCAAACCATCAAATATGGCCATCATGTAACGCTGAAATGTAGCAGGCGCATTACATAATCCAAAAAGCATCTTTCTAAAGGCAAAAGTTCCATAAAGGCAATTGAAAGTAGTCTTTTCTTGATCCTCGGGTGCAATCATGATTTGATTATAACCCGAGTACCCATTCAAGAAATAATAAAACTCATACCCTTTAAGACGATCAAGCATTTGATCCATGAAAGGAAGGGGAAAATGGTCTTTGCATGTATTTTCATTCAGTTTCCTGTAATCCGCACACACGCCATCCCGTAGGAATCCTAGTGGCTAATGTCTCTCCATCCTCGGCTTTCACAATAGTCGTGCCCCCTTCTTAACTACTACATGCAATGGACTCTTATGGGGACTATCACTAATGGGATATATAATTCCTGCATCAAGCCACGTTAGGATTTGCTTCCTAATCACTTCTTGAATAGCGGGATTTACCCTCCGCTGATTCTGTATACTACTCTTGGCCGCCTCATCTAACAATCTTATTCTATGCATGCAATATGAAGGATTAATGTCTTTTAAATCATCAAAAGACCAACCAATCGCAGACTTATACTTTCTAAGCACATCTAACAATTCCTCAAGTTGAACATCATCAAGAGAAGAAGATACAATTACTAGATATTTTTCATTGTCACCTAGATAGGCATACTTCAAGTGCTCCGGTAGCAGTTTCAACTCCTCTTTCTTTTCTTCTTGAGGTGCACTGTCTCTATCCAAAGGCAAGTACTTCCTAGTCCACTTCACCTCTTCAATCTTGGTCCTTTACGAATCATACCTGTCATCACACAAAGCAAGCAAGTTTTTAAGAAATTCAATAAATACCTCATTGGAGAGTTCATCTAGCTCCGTAGTGGGAAAAGTAAGAGACTCTGCCAAGCATGTCTCAAGAGGATCCTTCGACATGATTAAAGACATGTCTTCCTTCACGATCTCCTCCACCACATCAATACTGTGATATTGCATCTCCATTGACATCTTCATTGCTTTGGCAAGGTTGAATAAGACCTTTTCTTTATCCATCCTTAGTCGTTACTCACCCTTCTGCGCATCTATCATAGCTCCCGCAGTAGCAAGGAAAGGTCTCCCTAAGATAAGAAGAACATTATCCTTGTCATCTTCCATCTCAAGCACAAGAAAATCTACAGGAAAGACTAACTTCTCTACTTTAACAAGAACGTCTTCAATAACACCCTTTGGAAAGGTCTTAGACCTATCCGCTAGTTGTAGAGCAACTATTGTGGGATTTAACAACCCCAAACCAAGCCTTTGAAAAATAGACAAAGGCATCAAATTAATGCTTGCCCTAAGATCACACAAGGCTCTACGTGCCGGCCCCTTTACAATCTCACATAAGATCATGAAGCTTCCTGGATCCTTCAAGTTAGCTGGCAGCTTCCTCTGAATGATCGAGCTGCAATTCTTAGACAAATTCACCGTTTCAATTCCATTCAAACTTCTCTTCTTCAAAATTATATCCTTCAGAAAATGAGCATAATACGACATCTCTAATATTGCTTCAGAGAAAGGAATGTTCAAGCTTATTTTGTTTATAATATCTAAAAACTTCTTGAACTTCTCTTCCAAACCCATATTGACTAGCTTGTAAGGAAACGACAGTGGTATCTTTATTTTGGGATTTCCCTATTTATTACATTCAACCTTCTCCGCTTTATCCTTTCTGGCTCTCAATCACTTGGCTCTCAATCACTTGGCTCTTTCCCACTTCTTTTCCGCTATAATCTCAATATTCTACTCTTTGGAAGGTACTGGAGTCGCATCATCATCATGTGGAGCATTCAATGCGGAAAATAGTGCAGAACGGTATGGTTCGACCTGGGTTCAACTAGGGTTGCTGGTCGAACTGGGTGAATAATGGTCGAACTGAGCACCTGAAAGTTCATTCTTCCCCTTAGAGGCCGGTTCGACCATGGTTTGACCAACAGGTTTGCTTGAACCATAGTGATCGTGGTTGAATCAGGATTCAGATAAAACAGAGTGCTCTGGACAGTGGGTTCGACCTGAGTTCAACCAGAGATTCTGGTCGAACCGATCTGTCCTTGGTCGAACTACTTTTCTGCAACCTCCAGATGTTGCCCAGGTGCCGATTCGACCTTCCCTGCGTAGTTTAACCATCTGTGTTGGTCGAATTAGGGTCGAATCGAGCTCCTGTTATTTCAAATTTTGATTCCGGCCTTATTGGTCCCTCATACTGTGTTCCTGACCTCAATGTGATGACGTGACAAGACTTTGGAATCTCAATACTTTGAGAAGGAAACTTCCCTTTCTCATTAGTTTGAGTCAATTTGTTTACGTTTCCTGCCATCTCCCCCATCAACAATGTAAGGTCCTAAACTTGTTTAGACAACTCCTCATGATTAGCATCAATCTTCTTTTCTAACTTGGCCTCAAGACGATCTACTCTTGCATCATTCCTCGCCATGTGCCTGTTCACCGTATCCTCGAAACCTAGTTTCCCTTCTTCTACTTTAGCACCCAGATCAACACTAATAGGAGATTGCACTGTATTGTTGGGATTACTCCACCAAAATTCCAGCCTCCTCGTTGTTGATAATTACCCGGCAGACCACAATTATTGTAGTTCCCTTGATATTTCTAGTTTCCTTGATTTTGGAACCTCGTTCCTTGAATACTTTGACCCATGGCATTGTTAGCCTCCTTGATTTCCTCTTGGCTAGCTCCTTCATAGCCACCATCATGCTGCATCATTGGTACTCTCTGGGATATATCCATAATTTGCTTTTGCTGAGACTCAAGTAACTTGTTGATATTAGCCAAGCTAGAGACAATCTAATTATCTCTTCCCAACTTTTCCATAGTATGCTCAACATGTGCTACTTTACCAAGAACATAATTGCCTCTCACTCTATCAGTCGGCCAATCTCTTGAATTCATCTAAATATCCTCAAAAAGCTTCTCGACCTCAATGGGTGACTTCGTAAGCAATGCTCGATTGGATGAAGCATCAAGTAACATACGAGAATCGTAGTCCAACCCATTGTAGAATATATTGATGTATTGAGCTTTAGATACCTCATGCTGTGGACAATTTCGAAGCATGTCCTTGAATCTGTCCCAAGCTTCATGAAACTTTTCATTACCATGGATAGCAAATTGATTGATTTCTTGCTTCATCTTGAACACCTTCGAAGGTGGCATGTATCGCTCCAAGAATTTCACTTTAAACTTCTCCCATGTATCACATTCAGCAGCATCAAGATTATCGTACCAATCTCTCGCTCTTTCATTCAGCGAGAACTTAAACAAGATGATTTTTCTCGCATCCTCATGAGCTCCTGCATCTTTTTGTGTACTTGCATACCCAAGGAACTTATTTAGATGTTGCTGAGGATCTTCAAGGTTCCCACAGAGAAGGGACTCCTTTCAATCATGGTGATAAGAGCAGGGTGTAGATCAAAATTAGCTCCGGCCTCCTTCGTTATTCTTAAAGACTTCACGGATAGCAAGTGTATCAGGATTCGCTGCCATGTTGACTGCTTCTTCTTCCAAGTCAACTTTGGTTGCAGATTCAATCGTTTGCGAATTCAGCACGTCAACTTCAACTTCTAAATTAAGATCCTCAGTTGGGTCTATGTGCTTGTTCTTGTTCTTATTCTTCTTTTTCTTCCTCGACGATGCTCCAATCTCTAGATTATAAGGCTCTAATTCACCTGTCTTCGATCTAGTGAGCATACACCTAAGAAAACTAAGTGTTAGAAATTAAAGACAATAATTATATAATCTCAATTAAACTAGAATTATATAATCTCAATTAAACTAGAAATAATAAACTAATAATTAATGTCGTCCCTGGCAACGGCACCAAGAACTTGATGAGCATTTTCTCAACACACAAAATAATCCCCAAGTATGAATGATATCAATTGTAGTTCCAATAGGCGACCAAGTGATTATCGAACCCAAGGGACGGATTATTACAAATTTAATTATATTCTAATTAACTAAGACTATGTTGGCAAATTGGTTTAGAATAATTACGAGACTAAATAATAAATAACTTAAATAGCAAATTAAATAAACAAGCAATAGAGAAAATACGACTGTGATCAAGTAAGAAATTAGGTAGTTCTTCGGGTCATCTAGTTTTACTTATTATTTCCTTTCCATGTGTTATTGTCTGACTCTGCCTTGTGATCTATGGACGCATCACTAAACCATACTAGTTTACTCTATAGACATAAGTAAACAAGCGTATGACATGTGTGAATACCCTTGGAGCAAGAGATATAATTCACCCTCTTTCTAGGTACTATCAGTATCAATTATTTCTCATGCACTAAGTACTCTAACTCGATATGATCTCCCTTTTTAGGTACTATGAAATTATACTGTTTATCCTACTTATTAACCCAAATAATATTCAATTAACAAGTATTTATATAAGATAGTTCTAATAAGGCTTTGGAATTCCTTCACTTAGAATTATAACATGTAATCCTTCTAGCAGTGAACGCACTCAATCAATAACCGAGATTTGTATTCTGACTCTAGATAACAGTTAATGATCCACAAAAAGGCTATGAGTATGAATTTAAAAAGCACAATCTTATATAAAATAAACCACAAGTAGTGTTGTACGGAGTTTACTCATGAAAATTCAATTAACTTATAAAATTTTAATAACCCTAGAACTACCAGAGCGACTCTAGCCCATGATTGATCTAGGAACAATCATAGTTAGTTGGTATGATCTTACTTAACTAGCAAGACGAACCTCTCTTCATGACTCCTTGAGATGATGGTAGGATTTCGGTGGTGGATGGATGATGAGTGATGTGTGTCTCCTGCGAAAGCTTTTCTTTTATACTTGTAAACTCTCCTTACCGGCCTTGGACGGGCTTCTTGAACGAACACATGCATTAAAGGTGTAAAATACGAATATGGTAAGTTTTCGCGCCTTAGTTCGACCAACAGGCCAGGTCAAACCATACTTCACTGGTCGAACCTTTGGTCGAATCGACCTATAATTTGGTTGCGGGTCCCAAATTTGACCAGTATCTTGGTCAAACCACATATTCTCTAGTCGAACTGCAACTGCTTCTCTTCAGGCTTTTGGTTCGACCACGGTTCGACCAAATGGCTTGGTCGAACGACAATGTCGTGGTCGAACGACACTCCAGGCACTTTCTCTCCATCGGTTCGACCACAGGTGCTGGTCGAACCATCTCCTTTTTAGTCGAACCAAGCACCTCCTTGGTCGAATCGCACTTCCGAATCTCACTTTTCAAAATCTAATCAATTCTAACTCATTTTCCTTCGAAAATCAACTCACATAGCCTTGAAGACACCTTATTCGTGACTTTCCTCAACATACATCGATTCATATCGAATTATAATCATCTAACACACTATTATTACACAAATCTGGCCTTGGAACATGTGAATTTACACACTCATCAGAGGCCGCTTGACAACCGCTCAACCTGGCTGAAGTTCGCTTTACCTCGCTAATGAGCGTTTTCTCAACACACACAAGTATGAAGGATATCAATTGTAGTTTTGATAGGCAACCAAGTGATTATCGAACCCAAAGGACGTATTATTATTTGTTTAATTATGTTTTAATTTATTAAGACTATTATAGCAATATGATTGTGAAGATTAAGTAACTAAGCAATGAATAATTAAAACAACAATTAAAATATTAAGCAGTAGAGATAATACGACTGTGATCAAGTGAGAAATTAGGTAGTTCTTTGGGTCATCCAGTTTTATTCATTAATTTCCCTTTCATATGTTGATGTACGACTCTGCCTTGTGGTTTATGGACGCATCACTTAGCCATTCATATTTACGCTATAGACACAAGCAAACATGCGTATAACACGTGTGAATGACCTTGGAGTAAGAGATATAATTTCACCATCCCTTTCTAGGTATTATTAGTATCAATTATTTCCCTTGCACTTAGTACTCTAACCCGATATGATCTTCCTTTATGAGTACTATGAAGTTATACTTTTTATCCTACTTAATAACCAGAATAGTATTCAATTAACAAGTATTTATATAAGATAATTCTAATAAGACTTCAGAATCCCTTCACTTAGAATTGTAACATGTAATCCTACTCAGCAGTGAACGCACTCAACCAATAACCAAGGTATGTATTCAGACTCTACATAACAGTTAATGATACACAAAATGATTATGAGTATGAATTTAAAAAGCATAGTCTTATATAAAATTAACCACAAGTAGTGTTGTATGGAGTTTACACTTGGAAAATAAATTAACTCATAAAACCTTCATACCCTTAGAACTACCAAAGCGGTTCTAGCCCATGATTGATCTAGGAACAATCATGGTGGTTGGTAGGATCTTACCCATAGTCTTGAAAATTACAAGATATATTAAAAAGCGAAGTAAACCCTAGATGCGGGTGCCATTGTGACTCTCTCTGTCTTGAATCTCCACTTGGTTCGACAGACGAACCTCTCTCCACAGCTCCGTAGATTGGAGTTAGGGTTTGGATGTGGTGTAGGATGGATGTGGAATCTAACTCTCTTCTTTTTGTGCTCTACATCCCTTTTTATACTTGTAAAGTGCTCCCACAGACCATGGATGAGCTTTTACTTGAGATACACGTCAAATTTGGTAAAAGAAACCTAGAATTACTAAAAACAACATCAACACCATTATATTTGACCAGACCTCCATTGGTCGAGTAAGACCTCATAGTCGAACGCCGATCGAACATCCCTTCTGTAAGTTTTTGTATATTTTATTCGACTAGGCTCCTCCAATTTGACCAAGATGATTCTGGTCGAACGGACTCCCTTGGTCGAGCAACACTTCTCTAAGTTTTTGGGCAGTTTGCTCGACTTGGCCCCCCTTGTTCGACCACAGTGATAATGGTCGAACAAGCCTCTGAGGTCAAACAACCTTTGAAAAATGCCTAAAAAATTGTGTCTTCTAATTCCGAGCTCTTAAGACCTGTTTTCCTGTATAAATATGCTCAAAATGCCTCAGTAGCCTCTGATTCATGGATTTTCTGTAAACAACTCGATTCGTCTTGATAATAGACCAAATCGTACTCAACTTCCACACAAATCTGAGACCAAAACATGTGAATTTACACTCTCAACAAACCCTCAAACATACATGTTGCTCGTGTAAATTCACAAGATCCTTATAACAAGCACAACCTATTCTAACACATACAATTGTATCAAATCAAAACATGAAATCCATCATACCCTTCATTCATGCAAAAACATCAATTAATCACAATACTTCTATGAGTGCTATGTCATCTAGCTCATGGGTAAGTGTTTGCTCTCTCTCTCTCTCTCAAGTGAAAAAGATGTACACTTTACGGGTTAATGTATACACTCAATTTCAATTCATATACTCGCGTAACCATAAGCTTGACAAGGGTCTTAAAAATCCTACTATAATCGTTTCAATACTAGGATCACAAAGGACTTGTCTTATGGGTTGTAATGTTGGCTTTTTGGTAAAGGTAGGAGAATTTGGGTAAAAATGACTAATTCACTAGTAGAGAATTACCTTAGAGTTTTGCTTTTCATCAAACATCTTAATTTCCTTGCTCCATCATCATTCTCATGATCCTTGCGATTCATCAGCTCCTTCATTTCTTTGGAATCAACATCTTTTTTCTTCAGAGCACAAGGGTACCAATTTCGGGCACTACCTTTCTAAGCAGTTGGGGTACCAGTTTCAGGCATTACCCCTAAACAAGATTTAACCACAATTTTTTGAACTCATCACTTGGTAAAGTTTTCTTTCCCTCTCCGATTTCATCACTTAGCTCACCATTCACCTTAACTCTCTACTAGTAAATAAGGTATTTTAAGCTAAAGTAAAGGGAATAAAGGCTTTTATCACAAGCTTGCTAAAGAAAAAGCTTTAAGGCTCAACAGGGCTTCCAATGATATACACATAAAGGTAGATAACTTTTGGCTAAGTGGCTCAATCAATAATGGCCTAAGATCATTTCCTAGTATCTATCAATCATAAATTTTAAACAAGGCTCAAAGCCAAGTTCTAGAATACAAGTATACAAACTACTCTCAAGAATAAACTATCATGCTCATAGCATGACCAATAGGCTCAAATCCTCTCATGGATAATAGAATCCTAAGCACTCTTCAAAGCATGCAATTAACATCAATCTTTTCATGAACTACAAGTAAAAATAGAACATGCTCATCATTAATAAGCCAACATGCATCAAAACAAGTTCACATGCATAACACATATCAATACTAAACAATCCAAAACAAATCAATTTGTCCATCCTCCATCAATCAATATCAAGTACAAACCACCCACGCATGAATCTAAAAAATAAACCCTAACAATCCCACCATCAAGTCTCAACTTGTGAAGTGAAAAAGAGAAGGGGGGATGAGATGAATCAGACAAAGAGAAAAACATGGCGCACTGTACTCTTCTGGAGCATCATCATCATCGCTAGCATCCATGCGCCATAGGTCAAAGTCCCTATGTAGCTTGTATAATTTCCTATCAATCTTGTAATTGCTAGCGTGCACCTCTCCAATCCTTCTATCCATAGCATCATACCTCAGATTGAGCGTAGCATAGTTCGCGTTCGCTAAGGCAATCTGGTGATTCATCACCAGCTAATTCGCATTTAGAGTGGTGAAGTGCTCATTCATTAATCAGAATTACTCCCGATAAAAGTGATCATGAGCTCACCAAAAATCCTTTTACTACTGTGGCAGTGGGACAAAGTACTCATGCTCCTGTGGCTGTGGTGGTTGCATCGGAGGAACATCCATCTCCGAATAAATGAAAATTGGTGGTGGCAGCTGATCTTCTTCATCGAAGTCGGCTGGATCTCCTACAATAATCATATCCTCATATATGAGGACCTCTTTAAGTGCATATCGACAAGAAGTCTCCAATCCCCTTCTTCCAAACAAGTCCTCAAGATCGCCCTATGCTCCGAGGTATCCATCAATAAATTACTGTTGACCTAAATCATACTAAGTTCAACAATAGATAGTAAAAATCTGAACGAAATAGGGTTCTTTCCATAGATGAATATCCAAGTATCGTCCATCCACTGAACCAACCCCATCCTTACACATGCCGATAGGATCAAGTTTGGGTCCCCTCGAATCAGTCGATTACTGCTCAAAGCAACCCTATAATACTCAGCTATCAGAGTAATAAGTCCTCCAATGTTCACACGCTGAAATCCGTGGGTAGTAAACTTATGAAGCTGTTGGAAAAAGTAAGCTGCTACATTGAAGCGGACTCCATTAAGCATACACCAAAGGACATACAGTTCACTCCTTAGAATATAACTCCCCTCGGATCGAGCAAACGTAGTGTTACTCAAAATTCGATCCATATAAACGATCACGGGGTTGTTGATGAAAGAAACCTTAGAAGCCTTCGAATTGTATCTTCCTCGCCTCCCCGAGATAGACCTCGAAAACTCATCAGGTTTGAAATCATCGTGCTCCACAATAGACACATTATCACAGCCGATCAACTCATTAAAGTCATGGGCATGCATCAACTGCTCTTGCCCACCAATCTGCATCTGAATACCATATGGAAGATAACGATCTCTACACTCAATACTCAACTAACATAAAACCTCAGCAGTTATGTGGAAATACGTCTCCCTCTTCATCTCCATAAACCTGGTTATACCTACTCGACTGAACATCCAACGAATGTCGTTGATGATGTTCATTGCAACCATAGCTTCATCATCTTGGTAGAGAGTCCTTGTGATCTTGCTCGCAATAGCTGCCCATAACTCCTTATTCTCCTCCCAATTAGCAATCTTAATACCATAATCAGAAGGTCTCTTCTTATCCGGTTTAAGCTTTTTGGCACCATCACCTTCCTAAGAGACTTGGTCTCCTTCCTCTTCGAAGATGAAGTAATCTTTTTTCCTGTAAAAGTTATACTTCAATACACAACAAAAAGAGATAAAACAAGTATACTAATCCTAAGACTAATATGAATCTTACTCAAGACTTCAAACTCATGTGCTAAACCACTCTCAATTTCAAGTGTTCATCTAATCATCATACTACCTATAACTCAACACTTTCTATCAAGAATAATTAGAATCCTTACTCTTAGAAATACTTCACACAATCATGCTCTTCAATTTCAAGATAGTTCAACAAAACCAAAACATGCTTATCCTCCACATTCAATCACATAACACCAATGCTTCGATCAATGAGCCCATACATATAATTCAAAACTAACCTCAAGTCTATATGATATGCAACATCAATTTCACAAAAATTCAACAACCCAATGTAAATTGAATCATGCCAATTCAAGTGAAATTCCAACAAGAACATAAAAAATTCAAAAATTTAATCCACAAAATACATGCTTCAATCAACTTACCCAACATTCTTAAGCATAATCTCATCAATTCACGGGTATAGAAGTTCGAAAAACATACCTTTGGTGGCCATGGTGTGCGTGTGAAGTACTCCAAGAATTTGAGTAGAATAGCCCCAATTCAGAATTGAATCCTCCAAATTTTGGATGTGAAAGTGTGTGGAGAGGAATATTAAAGTGTGGGAAGAGTTTGGGAAGAGGAACTTACAATTCGAATCGGGTGCTTGAGAGAAGTTGACATGAATTAATCAAACAAAAGGGGAAAGCTGACCTTTAAATTTGATTTTGAATCCTGTTCGACTCTAACAACTCGGTAGAACAAGGGTTTTTGGTCGAAAAACTCAATCTGCCCTTACACATGACCTTGTTCGACCAAAATATCTAGGTCGAACAGTGGCTTGAGGTCAAATAATTTGTAAAAATGACCCTCTATTCTCCCCTGTTCTGTTCGACCACTGTTCGACTTGAAGAATATGGTCGAACAAAGTGTGCTAGTCGAACAACCTTACTGTAAGTTTTTGAACATTTTGTTCGACCAGTGTTCGACTTAACGAGTATGATCGAACAATACATTCTGGTCGAACAGAGCTACTGTAAGTTTTTAGACATTTTGTTTGACCAGAGTTCAACCACTCAACTTGGTTGAACAACAACTTCTTGGTCGAACAACTACTCAAATTCTCTAAACTTCGTACTTTTCTCATATTTCCCTACAACAATTTAACTATATGACACATCAAATATCAAGATAGCCAAAACCTAAGCCAATGAACCATTTTTCGACTTGATAAAACCATGTATAACTCCGCATACGACACACAAAACAAAACACCACTAAATATTAGATAAATTGCAAAAAATCGACACATTAAAATCAGTTTCAATATGCCGCAAAAAATCAACTCCCCTAACAAATGTTACAAAGAAAAGATTATACCCTTAGTACTTCAATGAGGTAAGTACATCACACCCCCCCAAACTTAGTAAAAACTATAGTCGAAACTAAGTTTGCAAAGAGATGTAATTTTTGAATAGTAAGCACGCCAAATATAAAAATTTCTTACTCACACTAACAAAATAAAGTATTAAAACAGGAGGGAAAGCCCCCAACAAGCGCTTTTGTTTAACATCGGAGAGTCACGATGGTACCTATTTAGTGAAGGGTATCCTCAAGGACGATGCAAGCATCATCCGGCGACTTGTAATGCTTCAATTGATGCCTATTCGCCGCTATGATGTCCCCATCTTTGTCCATGAGTTCAAAACTCTTCCCTCCACAGACTCTATGGATAATGAATGGACCCGTCCACTTCAATTTCAATTTTCCTGTAAAAAGCTTCAAACGAGAGTTAAAAAGTAATACCTCGTCAATTTGCTTGAACTTTTGGTAGGAGATCTTCGAATCATGCCATTTCTTCATTCTTTCCTTATAGATCTCCGAGTTCTTGAAAGCACGATTTCTGAACTCATCCAATTGATTGATATGAGTCATCCTCAACTTTTTTTGATCCTTAAGAGATAAGTTCAAGCTTCTCAATGCCCAAAAAGCTCTATCCTAAATTTCTACGGGTAAGTGGAACGTCTTTCCACAGACATTTGATATGATGACATGTCAAGCACCGTCTTGTAAGCAGTTCGGAACCCCCTCAACAAATCATTGAGCTTCATCGTCCAATCCTTCCGATTGGTTCCGACCACTTTCTTTTGGATTTGCTTCACTTGTCGGTTAGAGACCTCCGCTTACCCATTCGATTGAGGGTGATATGGTTTAGTGACGCTATGCTTGACACCGTAATCCTTGAGCACCTTCTCCAAAAGTTTGTTAACGAAGTGGGATCCTCCATCACTTACTAATGCTCTAGGAAATCCATAGTGGGCAAATATATGTTTCTTCAAGAAAGACAAAATAGTCCTTGAATCATTCACACAAGTGGGAATGACTTCCATCCACTTAAAAACATAATCCACAGCTAAAAGAATGTAGAGAAATCCATTAGATGGGGGAAAAGGTCCCATAAAATCGATTCCCTATACATCGAAGATCTCAACAACAATGCTCGGTTGAAATGGCATCTCATCCTTCTACTTATGTTCCCCATCCTTTGACATCTATTTTATGTCGCCACATAGGACTCATAGTCTTTAAATAAGGTAGGCCAATAAAGAGCATATTGAAGTACCTTATCTACTGTCTTTTGAGTTCCGAAGTGCCCTCTGTTAGGATGTGCGTGGCAAAATTCAAGAACACTCTCCATCTCCATCTCAGGCACACACCTACGGACTATGGAATCAGTAAAAATCTTGTAGACAAATGGATCATACCATATAAACATCTCAACATCTCTCTTAAACTTAGCAAGTTGATACCTACTGAGATCTTTCAGAATTTCACCTACAACAACGTAATTGACATAATCAGCATACCATGGATCCATTCCTTGACCAGCTACCACACAAGCTCTTTCCGCCCCTTCAGCAAACACCGCTATTATCTTCTCATCTGGAAACATCTCTTCTATGTAATCGAAAGAATCATCACAATGCTCCCCTGTCTCCAACCTTGATGGGTGATCCGCCAAAATATTTTCCGTTCCTTTCTTATCCCGGATCTCCATATCAAACTCTTGCAGAAGAAGAATCCATCTAATGATCCTTGGCTTTATTTCCTTCTTCTTCATCAAGTACCGGATCACGGAGTGATCCGTATATACTATAGTCTTCATGCCAACTAAATACTGTCGAAATTTATTGAATGCATACACCACAGCTAGAAACTCCTTTTCAGTAACAGTGTAGTTCTTTTATGCTGCATCAAAAGTTTTACTCGCATAGTAAATGACACAAAACTTCTTCTCTTTCATCTGCCCGAGCACCACTCTAAGTGCTAAGTCACTTGCATCATAAATAAGTACAAATTGCTGAGTCCAATCCGGTGTGATCAAGATAGGTGCAGTAAAAGCACCTATTTCGAAACTTGAAAAGTTGTTAGACATTCTTCATCAAAAACAAAAGGAACATCCTTTTCAAGTAAATGAGATAAGGGCTCGGAGTATTTCGAGAAGTCTTTTATGAATCTTCTGTAAAAAATCGGCATCCAAGCGTTCATTGGTAGGTGGTGGAAGCTTCTCAATGGCCACCGCCTTTGCTCGATCCACCTGCAATGCCTTGGCAAAAACATGATGCCCAAGAACAATCCCATCTCTCACCATGAAGTGACATTTCTCCCAATTCAAGACAAGATTAGTTTCTTGACATCTCTTCAAAACAGTAGACAAGTTAGATAAACAAATATCAAAGGAGGAACCAAACACAGAAAAATCATCCATAAACACCTCCACGATCCTTTCTATCAACCCATCAAATATGGCCATCATACAGTGCTGAAATGTAGCATTCGGTATTGAAACTGGTGCTGAGTGAAGTTGTTCGACCTCTGCCCGACTATATTGATCTGGTCGAATAGATTGATGCTGGTAGAACAATGTCTCTGATCACGAGTTCACCTTCTCCAGTTGTTGTTCGACCATCGTTCGACCAAGGTGGTCTGGTTGAATGGATGTGCTTTGGTCGAACGGCGGGACAGAAAAAAGAGCATCAAAATTTTATATTTCTGAATGTTGTTTGACCTCAGTTTGACAATCAGGTCTGGTCGAACAAGGCTCATGCCCCCTTTATTTTTGCTCGTCGGCTTCATCAGACCTTTATACTGTGTTCCTGACCTCAATGTGATGGCAGGATAAGACTTAGGGTTCTATATACTTTGAGATGAAAACTTCTCCTTCTCAATAGTTTGAGTCAATTTGTTAACGTTCTCGGCCATCTCCCCCATCAACAATGTAAGGTCTTTAACTTGTTTAGAAAAATCTTCATGGTTGGCATCAATCTTCTTTTCTAACTTAGCCTCAAGACGATTTACTCTTGCATCATTCCTCGCCATATACCTGTTCACCGTATCCTCGAAACCAGTTTTCCCTTCTTCCACCTTAGCACCCGGATCAACACCAGTTAGAGGTTGTATCGCATTATTTAGATTACTCCACGAAAACTCCGGCCTCCTCGGTTGTTGATAATTACCCAGTGGACCATGATTATTGTAGTTACCTTAATAATTTCGGTTTCCTTGATTTTGGAACCTTGTTCATTGAATACTTTGAACCATGGCATAGTTCGTCTCTTCCATATCCTCTTGGCTAGCTCCTTCATTGCACACATCCTACATAATTGGTACTCTCTGAGATAAGTCCGTGATCTGCTTTTACTGAGACTCCAGTTGCTTGCTGATATTAGTCAAACTAGAGATGATCTCATCGTCTCTTCCTGACTTAATCATAGTATGCTCAACATGCGCTACCTTTCCAAGAAAATAAGTGTCTCTTACTCTATCAATTGGCCAATCTCTTGAATTCATTGAAATATCCTTGATGCACATTTTCTTTGCACGCAAAATTAATCCCCAAGTATTAAGGATATCAATTACAGCTTAAGCAAGCGACCAAGTGAATATCGAACCCAAAGGACATCGTATTATCAATTTAATTATTTACTAAATTAATTAAGATGCATGGCAATTAAAGTTGAGATTTAATTCTTAAACTACTAAACAAGTAATTAAAATAGTAAATAAAATAGAATATCACTCGAAGAATACGAAAGTGGATTAAGTAGGAGAATAGGTAGCCCTAGGATAATCCAATTTCACTTATTAATTTCCCTTCCGTGTGTTGATGTCTGACTATGCCTTGTGGAATATGGACGTATCACTAAACCATGCATATCTACTCTATAGACACAAGTAAACATGCGTGTAACACGTGTGAATAACCTCGGAGCAAGAGATATAATTCTACCCTCTTTCTAGGTATTATTAATATCAATTATTTCCCTGGCCAATTGGTACTCTAACCTGATATGATCTCCCTTTATAGGTACTATAAAATTATCCTCTTTATCCTACTTACTAACCTGAATTTAATTCAATTAATAAGTATTCATATATGATAGTTCTAATGAAGCTTCGGAGTCCCCTCACTTAGAATCATAACATGGAATCCTGCTCAGCTTCAGCAGTGAACGCACTCAATCAATAACCAAGATATGTATTCAGACTCTACATAATAGTTAATGATGCACAAAACGACCGTCAGTATGGATTAAGAAAGCACAATCATATATAAAATAAATCCACAAGTAGTGTTGTACGGAGTTTATACACAAAAGTTCAATTAATTGGTAAAAACCTTCACAATTCTAGTTCTACCAAAAAGGCTCTAGCCCATGATGTTACAAAGAACAATCATGGGTGTTGGATAGATCTTACCCGGATGTTTGAAAAATTACAAGATAAATTAGGAAACGATAAAACCCCAAGATGTGGCGTCGTCGCGTCCTTCTCCATCTTGAATCCTCCTCTTGGTTCTTCTCTTAATTCCACAACGAATCTTCAAAGTGATGGATGGATGGAGGAAAGTAAGTGGATAATGGTTGGGGGGTGATCCCCCTTTTGGGGTGTGGTATGGTTGTGGCCTATCTTATGGCTCTCTTGTTGTCTCTCTTTCTAATGGTGTGATCTACACCCCCTTTTATACTTGTAAGCTCACCTTATAGGCTTTGGAATGGGCTTTTTGAGTAATCACACGTATTGAGGGTATAAAAATACGGATATGGTAAGTTTCCGCACGTCAATTTGACCACGAAGCTAGGTCGAATTCACCTCCCCTGGTCGAATTGCAGGTCAAATCACCCTACTGGAAGCTTCAGATACCGGATTCGAGCTTCAAGTGCTGGATTTGACCAGCACAGCAGGTTGAATTGAGGTGTCGTGGTCGAATTGCTTCTTTTGCCGTCCAATTTGACCAGGATTCGACCACATGGTCAGGTCGAATACAAATGTTGTGGTCGAATTGTCTTGCGCAGTCTCACTGTTTCACGTATAACTTCCATATACGAGCTCTAATTTGAGTGATTCTTATGCTCACGCGATCCTCTCTTTCTTAGCTTTCTATCCATATAAAGAACACAAGAAAAATCCAAGATTTGAATGTGCAACAAGCCACGGAATGTAGCACAGCAATTCTGTTCGACACAGCTCGCGCGACGTCACCATTTCGATCATAACTTCCTCATTTGGAATCCGATTGAGGTGTTCTTTACGCCTAATCAACCCTCATTTCAGTGACTTTCCAACCATGCATAACACCAAAAGTTTTGATCTCCAAAACAATACATAAAAATTACGAAATTTGGATGTGCGTTTTCAGCATTCTTGCACAAATTGCACATTTTCTCCAACTTTACACTTTTCATCCTTTTTCCACCTAAAATATAATAAAACACCTCAAGTGCACCTTTTTCTCATATAAAATGAATATAAGACACTTGTGCTAATATATAATAAGAATTTTCATCAAAAGGTGTTAAATTGGACACTCAAACACGCTAATTTCAACTCTCATCAATCCTCAAAGAGCTTTTCGGCCTCAACGAATGACTTTGTAAGAAATGCTCCATTCAATGAAGCATCTAGTAAAACTCGAGAATCACAGTCTAATACGCTATACAAAAAACTTATGTATTGAGCTTTAGATAGCCCGAGTTGCGGACACTTCCTAAGCATGTCCTTGAATCTGTCCCATGCCTCATGAAACTTCTCATTACCATGGATAGAAAATTGATTGATTTCTTATTTTATCTTAAACACCTTTGAGGGTGGCATGTATCACTCCAAAATTTCACTTTCAATTTCTCTCAGGCATCACATTCAACAACATTCAGATTATCGTTCCAATCTCTCGCTTTTTCATTCTGCGAGAAATTAAACAAAATGATCTTCCTTGCATCTTCATGAGCTCCTGCATCTTTTTTTGTACTTGCATACCCAAGGAACTTATTAAGATGTTGCTGAGGATCTTCAAAGGTCCTGATCGCTATTTTCTTTACCCTTAAGTGTAATGGATCAATTGTAGTGCGTGTGACCAAGTGAATATCATTCCCACAAGATAGTTATAAACTTAACAAGTAATTCTATTAATGATAATTCAATTGCAAGACAAAGTCGGGGGTTTTAAGGAATGATTAATTAAACTAATAAAACTTAATTAAAATAAATATACTAAGCAAATAAAATTAATTAAAAAACAAAAAATGATTTAAAAGTTCAAGGATGGAGAATTGGTAATTCTCGGGCAAACAACTTAATTATGTGACTTATTTATCTAGACCCAAATTAATTATCTGCAGACGTTTATAAGAGGATCACTAAACCTAGTTAAATCACCTTGATCGGGTAGGATGTAACACTTATAATGAGCTCAAAATCCTAGGATCAATAAGAAACTCCCTCTCCCTCTATAGGTACTTCATGCTAAATTCCATTAAAGGTTAGAGCATTAGACTAACCTTTCTAGGTACGCGATTGTTAACCTCTTTTATCTCTTTACCAATTACCTAAGAATGATGTTTTACCAAGTAATTAATATTCCAAATTGATTGTCTAACACTCTTAGGTATTATAGGTCAATCCCCTAAGACTGTCATAGGAAACAATAATTATTATGCATAAATAAAGAATCCTATTAACTATCAATCAGTGATACCGTCAAGAATAATTAAAGGAATTAAAATCCAAAAACACAATAATATGAAGTCTCAAAATATCATATTCAATAAGGAAATAAACAATCTGCAAAACAATCAATCCAAGACTAGGGCAATCAAATCACATAGTAAAAACTGTCTTAACGCCCTAACATTACCAACAAAGTAACTTAGCCCATGGAATTACGAAGGCAAATCACAAATATATAATTAACTCTAACCATTAGGCTAAATAACAAAAATAAATAACTAAAAATAAAGAATCCTTTTGGAGGACTCCGTCTCTTCAATTACTCTATCCATCGGGATCTCCGTCTCCGGTAAGTGAGTAAATAATGGTGGAGTATGGGTGAATGATGAAATTAGGGCACACAGGGGCGTGAGGGAAGATGGAATTGTATTCTGATCCTCTCCCCCCTTTTCACTGCTGTGGACAAGAAATAAGAGTGAAGAATGGGCTCCCAATACCAAATGGGCCACTGATCTTTAATTAATTAATCCACAAACAGCATATGGTAGTTGTGAATGAGATAATAAATGCGCATGAGTTGGGCTTGTGGAATGAGGCACATGAGTTGGGCTTGGAATGAGCTAATTGGGCTCAGGTGGAATTAATTTCGAAATTCCCGTATGCCTCTGCGCGACTAACCATTTAATTTATAACTTCGTCATTCGAATCCCGATTGTGGTGATTTTTGCGCCCATGCGTTACTCTCTTCCGTGGCTTTCCAACCATATGTCACACAGCCAGTTTTGACTTCCACAGAAATACAAAAAAATCATGGAAAGTTCTCCTCTGTTTTTGTACAAATTCACCTTTCAACCCAACTTTGCATTTTTATCCGTTTTTCCTATCAAAACACAACAAAATACCTCTCAAGCACCTTTTAGTCAATAATAATGCAAAGTATTAATATTTGTACAAACAATAAAAAATACACACTCAAAGAGGTATCAAATTAGACCCGAAAAAACATGAATTTCCACTCTCATCAAGCCCCCCAAACTTAAGGTGTTGTTCGTCCTCAAACAACGAAACGACAAACCAAGAGAATAATGACATGGAAAGGCATGTTCAAATGGAAGATCAAAATATCAACTAAGCCTTTAAAAGATGTAATCAATCTTAACTTGGTTCACATAACTTCAAACTCAAAAACATCAATTCATTCAAAATATGTAAGTTAAGATAATTACTTCACCAATTCAAGTGCTCAACTCACCTATGCTCACATGATATATATAGTGTAATTTTCACGCTCAAGGTGTATAAAGTGTACACTATTTAGGTTATATATAAGTGCTCTCAATTTCAATTCAAGTACATGTGTGACCATAAGCTTGCCCATTGTCTCAACTCTCCTTTTACTTGTAGCTTGTAAATCATGAATCAAAAAGGTCTTTTTATTTTGTTGTAATGTAGGCTCATTGGACAAGGTAGGAAATATATAGATAAGTGACTCAAAACTCGGATCAATCAAACTGCAGTCTATCTTGATCTTTCATTCTTCCTCATCACTTTCATTAAGTTCAACTCCTCCTCAACTACAAAATATTCGATTCTTTCTTTAACCAACATAATGAGAGATTAATTTTCTTCTTTTCTTTCAGCATCAAGGGTATGTGCACTACCCCACAAATTTTTTTCTTTCTCTCCCTTTATTTTTTCTTTTTTACTCCTTTTTCTTTTTTTTTTCTCTTTTACAACTCATTAAGATTTTTATATCCTTTTCTTCTCATTTCTTCACCTTCCTTTTCAACTCCAACATATTCACATTCTTCTTCTAGCCACTTCAACAATTACTCAATTGATCCAAGTAACACAAGGAAAAATAAAATACTGATTAAGCTCAACGGGCTATTCAAAGAATAGATTTTTCAAGGCTCAAAGGGTTGACTAAGGATTTAATGAATTCAGGTAAAGTGTATGGAAAAGATGGGCTAAAAATTCAAGATGGCCTAATATCATTTTCATAATCCACTGGATTATTCTCGAATATTCAAGGAGACTCAAGACAAGTTCTAGAATACACGCACAAGAACGATACGCTCAAGAATAATAATATCATGCATCATGTAACATGATTTAAAGGCTCAAATCTCACTTGACTTTTTCATAGTATAAACGAAAACTCTTCAAGGCTACGCATACATCATAACAAGCACATCAAGAACTTCAAGAACTCAAGAATTAAAGCATGTTTCCCTTATCAATCATAATCAACATCATAGGCATAAAAATAACAGCTCAAAGATCCCCATGAAATTTAGGTCATAGAATTTAAAGCTCATGATCCTCACTAATAAGAATTCAAAACTCAAAGAAAAATTTAGAATAAGGAACGAAGTAACCTGATTTCAATCTCCTTCACATCTTGCAAGTTCACTTCATCACCTTTAATACATTCTCAATCATTAAAGCTCAAACATAAAACTTATCATCACAGGAGAGATAAAAATATCGGAAGACGAAAATCAATGACAGAGCACCAAAGGACACACAAAACAAATAAAAACACACAAGACACCTGGATAGTCGCAAAAAAATTCAAAAGATCGAATAAAATTTAAAAAAAAATCGAACTCCAAGCACACAGACACTAAAACAATGCAGAGTAAACATACCTGGGTGCGGATGGAACAAGGGAAGAACATCACACCCCCAAACTTAGATGAAAACGTGAGTTGAATCTAAGTTTAAAAGGATGTTATTACCTTAAGTGTAAGCATGCACCTTAAGTATAATTCACCTAGCACAAGAAACAACAAACAAAACAAAATAAAAGCAATAAATCGGTGGGTTGCCTTCCACCAAGCGCTCTTGTTTAACATCGAGGAGCTCGACAGAATGGAGGCTCAGAGATTTTCGAACTCATGCATTAACACTTCTTCTCCATCTTTCATCTTCACTTTGAAGTGTTGTTTTGCCCTCTTTTGATCCATCCAAACAGTCTCTCCCTTCTTACTCTCAAGAATCAACTTATCCAGATCTCTATCTTTGTATGCTTCCTTCCAATCAACATCAAGATCAGACAAATGAGAGTCACATATATCCGGAGGGACTGGTGGAATTTGTTTCCATGTTTCTCCGTCAATCCATGACATCTCTCTTTTATTTTTCCTACAAGCATTTACAGCACTCAAACAATCTGTTAGTTCATTAGATAAAATATCAGATGAAAAATCAGATTCATCATTAGTAGCAGGAATAGATAAGGAAAGAATGTTGTCGATGCAAGATTTCACTTGATCCTTAGACATTATCAATGGCAGCTTCTCCTCAACACTCTCATCAACATCAATGGACTTACAGCTGGACTATTCAGAATGATTCTTCAAAGCATCAAGTGAGAACATGATCTCCTCATCTCCCACTCTAAGCTTCAATTTTCCATCTTCAACATCAATCAGAGCTCTAGCAGTGGCTAGAAATGGTCTCCCCAAAATCAAAGGGACATTGTTGTCCTCTTTCATATCAAGCACTGGGAAATCAACAGGGAATAAGAACTTATCCACCTTCCCAAGTACATCCTCAATAACTCCTCTAGGGTGTGTAATAGACCTATCAGCTAGATGTAATGTAACCGAAGTAGGCTTCAACTCCCCAAAACCAAGACTCTTGAACATACTTAAGGGCATAAGATTTACACTAGCCCCCAAATCACACAAAGCTCTGCAAGTAGCATTCTTTCCAATTTGAATTGGTATGGTGAACTTACCCGGATCCTTTACTTTAGGTGGCAACCTCCTCTGAATGATGGCACTGCACTCCTCAGTCAAATTCACTATCTCTTTGTCCACTAAACTCCGCTTCTTAGACATGATATCATGCAGAAACTTCATATAGTGTGGCATCTACTCAAGTGGTTCAGCAAAGGGCATGTTGATCTGGATCTGCTTGAAGATATTTATGAAATTCTAAAACTTCTCATCAAGTCCCTTCTTCAACTGCCGAGAGGGAAAAAGAATAGGATATTTCGTCTTCGGAATCTCCAAGCTATTTCTCTCAATTTCATCATTTTTATTCCTTTCTCTTTTAACTCTTTCCCACTTCTTCTCAATGACAACAGAATGCTCAGTATTCTTGTGAAAGTAAATAGTATCACGATACTGAGAAACAAAATCATTCCGAACAGAGTCAGAGTCACTCAATTGTGGATGGGTATATGTCCTTGATGCCGCGCGTATGTGCTCAGTACCAAGCGTCGCACTGGGCGGGGCACATGGCAGCTGCTTATCATCCAGCATCCTCGGTCCCTCATACTGTCTACCACTTCTTAAAGTAATAGCATAACACTGATGTTCTTTCGGATTCAACTCAGTCAGAGCAGGAAATTTCCTTGCTGTTGCAACTTACCAACTGCAACATTCAATTGACTGATAACAAGGTCTATTTCATCTCTGTTTCCTTTCTGCTTCCTTGTACCTTGCTTCAGCCTCCTTATGTCTTATTCAGCTGTTTCTTTATTTATGACCATTAACTTGAGCATCAAATCCATCTTATCTTCTATTGATGATTTCCCTTCAGCAGGTTTCTGAGGTGGCTCATATCCCGAAGGTGGTGTAACTGTGCTATTAGGATTTGAGTAAGGCAGATTCCATCCCTTCTTTGATTGTTGAAGTTTGGATTTCCTTGGTTCCAACCTTGCTGAAATTGACGGTTGTTCCCTTGTTCGTTTCTCTCCCCAAACTGATTATTCGGTCTAAAATTCTGCCTATTTCTGTATTCCCCTTGAAAGCTCTGTCCCATAGCGTAGTTTGCATCCTCAAACTGCTCCTCATCTCTAACCATCATTACTTTCTCTTTGTTTCATTTGGTGAGGCGGTCCAACTTTTTATATAGTTCATCAAGTCGATCATGGATAGCTGAAACTTCATTCTTTCCAGCTTGTATTTCTATCTTCGCCACTTTGTCAAAAGAAGCATCTCCATCTACTCTCTCTGCCGGCCAATCATAAATGTTTGATGCCATCTCCTCGAATATCTCTTTCGCTGCCTCAGCGGACTACTTAAATATAGATCCACCTACTGTCGCATCCACCAACACTCTCGAATCTCTTCTTAGGCCTTGATAAAAAAAGCCTAAGTAAGTATCCTTTGAAAATCCGTGTTTGGAACAGCTCCGCAACAGCTCTTTAAACCTCTCTCATGCCTCATAAAAACTTTCCAATGATCCTTATTTGAATTGTGTGATCTTCTTCTTTATCAAGAAACTCTTGGATGGAGGGAAGTATTTATTCAGGAATTTATTTGCGAGTTGCGCCCAATTAGTATAGCATCCTTGAGGAAGGTTGTTGTACCACTCCTTGACTTTTCCCGTAAGTGAGAATGGGAAAAGCCGCATTCTGATAGCATTCTCCGGAACATTCATATGCTTCTGTGTCCCAGCATATTTATAAAAATCTTCAGGTGCTCACTAGGATTCTCCAAAGGATTCCCACTAAATCGTTGTCTCTCTACCATTCGGATCAATCCAAAAGGCTACTCAAAACTCTTTGTGGTGATCGCAGGTCCATTCAACCCAGCATTAGTGGTGTGCTTCAATTTATACTGGTCCCTCATAGGGGTCGGGGCCTGATCGTCAGCCATCTTACTATTCTCAGTCTCCTCAGCTAAATCAATTTCGTCAAATTTCTATGAAAGCTTTTCAACTTCCTCTTCTTCTGATGAATATAAACTCTCCAAATCTGAGCTAGAAATAGGTGTAGCTGGCTGCTTTCTTTTCCTTCTATTCTCTCTAACAAGTGCTTCAAGTTCTAGGTTTAATGGTTCGATTACTCGTCCACTCGACCTAGTGATCATACATCTGTTCTCACTCAAAAGATCAGAATAGTTTGTATCACAAATATAATAAAATAAAGCAAGTAAAATTTAATGTCCTATAAGAAAATAAATCACAATAAAATAAAATATAAATTTATTAACTATCCTTGACAACGGAGCCAAGAACTTGATCGCTATTTTCTTTACCCTCAAGTGTAAGGGATCAATTGTAGTGCGTGTGACCAAGTGAATATCGTTCCCACGAGATAATTATAAACTTAACAAGTAATTCTATTAATGATAATTCAATTGCAAGACAAATTCAGGGGTTTTTTAAGGAATGATTAATTAAACAAATAAAACTGAATTAAAATAATTAAGTTACGCACATAAAATTAATCACGCAGAGAAAACGATTTAAAAGTTCAAGGATGGATAATGCTCGGGCAAAAAGCTTAACTATGTGACTTATTTATCTAGACCCAAATTAATTGCTTGCAGACGTTTATAAGAGGATTACTAAATCTAGTTAAATCACCTTTATCAGATAGGATCTAACACTTATAATGAGCTGAAAATCCTAGGATCAATAAGAAATTAACTCCCTCTCCCTCTATATGTACTTCATGTTAAATTCCATTAAAGGCAAGAGTACTAGACTCTCATTTCTAGGTAGGCGATTGTTAACCCTTTTTATCTCTTTACCAATTACATAATAATGATGTTTTACCAAGTAATTAATATTCCAAATTGATTGTCTAACACTCTTAAGTATTATAGGTCAATCCCCTAATACTGTCACAGTAAACAACAATTATTATGCATAAATAAAGAATCCTATTAACTGTCAATCAGTGATACCGTCAAGAATAATTAAAGGAATAAAAACCCACAAACACAATAATATGAAGTCTCAAAATATCATCTTCAATGAGGAAATAAACAATCTGCAGAATAATCAATCCAAGTCTAGGGCAATCAAATCAAATAGTAAAAATTGTCTTAACGCCCTAACATTACCAACAAAGAAACTTAGCTCATGGAATTACGAAGGAAAATCACGAAGATATAATTAACCTTAACCATTGTGCTAAATAACAAAAATAAATAACTAAAAATAAAGAACCCTTTTGGAGGACTCTGTTTCTTCAATTACTATCTTCGTTGGGATCTCCATATCCGGTAAGTGAGTGGATAATGGTGGAGTATGGGTGATTGATGGAATTAGGTCACACAGGGGCATGAGGGATGATGAAATTGTATTTTGATCGTCTCTCCTCTTTTTGCTGCTGTGGACGAGAAACAGGAGTAAAGAATGGGCTCCCAATACCAACTGGTCCACTGATCTTTAATTAATTAATCCACAAACAGCATATGGTAGTTGTGAATGAGATAATAAATGCACATGAGTTGGGCTTGTGGAATGAGGCACATGAGTTGGGCTTTGAATGACCTAATTGGGCTCAGGTGGAATTAATTTCAAAATTCTCGTAAGCCTCTGCGCGACCTCACCATTTAATTCATAACTTCCTCATTCGAATCCCGATTGAGGTGATTCTTGTGCCCATGCGTTCCACTTTTCCATGGCTTCCAATCATATCTCATACGACCAGTTTTGACTTCCACATAAATACAGAAAAATTAAGGAAAATGCTCCTCTGTTTTTGCACAAATTCACCTTTCACCCCAACTTTGCATTTTTATCCATTTTTCCTATCGAAACACAACAAAATACCTCTCAAACACCTTTTAGTCAATAATAATTCAAAATATTAATATTTGTGCCAATAATAGCAATTACACACTCAAAGAGGTATCAAATTGGACCAAAAAATACATGAATTTCTACTCTCATAAGGTCCCCCCAGAGAAGGGACTCCTTTAAATCATGCTGATAAGAGCAGGGTGTAAGTCAAAATTAGCTCCGGCCCTATTTCTCCTAACAGCCCCACATTGCCTCTCCCGTTGTTTATAAAGACTTCATGAATGAAAAGTGTATCAGGGTTCGCCGCCATGTTGACTGCTTCTGCTTCCAAATTAAATTCGGTTGCAGCTTCAGTTTATTGCGGTTTCAGCTCGTCAACTTCAACTCCTAAATTAAGAGCTTCAGTTGGTTCTACTTTCTTGTTCCTGTTCTTCTTCCTCTTCTTTTTCGATGACGCACCGATCTCAGGATTAAAAGGTACTAACTCTTCTGTCTTTGATCTAGTGTGCATACACCTAAGAAAACTAAGCGTTAGAAAACCAAGACAGGAATAAGATAATCTCAATTAAACTATAAATAATAAACTAATAATTAATGTCGTCCCTTGCAACGGCGCCAAGAACTTGATGAGCGTTTTCTCAACACACAAAATTAATCCCCAAGTATGAAGAATATCAATTGTAGTTTTGATAGACAACAAGTGATTATCGAACCCAAGGGATGGATTATTATTAATTTAATTAAGTTCTCATTTATTAAGATTATTATTGCAGTATGATTGTGAAGATTAAGTAACTAAGCAACGAATAATTAAATAAAAATTAAAATAATAAGCAGTAGAGATAATACGACTGTGATCAAGTGAGAATTAGGTAGTTCTTCGAGTCATCTAGTTTTATTCATTAATTTCCCTTTCATGTGTTAATGTTCGACTCTGCATTATAGTTTATGGATGCATCACTTAGCCATGCATATTTACTCTATGGACATAAGCAAACATGCGTATAACACGTGTGAATGACCTTAGATCAAGAGATATAATTTCACTTCCTTTCCATGTACTATCAGTATCAATTATTTCCCGTGCACTTAGAACTCTAACCCGATATGATCTCCCTTTATAGGTACAGTGAAGTTATACTCTTTATCCTACTTATCAACCCGAATAGCATTCAATTAACAAGTATTTATATAAGATAATTCTAATAAGACCTCGAAATCCCTTCACTTAGAATTATAATATGTAATCCTGCTCAGCAGTGAACGCACTCAACCAATAACCAAGATATGTATTCAAACTCTACATAACATTTAATGATGCATAAAACGACTATGAGTATGAATTTAAAAAGCATAGTCTTATATAAAATAAACCACTAGTAGTGTTGTACGGAGTTTACACATGGAAAATAAATTAACTCATAAAACCTTCATACCCCTAGAACTACCTAAGCGGTTCTAGCCCATGATTGATCCAGGAATAATCATGGTAGCTAGTAGGATCTTACCCATAGTCTTGAAAATTACAAGATAAATTAAGAAGCGAAGTAAATCCTAGATGCGGGCGCCGTCGCGACTCTCTCCGTCTTGAATCTCAACTTGGTTCTCACTTGATTCGACAGACGAACCTCTCTCCACAGCTCCGTAGATTGGAGTTAGGGTTTGGATGTTGTGTAGGATGGATGTGGAATCTAACTCTCTTCTTTTTGTGCTCTGCATCCCTTTTTATACTTATAAAGTGCTCCTCATGGATCTTTGATGGGGTTTTACTTGAGACACAAGTCAAATTTGATAAAAGAAACCCAGAATTACCGAAAATAGCATCAGTGCCATTCTGTTCGACCAGACCTCCATTGGTCGAGGAAAACCTCCTAGTCGAACACCGGTCGAACAACCCTTCTGTAAGTTTTGCACATTTGCTTCGACCAGAATCCTCTCATTCGACCAAGATGATTCTGGTCAAATGGACTTCCTTGGTCGAGTAATGCTTCTGTAAGTTTTTCGGCATTTTGCTCGACTTCGCCCCCTTGTTTGACCATAGTGATAATGGTTGAACAAGCCTCCGAGGTCAAACAACCTTTGAAAAATGCTTAGAAAATTGTGTCTTCCAATTCCGAGCCCTTAAGACTTATTTTCCTGTATAAATACGCTTAAAATGCCTCAGTAGCCTCTAATTCATGGATTTTCTATAAACAACCCTATTTATCTTTATAATAGACCAAATCGTACTCAACTTCCACACAAATTTGAGCCCAAGACACGTGAATTTAAACTCTCAACACTTGCCAGTTTTGGTCAAGCGGGGACACGCACGTCTATTTTTGGTAATTCCGACCCTTTTGTGCGTGAATTGACGTATTTTCCAAGAAAAAGTCAAGTAAAAATCCATAAGGAGAGTTTTACAAGTATAAAAAAGGATGCCGATCATATCAAAAATAGAGTTAGATTCCACATCCATCCTACACAACATCCAAACCCTTACTCCATCCGCATGAGCTGTATAGAGAGATTCGTGCAGCGAATCAAGTGAGAACCAAGTGAAGATTCAAGACATAGCGAGAAGCGACAACGCCCACATCTAGGGTTTACTTCGCAACTTAATCTTGTAATTTTCAAGACTATGGGTAAGATCTATCCAAACACCATGAACATTCTTCGAAGTGTCATGTGCTAGAACCGCTTTGGTAGTTCTAGGGGTAAGAAGGTATCTAGTTAATTGAATTTCCGTGTGTATACTCTATACAACACTACTTGTGGATTTATTTTATATAAGATAATGCATTATTAATTCATACTCAGAGTTGTTTTGTGAATATTTAACAGTTATGTAGAGTCTAAATACATATCTTGGTTATTGATCGAGTGCGTTCACTACTGAGCAGGATTTTATGTTATGATTCTAAGTGAGGGGACTGCGAAGCTTCATTAGAACTATCTTATATAAATACATATTAATTGAATTGAATTCAGGTTAGTAAGTAGGATAAAGAGGATAATTATATAGTACCTATAAAGGGAGATCATATCGGTTAGAGTACTTAGTGCATGGGAAATAACTGATACTGATAGTACCTAGAAAGGGGGTATAATTTTGTTCTTACTCCAAGGTGATTCACATGTGTTACATGCATATTTACTTGTGCCTATAGAGTAGATTTGCATGGCTTATTGTGATGAGTTTATAGTCCACAAGGCAGAGTCAGACATTGACATAAAGAAGGGAGATTGATTAGTGAAACTGGATGGTCCGAAAGCTACCTATCTTTTCACTTGTTAACTCTCGTTTATCTCCACTATCTCTATTTATTTGTTATTTTATTAGTATGTTTAATAGATTAATAACCATTCTCCACTTATATTGCCAAACAATAATTCAATAATATAACTTGGTCGCTTATTTAAGCTACAATCGCATCCTTCATACTTGGGGATTAATTGTGTGTTGAGAAAACGCTCATCAAGTTTCTGGCGCCATTGCCAGGGGCGGTTGTCCTTATCAATTTTATTTTGTTTATTTTAATTGAAGCTACTCCATACTTTTTCTTAATCTCTAAAGCTTAATTTTTCTTAGGTGTATGCACACTAGGTCGAAGGGAGCAATTCTAGTGTCATTTGATCTAGAAATAGGAGCATCGTTGAGGAAGAAGAAGGAAAAGAAGAAGAATAACAAGAACATGGTAGCAACCGAATCTCTTAATCTAGGAGTTGAAGTTGAAGCGCTAAACTCGAAAATGATTGAACCTGCAACCGGAGACAAAGCAGAAGGAGAGGCAGTCAACATGGCCCAACATAGGGTAAATCCAGACAATGTTGCTATCTGTGAAGTTTTTAAGAATAACGGAGGGGGCAATGTGGGGCTGTTAGGAGCACGTGGAATCGATGCAGATTTTTGTCTTCACCCCGCTTTTATCAGCATGATAGAAAGGAACTCCTTCTCTGGGGAACTTTTGATGATCCTCAACAATATCTTAATAAGTTCATTGGTTATGCAAGCACACAAAAAGATGCATAAACTTATAAAGATGCAATGAGGATTATACTGTACAAATTTCGCTTACTGAAAGAGCAAGAGATTGGTACGACACTCTTAGTGCTATTGAATACACTACCTGTGAGTAATTAAAAGTGAAGTTCATAGAGAGATACATGCCACCTTCAAAGATGTTTAGAATGGAGCAAGACATCAATCAATTTGCTATCGGTAGTGGAGAGAAATTTCATGAAGCTTGGGACAGATTTAAGGACATGCTTCGGAAGTGTCCACAACATGGGTTATATAAGGCTCAATACATCAGTATTTTCTATAACGAGTTGGATTGTGATTCTCGTGTTTTACTTGATGCTTCATCAAATAGAGCATTACTTACAAAGACACCTTTGAGGCCGAAAAGCTTTTTGAGGATATTTCGATGAATTTAAGAGATTGGCCGACTAATGGAGTGAGGGGTACCTATATACGTGGAAAGGTAGCATAGGTTGAGCACACTATCGTAAAGTCAAGTAGAGAAGATGAGATCATCTCTAACTTAGCAAACATCAACAAGCTGCTTGAATCCTAGCAGAAACAGATAACAGAGAAGTCGCAGAGAGTACCAAGGATGATGCAGCAGGATCTTGGTGAAGAAAGACCGATCCAAGAGGATTTTGAAGAAGCAAACTATGCCATGGGTCAAAGTATTCAAGGAATTAGGTTTCAAAATCAAGAAAATCGGAATTACTAAGGGAACTACAACAATCGTGGTCCCCCAGGTAATTATCAACAACCAAGGAGGCCAGAATTTTTATGGAGCAATCCAAATGCAGCAATCAAACCTCCTATAGGTGTTGACCCTGGTGCTAAGATCGAAGAAGGAAAACCTGATTTGGAAGATACTGTGAACTGATGAGTGTGTAAATTCACTAGTTTCGAACCCAGATTCATGTGTTTATAGTGTAATAAATGGTTGTAATTCGATGTGAATCGGTATACATAGTGGAAAGTTATGAATCAGGTGTCTACAAGCCTATTTGAGTTGATTTCGATGGAAATGAGTTGGAAGTGATCGGACCACGCAGGGGTCGGATTCCACCAAGAAGGAGAGAGTTCGACCACCACTTCTGGTGGAACTGAGAGCAAAAAAGTGTTGTTCGGCCACGACAAGAGAATTCAACCAAATCACTTGGTCGAACCATGGTCTAACTAAAAGCTTAAACAGAAGCAGTGCCGGTTCGACCAGGAAGTATTCGGTTCAACCAACACTCTGGTCGAATTTGGAATTAGAGGCCAAGTTACAGATGGATTCGACCTGGGATTCGACCTGCAGAAAAGAGTTCGACCAACTTGTTTGGTTGAATTGATGTCCGGAAACTTACTAAATTTGTATTTTACACCTTCAGTGCCTGTGTTCGCTTAAAAAGCCCATCCAAGGCCCGTAAGGAGTGTTTACAAGTATAAAAGAAGAGCTTTCACATGAGGAAAAATGGGGAATTCATCATCCATCCTTTACCAAGCCCTACCACCATCCGAAGGAGTCATGAGAAGAGGTTTGTCTGGCGAGTCAAGTAAGATCATACCAACTAGCCATGATTGTTCCTAGATCAATCATGGGCTAGAACCGCTCCGATAATTCTAGGGTTATGAAAGTTTTATGAGTTAATTGAATTTCCATGTGTAAACTCCGTACAACACTACTTGTGGTTTATTCTATATAAGATTGTGCCATTTTAATTCATACTCACGGTCGTTTTGTGCATCTTTAACTCTTATGTAAAGTATGAATACATCTCTTGGTTATTGATTGAGTGTGTTCACCGCTAAGCAGGATTGCATGTTATAATTCTATGTGAAGGCATTTCGAAGTTTTATTAGAACTATTCTATATAGATACTTGTTAATTGAATCGTATTCGGGTTAATAAGTAAGATAAAGAGTATAACATTATAGTACCTAAAAAGGAAGATCAAATCGGGTTAGAGTACTAAATGCACGGGAAATAATTGATTATGATACTACCTAGAAAGGGAGGTGAAGTATACATATTGCTCCAAGGATATTCACACGTGTCATACGCTTGCTTACTTGTGTTTGTAGAGTACGCTTGCATGGTTTAGTGATGATTCCATAAACCATAAGGCAGAGTCAGACATCAACACATGGAAAGGAAATTAATAAGTAAAACTAGATTACCTGATGAACTACTCTATTAATTACTTGATCATAACCGAAATTTCTATTTTGCTTGTTATTTATCTTGCTATTTCAAGTATATGTTATTTGATTTCATAATCAAACCAATATAATTGAATTGATAATAATCTGTTTCTTGGGTTTGATAATCACTTAGTCCCCTATCGAGACTACAATTGATATTCTTATACTTGAGGATTAATTTGTGTGTTGAGAAAATGCTCATCAAGTTCTTAGCGCCGTTGCCGGGGATGACATTAATTATCCATTGATTATTTCTAATTTAATTGAGATTATTATTCTTGTTTTTGATTTCTAATACTTATTTTTCTTAGGTGTATGCTCACAAGATCAATGAAAGGTGAATTAGAGCCATATAATCCAGAGATCGGAGCATCGTCAAGGAAGAAAAAGAGGAAGAATAAGAACAAGAAAGTTGATCCAACTAAAGCTCTTGATTTAGTTGTTGAAGTTGACGTGCTAAATCGGCAAATGATTAAAGCTGCAACTGAAGTTAATTTGGATGTAGAAGCAATCAACATGGTGGCGGATCCTGATACACTTGCCATCCGGGAAGTCTTTAAGAAAAATGGAACCGGCAATGCTGGGTTGTTTGTAACTGGAGCTGATTTTGATTTACACCCTGCTCTTATTACCATGATTGAAAGGAGTCACTTCTCTAGGGGAACATTAGAAGATCCTCAACAACATCTGAATAAGTTCCTTTGGTATGCAAGCATACAAAAAGATGCAAGAGCTCATGAGGATGCGAGGAAGATTATACTATTTAAGTTCTCGCTGAATGAAAAAGCGAGAGATTGGTACGATAATCTTGGTGCTGCTAAATGTGATACATGGGAGAAGTTGAAAGTGAAATTCTTGGAGTGATACATGCCACCTTAAAATGTGTTCAAGATGAAGCAAGAAATCAATCAATTTTCTATCCATGACAATGAGAAGTTTCATGAAGTTTGGAACAGGTTCAAGGACATGCTTTGGAAGTGTCCTCAACATAGGCTATCTAAAGCTCAATACATTAGTATTTTCTACAATGGGTTGGACTGCGAATCTCGTGTTTTACTTAATTCTTCTTCTAATGGAGCATTGCTGAAGAAGTCACCCAATGAGGCTGAAAGGCTTTTTGAAGATATTTCGATGAATTATAGAGATTGGCCGACTGATAGATTGAGAGGCACTTATGTCCTTGTAGCACATGTTGAGCATACTATGGTGAAGTCGGGAAGAGATGTTGAGATCGTCTCTAACTTGACTAACATTAGCAAGCTACTAGAGTCTCAGCAAAAGCAGATCATAGATTTATCTCAGAAAGTACCAATAATGCAGTAGGATGGTGGCTATGAAGGATCTAGCCAAGAAGAAATCGAGGAGGCAAATTATGCCATGGGTCAAAGTATTCAAGGAACTAGGTACCCAAATCAAGGAAACCGGAAATATCAAGGGAACTACAACAATCATGGTCCCTCGGGTGGGTATCAACAACCAAGGAGGTCAGAGTTTTCATGGAGCAATCTGAATAATGCGATGTAGCCTCCTACCGGTGTTGATCCGGGAACTCAGGTGGAAGAAGAGAAGCCTGGCTTTGAGGATACTGTGAACAGATACATGGCGAGGAATGATGCAAGAGTAGACCGTCTTGAGGCCAAGCTAGAGAAGAAGATTGATGATCATAAGGATTTGTCTACACAAGTAAAGGACCTTACGTTGTTAATAGGGGAGATGGCTGGAAATGTGAACAAATTGACTCAAACTATAGAGAAAGGGAAGCTTCCTTCTCAAAGTATTGAGAATCAAAAGTCTTTTCAGGCTATTACACTGAGGTTTGGAACGCAGTATGAGGGATTGATGAAATTGGAATTGAATTCTGAAGCATCAAGAGCCCGATTGACCCTGATTCAACCAGACATGCATGTCGAACTAAACAGGTGAGGTCGAACAGGGCACTTGGGCGACGTCCGAAGGAGTCAGAAGGTCAGTTCGACCACAAACAGATCGATTCAACCAGAGCCTCTGGTCGAAATAATGTCGAACTCCACTGTCCAGAGCACCTTATTTCATCTTAAGCCCGATTCAACCACGATCGCTTGGCTTTGACCAACCCCATTGGTCGAACCGTAGTCAAATCTAACTGTACTAAGAAGAACGAACTTTCAGGTGCTCAGTTTGACCATTACTCACCGAGTTCAACCACCTACCCAGGTCGAATTCAGGTCGAACTCTCCTGCTCTGTGCTGATTTCCGCGTTGAATGCTCCACATAATGTTAATGCGACTTCAGTACCTTCTAAAGAGCAGAATACAGAGATTATAGTAGAAAAGAAGTGGGAAAGAGCTAAGAGATTGAGAACCAAAAGGGATAAAGCTGAGAAGGCTGAACGTGATGAATGGGGGATTCCCAAAAAAAAGATACCTCCTTCTTTTCCTCTCAAGCTAGTTAATAAAGGATTGGAAGAGAAATCAAGAAGTTTTCATAAATCATAAATGAAATAAGCTTGAACATTCCTTCCTCTGAAGCAATATTGGAGATGTCGTATTATGCCCGCTTTCTGAAGGATATTCTTTTGAAGAAGAGAAGCTTGAACGGAATTGAGATGGTGAATTTGTCAGAGAAATGTAGTTCAATCATTCAGAGAAAGCTGCCAGCTAAGCTTAAGGATCTGGAAAGCTTCACAATTTTATGCGAAATTGGAAAGGAGTCGGCACATCGAGCCTTGTGTGATATTGGGGCAAGCATCAACTTGATGTCGTTGTCTACTTTTCAAAGGCTTGGTTTGGGAGAGTTAACCCCCACGACAGTTGCTCTACAATTAGTGGATAGGTCTATGACTTTTCCAAAGGGAGTGATCGAAGATGTTCTTGTCAAAGTAGATAAGTTAGTCTTTCCTGTGAATTTTCTGGTGCTGGAGATGGAAGATAACAAGAATAATGTCTCTCTGATCTTAGGGAGGCCATTCCTTGCGACTGCTGGAGCTATGATAGATGTGCAACTGGGTGAGCTACGGTTGAGGATGGATAAAGAAGTGGTTTTGTTTAACTTGGATAAAGCAATAAAGATGCCAATGGAGATGCGGTGTAACACCATTGATGTGGTGGAGGAGATTGTTAATGAAGACATGTCTTAAATCCTCTCTAAGGTTCCTCTTGAGACATGCTTGATGGAGTCTCTTACATTTTCCACTACTGATCTTGATGAACTCTCCAACGAGGTATGTATTAAATTTCTTGAAAACTTACTTGCTTTGGGTGATGACAGGCATGAGTCTACAAGGACCAACATTGAAGAGGTCAAGTGGACTAGGAAGTACTTGCCATTGGATCTAGAGAGTGCACCTCAAAAGGAGAAGAAAGAGGAGTTGAAACCATTGCCGGAACACTTGAAGTATGCCTACCTAGGTGACAATGAAAAATATCCGGTAATTGTATCTTCTTCCCTTGATGATGATCAACTTGAGGAATTGTTCGATGTGCTTAGAAAGTATAAAACTGCGATTGGTTGGTCTCTTGATGATTTAAAGGGGATTAGTCCTCCTATTGCATGCATAGAATAACATTGTTAGATGAGGCCAAGAGTAGCATTCAGAATCAGCCGAGGGTTAATCCCGATATTCAAGAAGTGATTAGGAAGCAAATCCTAACTTGGCTAGATGCACGAATTATTTATCCTATTAGTGATAGTCCCCATTTGAGCCTATTGCATGTTGTTGCTAAAAAGGGAGGCATGACTATAGTGAAAGCCGAAGATGGTGAGACTTTAGCCACTAGGATTCCTACGGAATGGCGTGTATGTACGGATTATAGGAAACTGAATGAAAATACATGCAAAGACCATTTTCCCTTCATTTCATGGGTCAAATGTTTGATCGTCTTGCAGGGTATGAGTATTATTGTTTCTTGGATAGGTACTCAGGTTATAATCAAATCATGATTGCACCCGAGGATTAAGAAAAGACTACTTTTACTTGCCCTTATGGAACTTTTGCCTTTTGGAAGATGAATTTTGGATTATGTAATGCACCTGCTATATTTCAGCATTGCTTGATGGCCATATTTGATGGGTTGATAGAAAAGATCATGGAGGTGTTTATGGATGATTTTTCCGTATTTGGTTCCTCTTTTGATATTTGTTTATCTAACCTTGCTACTGTTTTGAAGAGTTACCAAGAAACTAATCTTGTCTTGAATTGGGAGAAGTGCTACTTCATGGTAAGAAATAGGATTGTTCTTGGCCATCATATTTCGGCCAAGGGATTGCAGGTGGATAGAGCTAAGGTGGTGGCAATTGAGAAGCTTCCTCCACCTACTAATGAAAGAGGAGTGTGGTCCTTTCTTGGATACGCCGATTTTTATAGAAGATTCATAAAAGACTTCTCGAAATACTCCAAGCCCTTATCTCATTTACTTGAAAAAGTTGTTCCTTTTGTTTTTGATGAAGAATGTCTAACAGCTTTTTAGGTTTTGAAGGAGATGCTTATTACTGCACCCATCTTGATCACACTGGATTGGACTCAGCCGTTTGTACTTATGTGTGATGCAAGTGATTTAGCACTTGGAGTGGTGCTTGGGTAGTTGAGGGAAATGAAGTTCTGCGCCATTTACTATGTGAGTAAGGCTTTTGATGCTGCACAAAAGAACTACACGGTGACTGAAAGGGAGTTTCTAGCTGTGGTGTATGCATTCAACAAGTTTCGACAGTATTTGGTTGGCATGAAGATGATAGTGTACGCAGATCATTCTGCGATCTGGTACTTGATGGAGAAGAAGGAAACAAAGCCAAGGATTATTACATGGATTCTTCTTCTGTAGGAATTTGATATGGAGATCCGAGATAAGAAGGGTACCGAGAATGTTTTGGCGGATCACCTATCAAGTTTGGAGACAAGGGAGCACTGTGATGATTCTTTCGATTACATTTAAGAGATGTTCCCTGATGAGAAGACAATGGTAGTGCTTCTTGAAGGAGCTGAAAGGGCATGTGTTGTGGCTGCACAAGGGATGGATCCATGGTATGTGGATTATGTGAATTACATTGCCGTAGGTGAAATTCCTAGAGATCTAAACCGACATCAACTTGCGAAATTCAAGAGGGATGTTGAGACATTTATATGGTATGATCCATTTGTCTACAAGATATGTATGGATTCCATTATCCGTAGGTGTGTGTTCGAGATGGAGATGGAGAGTGTACTTGAATTTTGTCATGCACAACCTAACGGGAGGCACTTCGGAGCTCAAAAGACTGCAGCGAAGGTACTTCAATCTGCTCTTTATTGGCCGACCTTGTTTAAAGATTGTGAAACCTATGTGGCGACATGCGATAGATGTCAAAGGATGGGGAACATAAGTGACGAGATGAGATGCCACTTCTGTCAAGCATTGTTGTTGAGATCTTTGATGTATGGGGGATCGATTTTATGGGATCTTTTCCCCCATCTAATGGATTTTTTACATCCTTTTAGCAGTGGATTATGTTTCTAAGTGGGTGGAAGCCATTCCCACTTGCGTGAATGATTCAAAGACTATTTCATCTTTCTTGAAGAAACATATCTTTGCTCGCTATGGAGTTCCTAGAGCATTTATGAGTGATGGAGGGTCTCACTTTATCAACAAGCTTCTTGAAAAGGTGCTTAAGGATTATGGAGTCAAGCATAGGATCACTACACCCTATCACCCTCAAGCAAATGGGCAAGTTGAAGTCTCCAACCGACAAGTGAAGAAAATTTTGGAGAGGGTAGTTGGTACCAATAGGAAGGATTGGGCTATGAAGCTTGATGATGTTTTGTGGGTATCAAGATGTGTCAAATTGTCTATGTGTAGATGTGTCAAATAAGATTGCTCGAATGAGGTATCAAGATGATGGAGCGATGATTACCATGCGCATTAGAGACGATATCTTGTGGATGTTTGATCAAATTGGCATTCGTCAGTTCATGGAGTTGAAAAGCCTACTTATTTCCATGTGACTATCGAAGTATTATATTCGATTACTGTGAAGAAAGGCTCAAGCAACCTTTTGTATGAGTGTTCATTCCAGCTCGAAGGGGAGATGAGAACGTGGTTGGCTGAGGAGTTGAATGCATTGTTTCAGACTCCTAGGGGGATTTCTAGGGCTGAGAATGGGTACTTCAATGCGAACAGATTCTGGAAAGAGATCTCTGGTGAGGATGTGGATTATAAGACTAGCAGTGCTCGTACCTCGATGATTCAGAATCCAGTGCTGCGATACATGGATCGAGTGTTGAGCAACACACTATTTGCTCGATTTGAGGAAAATTGTGTGTCGAGGGGAGAGTTATATGTCCTTTGGTGTATGCTTAAAGAAGTGAGGTTCAATATGAGATCATATCTCATTTATCAGCTGAACAGGTTCAGATGCTCTCCATTTCAGAGAGTGAACATAGGAGGGTTGCTTATCTCGATAGCTGAGCACTATCATATGGATTTCACCGGCATTTCACCTATTCAGGAGGATCTCGATTTAGTGATGTTCACGTGTGTGAAGGGAGGATTCGCCCATCTGAGGGATGGAGATTGGTTATTTACTAGTGGATAAAAGCCCTTCACTTGTTTGACAAAGTGTGATTGGAGGACTGTCGCTCATATGTATGCTGAGGGGATGATGGAGGAGCTGCAGAGGATTGTAGACGAGGGGCATTTTCAGCCACATCCATAGCAGCAGCAGCAGGAGGAGCTTCGAGATGATCAGGTGGATCCAAAGATGGGAGATCCACAACCGCATGAGAGGCCACCACGACCCATTCCAGCGGTGCCACAGCAGCAGTGGGCTAGCCCAGATGCTTATTTACAGTAGCAGTTTAGATTGATTCATGAGCAGTTCGCTATAATGAATGTGAACCAGTATGAGATGAATAGACAGCTGGAGTTGGCGAACGCAAACTATGCAGCATTGGATGGGAAGTACAACACGCTGTAGAATAACTATGTAGAGATGGAAAAGAGATTGGAGAGGTTGTTTGATCATGAGCGCATGATTGATAAGAATCTCAATACTCTTCATAGAGATGTGGATCAATTGCGCATGGAGATGAGTGGTGATGAGGAAGTGGGTGCGAGCAATGATGATGATGCTCCAGAGGAATAGGATGTACCAGGTTTTTATCTTCGCCTATTTCATCTCATCTCCCTTCTCTTTTTCTCTTTACAGGATTGGTGTTTGTGGTGTGAGTGGCATGCATGTATATTGATATATTTGGATGTTAGATTGAGAGGTGATAATTGATACCTGAGGGTAGTTATACTTGGATGAATTGTATTGCTATAAGGGTTCTTGGTATGATGCATTCGTATGTTACATGTGTTAATTTTTACTGATTAGAAGCATGTATGCTTGATAAGTATGTGAATTTATTGTGAAATTGATCTTGGTTATTTACTTTGAGGAGTACTTAGGAATCTATTTACCCATGTGAGAATTTGAGCCATTTAAATCATGCTAGTTCATGATAGTTTATTCTTGAGACAATCGTTCGTATGACCGTATTCTAGAACTTGGGTTGTCGTCTTGTGTGAAACTTATGATTGAGAAATTTCTCGGACATGATCTTAGGTCATTATTGTGTAATCAAGTCACTTAGCCAAAATGTTACCTTACCTGTGAATATATGTATCATTGTAAGCCCTTTTGAGCCTTAAAAAGCTTTTTCTTTGGGAAGCCTTGATAAAAAGCCTTATTAAACCTTTACTTGAGCCTTGTTGAATATCCTATTCATTAGTAGAGAGTTGAGGTGCATAAGAGTTTTAAAGAATGTAAAGGTAGAAGCTTGAATGAGAATTATGAAAAAGAAAGAAGTATGGTTAAATCTTGTTTAGGGATAATGCCTGAAACTGGTACCCGACTGCTTAGAAGGGTAGTGCCCGAAATTGGTACCCTTGCTCATTGAAAAAAGATGATGTTGATGCTTGGAGAAAGAAGGAGAATCAAATTATGAAGTTTATGAGAAGAAGATGGAGAAACAAATGAAGATGTATGACGAAAAGAAAACTCTAAGGTAATTCTCTACTAGTGAATTAGTCACTTTACCTAAATTCTCTTACCTTTACCAAAGAGCAAACATTAGAACCAAAAAGCAAGTCCTTTGTGATCCTAGTAAGAAATTAATTATAAGTTGAGTTTTGAGACACTTGCCAAGCTTATGGTTACGCGGAAGTATGAATTGAATATGAGCGTAAACACTAACCTGTTAGAGTGTACATCTTTTACACTTAAGGGTGAGAGTAAATATTTATCTTGTGAGCTAGATGAATTTGTACTCCTAAAGGTATTGTAATCGAGTGATGCTTTGCATGAATGATGCATATGATGCTAGTAATACTTATGTTCGATTTATGAATTGCATTGTGTGAGTATGAATTGTATTGGTAGTTGGTGAATTTTACACTACTCCCTGGTTTTGATTTCGTTGCCTCGGGACGAGCAACATGTAAGTTTGGGGGTTTGATGAGTGTGTAAATTCACTAGTTTTGAGCCCGGATTCATTTGTTTATGGTGTAATAAATGGTTGTAATTCGATGTGAATCAGTATACATAGTGGAAAGTCACGAATCAGGTGTCTACAAGGCTATTTGAGTTGATTTTCGATGGAAACGAGTTGGAAGTGATCGGATCCAGAAAGAGGAAAAGACAGGTGTGCGATTCGACCATGCAGGGGTCGGATTCGACTAATAATGAGAGAGTTCGACCAGCACTTCTGGTTGAACTGAGAGTGGAAAAGTGCCGTTCAACCACGACAAGGGGGTACGACCAAACCACTTAGTCAAACCATGGTCGAACTAAAAGCCTAAACAGAAGCAGTGCTGGTTTGACCAAGAAGTATTCAGTTCAACCAATATGCTAGTCGAATCCGAAATCAGATGCCAAGTTACAGACGGATTCGACCTGGGATTCAACCTGTAGGGAAGAGTTCGACCAACTTGTTTGGTCGAATTGATGTCCAGAAACTTACCAAATTTGTATTTTTACACCTTCGGGCGTGTGTTCGCTTAAAAAGTCCATCCAAGGCCCGTAAAGAGAGTTTACAAGTATAAAAGAAGAACTTTTACAGGAGGAAAAAGGGGGAATTCATCATCCATCCTTCACCAAGCTCTACCACCATCCGAAGGAGTCGTGAGGAGAGGTTCGTCTAACAAGTCAAGTAAGATCATACCAAATAGCCATGATTGTTCCTAGATCAATCATGGGCTAGAACCGCTCCGGTAGTTCTAGGGTTATGAAACTTTTATGAATTAATTGAATTTCCATGTGTAAACTCCGTACAACACTACTTGTGGTTTATTCTATATAAGATTGTGCATTTTTAATTCATACTCACGGTCGTTTTGTGCATCTTTAATTATTATGTAAAGTCTGAATACATCTCTTGGTTATTGATTGAGTTTATTCACCGCTGAGTAGGATTGCATGTTATAATTCTAAGTGAAGGGATTCCGAAGTCTTATTGGAACTATTCTCTACAGATACTTGTTAACTGAATCGTATTCGGGTTAATATGTAGGATAAAGAGTATAACTTTATAGTACCTAAAAAGGGAGATCAAACCGGATTAGAGTATTAAGTGCACGGGAAATAATTGATTATGATAGTACCTAGAAAGAGAGGTGAAGCATATCTCTTACTTCGAGGATATTCACACGTGTCATACACTTGCTTACTTGTGCCTAAAAAGTACGCTTGTACGGTTTAGTGATGATTCCATAAATCACAAGGCATAGTCGGACATCAACACATGGAAACGAAATTAATAAGTAAAACTGCATTACCTGATTAACTACTCTATTAATTACTTGATCACAACCAAAATTTCTCTTTTGCTTGTTATTTATTTTACTATTTCAATTATATGTTATTTAATTTCATAATCAAACCAAATCCCATTTACCAACATAATCTTAGTTAATTAGAATATAACTAAATTGATAATAATTTGTCCCTTGGGTTCGATAATCACTTGGTCACCTATCGAGACTATAATTGATATCCTTATACTTGAGGATTAATTTGTGTGTTGAGAAAACGCTCATCATGAACTGATATGTGGCTAGGAATGAAGCAAGGGTAGACCGTTTGGAAGTGACGATAGATTCAAATCATGATAAATTATCCGAGCAGATGAAGGATCTAACTTGGTTGATGGGAGAGATGGCAGGGAATATGAATAAGCTTACGTAGAAAGTTAAAAAAGGTAAATTTCCTTCTCAAAGTATAACAAACCCAAAATCTTGTAATGCCATCACTTTGAGGTCAGGAATATAGTATGAAGGTCCAATACTACCAGTCGCAAAAAACGGAGAGGACATGTCTCCGTTCGACCACTGCTCGACCAAATCATTTGGTCGAGCTGAGGTCGAGCAGCATTCTAAGGCTTTGAAAAGTCACGATCAGAGTACAAACACCTCAATTGACCAAAATAATACTGCTCGACCAGACCTGTCTGGTCGAGTTGAGGTCGAGAAGACTCCTATACTCTTGAACAGTCAAAGTCAGATTACAGGTACCTCGCTCGACCATTATCAGGTCACTCGACCAAACCTTTTTTGTCGAGTGGAGGTTGAGCAAGGTCATTCAACACCGATTTCCATATAAGACATTACACCTGCAGTTCAGAATACTTCAGTCCCATCACAAGAGCAGAATATTGAACAGATGGTAGAAAAGAAGTGGGAAAGAGCCAAGAAATTGAGAGCCAAGAAGTACAAAACGAAGGAGTTCGAACACGATGAGTGGGGAATCCCCGTAACTAAGATACCTCCTCTGTTTCCTTACACGTTATTGAAGAAAGGTTTGGAAGAGAAGTTCATGAGGTTTTCGGATATTATTAACAAGATAAGTTTGAACATTCCTTTCTCCGAAGCAATCATAGAGATGTCGTACTATGCCCGATTTTTTAAGGATATCATATTGAAGAAGAGGAGCTTGAATGGAGTTGAAACTATTATTTCATCTGAGAACTGCAGCTCGATCATTCAAAAAAAGCTGCTAGCAAAGTTGAAAAATCCAGGAAGCTTTACTATTCTATGTGAAATTTGAAAGGGACCGACATGAAAAGCTTTGTGCTATCTCGGTGCAAGCATCAACTTGATGCCCTTATCTATATTTAAGAAGCAAAGTTTAGGGGATCTCGCTCCCACAACAGTGGCTCTACAATTGGCGGATAGGTCCATGACTTTTCCGAAAGGGATGATAGAAGATGTATTTGTGAAAGTAGAGAAGCTTATCTTTCCTGTGGATTTTTTAGTGCTAGGATGGAAGATGACAAGGATAATGCCCCTCTTATCTTAGGGAGGTCATTCCTTGCCACAGTTGGAGCTATGATCGATGTTAAAAAGGGGGAGCTTAGACTTCACATGGATAATTAAGAGGTCTGTTCAACCTTGACAAAGCAATGAAGATGCCTATGGAGACACAATGTTACAGCACTGATATGGTGGAGGAGATAATGAAGGAAGACATCTCCTTGATTCTTTCAAAGGATCCCTTCGAGACATGCTTGGCAGAATCTCTTACTTTTCCACTACGGAGCTAGATGATCTCTCCAATGAGGTATGTATTGAATTTCTTAAAAATTTATTTGCTTTGGGTGATGACAAATATGAACCAAAAATAACCAAGTTTGAAGAGGTGAAGTGGACTAGGCAGTACCAACCTTTGGATAGAGAGAGCACACCGAAAGAAGAGAAGAATGAGGAGTTGAAACCACTACCAGAACACTTGAAGTATGCCTACTTAGGCGAAAATAAAACTTATCCGTTAATTGTATCTTCTTCTCTTACTAATGAGCAACTTGAAGATTTGTTGGATGTGCTTAGGAAGTATAAGTCTGTTATTGGATGGTTGAGTAGTACTATTCATAGATGAGATATTAATTAATAGAGTTGTTAGTAACTTAATTAATTAATGGGCATTGTACATCTTAAATATTGGGAGACTGTCAGGTACATAATAAGAGAGAGCCCATAACGTAATTTAGGATTGAAGCGGCAGTGCAGTAATAATATTTTAGTGGGCTATATTATTATTATTGGACTTAATTATAAGTTTTGGGTTAAACTTACATACTTAAGCCCAATGGAGGCCTGACTCTAATTTCTCCTCCTGGCCCCTTTGTAACCAATAAATAAGTCATCTCAGCTTCCTAGAACCCTAATTCACAAGCCCCCAAACACGTGAGATAGAGGGAGAGGAAGTAGATTGAGAGGATCTTGAAGATCGTCGCCCACACAACGCCAAGATTGGACTTGGGAATACAACAGAAGATCAAGAGGCTATTTTCTACAACTGTTCTTCTTCAACATACCTTGGTGAAAGGTAATACGTTTCTATCTTCTCACTTCTACTGATTTAGAAATGCATGGAACCCTAACGGTTCATGTTGACCAAATGATCGAATGCCAACACTCGACACTTAGCTCAATGGCTTGCTGCCCAGCTCGACTCGAGCTGCTCCCGAGCTATCTTGCGCGACCTCATTGTTTGAACATAATTTTCTCATCCAAACTCTTATTTGAGTGATTCTTGTGCCAAAATGGTCCTCTCTTCTATGGCTTTCAAACCATGTATTATATAATCAATTTGAAAATCTACAAAAATATAGAAAAATTATGCAATGTGGGCGTGTGTTTTTAGTATTCCTTCACACTTTCACTCTTCATTCCAACTTTGCACTTTTGATACTTTTTCTAAATAAAACATAATAATACACCTCAAATGCAATATATTCTCAAATATATGGACATGTAAGAGACTTGTGCTAATAAATGACAATAATTCTCACAAAAAGTTGTTAAATCGGATAATAAAACACATTGATTTTCACTCTCAACAATGGTCGAGCTTTGAACTCGATGTGTGTGTTGGTTTTGTCAAGAATAAAAGAAATGATTTTTCCTTGGCGTTTTGTCCTACATCAGAATAGAGAACAAAGGGGGAAGGATCATTGGTGCTATATAAGGAGGCCCTTGGATTTTATGTCAAGTGCACCAATCCAGGTACCCGTTAATATTTGTGTTTAATTCTGTTTAAATTCCTTTTTTGTATTCTTAGTTGTGAGAATGAGGAGAAATGTGTTAATTAGTAAAATATTTATAAGAGTGTAAGGATTAAGGTCAACATAGTCTGACCTTCCACATAAGAAAAGACTTTATGAGAGGGTTATTCATTAAGCTAAGGGTGGAATGAAAGAAGTAAAAAAAGCTAGTGGCACAAGGGGGTTAGAAGATCTGCTGGATGCGGTGTAAACTCCTTTCTTGCGGTGAAATGCACTGGACTGTGGCGATAGTGGTGTGGCATGGGTAGGATTTGTGGGATAATAGTTTTTGGTAGAGTTCTTAGACCTGCAGCAATATGCTGGGACTCACGGTAGTGGAGTTGGTTTAACAGCAGCATGAGCTTTTCCATGATGTCGGCTCAAGGAGGTTTGAAAGAAATGAGTTTTTTGGTAATGAATGGTGGCATTAGGAACCAGCGATTCAACGGGGAAGATGTTGATGTGGTACTTGGTAACGGGGGCACTAGATCAGTAAAGACTAGCGGACCGACAAGTAAAAAAACATTGTGAATTTCAGAGGTTAGAATCGGCTTTAAGTGATGAAAGTACTTTTAGTAGGAAAAGGGTTCGGACAAACCTGGTGTAGCTTGACAGTGATAGGCAGCGATGTCATGTCGGTACTGTGACAATTTTTGCTCAAGGTGAAGTAATGGTGTGGTAATTGCTCAAGGTGGAGCAATGGCACGGTAATTGCTTTAGGTGGAGCAATGGTGACGATGCTGGTCAAGGAGGAGCTGGTGCGGTAATAGTTCCGAATGTTTAGTTAATATATTGGGGATTCTTATGAGATTGTTGGAATTCAGATCTTATAGTCCACATGATTCATTCGGGTTTCATGTTATTCTATTGCAGCGGAAACAAATAGAATAATTTACCTTTCACTATAGATTGTGTGTAGAGATCAAACAACAACAGTAAACGACCTTTCGGACTTCTGTTGTATTTCTATGCCTAGTCTTAACATTGTGTAGGCAATGATCTTCAAGAAAGTCCTAATCTGCATTCTCAATCTGCCTCTCATGGCTTTTAGTCGTGTTCTACAAGTGACTGGACTGCTGAGATGGCTTATATATAGGCTATTGCAAGGACCGGAAGGAGAAATTAGGGTTAGGCCTCCCATTGGGTTTCAATAACTAAGTTTAGCCCAAAACTTATACTTGAGCCTAATAATAATTAATTCAGTCCATTAAAGAATTATTATTGCACTGCCACCCTAATCCCAAATTACATTATGGGGCCTTTCTTGTTATAAGCCCGTTAAACTGCTCGTGTTTAAGACATACAATGCCCACTAATGAAACGAGTTATTGACAACTCAATTAATTAATCTCTTATCCAATAGTAGTATCACTCAACCTTATTATCATGCCAGAATAAATCTACCTGCAGGGTTTACATGATAATCCTTATGAGCTCCTCAAGGGAACATCATTAGCCTAATTTAATAGGACACTAATTCCTTCTACAATCAACGTCATACCATAGAGATAGCACTATCTTCCTACTCACTGAGTATATTGATTTAATGAATAAATCTCACCCATTGATGAATCAAAGAAATAAATACTGACTTACGTGTCAAAGTTATTGTATAAGGATTAAGAGGACGAACTTCTATAATAACAGAGGTCTCATTTTTTTATATAGTCAGTATAAATCGAACAACCTCAGGCGGTCCTGCTCAATACACATAAAGTGCACTAGTGTGATTTTATAGTTAAAATAAACTAATACCAAATCACACTACAACCATTCCAATAGACTGTCCCCTTCTATCTCGGTTGTGAGCATCTATTTATACTTTATAAGGAGCTGATAATATGATCTTTTGTGCGACGCCGCATACCATATTATCAACAATATAAAGTAAATGGGCTATTGCAACGACATATAAATAAATTATAAGATGCAATTATTTGATCAATGATTCTCATTTCAAATATTATTAAAATATTATTCATACAAAAGCTAGGCTTTTAGTATATAATCCAACAATGTTCAGTTGTCATGGAAAATGATGTAATAATATTAGCTGGTCCATACGTTTGCACACGAACATTGACTTAGCAGGTGATGTAGGGTGTGTGGTGGATGTATATCGGTAGCTGATGGACTTCCAGAGGAGCCAAGAGCTGGAAGTAGCACCATAAATATCAGTGGGTATTTTTCAATATGTACCGCAGGAAATTCTTAGAATGGTTGATTCTAAGTGGTCTACTCATATGGTGGAGTAGGATTCTCAGGATTGAGAATGGATTGTCGGTGAAGACAATGATTCTTAGAATGGTTGATTCTAAGGGATTCTTGTGGTTGAGAATGATTATCGGTGAAGACAATCAATGTTCTTTTATTTTTGACAAGGTGGAGACTGTTGGTTTTGTCAAGAATAAAAAGATGGATTTTTCCTTTGCTTTTTATCCCACATCAGAATGGAGAGCAAAGGGGGAGGGATCCTTGGTGCTATATAAGGAGACCCTTGGACTTTATATCAAGTGCACCAATCAAGTACACTTTAATCTTTGTGTTTGATTATATTTAAATTGCTTTCTTGTATTCTCAGTTGTGAGAATGGGGAGAAAGGTATGAATTAGTCAAAGATTTATAAGACTGTAGGATTGGGGTTAGGAGAGAGAAATTTTGTGTGATTGTAAAAAATGTTCATATGTGATATTTTCTCGATCCGTGGTTTATCTCCGGTTTTGGAGTTTTTAACGTAAATTCTTATGTTGTGCTTTTTATGCTTTTCTTTACTTGTCCCTTAGGAATGAATGGGGATCTGTTTATCCCAACAGCGTATTTCAATGCATAGCTCGATTCGAGTTGCCAACTCAATCATAAAGATGTTGAGTTCATGTTGCATATGTCGGCACAACTCTATATTTAGGCTGAGATTCGAGCTCGACTCGAGCTTGAACCAGCTTTTCTACAAAATTTCAAACTCCGAACCCTATTTTGCCTTGCTCGTTTGCTTCTAATATACCTCATATGTGCTCAAAAACTCATAAACACTATCAGCTCAACAATTGCTACAAAAATATGGACTAGCATGCACTTCAACACCACCAAACTAACCAAAATCAACTTAATACTTCATGAGAAAATTTTTTAATTACCCCTAAAATTACGAGAAGCATATGCATAAAATAATCAAGGTAAGTCACACCATGCAACATCCCCCAAATTTAAATCAGAACCTAAGTTGAGAATTAAGTTTGCAAAAAAATATCATTTCGAGTCCTCCACTAAACCATGCCCAATTTTTCGAGACCTCCACTAAACCATGCCCAAAGTTAAATCGAACATAAGTTGAGAATTAAGTCACACCATGCCCAAACTTTCCTACTTCCACTCATAGTCTAACACATGTTTGATTTGTCATTTTGAGACATCCACTAAACTGTTTGCTTGAGGATGATATAGTGTTGTTACCCGGTGTTTCACCCCAAACTTCTTAAGCAAGCTCTCCATCAATTTGTTCACAAAATGCGACCCCCGTCACTAATTAAAGCCCTTGGCACTCCACATATTGGAAAGATGTTTTTCTTGAGAAAATATTGTACTACAAAAGCATTATTTGTCTTGGTAGGAACAGCCTCCACCCATTTAGAGACGTAGTCAGCGGCCAATTGGATGTAGATATACCCTTTTGATAAGGGAATGGCCCCATGAAGTCGATTCCCCAAACATAAAAAATTCAACCTCAATTCTAAGTGATATGGGCATCTCATCATATTTCTAATTCCTCCAACCCTTTGACAACGATCACAATTTGTTATAAATCTTTTAACATCACCAAAAAATGTAGGCAAATAGAATCCCGACTGCAAGATCTTTACCCACGTCTTATGGTGACCAAATTAGCCCCCACATGCGGGTGAGTGACATATTTATAACATTCTACCATTCTCTTCTTTGGATTTGCAAAGTCAGATTATACCATCCATACAAATTTTGAACAAATAAGTCTCATCCCAAAAATATTTCTTCGCCTCCACATAAAATTTTTTGATCTTGTAATCACTAAGAAGATTAGGACGGACACCACATGCAAGAAAATTAAAAAAATCTGCATACCAAGGAGGGGTACTTACCATCATTGCATACACTTGTTGAATCTTCACTTGGAAGATCTCTTCATTCGAGAATGCATAACGAATAGGCTCTAACTTTTCTTCTTCTTTACCTTTCTTCAACCTTGATAAATGATCCTCATTACATTCTTCGTTCCTCTTTTGTCTCTTATCTCCACATCAATATCGTGAAGCAGGAGAACCAAACGGATCAACCTTGGCTTTGCACCCTTTTTATTCATCAAATACCTTATGGCGGAATGATCAATGTAGAAAATCATCTTTGTTCCAACCAAATAGGATCTAAACTTCTCAAAACCATAGATGACCGCCAAGAAATCCTTCTACGTAGTGGTATAGTTCCTTTGAACCTTGTCTAGTGTTTTTGAAGTGTAGTAAATAGCTCAGAACTTCCTTTCTCTTACTTGCATCACAATGAAGCTCAAAAGCTATACTCCAATTGGGTGTAGTCAATACTGGTGAAGAAACAAGAGCATCTTTTAAGCACATTAAAAGCACGAAGACATTCATCATTAAATTCAAATGAAACATCCTTTTCAAGAAGCTTACACAAAGGCTTGGAAATTTTGGAAAAATACTTAATAAAACAATGATAGTACCCCACGTGTCCTAAGAATGATCTCACTCCTTTCTCACTAGAAGGAGGGGGTAACCATTCTCTAGCCACGACCTTTGCTCTATCCACGCTTAACCCTTGTGATGAAATGTGGTGTCCAAGGATAATTCCATCTCGAACCATAAAGTGGCATTCCCAATTTAAGAACAAATTTATATCTTCACACCTTTGTAAAACTGTTGCCAAATTAGCTAAGCATAAATCAAATGAATAGCCAAAGATGAAAAATCATCCATGAAAACCTCAATTATATTTCAATCAAACCATCAAAGATTTTCATCATACATCGCTGAAAAGTAGCGGGTGCATTACACAATCCAAATGCATTTTTCTAAATGCAAATATTGATGAGAGTGATAATTCACGCGTTTTGGGCTCCAATTTGTGTGGAAAATAAGTACGATTTGGTCTATTATCAAGTCAAATTAGATGTTAATGGAAATATCACGAATCAGATGCTATTGAGACTATTTGAGCATATATATACAAAAAAATAGGTTAGAAGTGCTCAGAATTGGAAAACATATTTTTCGAGGCGTAGCTCGACCACGGAGACATAGCTTGACCAAGCTCAGTCTGGTCGAGCTACACGAGAAAAGTCAAGCTAGCTGTATTTAGTTTACAAAGAGGTTGTTCGACCAAGGTTGTGCAGCTTGACCAAGGCGATTTGGTCGAGCCACAGGCAGTTAAGTCGAGCTTAGGTGGAGAACAAAGTTTCAGTTTATAGACACATAGCTCGATCGTAGCTTGACCAGGGAGGTCCAACTAGACCAAACTCAGTATGGTCGAGCAGGGACACGTCAATGTTATAACTTTGGGATTTCACCTCCAGTGCGTGCATGTGTGTGTTTTCCACGAAAAAGCCCAGTAAGGGTCCATAAGAAGAGTTTACAAGTATAAAAAGAAATGCAGATCACATCAAAAAGAGAGTTAGATTCCACATCCATCCTATGCCACATCCAAACCCTAACTCCATCCGCAGGAGCTGTAGAGAGCGATTCCTGCAGCGAATCAAGTGAGAACCAAGTGAAGATTCAAGATGGAGCGAGAAGCGACGGTGCCCACATCTAGGGTTTACTTCGCAACTTTATCTTTCTTGTAATTTTCAAGACTATGGGTAAGATCTATCCAATCTCCATGAACGTTCTTCGAAGCGTCATGGGCTAGACCTGCCTTGGTAGTTCCGTGTGTATACTCCGTACAACACTACTTGTGGATTTATTTTATATAAGACTATGCATTTTTAATTCATACTCAGAGTTATTTTGTGCATCATTAACTGTTATATAAAGTCTGAATATATATCTTGGTTATTGATTAAGTGCGTTCACTGCTTAAGCTGAGCAGGATTCTATATTAAGATTTTAAGTGAGGGGACTCCGAAGCTTCATCAGAACTATCTTATATAAATACTTGTTAATTGAATTAAATTCGGGTTAGTAAGTAGGATAAAGAGGATAATTTTATAGTACATATAAAGGGAGATCATATCAGGATAAAGTATTTAGTGCACGAGAAATAATTGATATTGATAGTACCTAGAAAGGGGGTTAAATTGTGTTCTCGCTCTAAGGTAATTCGCACATGTTACACCCTTATCTACTTGTGTCTATAGAGTAGATTTGCATGGATTAGTGATACGTCCATATTCCATAAGGCAGAGTCAGACATTTATATACGGAAGAGAGATTAATTAGTGAAACTGAATGGCCCGAAGAGCACCTATCTTCTCACTTGTTTAACTCTCGTTTATTCTCTATTGTCTCTATTTAATTAGTTATTTAATTATTTTGTTTAGTAGATTAATAATATTCTTCCCAATAAATTTCCAAATAATAGTTTTAATTAATTTAGTTAATAATAAATTGATAATCATCCATCCTTTGAGTTTGATAATATAACTTGGTCGCTTATCAAGCTACAATCGTGTCATTCATACTTGGAGAGTAATTGTGTTGAGAAAACGCCCATCAAATGTCCCATAGGGACAAGTGAAAGTCATCTTCTCCTAGTCCTCCAGTGCAACTAAAATTTGAGTGTAACCGGAATATCCATCAAGAAAGCAATAGTACTTATGCCCTGCGAGACGATCAAGTATTTGATCTATGAATGGGAGAGGGAAGTGATCTTTACGGGTATTATCATTTAATTTAGAATAATCAACACACACCCACCAAACAGTGATAATTCGAGTGGCTATTGTTTCATTTTATTTTTTTTGATTTAATAATAGTCATTCCACCGTTCTTTGCCACCATGTGAAGAGAACACACATATGGACTATCACTGATTGGAGAGATAATCCTTTAATCAAGCCATTTAAGCAATTCCTTTCTTAACACTTCTTGCATAATAGGATTAAACCTACGTTGATGTTGCACACAAGATTTTTCCCCATCAATTAACCGAATTTTATGCATACACAACGATGGGCTTATTCGTTTCAAATCCTTGATAGACCATCCAATAGCATTCTTATGATCTCTCAATACTCTCAACAATTTATCCAACTCACTAGAAGTTAAGGAAGAAGATAAAATTACTGGAAATATTTCATTTTCTCCTAATAAGCATACATGAGATGATCTGGTAGAGGCTTGAGTGGCTCATTTTTCTCTTTCTTTACTTAATCTTCAAGCTTTTCTTCAACATCTTTCCTCAACACCTCACGTGCTTCTTCCATAGTATGTTCCCTACAAGCATTTAGAAAGTGTAAGTTTTCCACAATTTCATAACTATCATTCAAATGAGATGAATTTAAATTTTTAGATTCAAGAGTAAGTGAATTACTCATGATGATTTTTAGAGGATCTTTAGGCAAGTTGTAATGAGCATGCTCTTCAATTGCTTCATCATTCACCTCAACTCGTCTACAATCCTCTTTTTCCCTCGAATACCTCATAGCTTCCTTCAAGAAGAACACCGCTTCATATTCATTCACCCTCAAGGTCAATTCACCATTTCCCAAATCTATCAAAGCCTTTCCGGTTGCTAGAAATGAATGTCCAAGTATCGAAGGGACATTAGAGTCATCGTCCAAATCTAAAACCACAAAATTGACCAAGAATAAAAACTTCCCCACTTTTTCTAGAATATCCTCAACAATTCTTTTTGAGTAACTCAAAGACCTATCACACTACAACCATACCGATAGAGAGTCTCCGTCTATATCGGTTATGAGCATCTATTTATACTTATAAGGAAACTGATAATATGATCTTCCGCGTATTGTCGTACAACATATTATCTATAGTATAAAGTAAGTGGACTATTGCATCAGACATATAAATAAATTATAAGACACAATCATTTGATCAATGATTCTCATTTCAAATCATTGTTAAAACATTGTTCATACTAAAGCTAGGCTTTTAGTATACAATCCAATATCTTTATCTCACAGAGTAAGTATTCAAAGAACCTAGTCAAAAGATTCGACCTTGAGAATGCCAAGCCTATGAAGACACCTATGGGAACATCACAGAAACTGTGTAGAGATGATGTCAGCCAGATATTGACCACACTCTGTATAGACCTATGATTGGTAGCCTCTTATATTTAACTTCGAGTAGACATGACATTATGTACACTGTCTGTATATGTATTAGGTACCAAGAAAATGCCAAGGAATCTCATATGAAAGCTGTGAATAGGATCATCAGATATGTTGCTGTAACAAGTGAGATGGGACTATGGTTTTCAAAGGATACAAACAACTCTTGGTTGGCTACAACGATGTTGATTAGGCGGGTGATTGTAATGATAGGAAGAGGACAAGTCGTGGATGCTTTTACATGGTTAACAATCTTGTTTCTTGGCGTATTAACAAAACAAAAATGTATTTCCCAATCCACTATTGAATTTAAATATATTGCTGCTGGAAGTTGTTGTACATAACTACTTTGGTTGAAAAGATGCTAGATGATTATGTGCTTGAGACAGACACTTTAGTGATTTACTATGATAACACAAGTGATATAAAAATTTCAAAAAATCCAGTGCAACACTCAGTTACTAAACATATCAGTATTAGACATCATTTTTTAAGAGATTTATTTGAGAAAGAAGAAGTTAGGTTGGAGTATATTTCCACCGAGAAACAACTTGCTTACATATTCACAAAAGCACTAGATTTCGAAAGGTTTTCTTCACTTAGGAAATCTCTTGGTCTCTGCATTTCATGAGTCGTGCATGATGTTGCTCAGAGTATTTTGACACTCGAAGCAACACTACTGTAAGTTTTGTCATTTTATATCGAAATTAACTAATTTGGTAGCTTATTTTCTTATTGCTAACTATATTTTGATTTAATATTGAGGTGCAATTATAGACATACACAGTTGAAAGCACTAATTCTAAAAATATCAAAGGTCTAAACATGCTGAGTATCTAGGCACACAGGGCTGACAACCATGATGTGTTCTTTTCTAAAGATTGTTCAGTTTCAAAAAATGATTAAAAACACTCTTGGATTATCATTGAGTAACCAGACACACGGGGCTGACAACCACGATGTGATCTTTTCAAAAGGTGGTAAGTTTCTTGAGATTGAAAAGTGCATAAAAATCTATAAAAGGATAATATGTGTATGTGTGTCTGCATAAAAGTCAACCTTGATTGATTTTTTCAAAATATTTTTAGTTCATGCAAATGTGTTAATAAATTATTTATTTTTAATACATTAAGTGATAAAATCTATAGTATATATTTATTTATTATGCATATTGTTTCTCTATTAATTATGGCCGATTTTTTCATTCATATAAGTTTGTGGGCCATGATTTATAACTATTGCATTTTCTCGTTGCATATACACGATCAAGGAGGTCTTACTTAGTGGAAATAAACTTCCTTCTCAAACTGCCTTATCTTCTCTTTAAATTCTCGGTAAATGGTATGTGATATGATATGGTATGATGTTTGCCTTCCTTTAATCTTTGTTAAGAACACTCTCTCTCATTCATACTTTTTGCTTTTCAAATTCAAAATCTATCACACTCACATATCTCTATGTCTCCGCCAAAGACAAACCTTTCATCTTCTAGAGCAAAGTCCTCCTCCAGTACAAAGCCCCCATTTTTCTCATGAAATCCATCACCACTCCGGAACATAGCATCAATGGCAGAGAATGTCGTGACTGGTGTTGTCCAGAATGTGAATCTGGATGCTGCTACACCACCGTCATGACCTGTTGTTGAGTCAGTCTTCCCCCGTCAGATAGTCCTTCCTCAAGGTACACCTAATTCTATACTTAAATCCCTTCGTTCTCATTTTTCTAATTCGAACACTGTTGTGTATCGAATCTAAGTTCCTCTGCTTGAATCATCTCTTACAGAAGTTTAATCTAAAATACCCACTCCAAAATTTGACATTCCCTCACAAAACCCTATTCCTCCATCTACTACTCCTGTCGAGTCTCAACCCACATAAAATTTTGAACCTTCAAACCTGTTCAAGTTCCATTCTCATCATTAACCATCACTTATCCTATCCACATTGAGCCAAATTCTCCTATGTCTTCTCCATCATCATCACTTCTTGTTCCAATTATGTCGAAGGTGACCAAGTAGTCTGCTCCAAAGCGCAAGGATCCCCTCATGCACTTATCTATTAGAATCCAAAAGAAGATCACCATTGTTGCTTCACTGGATATAACCAGTACTGCCAAAGGGAAGTCTCCTATCCCTGTGTCTAATTCTGATGATGATTCTACTCCTATGGATGCAGATATACCAGGTGAGAACCCCATAATGGATGATTTCTACAAAGCCCTGAAGAAAAGAAGAAGAAGAGTCAAGAAAGTTGTCTCTGGTTTTGCCACCCTTGAGGCAACACCTGATGAGGAAGCTGATGTTGATCTAGACTAGCTGATAGATGATATTGTTGTTGATGTTGTAACCGAAAAAGTAACACCAACTATTGCGGATGCAGATCTCTCTGATCCTGACCATGATTCATCAACGTCCTCTAATGAAGAAAAAGATACACCCGAGGATACTGACAAAGGTGCAGACTCTGATGAATTTGATAAGGATGCTTCTGTAAAGCTGCTCTAGATGACGATGATGAACCTGTTGATGATGGTAAAGAAGAAGATGATTCTTTTGATGAATCCTACTATGATGTGGAGAAATATGGTGTTGGCTTATTCTACTTCAGTGATGGAAAGTCAGATATCAAAAGTTTTCCAAGAAGCATGTTATCCACGAAAGGAAAATGAAAGATGCTGACCTCATTCCACACAACCTCGTCCAGTTCTTTGAAGAAAGAAGTTTGCTGAAATCCCTCAGGTACTCTAGCTCATTCTATAGTAATTGGATTTGTGAGTTCTAAGCGAACAATTATTCAAGCATGATTAAGAGTACTAGTCCCAAGTTTGGAAAGATTTTCTTTAGGAGTAAAATTTATGATTTTTCTCCTGCAAAGTTAAATGAGATGTTGGAAACTGTACATGCTGATAAGTTGTCGCCTGCCTTCCAAAATATAATTTAATCCTGACTCACACTTATACTTAGTATAGTAGCAAGTACGGGTCGAACCCAAAGGAGTTTAATGAACTTTTAATTAAATTCAAGTGTTGCTAACATATAAAATAAATGTAGGGGGTTTTGATTGTGAAGATATGAAAATAACAATGACAATAATTGACTCAATTTAAATAACAAAGTAGATGAAAATAAATTATAAAATTAACCAAGTGATTAAAGCCTAGTTTAGGATGTCGATCCCCTCCTGTTTTATAAATTAATTAATCATACAAATTAAACATCTAGCCTAATGTACAAACTCAAATCCCTATATTGACGGTATGACCAATCAACCTGAATGTTCTTATGTTCTTCATCTAGGGTACGACCACTATATTGAACTATCTACGAGTGACCCTATGGATTCGAACTCGTAGATGCATTAACGTTCTTAACATAGGATTACTAGGCTACGAAATCCGGGTAGGTATCATACAACCTAGATTTTATTACACCTGGAGAGAATAATCTATATTTGTTACTTAATCCAATTCCAACAACAACTACAGATTGTAGTTCATAGAATAACAGTAAGTAATTAAATAATTAATTTAGTTGATCATGCCAAAATAATTATTAAATTACTATAAAGAACATCAACGCATGTAATAGAATAAATTTGCACAACAGATTCAATGAAAAACTCTAAATAATTGAATTAATATTTTAAGGGAGGTTCACGAATCCTAAACTAGAAAAGGGGATTAGCCCCACATGCTAATGATAAAAACAAAATTAAAATATAAAAACCGATTGTGTGTGTCTGCTCTTGAATTCACGCCAATTGTCCCCTGGAGATGAACTGATGCTTCACTTCCTTTCTCTCTAATTAACGTGTAATTTGCCTGCCAAAACCCTGTGTATCTACTTGTGTAGCAGCCCCAAACATAAATAATATTTGTCCCTTCTTTTGTTTGATCTCCTTCCTAATTTACTTCTTCCAAAAATATCTCCAGATCTCTTCTTTTTTTCTCCCTCAAAAATACCGTGTCTTGGCCTCCAAAAATAATGTGTGTATATTGCCCAAATAAATCTGTGATCCTCTCAGCCAACCTTCCTTATTTATTCTGAATTTTCTTCCACAAAACAGCCTGTTTTACATCAATTTATAACGTTAAAGCTTCAATTAACTAAAGACAAGATAAGTCCATTTAGCACCCCAAATTAGAACATAAGTCAATTAAATAAACATGAATTTCAACCAAATAATTATGCTAAAATATGACTTATCAAATCTCCCCACACCTAAACTTTTCTTGTCCTCAAGCAAATGGAAAATCAAAGAGAATAGAAAACTAAGGAACTCTATCTACCAATGCAAATGAAAGTTACACACTTCAAGAGACAAGCAACCAATGAGCATTCGGAACTAAATAAAACATGACTCTTCACTCAAAATTTGCAACTTTCATGGCAACAAAACTTTTCAAAATTTCATAGCCTCACAAAGATTCACTCAATGACACTCAAGTATATGATTCAGGTAGCAAGATCACTCAAAAATTGAAAAGAAAAAGTCATTACCATAGGCTTGCTCCCAAATCAATTCTCCACCAATTTTAGATGGATCATGTGCAACAATCAAAGGGTCTTTGAATGGGTTGTCATGGGGCCTTAGGACAGGATAAAGTAAAAAGAGAGATAAGAATGGCTAAATGCATCACTTTACAACATGTTATCTATACAAATCAAACATCCATCATCATCCCCAAATTTTTCTTCCAGAACACTTTCTCGCACCTAAATTTCAACATTTGGAACAACAGGCGTACACGTAAATCAGTTTCTCTTTTTTTTCTATTAATCCCCTTTTTTTCAACATTTCATGTCTCTTTCTTCTTCTTTTTTTTCAAGAATTTTCTTTTTTATTCAATTTTTTTCATCCAACCTTCCTTCCTTTTCTTTCTTTTTTTCCTTTTTTACTTCAACCTTTTTTTCAAAAAAAAAAATTTTCAACTCCCCCCCATCATCATAAATTCAACCACAAAGTACTTTCACAAGACTCACACATTGCAAAGTAATGAAGGGTTCTAACGGAAGAGTTAAAGAAATAAATGGGAATTAAAACGGTAATTTATGCGCTTACAATCCAAAGAAAAGGCTTAGGCTCAACGTGGCTTCCCTAGAGTCTTCATGATTTGGTGGGACAATATAAGCCAAGAGGGTTAAACCTAAGTGCCCTTATCATTTTATCACACACAATCAATCACATGATCTTGAAATGCATTCAAAAGAGCAAGTTCGAGAAAGAGCAATTCAAATTCAATGCACTCAAGAAAGAAATTCAATGGAGCCTATAGATGATAGCTCGTTAAGGCTCAAAAGCTCACCAAAAATTGAGTATATTTGCCATGAAATTCGAAAAAAAATCAGCGACTACAATGACAAAAAATTTGCAAAAAATATCAAAATTCAATAGCTCCTCAATATCACTATCACCCCCTCAATCATGCGTCACCCTCATCACTTCAAAAGATTTTATTCCTCACTTTTCCAAACTCCACAACGACATAAAATCCAGAGGACAAAATAAAATTTCACAATTAGAAATCACATAAATATGCACCAAATCAGGATCTCTAACTCCACATTTCAACAAGTATTCACCAAACCCAGAACTTAATATCCACAATGAAAACTTACTTGCACCAAAGTCATTCAAAAAGAGCCACAAGTATGAAAATCATAAAGCATTTTGACACAACTTTTCTATGCCAATTAGCATATAAAATCCCTCTCCACACCTAAACATTTCCTTGTCCCCAAGAAAAAGCAAGTAAAAAAGGGAAATTGAATATGAAAATGGATAGAATACAACTGATTTTGCGGCGTGGCTTTCGAGGTGCCTCATCCTCGGCGCCTTCTGGCGCTGAAGAGTTCTCGCTGGGCTCATTACAGGTGGTGGCATCGAGGTCACTGGGAGCATCCCCGTCGGCGGTTGCGGGCTTGGAGTGTAGGGCTGGGGTGTGCTCTTCAAAATTGGGATGGGCGGCGACTGCTTTCTGCACTTTATGGTAGCATGGCGGGTCTTCAGCAGTAGTGGCAGCTCGTCAGATTGGGGCCGAAGATGGACATACGACGGCGGTAGGGCTGGCGTCAGAAACAAAACTTGCAGCGGCGACATTGAGCTCGCGGTAGATGACAATCGCCTGAGACGTTGATGCATCATCATCTTCCCTCTTTCGTTTCTTCTCCGCTTGAACACTAGAACAAAGTCTAGCCGTGGTGGATAGACGATTCGTGGCGGAGTGGAGTGGAGTCAAAATTTACCGCGATGTTTTCAAAGTGGTGCGGCTAGAATTGACGGTTGTGAAAATTGGGGTAGGTTTTCTCAATTTGGACAAGAAGTTGGGGCCACCGCAAAATTTCATTACATGTATAACATGGGCCTTGTATATTTTATTAATTCCATCTTGGGCTTCAAGATTTGGGCCATTGACCTGAAAAAATTGAAATAGTTAGTTGGGCACAAATTAAGTTTTAATTAATGCAGGAAAATTATTTCATGACACAATTTTAATTTTTCATTTTCGGAAATAAAATTTCGAATTGACCAAGCAATATATCTGCAACCCCAAGAAATTAAAATTGAGCAATCAGACACCCTATTGAAAATAAAATAAAATAAATAAATTAAGATAAACAAAAATAAAGCGAGAAAATTGGGTTGCCTCCCAATCAGCGCTTTTTTTTATTGTCATTGGCTCGACTTAGGCAAGGTGCATCTTTCAAGTATGAAGAACTTCTTTCAACTTTATCCGATCAACCTCGACAGTGCGAAACCCCTTATGATATTCCTTGAGTTCATGGTTCGGCCCCAAGAACGAGGACTTCCAGAGTTCGGGAAACACTTTAAACTCTAACTTTGGCACTTCACCAAGTTTTTCTTTTATCAATTTTTTCTCATGCTCTAAGTTATTTCTTCGATTTAGTTCAAAAAAATCCTGCACCAAAAGCTCAACAACTCTTAAAGTAAAAACTGAATTAACGTCTTTAGGAGACTTCACAAGCAATTTAACAGAGGCTACATCTAAGGTGCTCGTTCTCGAAAAAGAATTATGCAAAGCATTAACATAGTGATTCAACTCCTCATTATCCCAATTTTTAGCATCCTCCTTCATGATTCCATGTTCAATGACTGTATCTAATGCATCCCTACTAGTGAGTTCGAAGTGTTCCTGAACAATAGGCTCAATAATATCATAACAGAAAGCAGGTTAGCATCATAAGGGTATTTCATAGCATCATATATGTTAAATTTAATGATCTGCCCATCAAATTCCATCGTGAGGGTACCTTCACTCACATCTATCTTAATGCGTGAAGTGTTGAGGAACGGTCTCCCTAACAAAATTGGAGTGGAATTCGATGGGTGGTCATTCATTTCTAACACATAAAAATTAGCAGGGAATACAAGTTTGTCTACCTGAACAAGAACGTCCTCAATGACTCCATCCGGGTATGCACGGCTTCTATCAGCAAGCTGGATGATAACTCCAGTCTTTTTCAACTCTCCCACATCTAACTTTTCAAACACCGATCGAGGCATCACATTGATGGAAGCTCCAAGATCCAACATGGCTCTCTCCATTTTGAAATTCCCAATCTTACAAGGAACTACAAACATGCCAGGATCCTTACACTTCTGAGGTAACGTTTCCTGGAAGACAGCTGAAACATTTTTCCCATCACCACTTTTTCATCTCCTTTCAACTTCTTTTTGTTGGTGCACAACTCCTTCAAGAACATGGTGTATCTCAGAATCTGCTTAATCGCCTCAATGAGAGGTATATTGATCTGCACTTTCCAAAACACTTCAAGTATTTGTTTATCCTTTTCAAAGGTTTCTGGCTTCCTGAACCTGCTTGGAAAAGGCAAATGGTTAATATTAAAAGGAATAGGGTCACAAATTTTAACCTAATTTATTTTACCTTCTGACACTGAAGGGTTCAGTGTCAGTGTTACGTTTTTGCACATCAGATTTTTTTTCTCTAAACTGATCAGTCTGATCCTCCACTATTCCAGCAGGCTCTACATCATCTCTTTTCACGTCTTGGTCAGGCTTTTTGGGTGGTAGAACCTCATCCAACTATTTTCCACTTTGCAGTGTAATGGCGCTCACATTCGTAGGATTAACCTCCATTTGTGAAGGCAACTTTCCACTGCTTTGAGCTTGCATCTGACCTAAAGTTGAAGCTAATTAGGTTACTTGATTTTCCAAGTTCTGGATTGACGATTGAGTTGTCATCTTCATGTCCTGAATGGATGAATGTGTCATCTCTTGAAATTTGAGATTGCTGGCAACCAACTCTTTCATCATCTCTTCAAATGAAGCTCTGGAACTTGAACCACCTTGTTGGCAATTTCCACCATCTTGAGGGTAATTTTGTTGCCTATTCACCACTCTCTGATCTTGAAACTATTGTGGCCCCCTATTTCCTCCTTGTCTACTTCTATACCTAAGATTAGGATGATCTCTCCAACCCTGATTGTAGGTTTGAGAGAAAGGATCATAGGGTCGCCCCATGGCGTTTACTTGCTCCTCACTAGGTGTAACCCTGCAATTAAGAGTAGAGTGATCGTTAGTTAAACAATATTGACAAGATGGAGGGTTTACCTCTTTTCCTTTAGCAAGATTCTCCATAGCAAGTGACAACTTGTTCAAAATTTCCTCCAACTTAGAATCATGGACCTCCTTCACTTTTCTACCCGATTGATCACGTGTGCCAAACTGTTGAGTGTTACTAGCCATGCTAGCAATCAAGTCTCTAGCAACAGTAGGTGTTTTCATTATAAAGGCTCCTCCTCTAGCAGCATCAAGCATGTTTTGATCCATGATCGACAACCCTTCATAGAAGTATTGCAATAGCAACTGGTCGCTTATTTAATGTTGAGGGCATGCTGATGTGAGGCATTTAAACCTTTCCCAATACTCATGTAAACTCTCTCCTTGCATCTGACGAGCTCCAGATATCTCCTTACGCAAGATAACAACTATGGAGGCTGAAAAGTAAGTTTGGAGAAAACGCTTCTCCATCTCGGCCCATGTATTTATTGATCCAGATGGGAGATAATACAACCAATTATTTGCCATGTATTTCATTGCAAAAGGAAATGCCCTAAGCTTAACTTGTTCCTCCGTCACTCTATTTGGTTTCATGCTCATGCACACAACCGAGAACTCCTTCAAGAATTTGTGAGGATTTTCACCTGAAAAACCATGGAAAGCAGAAAGTAAGTGAATCAAACCCGATTTCAATTCAAATACCATATTATCAGTGATCGTAGGAAAGTTAATGCATAGTGGCTGATGGACTATGTTCGGATTTTCCAATTCATTCAAAGTGTTTTCAGTATTCGCAGCCATGTTTTCCTCTTCCGACATAGATCCTACAGTATCTTCCTCCTCTAAATCAGAAAAATCAGAATTATCCTCTCCAAGTTCGGATTCAGTAAGGTTTTCTACAGTTTCGTCAATGGACGAACTTGTTCCCTTCTTCTTCCGGGACTCCTTCCTCAACCTCCGAGAAGCTTCTCAATTTCTGAAATATATTCAAGCTGTTTTTTACCAGAAGATCGAGTAATCATTTACAGAAAAAAAATTCGAAAACAGGGGCCTTCTGACACTAAATGGTTCAGTGTCAGTGTAACTAAAAAATTCAAAAATTCTAAAAAAATTTGAAAAAATTCCAGAACCTGTAAAAATGCAGAAAAATATCAGAAACATAAAAATTTTACAAAATTCAATTTTACTCCCCAAGCAACCGGCGCAAAATTTGATAAGTTGTCGTCTGCCTACCAAAATATAGTTTAATTCTGACTCACACTTATACTTAGTATAGTAGCAAGTACGGGTCGAACCCAAAGGAGTTTAATAAAATTTTAATTAAATTCAAGTGTTGCTAACATATAAAATAAATTTAGGGGGGTTTTGATTGTGAAGATATGAAAATTACAATGACAATAATTGACTCAATTTAAATAACAAAGTAGATGAAAATAAATTATAAAATTAACCAAGTGATTAAAGCCTAGTTTAGGATGTCGATCCCCTCCCGTTTTCTAATTAATAAACCATACAAATTAAACATCTAGCCTAATGTGCAAACTTAAATCCCTAGATTGACGGTACGACCAATCAACCCGAATGTTCTTATATTCTTCATCTAGGGTACAACTACTATATTGAAATATCTACGAGTGACCCTATGGATTCGAACTCATAGATGCATTAAAGTTCTAAACATAGGATTACTAGGCTATAAAATCCGGCTAGGTATCATACAACCTAGATTCTATTACACCTATAGGGAATAATCTCTATTTGTTATTTAATCCAATTCATACAACAATTACGGATTGTAGTTCATAGAATAACAGTAAGAAATAAAATAATTAATTTTGTTGATCAGGCCAAAATAATTATTAAATTACTATAAAGAACATCAACGCGTGTAATAGAATAAATTTGCACAACAGATTCAATGAAAAACTCTAAATAATTGAATTAATATTTTAACGGGAGGTTCACAAATCCTAAACTAGAAAAGCGGATTAGCCCCGCATGTTCATGATAAAAACAAAATTAAAATATAAAACTGATTGTGTCCGTCTGCTCTTGAATTCACGCCAATTCTCCCCTGGAGATGAACCGATGCTTCACTTTCTTTCTCTCTAATTCACGTGTAATCTGCCTGCCAAAACCGTGTGTATCTACTTGTGTAGCAGCCCAAAACATAAATATTATCTGTCTCTTCTTTTGTTTGATCTCTTTTCTAATTTACTTCTTCCAAAAATATCTCCAGATCTCTTCTTTTTTTTCTCCCTAAAAAATGCAGTGTCTTGACCTCCAAAAATAATGTATGCATATAGCCCAAATAAATATTTGATCCTCTCAACCAACCTTCCTTATTTATTCTGAATTTTCTTCCACAAAATAGCCTGTTTTACATCAATTTATAACATTAAAGCTTCAATTAACCAAAGACAAGATAAGTCAATTTAGCACCCCAAATTAGAACATAAGTCAATCAAATAAACATGAATTTCAACCAAATAATTATGCTAAAATATGACTTATCCATGCTGAAAATGATGAGGAGATTGATGATATGGATGAAATTGTATATGTCATTACTGGTGGTCTGATTATTAGTTGGCCTAAGAATCTGTTCAGTCCAAGTTTTAAAAGTTTGCATGTTGTTTTGCAAAAGCTTTGTGTGTACAACTGTTTGCCTACCTCTAACATCACTAGGGTCACTACCGAGTTGGTCGTACTAATTTACAAAATAAGAAACGACATGTCTTTTAACCTTGGTGAAGTTATTTACAATAACTTGATTAGTTATGGTGAAAACATTTCCGAGGTTGGCAAGTTACCCTATCCAGCCCTAATCCATTACTTTCTTTCGGAATAAGGTGCTAAGAAGGATATGGGAGATTTCCTATCTTCGAGTGCTCTAGTGATATGTATAGCTAGACCCCTCATTGATCTACCATATGTGAACTCTGCTCCTGCTCCTACTCTACAACCTGAACCTGCACCTCAAAATATTGCCCCTGATCCTGGCAACACTATTGTTCGCATCGTCGCTCCTGTACATGCTGGAGAAATTGTTACTATCAAAGTTCATTGCAGGTACATTGAAGAGCATGTTGCTACCCTTGCACGCCAAGTGTCTCATCTCAGACTCCAAGCCTCTGCTTTGAATAGGAAAGCTGACTGTCTAGGAAAAATAGCTCAATTCTAGACTGGTTTGCTATCCACACCTATAAGGGGAGAGGTACCTAATGATGTCTAAAATGCTACTGTTGAAAGCTCAAGCTCTGGGGGAGTTGTGATCGAGGTTATCACTGAAGAAGAAAATGCTAATGCTGGTGCTGCAGGTGCTGCTACAGATGTTGCTGGTAATGCTGTAACTTAGGTGGAGTTCACATAGTAAGGGAGAGATCAGGATATAAGAAGATCAAGCTTGATGCTGATGACAAAAATTAAAGGACTGTTGTTGTTTCTGCTCTAACTCTTACTAAGACTCTAACTATTTGATAATGTTGGATTGTTAAACTGATATTTCTAATTTTTGTTGAATTCATTAGACATTACCTTTTCAGTTTGTTTTATTTTTTCCCTGAACTTATTTAGACTATTTGTTTATTTTGCTGGAAAATTAGCTATGAACTAATCGCAGGAACTTCATGGTTTGAGTAGTTTTGTTTTAATTACCACTTTGGTAATTATGCAATGGTATGCTTAGTTACTCGCACAATTATCGAACTATCATCTGATGTATTATATGATTATCTAGCTTTGTCTTGTTTTCCATATATCAGATTGTGTGGTTGCAGATAGATGTTATTAGGGGAGATTGTTGATGTGAAGTGTTGAGACCAGTGTCGTCTCATCTGGAATCACACCAATCCTTCACAAGTTATTATTTAACCACTAACATGTCAATGTTTTTCATGTTGTGTTGTACTTGATGTTGCTTTCAGGATTGTAGCAGTTGAATGATGTACGTGTTAGATCGATGCAGAGTTAAGGAGACCCACAAGCCTGGAGAGAAGTGTGGAAAGATCTAGAATCCATGAAGGTTCTAGAGGTTTAAGAAAACTACCCAAAGTAGTGGGCGGTCATTAACTTGATTGAAAATTTTTCAATGTAAAAGAGCAAGTGTACTCTTGTCGTGTAGGCATGGGCAACCAAGTTAAATTATCGAACCAAGGAAATTTAGGATTCATGTCCTTCAAGTTATAGTCTCGTGTTAGTTAGGAATACCTGAGAAGGGAGATAATAAAAACATGAAAAGAAACTATTTACAATCTTTTTGGAATTTTCAATGCAAAGAAAATCTTCATAATGCACTTCAAATGGATCAATCATGAATACATCTAATTGTCTCCCAATTTAAGTTATCATAGTAAGAGCGATCACGATTTCCACCTAAACTCTCTCTTGAGATGAAGAGGATATAGGCCCTTACAAAGGCCCAAAAATAGCACATAAGGTCGAGACCAAAGTGAATACCTCCCAATAGGTACTAATTACACGTACGAGTTCCCTAAAAGGTACTAAATCATATGTAATATTCCATTTCTAGGCACTATGAATTCACTAAGGTTGGGTTCTCCTTGCTAGATTATTTGACCTCTCGATCTAACCTCTCTAGTGTCCATTTATGTAATTCTAAACATGAGAGGTCGTCTCCAACTCTTCCCACATTAATCCACATAACCCACATGATGAAATGATTCAATTAATTCCTACAACACATAATTGAAAACTCGTTCTAACCACATGCAATAGATAATTAACCACACAAATCAAACATATAGATTAAGCAATTAAGCATCCATAAATAAAACTAATCAAAGTCGGGAATACAATTAAACAATATCACAAATTAATTCATAATTAAGTAGGATTAGATTTCACCAAATAAAGTTTTTACATCCACCAAGTTCATCCTTTCCTTGATGTCTCCACCTTCTTAGAAATCAATAAAATTTAAACTAAGAAGAAAAATTATATGAAAGAGAATTAAATTTGGATTCCTCCTCCAAAAGAGAGAGGAATCTCTACTAATGGAGATCTTACTTAATATCTCTCTCAAGTGTGATGTGGGTTATGAAGTGTAAATATTTAAACATGAATTTTTGATTAGTGGCTTTTATGGAAGAGGGTATTTATAGTAGTAAGGGTGAAAGGAGTTTATGATGAGTTTTCAATGTGGGACAGTTTGCTTCATGTAGTAGTAGGGTGAGAGAAATTTGTGGTAAGTAATTAATGTGGGATGATTTACTTCATGGGCAAAAAATGGGGATTTTTAGCAAATCTTCTTTTGGCCGGTTCTCGCTCGTTTTAACTCCAAATCGAGTTTTTTTCGACCACATGTTCCTCTTTAATTGTAGAATCCATTTTTATCAAATCACCTATTTTCTGCAAAAATTAAGAAAAATATCTTTTTCTAAACAATCAAGTAATTAATACGGAGTAGTATTTTCCATGAAACTCATACTTAATTATTGAAATAAAGCCATAAAATTGATCCAATCTTTTAGTGAACTTAACGCCAATCAGCGGTTATTTCTTCCATCAAGAGTGGTTTTAATATCTCCTAGTGGACCACTCATTTAAAATAGATTGCAGCATGATCCACAACTATATATAGAAGCTACGAGACCTCAGAGAAAGTATCTTGAATCTCAACTTGGAGAGATCCTACAGAATAGAGAGACGCCGCACTTAGAGTTTATCTTTACGTTTCTTTTGTAGTATTTTCACTGATGTTGTAACATCTTGTTCAACATCACGTGTATACTGTTATCCCGTACATTTTGTGTGTATCGTTCACAGGCAGTGGAAGTGCATACTTGAAGTAAGCTTAGATCTAACAGTCTAGGTTTACCATTTGGGATCTTATTTGGATTTTATCTGATTTTGTGTTCGAAGGGTGGAAGTAATGTTTCTATCACTTAAAATTTATTTTTGTAATCACTTTTTTCCAAGTTAGTGATATTTATTCCATGAGGCCGCCACAAAATTATTTAAGTTTATGGAAAGATTGAGTAATCTATGTATTAAGTCTTCCGCTATTTAAATTTGTAATTTCGTATTCAAGTTTCATATTCTAGTACAAGTCAGTGTTGTACGAAGTGTCAACCACATTTAAGACAACATCACTATCGAAAAATACACTTACACCCACTGGGCACCCGACATATGCCTTCACTTTTAGGGTATGTTCTTTACATTTAAGTAATATTAACTCTTAAGATTACAATTACAATTTTATTTTGTAGTTAAATTAATATTTATTTTTGAGGTCCATATAATATTTTATAATTTTAGTTCATATACTCCCTCCATCCACATATAAGGTATCCATTTTGCTATTTTAGTCGTCCACATTAAAGGTATTCATTTTCTCTTTTTAGCAAATCGGACCCACACATGGCACACCACTCAACACTAATATAACTACTTACTTTATTTAAAATAATAATACTTCTTAATCCACTTGAAAAAATAAATTGTTAACATATGGGTGGATAGAGGGAGTAATATTTTATTACTCCCTCATCCGCTGATAAAATATAAATTTTACTATTTTGCATGTCTACTTAAAAATATATTCATTTTTTTCTTAGAAAAGATGACACATATTTGGCTTCACATACAACTAATATAACTATCCATTTTATATAAAATAAAAAAAAATTTAATATGAATGAAAAAAAGTAAATGAGTATCACTCATATATAGAGGAGGGGATATTATAAATCATGATTTATTCTATTTTTTTTAATCATAAGTTATACTCCCTTCGTCCCAAAGAAGCCTTCAAACTTTCTATATTTGTTCATTTTATAACCTTATTCATACCACCAAAAACTAAAATAACTCATTTATCCATAATTTTAAAAGTTATTAAAATTTCAAATATGCTAGTCTAACCTAACACACAAACAATTACTTTATATTTTTTCTCCCTCTGTTCCAAGAATACATGCACATAGTTGGTGTTACAGAGTTTGAGAATAACAATGTTCTGTTGTAATGATGTAAGAAAGAGAATGAGTATTTTGAGAAATTGAATAGAACCAAGTTTATGATATTGTTGATTTTGACTAGATTGTGTGTAAAAAGAAGATGATATTTTTGTAATATTGTGTTATTGTAAAGTTATTAATAATATTATATATTATTTTTATTTTTAAGATGTGAAGTAGTTATGGGATGAACCAAAATAGAACGTATGCAATTATTTTGGAACAAATGGAGTATTACCTAAAAACACCTGCAGTATCCTCTAAAATTAACAAAGTTACTCACAAAGAACAATATTTTTTTAAACAACCTAGATCACTAAATAATAAAGGTTCTTCTAAACTAACGGAGTAATTTTATTTTTATTTTTTCAATTATAAAGATTCACGTGTCTGATATTCTATTCTAAGTCAAAAATGAAGATTGTGAGATTAGTATTGAGGTAATGCAACATAGTATATTTTATCACACTCATGGACCCTTTTATAAAGAATTTAAATTTAATTTTGGCAAAAACTTCTACGATATTGTTTAGTGTGAAAATTAGCATGTTTTAGGGTTCGATTTAGCACCGTTTTGTGGAATTTATGTTTATATTTTAGCACTAAAATATTTAAGATATTGGTGCATTTGAGGTGTTATTTCGTGTTTTTAGACGGAAAATAAATTAAATGTGCAAAGTTGTAATGAAGAGTGAAATCGTTAAAAAATGCTGAAAAATGCATATTCAATTTGCATAATTTTTCTGTATTTGTGTAGAAGTCCAAATTAATCATGTGATATATGGTTGAAAAGCTACAGGAGAGAAGATCATTTTGGCTCAAGAAACACCTCAATCGGAGCTCAGACGAGAGAGTTATGATCAAAACGATGAAGTCGCACAAGCTGTGCCGACCCTGCAGGACTCGTACTAGCCTTGGCATAGGTCGTTCTAGCCACATGAAGCACTCGTGCCGACCAAGATCAGCTCGACCGCCCAGTACGTCTCGGACGAGCGCCGAGACCGCCCAGCACGCTCCAAAAAAGCACTACTCGTGCCACTACTTAGCATGACTCGTGCCACACTCAAATGGATGAATTTTAGGAGTTCTTTATATGGTTGGAAAGTCAACGAAGAGAGAATCGCGTGAGCGCAAAAATCTCCTCAATCGGAGATCAGATGAAGAACAGCGGACGGCGCGCTTCGTGCTAGGCAAAGGAGGCCAGAGCAGGCTGCACGACCACCGAGGACCACTGGCACGACCAAGATGACAGCTGGCACGACTCATGCTTTGGCGAGAAATCTACCGATTCTAAGCGGCAAGACCACTAGTACAAGTCGGGAGAAATTCGGCATGACTCATGCTCTGCTCCGACAAAAATGTCAAAAATTCATATCGATCTTCATGTGTCTGATCTCATTCAGAATGATTCCCAAGTGCCTGAAATTGATGAAAATCCTAAAGTACCTGAAGTTAAATTAAAAAAATGGCAGATATCTAAGGCAACAAGAAAAGAGAAAGAAATAAAGTGGAATTTGAGAAGGATATTTGGGGGATTCCTAAAACAAAGCATCCAATTCCATTTCCACAACAATTTTTGAAGAAATGATTGGATGAAAAATTCAAGAAGTTTTTGTAGATGTTCAAGAAGATCCATATGAATATTCCTTTCGCAGAAGCCTTGGAAGAGATGCCAAACTATGCATGATTCTTGAAGGATATCATGTCTAAGAAGAGAAGTTTGATCGGAGATGAGTCAGTGAATAAGATAGAGAGCTGCAGTTCTGTGATACAAAAAAACTTCCTATGAAGTTGAAAGATCCGAAAAGCTTTACCATACCCTGTGAAATTGGAAAAGGACAAGCTAAGAGAGCCTTATGTGATTTAGGAGCTAGTATAAATTTGATGCCTTATTCCGTATTCATTCACCTTAGTTTGGGTGAGATGAAGCCGACATCTATAGCATTGCAGCTTGCTGATAGATCCTTGACCTACCCACGTGGGGGTAGTTGAAGATGTCCTAGTGAAAGTAGGGAGGTTCATATTTCCAGTAGACTTCATTGTGCTAGACATGGAAGAAGAAGAAGATGACAAAATTCATCTAATTTGGGGAGGCCATTCCTTGCGACTTCAGGAGCACACATTGATGTGAAGAAGGGGGAACTGAAGTTGCAAGTTAATGATGAAGAAGATGTCTTTTCACTTGAGAGAGTTATGAAGTGGCCTACTGATATGCAAGAGTGTAGAAGTATCAAAGAAGTAGAGGGAGCCATGGAGGAGAGCTTGCCTTTGATCCTATCTAAGGATCCTATTGAAAAATGTCGAAGAAAACTTCATGTTGTTCTTTCTTCTGATTTTGATGATAGGTATGATGAGCTTTCTAATGGATACATTGAATACTTACAGAAATCTAATTGCAAGGATTTATCAAGAAAGTTAAGCCAACTACTGCAAGCCTCACAGTTACAAGTGCATGAGAAGCAACACCTTTAAAGGTGGCGGAGGATGCAATTGTTAAGGTTGAGAAGAAGGATGTAAACAAAGGAAGAATAGATGAAGCTTACTTGAAGCCTCCTAACTTACCACCGGATACCCACAAATCTGAAAGTCCTTTCTCTCTTTCTTTTTTTGTGATCAATTTTATCCTGAGTTTGATCTTAATTGTGATAGGAATGATTCTGAAATTAAGTGAAAGATTGATATGAATGAGACGAGAAAGCTTGAGAAAGGAGATTTTACTGATCATATGGTGCCTAAGAAAAGTAAGGAGGTAAGTGTGGATGATAAGAGGGGGAGAAAGTATTGGAAAGTGAAGATGAAAGGAGACCGCCCTCTTATTCCATAGTCTACATATTCTGCGTTCCGTCGTGACTCTTCGACTTTAAACTTGAGCGCCTATTGGGGGCTTACCCTCCTATTTTATTGCTTTTATGTGTTTGTTTGGTGTAGAAAATTTTATTAGGTGCTTCTTCGTCTATAGTATTCACTTTTTACAAACTTAGTCTCTCACTTGGTTTGAACTAAGTTTGGTGGGGTGGACGTGCATTCCAATATCTTGAAGCACCGAGGTAAGTTTTCTTCACTTGTGTGTGATGCTTGGAGGTTGATTTTTTTTAGAATTTTCAGAATTTATATCTATCTTTAAAATTTTTTGCGATCTTCCAAGTGTCATGTGTGTCCTATGTGTGTTTCCTAGATTTGAGTGATTTAATTTTTAGTTGAATTTTTTAGTTTCTCCTATGATTTTACTGATGAGTTATGATGTGTGATGAGATGCATTTGAGCTTTAATGATTATGAAGAATATCGGAGTAGTTTAAGAGAAGTTAGTTCTATCTGAGGCCTAGCCTGACCGAGTTTGATAACTCGAGAAACTTGCAAGATGTGGAGGAGATTAAAAATCAGGTGCACTCGTTTCTTTATTTTAATTTTTATGTAATAAATTGTGTTGATTCTTGAGTAGTTGAGGTGTTATAATTTGAGTTTTCTGGATGTGTGTTTAGTAAGGATTTATTTGTTAGATTTTCGCCAGAAATTCATATGCTCTTGAAATTGATGAAGTGTATTTAAGTTATATTGTGATATGAAGTTCTATGCGTACTTGTGGGATACTGCTTACCATGAAGAGTGCTCTGTTACTTGATAAACCCATGTGAGATTTTGAGTCTTACTCATGTACATAATCACATGATATTTCTTTCTGGAGAGCATCATTCTAGTGTGTGTATTCTAGAACTTGCCTCTTGTCTTACTTGAGACTACATATTATGTTAGATGATGGGAGATGATTTAAGGCCATTTTTGATTTAATGAGTCACTTAGCCAAATAATTTCCTACCATATGATTGTTTATCCGTAGTTAGCCTCGTTGGGCCTTAAAACCTCATTCTTTGGCAACCTACGAGAAATAACTACTTCGAGTATCTTAATGATTTTTTAGCCTTGATTGTCCGTCATGAAGAGAATTAATAGTTTTTCAAAGTGTGTTGATGGAGCTTTATAACAGCTTGGAAAGGATTGAAATTAGTGTTGAAAAAGTGATTGAGCTTGAAAAATGCATCTAAAGAAAATCATGGAGTAATGCTTAACTCTAGTACTCCATTGAAACAAATACCTTAGGATAGTGCCCAAAAATGGTACCCTATGGAGGATGCGTGAGGTAGTGCCCAAGACTGGTATCTCAAGAGAACAAAAAAAAAAGGAAAAAATGTATATGTTGTGCGTGGAATAGAAAAATTGAAGAGAAAAGGAGGATGATGTGCTTGAATTGAAGTGAGCAAGAAGAATGAAAGATCATGATAGAGTGCACGCTTGATTGATCCGAGTTTTGAGTCACTTATTCATATATTTTTTACCTTTACCAAAGAGCTGACATTACATCCTATTAAAATTCCTTTTTGATCCCATTGTCGAATCATACTTTAGTGGTAGAGAGTTTGAGACGTTTGGCAAGCTTATGGTTACGCATGTACTTGAACTGAATTGGAGCGTAAACACCATACGCTATAAGTGTACATCTTTTACACTTGACTGAGAGTGATATACTTCCCGTGGGAATAAGTTGATGGAGCATTTTAATTGGTAGTAATTGTCTTAACTTGTATTCTACGAATGAATTATTGCATGTGATGCAAGTGCATGACCGGAGTTAATGACAATTATATGTTGAATGGTCTAGTTGTCATATCCGTTGTTTTTCCTTAGATTTTACACACAATCTTTCTTTTTTTTGATTTCGTTGTTCAGGGACGAACAACATCTTAAGTTTGTGGGGTTCATTTAGTGTGAAAATCAGCATATTTTAGGGTCCGATTTAGCACCGTTTTGTGGAATTTATGTTTGCATTTTAGCACTAAATTGTTAAGTTTCATATATTTATGATATTTGTGCGTTTGATGTGTTATTTTATGTTTTTAGATGGAAAACGGATTAAAAGTGAAAAGGTGGAATGAAGAATGAAATCGCGAAAGAATGCTAAAAAACGCATATCCAATTTGTATAATTTTTCTGTATTTATATAGAATTTCAAATTGATCATGTGATATATGGTTGGAAAGCTACAGAAGAGAAGGTCATTTTGGCTCAAGAAACACCTCAATCGGAGCTTAGACGAGAGAGTTATGATCGAAATGATGAAGTCGCACAAGCTGTACCGACCCTGCACGACTCGTGCCAGCCTTCACATGGGTTGTGCTGGCCACATGAAGCACTCGTGCCGGCCATGATCAGCACGACCATCCAGCACGTCCCGGACAAGCGCCGAGACCGCCCAGCACGCCTTGAAGGAGCACTACTCGTGCCACTACTTAGCATGACTTGTGCCATATACAAATGGATGAATTTTTAGGATTTTTATATTTTTTTGGAAAGCCAACAAAGAGAGGATCGTGTGAGAGCAAAAATTATCTCAATCACAGATTGGATGAAGAAGTTATGAGTAAAACCGTGAGGTCGCGCAGACTGCCAACGTGTGGCACGACCCGTGTGGAATTGCGGCACTAGTGGGTGGCACGACCTGTGTCATGACCGGCATGATTCGTGCCATCCCTGGTACAGCTAGTGCTAAGCCCCAGCATGTCCGAAATGCATTTTTTGGCCCGTTCGTATTTTTGACGTGAAAAAGCACACTTTTGACAGAGAATTCGAAAATTTTCTGCCTTCAACTATAAAAGGACTTCTTGTGGTGTTCAAAACCCTAACTCTCCATAATTCTTCACAACCCTACATACTTTTCCATACTTTTTACCGCACCATCCCATCCATCCATCCCAGAGAGTTCATCAGTATTGCTTACTTGAGAAAGAGAACAAGAAGGTTCAGAATCACGGAAGAGAGAACGGAGAATCACGCCACATCTAGGGTTTTTCTTATTCTTTCTTTTAAACTTTTGAATTATAGACATATGAGATTGTTTTCATATCTAACCATGAGTGTTGCTTGTAACACCATGGTCTAGTACTTTTAGGATAGCGTTAGGTTCTGAAGGTTGAATTGTTTTGAATTGATGATCTAGAATAGGTTGGATACCTGCAGTATACTTATTCCCTTATTAATGTTTTGATTTTAGACTTTTATTTTTGTCTTATATAGTACGCCCTCATGCATGTATATGTCGTTGACTTATGAATATTTATGTTTGTTGCTTGTGTTATATAAGAATTATATTTATCAACTTGTTATGGGTAAAGGGGATTTAACCATATAACCTTTATTCATTATAATAATTAATATTGAACATTTAATATATTTATTAATTACCATTCTAGAGGATTTGATTTCTTAGATTGTTAGATTGGAATCTAGGTTTAATTCTTAAGTACTTATAAAGGGAAGTTTAGTGCTCTAGCCTATTAGGAATTTTGCATGAAGTACCTAGAAATGGAGTAAGGATTATTCTTTTGCATTTTTGGAGTTTAAACCAGGTTTATGTGTTAAGTTTATTTTAAAAGAGAGAATTAACATAATTACGTGATTGTTTTCATAAGAGCGAAAGGGAGTAGGGATTATTCTTCTGCATCTTTAGGGTTTATACCAGGTTTATGTGTTAAGTTTACTTTAAAAGAGGGATTTAACATAATTAAGTGATTGTTTTCATAAGAGCGGCAAGGATTTTAACCAATTGTCTAGTGATTTGATTTGACTGATTTAACTAGATTTCCTAGTGCTATCTATATTCTCTCTTGAACACTTCCATATTTAGTTTATCTACTATTTTATATTTTTAGTAATTATTTTCTGCATCTTTAGTTTAATTAATTCTCTTAAAATACCTAGATTTGTCTTAAATTAGACTAGTCATAATTAGATTAAATAATTAGTGTAGAATTATCATTTGGATTCGATAATAGACTTGGTCACACGTTGAGCTACAATTAATTCCCTACACTTGGGGACACGCAAAAAGGTGAACAAGCAGATGTGTTGCTTAGTAAATTGATGTGATTTATGTAATTTTACTCTTAAAATTTAATTTTTATTTTTGAAATTTCGTATTAATTCTTAGGTATTGTTCCATGTATTTTTTAAGTCATAAAATTTAACGTATTTTTATCCACTTTCCATTTTGAGATGTCCCACGAATTTTTATCCATTTCATAAATGGTAAAAATACACTCTACATCTTACCTACTTTTTACACTTTATTCATCAATTTCATCAACTTTATTTACTTTTTTATACTTTGTTAATTATTGCGAACAACTTTATTTACTTTTTTTCATCATGACCAATTTATTCAACTTTTTCTTACATTATTATATATTAAAAAAAACACTTCTTCATTTTTGTGCATGTACAAATGGATAAAAATACCCGAAATATAAGGAGTAACATATATATATATCCATATAATATTGTATACATTTAAAGATATAACTGTAATTTTACCTTTAGAGTTAATTCAGTTTTATATATTATGATTAATGACATATTTTACCGTAAGTTTAAAGTATTTAAGTCTTAAGGTATACCGTTAATTCATATTTATAACTATATCATTTCAACAAATTATTAAGGAATTTTTATGGTATCATGTTTCCACACAATTCTAGAACTTCTTAATTTTATACTTATTCTATTCTTTGTGAATTATTCTTTGGTGATTCATGGTCACTCATGACCCTCTCACATGAGAGGGTGGAAGTCACTCCTGACATGTGGCCCCCACCCCCTCATGTGAGAGGATTATGGGTGATCACGAATCACCCAAGTGATCCTTATTCTTTGTATTTTTGCATATTTTTTATTTCCATCTTCCTTTTATACTTTATTAACTAAGCTCAACAACTTTTTTTTCTCTATAAATCTCTATATCATCCTTATTTTTTCTTATATAATACATTTAAAAAGTATATTTTCTTAATTCTCGTATCTACATGCACATGAAAACTAGAGTGATGGAGGGGTAATTTGAATAATGAAGAAAAAACTAATATAAACATATTAATGGCCGACGTAAGATATCACATGATAATATATTGCTCCTATATTTTACTGAAAGCTCTCTCGACTTAAATAAAATAACATCTAGCAAAAATTGATTCACTAGTAATTGGAGTATTATTTGTTTATTTTTTTCTAGGGGAGGCAGTAAGTGGGAGAGCCCCTCACTTCTTGTTTTATTTAGATAATAATTATTTAATCATTATTTAAATAGCCGAAAAATTAATTAAAAAACAAATCAAAACATTATCAGATGTATGTAAATAGTTAGTATGTTATCAGGTTACGGAAAAAAAAATTTGATCTCCTATGTTCCCAAACTCTATGATCCCCTTTTCAATCATATATATCATATGTACTATTACGGTGTTTAAAATAAGGTGGATTACTAGATTTTCAAGAATTTATAATGTAAATTCGGTTTACAAGATATTAACTCTTTGTTTTAAAGAATTTATACTTTAGTTAATAATGATTTTTTTTTATTAAAAAGATTGACTGAAATATGGATAATATAGATGTTTGATTAAAATAAAATTTTAAAATATAAAGGATACATGTTTGTATAGTAAAAGGTATGAAATTTGATACTAAAACATACAACTTCCAAAAATTGCGAAATTTGGGACATTCCATGAAACGCAAGTTTTAGCAAAGAAAAAACAATCCTCTATTTTTCTACTTTTTTACACGATAAATCGATTATTATTTCTCTATATATAATACTCCTTTCGTCCGCTCAAAAGAGAGTATTTTTTTCATTCTAGTCGTCCGCTCCAAAGAGGGTCATTTCCTTTTTTACACATATAAGACCCACACACCATTACTAATACAACTACAATATGAGGTCAACACTCCCACTAATACAACTACCCACTACACATTAAGTAATAATACTCCTTAATTAACGTGTACAAAAGTAAAAAACTATTTTTCGGGCGGATTGAGGGAATATATGGTTATTTTTTTAGGAAAAGGGTTAATTTCTACTTTTTTTGTACGACAAATAATATTTTTTTTCTAAAGAGTAAAACAAGTTAAATACTTTATTTTATCCCGCCGAAAGATTCTCATTTTACTATATTTAGTATTTTATTCAAATATTTCCATTTTTCACTTCTAATAAAAAGGTCCAGCACTTCCTATCACATCCCTACCACCTTTGCTTGGGACAAAAATAGTATTATAAAAGATAAGTATTTGATTTTTTAAAGATAATTTTATAAGAAAGAAAATACACTGATTGTATGGAATCAAAAATGTTTCAATATGATAATACGAAAACAAAAACTTTTGTGAGACCATCTCACGTAAAGGTTTATGTGAGATGAATAATAATGATAATTTTTATAATGAAATATGATACTCAATTAATAAAAAGTAATCATCTTATTATGAAAAGTGATATTCAATTAATGAAAATTAATCATGTTATTTCATGAACATTTTATAATATAAATGAAAAATTTTAATATTTTATAACGCAATTGATAACATTTTATCGAAAGAAAAAAATGATTAGGAAAGCGTAAAGTTTTACACGAGGCTTGCTAAATGGTGTGCAACGGTTTGTATGATGAGAATAGAGGGCTTTTTTTTTTTACAAAAAATAGTTTTAATAATTATAATTAAAAATGTGGGTACAATTATTTTCTCACAATAGATAATAATTGAAAATTTTCAATCTTAAGTCCCATGAACTTCGAAATTATATATTTCCTAAATTTATTATTTTTGTCCGAACTGTTTCAAATAATAAAACTCTACCCAAAATCAGGAAAAGACTTGTGTAAGACCGTCTCACGTAATGGTTTACGTGAGACGGCCAGAAAGTGATAATTGTGTGATAATGTTATTTCATGATGATTTCATGAACAATTTATAGTATAAATAAAAAGTGATAACGTTTTATAGCGAAAGTGATAACTATTTTAAAAAGTGAAAAATGGTCTCACGTGATACGGTCTCACACGAGAACTACCCAAAAATTATGAGAGAGACCAGGGTAGGACCGGTCCGACCAAAATTTGGTGGAACCGGATCCCAAATCGTGAAATCTCGCGAATAAGCAATTTCTATCGGATCTTAAATCACCTCTCCTAGGTTTCTACGGCTTAATGGGCAAATTATACACCTGCAAAATCGCACATTCCATCTGCAAATCAACGCCGCGAATTCACTCTAAGATTCAACGAAATTTCAACATCCAACATTGGTCTTCGTCATAATCAACATTGGTTTACCTTTCATGCAATCTTCGCTCATCCTCTTCACCTTCTCCATCGTCGTTAGGTTTCTGTTTCCCTCTTTTAATTTCGATCTACATTTATCTGCATGCTTTCTTCTCTCCTCAGCTTCAAAAATTGTTTGCCAATCACTTTTCCACTGTTATTCTTCAATTTTGTACTGTTATAATTTGCTTCTTCTGAGATATAGGCGTGGTAATTTTTGGGTCCTGTAATCGTCGTCGTGGCTTCTGTCCTCTAGTGACCCGGATCTGTTTTTGCTTCGTTTGAGGGGGTAGTCGGGGCTCCGGCCTCGGATGTTTCTAAAGCCCCCAACTAATAAACCAAAATTCTATTCATTTTTTAGGAAATTCTTGTTTTTTCTGTGATTCTTTAATTCTTCGTCAATCCTACCAAGAAATTTATCACATTGGGGAGGGAAGAGATACCTGCCTCCACTTGCTGTGTAGATGCTACTGCTATCGTTCCTCTTCATCCCTACGCTTTCACTAGTTGGGATAGTACTCTTAATTTACATTTGAGTTTTGCATGAATTTTGTCACACTGTTATTTTTGAGAGAGAGAGTGAGAGAGAGGAGTGGTGATCGAGGTAACTATGTTAAGTCTTGCTTTGAATCTTTTCAAGTAAATAGAATCGAACAAATCGACATTCATTGTGCTATTTAATTATTTTGGAGAGCTTTAATTTGGACATGAATTTTTGTTTCTGTTTGAAATATCAATTTTTTTTTGTTTCTATTTGGTGTCTACTTTGAGAAGACGAATACAAATTAAAGTGGTTGTCGTCCGCCCTTACAAATCCTACTTATTAGTTCTCTCACATACATTTTCACTTTCTCTGTTTCTCTTGTACCTTAATTACCTATCAATTAATTAGTAAAAATTTTGAATGTATTTAGCTTCAAACAAGACTAATCAAATAGACAAACTGAATTTTTAATCCAATGGTATTTTACAGTTTTACTTTGTGTTCAAACATGTTCAAACACAAATTGGATCTTATTTTCTTTGTTTTCAGCAATCTATATTCACAAATCAAAGAGTGTTCCAATTAAGTTAAAAGAGTATTCTAATTTTTCAACAGGGTGACAACTTAGAGATTGCATACAATTTAATTCTTCACAATACATGACTTTATTTGTAAGAAAATTTGAATCTCAAATGAAAGAGTAACTTATTTCATTATAAAGAGTAACCTTATTGATCAAATAAAAATGAACATAAACAAATCAACATAACCACAATTTTGTTCATAGTAAGTCAATTCATTATAAAGAATAACCTAATTAATAGAAAAGAGTGACCTAATGGATGTTAACCAAATAGAATAATATTTTATTTTCTGATATTCGAATATGAAATTAAAGAGTAACCCGAATTATTAAAAATAGTAACCTAAAAGATAGGGTACATCCCAACCCATGGATTGTATTCACCATGCATTGTATATTTAGAGAGTGGTCCAATTAATTCTAAAGAGTAATCTAATTAATTTTAAAGAGTAATCTATTTAACACCATAGAGTAACCTACGTATATATAGTCTCAAATTAAAGAGTGGTCCAATAAATTTAAGAGTGACCTATTTAATTTTAAAGAATGATCTAATTAATATCAAAGAGTAATCTATTTAATTTCAAAAAGTAACTTATGTATATTAAGAGTCTCAAATCAAAGATTGATCCAATAAATTTAGGGCGGCACTATTGCCACCCGAATCTTTACTAAGGGCATCCGATTTTCTTAAAAAAGCACTTTGAAAATCCAATTCTAACCTCTACACAAAAAATCAACATTACGCTGTAGTTTATATTATTCTGAGTTACTATCCCCACCCAAAAAGAAATGAGTGAAACCCAAATCTCAAATTACGATTTATCCAATCCAATTGGTCGTAGTCATGGCTATCTAGTGGAGAACACCACGTTTGCGGAGTGTACATGCTGAAGAATACATCATAGATTGATTAAGATGAAGAATATGACCGAGATTTATTTTTGGGGGCCTCGAAACTGATCTCTTGGAGGTTGATATGCAGAATTATGTCTAATCGGGCTGATTTCGGGACATTACAGTCACCACCATTCAAAGGTAGCAAGATCACCGGAAGTCTTCACATAACTATCAAAATTGCTGTATTAATTAAAACCCTCATTGCCACATCTCCTCCATTAATTCAAGACAGAGCAACCACCGCCATTGCCCACGGAGTGCCGCCGCTGTGTTTGCATGGAAAGGAGGACGGGATAATGTTGGCGGTGATACTCCATGATGTTGCTTATTGCTTAAATCTTATATTAGATGAAAGAATAAAGATGTGGTTGACATTATTTTGAATGAATGTTTTCATGGTTCCTAAAAAATAAAAGATAGAGTGTAAGATCTCTTATACTTAATTGGCACAAATTCTCTTAATCTTGGAACATTCTAAAATGCAAGTACATGGATAGATCTGAAAGACCCAAGTTTTAATGGAAGCATAAACATAAACCTAAGAGAGAGAAAGAAGAAAGGAAAGACAAGGACCTTTCAATTGGAGTTTGATGGTAGACTAGATTCAGCTTGTTAGCAGTAATTAGACATGGAATGAAGACGAGTCCAGTATGTTTGGGTGGGGTTAGTAATTTGGGTGGAGAATGTAAGTTCAAGAATAGGGTTATAGAAGTATTTTTACAATATTTCTTTAGGAAAATCGGGTGCCCAAAGCAAAGATTTGGGTGGCAATAGCGCTGCCCTAAATTTAAGAGTGACCTAATTAATTTCATAGAATGACTTAATTAATTCCAAAGGGTAGCCCATAGATATTCAAGAGTCTCAAATCAAAAAGTGGTCCAATAAATTTCAAAGAGTGAAAGTGTGGCCTAATTAATTAAAAAGAGTAACCTAGTTATTTTTATAGAATGATCTAACAATGTACAATTGCATATAATTTTATTATTCGTGATACATTACTTTATTTCAGAAATAAGAGTTTCAAATTAAAGAATAATCTTACTAATTTCAAAGAGTAACTAATTATTTTCAGAGTGGTCCAAGAACGTACAAATTGCATACAATTCAATTATTCACGGTATATAACTTAATTTTTCATTAGTCTCAAATCTAAGAGTGATCGATTTAATTAATTCAAAAGAGTAATCCAATTAATTCAAAGAATAATCTAGTTATTTTTATAGAGTATCCTAAAAAATATTGGCTAAATAAAATAATATAATCTCAAATTAGATAGTAACCTAATAAATTAATTATAAAGAATAAGCCAATTAATAAAAAAGAGTAACCTAAAAATATTGATCAAATAAAATAACATAAATATCACACCAAGTTAATGTATCACTTTATAAAAATAATCAATTACTCTAGGAGAAGTACATGTGGAAGCTGAAGGAGTTAGGCCAAATTCCACCATGATCTTATAAACTTCAAAAGCTTTGTCTTCTAATCCTACTTTTCCATGGGCAAGAATTAATGAGTAAAACACAATTACACTAAAAGAAAACCCCTTCTCAAGCATATTCTCCAACAACTTCAAAGCTTCATCCAATCTACCAGCCTAACACAGCCCCCTATAGATAAATCAGACACAAAAGAATTTGTAGCTAAATTCATCTCTGATAAGTTCCGAAGCAGCCAGCTCCCATCGTCTTCCTTACCATACTTGTAGTAACCTGCAGCTAAAAGTAAATATAAAATTTGAGAAAAAACTAACAAAAATGATACACTCCCTGTTTTTGTTTTCTAATTTCATGGATAAGAAGAATGAAACACTAATCCACAAACCATATTAGTGAACTGCAGAAAACACACATACTTCAATCTAATTCTTAGTTTTCAATTCCTACAACATAACTCTCTCTCTCTCTACATTTTTTTTCCATCCAACTCTAAATTAGCAGCGGGACTACCAATTGGGATGGGAATGATAAAATAGAACAATATTTTATTTTCTGAAGTCCGAATATGAAATTAAAGAGTAATCTAAATTATTAAAAAGAGTGTTCCAATTAATAGAAAAGAGTGTCTTAAAAGATGTTAACCAAATAAAACAATATTTTATTTTCTGAAATCCGAATATGAAATTAAAGAGTAACTATATTATTAAAAAGAGTAACTCAATTAATAGGAAAAATAACTTAAAAGATGTTAACCAAATAAAAAATATTTTATTTTCTAAAATGCGGATATGAAATTAAAGAGTAATCCAAATTATTAAAAAGAGTAACTCAATTAATAGAAAAAAGTAACCTAAAAGATTTAACGAAATAGAACAATTATAAACAAATCAAATAGAAAAACTTGTTTATAGTAACATAATTCATTATAAAGAGTAATATTGTGTATTAACAATAAAATAATCTAATTGCATTAACAATAAGAATTCTTTTCTTAAGTATCTTACAACCTTTTTTAAACATAGAATGTAGCCAGCAATACAATTAGGACTAGCTAGCTGAGTTAGGCTAAAGTAAAAAACACGAGCTTTGTCTGATTTTGTGAGGAGAATGTTGGATGATTCAATGTTGTCGTGGAAGGTGGAGAAACCTCGTGAGAATTGGTTGGACACCCCTCGTGCTGCACCGAGGGCTATAAATGCCATCGTATCCTAGTTCAATAGCGTCCTACCACCTCCCTTAATTCCTACTGAATATACATGAAATATAGATTGATAGTAAAATAGAGCTCAAACAAGATAAGATTGTCGCATGACCAAGAATTGAGTAATTTGATTAGATTTTCATACGCCAGAGACACGTACAGAAGTATTGACAAAAAGCTTCATTAAAATCTATAGAACAAACAATGACAAATAGAACATCTGAGGAACAATTTTTGGACAGTGAGTAATTATACAGCTAGACATGAGCAAACATAGCAAGTAGTACAGTTTAATCACATAATTTGCTTGCTACAACTCACCTCATATATGTGTAACAATTTCACCAAACTCAAATCTTCCCAATTCAAAAGGGACTTGTGGATTCTTGTTTCCCAAACAACAAAGGAAACTCATCATACTGCTCTGACAAACCATGTTCCTCCCCCATACTCTTCAAAGCTTCATAAACCTGATACATTGACCACCAATCCTACGCCCTAGAAATCACACAATTACAAGCAATTTTCAAGAACTTCACTATATCCTCATCGTCTCCCTTCCCGCAAAGATGTTTATCAATGGCGTCCTTTATTCGCCCAAACCGGAGAGGTGTATCACCCAATCGACTAGATTACCCTTGAAGAGTTCATCACTACTGGAAACATCAAGAGGCTTTAAACCAGTGGCTAGCTCAAGAAGCACCACACCGAAGCTGTAAACATCTCATTTCGACGAAGATTCGAAATAAACATGCAATTGCAAAGGAGATGATTAATTCAATTCCTTAAAATCAAATTCCTTCTCTAACGAGCGTCCTTTCATTTTTCAAAATTGAGAATCAATCGTCGCCTCTTGCCGCCCATCAAATCCATCACTAGGTTCGCCAATCGATGCCACCCGACGCCATCAATTTCAGTCCAGCCGCGACGCTGGTCGCCGTAGATCAGCCGCGAAACCGGACAGGGGCGATGTACGGTGTGCGGAGTTTGTTTTTCACACGTGTGTTGAAGTCTAACCCGTATCCTTCAATTCAACCCATTTCAATTAATGAGTCCGGTTCCACCAAATTGAAAAAAAAACTGTTCCATACTAGTTTTTGTCAAAAATTATTAATATTACACATTACTCCCTCCATCCGTTTCTAAGGTATCAATTTCACTATTCCTGGCATCCGCTTAAAAGATATCAATTTCCTCTATTTAGTAAAAAATAGTACACAATATGACTCACTACTTCCCTCTAATACAACTGTCTACTTTATCTATAACAATAATACTCCTTAATCCACGTGTTACCTTAAAAGTGGACGGAAAGAGTACGTCATTTTCTTTTAAATTTAGAGATGAGGTAAAATAATAACATAACATTTAAAATCTAGCGCATAAAATATTATATAAATATTATATTACGTACTAAATTTATTTATGTTAAAAAATCAAACATATTGATATTAGGGGAAATTTATTTATGTTAAAAAATCAAACATATTGATATTAGGGGATGGAGGGAGCATATATTAATATTACCACTCCTAACAATACACACTAGTAAATATTAATGTGTTTCCTGTTTCATAAAAGAATGGAAAATTATTCTCTCGAACTATTTTTTTCTTTTTTATCATTCTTATTGGTTTATAACATATTCATAAAATTTAATACAGTATATACCTTCTCAATTTAATATTAGTTTCATGAATATAAATATAATTATCTCTAAAACAAAGATAAGAATTTTTTTTTTACATGGAGCTGATTTCTATATTACTCTGTCTAAAAGAATTTATAAATAATAAAAGTTTTTCATTATATATAATGGCAAGTGGCTAGTGGGGTGTGGATAAAGCTTAATCATTCGAGCAGTATTTAATTTATGTTAATGATGCTTAGAAAACTTCACGACCTTGACTTTATTAATTAAATAAAAGCTAAACCTGCTTTAATTATCCACATTATTTTTACGAAAGTAGATGGTGATCTGTGTGCACTAAGATGACTCCATGCACCACCCAACGACCCTCCTAAAATGACATTTTTAACCCCATTCATATAAAATTGGATGACTCTCTCGTACAATTGGATGTTCGCATTTTAGATTCAGAGAAACAGCTTAATCGTACTATATATGAAATATAAGATTAATATAGGAAAGGATTATTTTTCAGAATTGGTGGAACCTCCTCATTCACCTTCTGTGTTTCGCTGTTTCATCTGCTTTTGTTTTTTTTTTTTCTTCTTTTTACGGTTACGTTGTTGTTTATATATATATATATATATATATATATATATATATATATATATATATATATATATATATATATATATATATAATTTTTTTTTTCGTTTTTTTTATTTTTTTTATTTTAGAGATATAATTATAATTTCATCTTTATAGTTTATGTTATATTTAATTCTTAGATTTTAAAGTTTAGGGTATAATTATAATTTCACCTTTGTGGTTTAGGGTATATTTCACCTTTAGGATTTAGGGTTTAGGGGTATAATTGTAATTTCATCCTTGTAGTTTAGGGTATATACTTAAGGTTTAGGGTATAATTGTAATTTCACCCTTATGGTTTAGGGTATATTTTATTTCTAAGGTTTAGGGTTTAAGGGAGAATAATTATTAAGTATAATAAATTTAAAAAAAACAATATTAATAATGAAAGATAAATTGATTAAGAAAAGTGGGGACCACAAGTTCTACCAATTCATTAGGTAGAACTGATTCCGCCCAAGTTGCTCCCTAAATATAAATGAAGGAGACTATTCGTCCTATAATAGGTTATAGCTGCATTTTAGATACAAAAATTAAGAATATTTTAATTATTTTTTAAGATAATATTGTCTTTTTAAATAATACGAAGATTCTTATGATAAACATGGATATTTCCATTATGAATTGGATAAGAAATAATTTAGGTATCTCCTGAATCAAATAGAGGAGTTTGTTGGTGTTTTATAAAGCATCAAGACTCAATACACTCTGAAAAATGCTGAAGTTACAACTGCAAGTCGCTTCAAGTCGTGGAGCTTAATTCGCACATGATCGAAATCACAATTGCATCATTTTTGAAGTGGATTCACTAATTCTCTATTAGCCCTAACCAAGCCAAAAGCGAATTTGTCGTACTTTGGGAAAATAGTGGAAGATATTTTAGCCCTTGCTTCATCCTTTTAAGACATTTTCATTCTGATGGGTGCGTCGCTCGGCAAACTTTCTTGCTCGCAAACTTGCTCAATTTACCTTTCACAAATTGATAGTGGAAGGAAATATTAGTTATTTTTGTGCTTTGATTTCAAGTTAATTATTTCCTTATTTTAGATTATTTAATTTTGTATTTCCTTATTATTTTAGTTTTTGCCATAGGAATAAGAATTACGCATGATTGACATGGTATAATGGAAGGATGATAATGGAATTATTATTCCCAATTTTATTCCTAAATCATGCTATTGATATTAAATGCATCGTAATCAACGTTCTATTTAGAATCACTAATTCATAAAAAATGATGATTCTTCCCCACCCCATAGTATTATGTATTCCTTATTTGAAGGAATCAACTTTTTACATTTATTTATTTATTTCAATTTAGCATAAAATGTACTAAAATTATAAATAATATTATTTTCATTTATTTATGCACATTTCTATTTATAAAATTACGAAAATTACAAATAAGTTAATATTTTATGCTTAATGTGTAATACTCTCTCTGTCCCATAAAACATTTCATACTTTCCTCATTTGTTTATCCCACAAAATCTTTCGCACCCCTTGATCATCGCTATTTTCACATAGATTTTAGTGCCTTTTTATATCTATTTTTGTATTATTTTATCCATATTTTTATGTATATTTTGGTTGTCTTTTATGTTATTATGGAAATGTGTGAACATGAGTTTAAACGTATGAAAATCAAGTGAAAACAGAGCTAAACGAAGATGGGAGCTGAAACGAGAAAAAGAGTGTAGAGCTCGATACGAACTCGATTCGAGTCCGTACGCAAACTAGATCAAAAGGGACACAAGTCGAACCTATTGACCTAGAATTTGAACACACCCTTGTATTAAGATGAGGTTGTTCTCATTTTCGTTACAAGATCGTGCCCGAACTTGGTTTTCTATTATTACTCTGGGTACGTGCAATACATGGGAATAACTTGCATAATTATTCTTGTACAAGTATTTTATGCCTTCTAAGATGCTTCAAATGAAGAGTTTGATAACTCAATTCAAGCAAATGCTTCAAGAAAGTTTCTATGAAGCGTGGGAAATGTTCAAAGATATGTTTCGTAAGTGCCCACAACATGGATTTCCGACAAGTGAGGTTTTTCTACTAAAGTTTGGCAATTGGTGCAAGGGTTCTTGTGGATGCTTCGACCGGTGGATCTGTACTTGGAGTAACTCCGGAAAGGGCTATAAGAATTTTTGATGAGATTTCTATAAATGTTTATCAATGGCCATCGGAGAGTGTTAGTGGATACTATGGGTTGGAGCAAGTTGATCAAGGGCAACAATTTAGCATCAAGAGTGTAAATGTTGAGCCAAGTATGTCAAGTGTTAAGATGATTGCGGTTGTTAGAAAAATGATGTCTATGCCAAGGATAGAGGATGTTCTATACATTCAAGGGAGAGATTACCAAGGTAACTACAAAAATAATTACCAAGGTAACTTCAATCAAAATCAAGGAAATTATCCACCTAGGTAAGGAGGAGGCTTCACTAATCAAGGGGTTGGAAATTCTTTCCCACAACAAAGAAGTGAATACAACCTTTTTTACACTAACCCCAACAATGTTATTACTTATCCTCCGGGGTACCATCCGGTGCTAAGGCACCAAATCAAGAAGGAAAAACATCAACCGATGAGAAAATTGAAAATTTGATAGCATCAAACAAGGCTCAAGATGAAGTGAAGAGAAAGACCGATGAAGAAAATGATAAAAGGTTCAAAGCTTTGGAATATCAAATAGGACAAATTACTAATGTCTTGAGTGTAAATGAAAAAGGAAAGTTTCCCTCTAATACCATGGTCAATCCAAAAGAGCAACGTAATGCAATTACCTTGAGAAGTGGAACGAACTATGAAGGGCCTTCTATGCCTATGGAGAGTGAGGAAGTAGAAGAGAAGGAGAATGAGAAAATTTGGTTGAAGAAGGGCTAGTGGAAGAACTTGAGGTTGAAACAAAAGCAAATGTTGAGCCGGAATTGGTTGAAAATGAAGTTATTGAGAAGAAGTGGCAAAAGACGAAGGCATTTAAAAAGAAGGAAGAAGAAGTGGAGTTGGAAAGAGATAGTTGGGGCATTCCCAAGGCTCAAGTGCCTATTCCCTTCCCACATAGGTTCTTGAAGAAGGGTCTTGATGAGAAATTTGCAATGTTTTTAGAGGTCTTCATGAAGATACACATCAACATACCCTTTGCCGATGCCTTGATGCAAATGCTTAAATATGTTAAGTTTTTGAAGGATATCATGTCAAGAAAGAGGAGTTTAGTGGAAAATGAGACCATCAACTTGACAGAGAAGTGTAGTGCTATTAGCCAAAAGAAGTTACCTCCGAAACTCAAGGATCCAAGGAGTTTTTATACCATGTAAGATGGAAAAAAGTGAGGTGCAAAAAACTCTTTGTACCTTGGGGCGAGTATCAATTTGATGCCCAATTGCCCATATCTATCTTCAAGAAGCTTGGCATATGAGAAGTTAAACCCACATCCGTGACTTTGCAACTTGTGGATAGGTCTTTGACCTATCCTAAGGGAGTAGTGGAAGACGTGCTTATGAAGGCCGGAAAGTTCATATTTCTAGTGGACATCGTAGTGCTTGATATGGATGAAGATACAAATGTACCATTTATATTGGAGCGTCCGTTCTTGGCTACGGGGAGAGCTTTGATTGATGTTCATAAAGGAGAGTTAACTTTGAGAGTAAATGAAGAATAAGTGGTGTTTTTATTGAGAAGTGCTATGAGGCATCCGGATGAGAGGGATGAATGTAGATGAATTAAATTGATCGATGAAATTGTTCAAGAGAATATACCATTTTTCTTGTCCAAGGATCTCCTCGAGACAAGCATAAGCCATTCTCTTACTCTTTCTTTTAACTCTAACTCGTGTTTTTGTTGTGTAGAAGAAGATGATTTTAATGATTACTTACATATTTAAATGCTTGTAGGAAAGTATAAGAAGATGAAGCCACGATGATATTTTATGAAAAGAAGAAATATCTTCCATTGGAAGTGGCAAGTGAAGAATCAAAAGTAGAAAAAGGGAAGGAAAAATTGAAGTCATTACCCGATCACCTTATGTATGCTTACTTGGGGGACAACAAGACCTTTTCGGTAGTTATATCATCATCTTATTGACCTTTAGAGCTTGATAAATTGTTGAGAGTGCTTAGAGAGCATAAGAGTGATATTAGTTGGAGTTGATGATTTGAAAGGTATAAGTCCTAATATTTGTATGTATCATATTAGGTTGATTGATGAGGATAAAGCATTTGTGCAGCCTCAATATCGTTTAAATCCTATTATGCAAGATGTTGTTCGTGAAGAAGTTTTAAAATGGTTAGACTCCAGGATTATTTTTTCTATAAGTGATAGTCCTCATGTAAGTCCTTTGCATGTTGTAGACTTGTAGCTAAGAAAGGGGGTTAACAATTGTTAAAACTGAATATGATGGAAACACTTGCATGCGACAAGGGCAAAAATGGGTTAAAAGTGTGTTGTGATTGCCGAAAGCTTAATGAAAATACCCATAACGATAATTTCCCCTTGCCTTTTATTGATCAAATGTGGGTATAAGTATTATTGTTTTCTAGATGGATACTCGGGGTATAATCAAATCATGATAGCCCCCGAGGATCAAGAGAAAACAACTTTTACTTATCTATACGACACGTTTGCTTTTTATAAATTGCCCTTTGGGTTGTGCAATGCCCCTGCCACCTTTCAACGATGCATGATGGCCATCTTTGGTGGATTGATTGAAAATATAATGGAGATTTTTATGAATAATTTTTCAGTTTTTGGATCTTCATATGATATGTGCTTGGCTAATGTTCCTATGATGTTGCAGCGTTGTCAAGATACGAATCTAGTCTTGAATTGGGAAAAATGTCATTTATCGGCTCCAAGAACTTGATCGCTATTTTCTTTTACCCTCAAGTGTAAGGGATTGATTGTAGTACCCGTGACCAAGTAAATATCGTTCCCACGAGATAGTTATAAACTCAATAAATAATTCTATGAATGATAATTAGATTGCAAGACAAATCCGGGGGTTTATAAGATATAATTAATTAACTAATAAAAATTAAAATAAATAAATTAACTAATGCGAAGAAAATAAATCACACAGAGATAACGATTTGGAATTCAAGAATGGAAAATTGATAATGCTCGGTCAAACAGCTTAACTATGTGACTGATTATTCTAGACCCAAATTAATTACATGCAGACGTTTATAAAAGGATCACTAAGCCTAGTTAAACCTCCTTGATCAGGTAGAATTTAACACTTAAACGAGATGCAAATCCTAGGATCGATAAGGAATTAATTCTTTCTCCCTCTATAGTTACTTCATGCTAAATTTCATTAAAGGCTAGAGCACTAGATTTCACTTTCTAGGTACGCAATTATTAAACTCTTTTGTCTCCTTTTTAATTACCTAATAATGATGTTTTACCAAGTAATTAATATTCCAAATTGATTGTCTAATACTTTAGGTATTATAGGCCAATCCCCTAAGACTGTCACAGGAAACATCAATTATTATGCAGAATTAGAGAATCATATTAACTATCAATCAGTGATATCATCAAGAATAATTAAAGGAATCATAACCCAAAAACACAATAATATGAAATCTCAAAATATTTTCTTCAATAAGAAAATAAACATTCTGCAGTATAATAAATTCAAGTTTAGAGCAATCAAATCACATAGTCAAAACTATCCAACCCCCTAACATTATCAACAAAGAACTTATCTCATGGATTTACGAGGAAAAATAACAAAGATGAAATAAAGATGTACTAAAATATCAAAAGATAACAAAGATAAATAACTAAAAATAAAGATATACTAAAATAACAAAGATAAATTACTATACATAAAGAATCTTTTTGGAGGACTCCGTCTCTTCAATTACTATCTCCGTCGGGATTTTCGTCTTCGGTTGGTGGATGATGATGAATGATGGTGAAATTAGGGCAAGAGGATGATGGGCGTGAATTTTTGGGAGAAGAAAAGCTATGTAGACGATGCTCTATTTTCGCAAGAAGGAAATTGGTCCGTAAGCTGTTGTTCACCACCAATTTATAGTTGGGATCTGATATGATAATCTTTGCTATACCAATGGGCTAGGAATAAATAAATAAATCATATTCGTGGCCCATCATCCAACATTGAATTGCATGGCCCATCATATATCACTTGGACCCACGTAGCAAAATTGCAGCTCCCTGCAAATTATAAACTCATAGGCATTACCTCTTAATTCAATTACCAAGTTGGGCCCACGTATTAATTAGAGTTCACGGGAATAATCCACAATTGCGTGATGGCGTGGCATCAAATTGGGTGTGAACTCCATGCATTCGATGGTATTAGTACACGTGGCATCAAACGTTTGTTAATGGCCAAAGTTCGCAAGGTTCAAAAATCCCGTCGGCAGCCGCGCGACGTCACCGTTTTGATCACCACATCTTCATCCGACGTCCAATTGTGGTGATTTTTTAGCCTACATGATCCTCTTTTCCGTGACTTTCCAACCATGTATCATAAGACTGATTTGGGCTTCCATATGAAAACAGAAAAATCATAGAAAGTGGTCCCCTGTTTCCTTGCATATTGCACAAATTCACCTTTCACTCCAACATGACATTTTTATCCTTTTTTCCTATCAAAATATAACAAAATACCTCTCAAGCACCTTTTAGTTAATAATAATTCAAAATTTTAAGATATGTGCAAATAATAGCAATTAAAACACTTAAAGAAATATCAAATCGAACCAAAAATATATGAATTTCCACTCTCATCAGTTGAGCAATGCCCCTGCCACCTTTCAACGATGCATGATGGTCATCTTTGGTGGATTGATTGAAAATATAATGGAGATTTTTATGAACAATTTTTCAGTCTTTGGATCTTCATTTGATATATGCTTGGCTAATCTTCCTATGATGTTGTAGCGTTGTCAAGATACGAATCTAGTCTTGAATTGAGAACATTGTTATTTTATGGTTCAAGAGGGTATCGCACTTGGGCATCATATATCGGAAAGAGGTTTGAGAGTTGATAGGGCAAAGGTGGTTGCCATTGAACATCTTCCCCTACCAAAAAATGAAAAAAGGGTTTGATCGTTTCTTGGCCACGTCGGGTTCTATCGACATTTAATTAATGATTTTTCGAAGATAGCTAATCCTCTATGTAAGTTGCTTGAAAAAGATGCTCAGTTTGAATTTAATAATGAGTGTCTTGATGATTTCAGGGTGCGTAAGGAAGCTTTAATTTCTTCACTAATACTTGTCTTTCCCGATTGGAGCAAGCAGTTCCAGCTCCATTGCGATGCAAGTGACAATGCATTGGGAGTAGTGCTCGGACAAGTGCAGGAGATGAAGTTTAGAGCTATTTACTCTGCATCAAAGACGTTCAATGCCAACCAAAAGAACTACACCACAACGAAGAAAGCGTGTCTATCGGTGGTTTATGCTCCTAAAAAATTTCATCCATACTAAGTTGGCACGAAAACCATTGTTTATATTGATGAACAAAAAAGATGATAAACTAAGACTAATTCATTGGGTTCTTTTGTTGCAGGAGTTCGATTTGGAAATACGTGACAAGAAAGGAGTCAAAAATATCATAGCCGACCACTTGTCACGTTTAGAAAATGTTGATGAAGAAAGAACTATGGAGTTATTAAAGATGTCTTCCTGGATGAGGAGATTCTTTCAAGTTGATTTTAAAATGATGTACACTTTATGTGAGACTGGGAGGCCATGGTATGTGGATTTCATAAACTACTAATTAGCTTGTAGCCTCAAGCTGGATCACCTTCCCGAGTCCCAGAGGAAGAAGTTCTATCATGATGTCAAGGAATTCTTGTGGTATGACCTTCTCATGTTCAAGAATTATCCGGATGGGATCATTCGAAGGTGTATCCTGGAGAAAGAAAAGATAAGTGTAATGGAGATGTGTTATAGCTCATCTTGTGGATGACACTTTGGATTTCAAAAGACGGGAGCTAAGATTCTACAGTCGGGTTTGTTTTGGCTAATATTGTTCAAGGATTGTAAGGAGCACATTAAGAGTTGTGATAGGTGCCAAAGGATTGGAAGTATAGGTCAAAGGGATGAGATGCCCATTAGGAACATTTTTGAGGTTTAAGTGTTTGATGTATGGGGGATAAACTTCATGGGGCCATTTCCACCTACCAATGTATACCTATACATATTTCTTGCGGTGGATTACGTTTCTAAATGGGTGGAAGAAATCCTGACAAGCACAAATGATGCTAGTGGTCAAAACATTCTTGAAGAAAAACATCTTTAATAGAGTTGGAGTTCTACGGGCAATGTTTTGGCGTTTGGATCTTTAGGTTAACATGAACTGTTAGGGTTCCATGAAATTCTATCGCAGCAAAAACATAAACATATAATTAAATTACCTTTCACCAGGGTTGACGTAGAGGTTGATTAGCAAGAACAAATGACCTTCCGATCTTCTATTGTATTCTTAAGCAACGTCTTAACGTTGTGTGGGCAACTATCACCAAGATGAACTTAATCTGCAGTTCTCCTCAAATTCACGATTTTAGGCGTGTTTCTGTAGTTTACAGGACTGCTGAGATTGGCTATTTATAGGCTACAATAGGGACAAGGAGGAGAAATTAGATTTTGGGCCTCCCATTAGGCTTAACCATCCAAGTTTAGCACAAAACTTATACTTAAGTCCAATAATTATAAATCAGTCCACTAAAGAAATATTGTTGCACTGCCACCCTAATCCCAAATTACGTTATGGACTCCTTCTTATTATGAGCTCATTAGTCTCCCCGTGTTTAAGATTCAATACATATCAATTAATTAAATTACTGACAACTCAGTTAATTAATATATGTGCCGAGAGTAGTACCACTCAACCTTATTATCATGTCGGAATAAATCCACCTGCAGGGTTTACATGATAATTATTATGAGCTCCTTAAGGGGACATCATCAACCATTTCTGTTAGGACACAGATTCCTTCTACAATCAACAACACACTATATAGATAGTATAATCTCCCGATTCACCAAACATATTGATTTAATAATTAAATCTCACCCATTGATGAATCAAGGAAATAAAAATTGGCTTACATGTCGAGTTTATTGTATAGGGATTAAGAGTATAAACATTCATAATAACAGAGATCAAGTTTTATTATATAGTCAGTATAAACCGAACGATCTTAACACAGTCCTGCTCAATACACACAAAGTGCACTAGCGCAATTTATAGTCAAGACAGACCAATACCAAATCACACTACAACCATATCGATAGATAGTCCCCGTCTATCTCTGTTGTGAACAGATCTGTTTATACTTTATAAGGAGCCAATAATATGATCCTCCGTGTGACGCCGCACACCACATTATCTACAATATAAAGTAAATGCACTTTTGCAACATCATTATTGCAAACGTTTGATCACATGATTCTCATTTCAAATATTATCTAAACATTGTTCATACAAAAAGCTATACTTTTAATATATAATCCAACAATCTCCCACTTATACTAAAAGACTATGCTTCCATATCTGCTGCCATACATCTGATTACCACTCCCTCTGCATGACCATCAAAAGCTTTCGCCTTAAGGTCCTTGTAAAAGGATTTACTAGGTTATCATCCGATGCAATCTAGGCGACAAAAACCGTCCCCTCAACATACGATTTCTCATATCAGTTAGTACTTGAATTCAATGTGTTTAAGTGCCTTATGGACTCGTGATTCCTTCAAGTTTGCAACTGCATCATTATTATCACAATAAATTGTGATGACCTTGGGCAAACTCAGAATCACATCTAAGTCCATTATGAAGTTTCTAGAACCATACAAATACTTTGGCTGCCATAAGGCTCTAATATTATCTTTCTTCTCATGGTGGAGTCCAAAATATATTTCTATATAACACTCCTCCATTCTATGAATCTACTTCCCAAATTAAACACACAACCTTGAGGTGAATTTACTGTCGTCCCCATTATTTGAAAAACTCGAATCTAAGTAACCGTCAAGAAGTAATGAATCTATCCAGTAAGCCTACATATAATTTTGTCCTTCTCAGGCACTTCAAATATGTTTTACCACAATTCAATATTCTTGTTCCAGGTTACCTTGACACCCACTGTTTATGCCACTGGCAAAACAGATATCCGATCTCGTGCATTGCATGCCATATATTATGTTTCCTTACTGCCGAAGCATAGGGAACTGCCCTTATTTATTATATCTTCTTTTATGTCTTAAGACACAAATCCTTAGATAAATTCACATGCTAAAGCGAGTAAGGATTGTATCAATTTATGAAGTTTGAGACAGACACAACATCCTATCTTGTGATCTTTATTACCATGATCGCAAGGATATATTTTGCTTGTCTTAAGTCCTTCATTTCATACTGCTTTATTAACCATACCCATACACCGACAATACTCTTTCACTATCTCCAATGTGCAAGATACCATCTACGTACATACAAGAAATACCACCATATTTTCGTCACTCTTTCAATACGCAAGACCCATCCGAGCATTGATTAAATCCATATCATTGGATTTCTAATCAAAATGGATTTTGGATGATCTTGAAGCTTGGTTTAGTCCATCGATGGACAATTTTAACCTTACACTCAAAATGCTCTTAGTACATTGCAATGAATCACCCTGGTTGTTTCACATAGATGTTTTCTTCAAGACTTCCATTTAGGAAAGGTGTCTTGATATCTATTTTCTACAGCTCATAATTAACATGAGTATAAACTCCGTATTTACAGTACCGAGGAATATAAGTCTGGGATGGACTGAGTACAATTTTTCTAAAACATGAAATTTAAGAGCATGGAACCTGAAGACATGCAAGTTTTAACCTTTAGCTTAATATCACTACAAAAAAGCAGTTGATTTGTGATGGATTTTAATGACGACCATGAAGTCGTCACAATTGTGACGGTTTTTGTGATGACTTTTTCGAATTGTGACGGCATTTTGGTGACCGTTGAGAGAATTTTGACAAAACCCAATTTTTGACGGCTTTAGTGACGGCGTTTGTTTGTGACGGCTTAAAAGCCATCACAAAAATTATTATTATTATTTTAATTTTATGACGGTCATTTGTGATGGCTTTTGGCCGTCACAAAGTAATGAATGCATGAACTGGTACCGTTTCAACCCAAGTTTGTTTGTAACGGCTTCAAAGCCTTCACAAAAAGTATTATTATATATGAACAATTAATAATTAGTAAATAATTAGTATATATATGGACAATTAGTAAATATATATATATATATATATATATATATATATATATATATATATATATATATATATATATATATATATATATATATATATATATATCCTTATCATTTTATTATTATAATCATTTCACATTTTCTTTTATCAATTAATAATTAATACTCCTACATAGAAAACCCCGACTACTATAATTAATATATTTTTCTTAATTTATTGTATGATAGTTATTTAAATTTTTTTTGACAAAGTTCCCTCTGTTAACCTCTCATACTATACAAACGAGTTTGGGTTATTACTTTGTGACGGTCAAATACCGTCACAAATGAATGCATGAAACGATACCATTTCAACCCAAATTCTTTTTGACGGCTTCAAAGTCATCACAAAAATTAACTTTTTTTAATTTGACATAACTAAATATTGTGGCTAAATATTTAAAAAAGTAAACAACCATGATAATTTGTTTATTATAATATAAGAATGCACAATATATATTTTGACATATATATATACACACATTATTTTTTTAATATAATAATGTTTTGAATATGATATACATATAGTATAAGATGTATTATTAAATTATGAGTGTACAACATTACATGGTAAAACTATGATATAAGTAATAAATATTAAAAATGAAATAAGAATTAATCTGGCTCAAATTGCCATCACTTTCCCTTAAAATACTCCCTCACAGGGGAGGTCAAGGGTTCAAATCCTGCCAAGGGGAGGATATTCCACATACATATGTTGGACCAAAAATAAATATAAATTCAAAAAAAAAAGAAAAAAGGTGACCCATACCCTGTCACAATTGTGACAGCCTTCCATCACAAAAATTTAGTGACGACCAACACTGTGCACAAAGCCCGTCAAACCATCAATAAGGCCATCACAATGATCAACATTTTTATAATGTATGCGTTTCTATTTTTTTCATATTCTTTTTTAATGTAATTTAAGCGTTAATCAACACACATCTATTTAAATTCAGATTTCATTATAATGATATCATGCATGTAGGGCTATAAACGAGCCCAACTTTACGAAGATTGAGTCTTGTTTGTTAAATATGAAATGAGCTCGAGCTCGAGCTTGAGTTCAGACTCATTTAAAATTTTAAAATCTTATTCGAGCTCGAGCTCGAGCTCGTTACTGAAAGCTCATTTCGTTCCCGTGAAACTTTTTTGTGAACATGTTTGATAACGTGTTCATGACACTTTTATTCGTGAATGCTTTTATAATTTCGTTCATGAACATGATAAACAATTAAAACAAAAAAATTCAATATAATGCCTGTATAATTTCATGAACACCTGTATAATTTCATAAAATCAAGGAAATTCAATATAATGCTTTCAATATTTTTAATTTTATATTTATAATATTATAAAGAATAATAATAAATTATATACTATATATAGCTTTGTTCACGAACACGTTAAACAAGCTTGCTTACGAGCTTTTAACAAGCTAACTATGCAATGTTCAAATTTTGTTCGTTTACATAACGAGCAAAAAATTGGGTCTTGGTTAGTGTTCATTAAATTAATCAAACAAACACAAATGAACTCTTAACAAGTCGAGTTACGAGCTGTTCGATGCCCAGTGTTCGCTTACACTCTACATGCACAATATATAATAATATGTATAAACTAAACTGCAAATAATTAAGAAAATCTAATTAAATTAAAATCCAATAGAGATGGGTATTGGTGTGGATAATTTTGATTGTGTTAAAATAATAATGAAGTGGTGAAGTAATGAATCACAAATATCTTGGGATTGATGTGGAGAGGTGGGTGATCAAATTATGGATTATTAAAAAAACACGTCCTTATAGAAACAACAGCTTAGTATGAGGATAAAATCAATATATTTTCTTTAATTTTTTTGGGCTCATTTAATAAAATAGGTGTTATGAAAAATACCTTTAATAAAATATAGTGGTTTGTGGGCCATTTAATAAAATATGTGAAGGCGTCATTACCAAGGGCGACTTCCACCCGATTTTACTGTTGATGTTTTAATTCCAACCCAAATAATTTTATACATATTAATTTTTAACCCAAATAATTTTACATCCCATTTTTACTCCATTTTCAACATTTCATTACGCTTCAAAATGGTATCAGAGCCCTAGGTTTATTTATTTATGAATGGAAAAATTATTATAAACTTATATCACGTAACGAGAGGACAGTTTCAAAGATATATGGATCTGAACGAAAGTTCGACATCGGAGAGTAACAAGACTACATGCCCTGTTCAAAACTGGAGCAATGATGCCTACTGGCCCGTTGGATATGATGAAACGAGCAGCTCTATACAACAATACTACAATGTTTTGTATAGATAAGGAGGAGAAAAGAAAGTGGAGGCCAACAACCGATTCTGGAAAGGTCTCAGAAGATGATGGAAATGAGCCGAGGCTCGTGCCGATTACAACGAGGAAGAAAACCTGAAGGATATCCGTCAAGATCAAATAAGATACTCCAAGGAGGTTTCGAGGAACAAAGTGGAACTCTAAAGTTTCACTGAGATCCATGGAAGTGTTCCCAAACACAAACAATGCAAAAGGCTACTGAATCAAGGTCCAAGGGAGACATGCAAGCCCTATAACTATTCATGGTGGTCAAAATGACAGAGTGGAGGGCAATGAGGCAGATAACTCTAAGATGAATCAAGATCTTAGAGCATTATTGAAGACGGTGATATTCTTTGGAGAATATTGCCAAAACATGTTCATGATGATATTTGAGATCAGCCTCAAGATGGATAAAGTGGAAACGTTGCAGAGCAAACAACTCATCCTCATCCAGAAGCTGATAAATCAAGTGGAATACCTAAAAGCAAAGTAACCGGGAGAAGATCAGGAGGAAGGTTGCCACCAACCTTTGGAATATAACCTCTTTTACATCAAAAGGGGAAGACAATGGAGGTCACAAGACTGAAGACGGAGAGTGAAAAGATGATCGCTATCCTTCCAGAAGAATCCACATCTACGGATGAAAAGAGCGAATCTTGAAGATCTACAAGATCTATACGAGTCCTTCCAAGGACTAACTATCGTAGATCTGAAAATGAATGTTGGAGAGACTTCGAACTCTCAACAACAATCTCAGGCACCTTAGATCCGATAGGATCCAAGCCAAAATGGAGGAACTTCAGGATCACATGGAGTCCCTGAAGCAAGACAAGAAGAGACATCCCAAAACCAAGAAAATTTCAAGATGAAGGCATTGGGATTGTCAACAGGAACAAGTCGAGTTCGAGGATCTAATCTACACAACACCCCATATGGTTGGTCTCACCTTGAACCAATAAATCCATACGGGTTGATCCTAAACCTCGACACTCTAGAATTCAAGAATAGAGAAGCCTTGATCTACGAGTGGACAAATGCAATGAAGATTGCAGGAGGTGCACTAAATCTGGATAAAGAATGGTTCATAAGATTCCTAACTATAAACCTAGAAGGATCAATAAAATGCGCCTGGGAGGAACTCTCAGACAAAGTCAAAAAGTAGGCCATGGAGGCCGAAGACTTGAGCAACATTGTCGATCGTATGACCAAGATTTTCAAGATCCATTTCATTGGAGTAGGTTACTTTGAAGGAATGGAAAAAGAAAAGAAGAGGAAGTATAGAAATGCTCTATACTGCCTGGAACTGCTTGTCATCTGTCATATAGATGAGTACATCAAACTCTTCACAGAGTATAGATGGAAATCAAAAGCCAAGGAGGAGGAAGTATTCCACCTGTTCTTTGCTAAAATCCTAAGCCTATGGAGAGAAATGTTGATCAGAGAATATGTACCATGCAAACTGGACTCAGTAGCAAGAAGGATGTCTTTCCTCAAAGCTAAGATTGCAGAGTGGTGTCATCAAGCATCACTATACAAAAACTACAAGAGATTAAGGGGAATCAACAAGACAGTACCCTTATGCTGCGAAAGCAACGATCTTTCAACCATCATTGGAAGAAATCCAAAGAAAATAAAAAAGGATTAAGAAACATCATCCTTACACCCAAAAGAGCGGAGGATGGAGGTCCAAAAGACCAAGATCATTTTGGTCTAAATAGAAAGCCCGAAGCTATAAACCAGGGCAGAGATCTGGACCATCAAGATGGAGTTCAAGGAGTCAAGCTTCGTCCTCAGGGTCAAACCAGAGGAGTACAGGAATAACTCCCACAAGAAAGATGTTTTGAAGATCATCCACATGAGCTAATGATAGATTCAAGTATTGTAATTACTACACGTGTGGAGCAAGAGGGCATATCTCACCAAAATGCCCAGAAACCAGAAGCGGGGAATACAACAGTTCGAAACAACTCCAGAAATGGAGGAAGCTGTTTATTTCCAAGATCTGGTTCAGGTATATCAATTTGAAGATATACCCTCAGACGAGAGTATCTACGAAGAATAATTCTTTAGCCAAGACGAGTCTTTCGAAGATGAGTCGGAGTGAAGAAGAAAACTTCAGACAGGAGATGCAAGAGGTCATGTCGAGATTCTTTTCCCAGACATCCATCTCTCATAAGACTCTTATGAGAATCATGAAAAAGGACCCAAGGCTCGATCTATATGACGGATTCACCGTGGGACGATTAGAGTATATCCTCAGCTTCAAAAGAAGAAAGAACAACATCATATATAAGGTAACCGAAGAGGAAATTGCCGTTCCTATGGAGCTTACAGAAATATGATGGAAATATAACGGGTTCCCTATGAGGAGATCAAGAGGGAACTCAGTAAACTCCCAGAAAAAATGTCTAAGACTATGTCTTTGGTCCATACCGGAGCTATTCGGATCCTCATCAAAAAAACAATCAAAGAAGGAATCGATACACCAATCGATATTGCTATCTTTGATAAGAGAATAAAGAATACGAGAGAATCATGCCTAGGAGGACTCTCGGGAAACCTGTATGCAGGAAAAGTGGCATCTTACATTTACCTAAGGATCGCCTACAATTTGGCGGACAGAGATTTCAATAGGGCACTCACCCTTCATGAAGATTTCAAAAACAAAGACTTGATGAGAGAAGGGAATAAGCCTTATTCTATCACATATAATATCTCGTATGCTCTGTCCAACACTCATCATTCGAATTTATTCCAAATGAAGGAGTATATTGAGATACTAGAAGTGTTCGAGAGGGTTGCATGTGCAATTAGGCCAGAGATAACGGAGTTACCACCGATTCACGATATGGATTTGCGGATCAAGAATAAGCCGGTCTAGAGTAGACAAAATAATCTCAGATTCAAGCAAAGAAGAATTTCTTTCCAAGAAGATAGGATGATCAGTGAAAAATGAGGAAAGAAACCAATCGTGGAGGTGATCAAGGAACCAGAGAAATTCACAACCACAAGTGAACTGAAATGCCCAGAAGGATGGAGAGGAGTCGAAGTAATATTCGACATCACTAAAAAGGAAAACTCTATTCCTTGTGATGTCGTGTATTATCTCCAACAGCCAATGTCTGGGAGGTATCGAGGACAGCTCAAACTCAGAGAACTTGAGTTGGTGATTGAAGGAATAACATGAAGGTTTCTAGAGCAACTAGTGCTGGGACTCGAATTTCTCGAGGATCTCAAACCTTGGCAAAGATTACAAGATGTAATGGAATTCACAGTCAAAGAGAAAAGATATAAGGTTCATTAGCAGAAGCTCGGGGTTATAAGCTCTGATCTACCCATGACCACAAGTCCATTTTCTATATATATCACTGTTGGGATGATATATAAGGAGCACCGTGCAGAATATTTTGCAGCATATATTGATTTAGGAGACGAAATCTGCACAACAAAAGAAGAAGTCTTTCCAAAAGGCTCTAGAGAAGAATTGTCAACTGTACTAGGAAAGGATTTCTCATAGAGGGTGCTAATCTTTAAAAGAGGAATTAAGCAAGCGGAAATCATGATCGGAGGAGCTGATCGTACCCCATGGTACAAGGTGAAGACTCCACCGATATATTTTCATGATACTGGAGCAGATATTCTATTAGGAAACAATTTACTACAGACATTCAAGCATTTTACCCAAGAAAACGCAACAAGAAGGCTTATTTTCACAACCCTTTGTGAATATAAGATCATCGCACCAAGACTGCGTAATGCATTCCAAAGAAAAATGCCATTCAGATGCGTGGTGATAATGAAAGAAAACTTAGTCATCCAAAGATGAATGATCGAAGGAGATATGGCGAAGTGGTCCATCAAATGAGAACCGAGACTAGAGGAGGATGGAAGATGGAGAAACTAAAGGAAAATACAACCCACCTTCTCAAAGCAAGCTTGGCAGAAAGCTTACAGAGAGACGTCGTGATCGAAGAATAGATATCTCTGGAGGACGTCAAAAGAAAGATACGGAGGAACTTCAATGAGGATCCTCTAGCCTGGTGGAATAAAAATGAGCTCAAAGCTTTTCTCAAAGTGAAAGAAAGAAAGGAGCATGAATTCGTGAGATAAAAACCTATCCTGATGAACCAAGAGGATCGAAAGGATATGCAGCTAATACTTAAGGAACATCCGGACCTTAAGGTGATATCACCATGAGTATCTTCATACAGCAGTCCAAGATTTCTAGTTCGAAATAATGGAGAGGTCAAGCGGGGGAAGCTGAGACTTGTGATCAACTATAAAGGGATCAACAACATCTTAGAATTCGATGGATACTACATACCAAGTAGAGAACACTTGGTCAACTGTATCAAGAATGTCAAGGTATTCTCAATGTTCGATTGCAAATCTGGGTTCTACCAGATTATGATGGAAGAAGGAAGCAAGAGATTCACAACCTTCTCCACACCATAAGGCCATTATATCTGGAATGTCATGTCTATGGGCTTGGCAAATGTGACCCAGATATACTAAAGAAAGATGGATAATCTTTTCAAAGATTATTTCTCATTCATGTTTGTTTATGTGGATGACATCCTCATAGCCTTAAAAAACATGAAGGGGCATTTGACGCATCTGGAAGTATTCTTAGAAGTATGTCACAGGGAAGGATTAGTGCTTTCTGAAAAGAAGGCAATAATAGCAACGAGACAGATCGAGTTCCTTGGAGTTGAGATCGATGAGTCTGGAATTATTCTACAACCACACATTGTAGAGAAATTTCAAGGATTTCATGAAGATCTCAAAGACAAAAAGCAACTCTAGAGCTTCTAGGAGTTGTCAACTTTGCTGGAATGTTCATCAGCAATCTAGCACAATATCGGAAGGTGTTTAGTCCTCTATTGAAGAAAGTTTCTGAATTCAAATGAGAGGAATCACACCGGGAAATGGTTAAGCAGCTAAAGGAGGTTTGCAAAAAGCTCCCAAAGTTAGCTATACTGAACGACGAGGATGAACTGGTACTTTACACAGATGCTAGTGAGCATTGGTGGGCCGCGGTTCTAACTAAGTCCACACCTGAAGGAGAAGTGCCATGCAGATACTGAAGCAGACTCATTAAAGTGAATGAGACAAAAAGGTGGCACGCCAAAGAAAAGGAATTTTTTACGGTTCGGAAGGCATTCAAAAAATGGCTGTTATTTCTTCTCGCAAAGAAATTTATCCTTAAAATTGATAACACAATCGTAAAAGCCTTTTTGAAAAATAAAATTGAATCTAAACCGGAAAAGGCTATACTTTAAAGATGGCAAGTAGAATGTCAATATTATGATTTTAATATTGTCATTATTAAATCTATTGATAATGTTTTGGCAGATTTCCTGACGAGAGATGGAGGGAGTTGAAATAGACACCATACTGACTATTTCAAGGCACCTGATGGACAACCTTGAGTTGCTCCAAAGGGAATTCGAGAATCTGGCACTCAATGCAAAGCGTGCTGGAATAATACAATAGAGCGGTCAGACCAAAGTGTCCAATTGCATACGAGATTGTATTCGCAACAATGCGAGTTTATTCGAGTCATTACGAGAGCCACTCCTCCAAGCTGTTGATAGCAATAGCAATCGACAAAAGGAGAGTAGTCGAGAATGGGGCTCTAAACCCGGAGCAAGGGATTCAAGTACCCTTAGTACGAGTCCTAGATTGGAACCTCTAAAAGATGAACCAGTCCAAGGAAAAATCAAGGCTCTGGAGTCACATCTAGAGTTTACGAGTCAATCCAGCACCTCTGGGGTCAAAGAGGGAGAGATCAACCTTAGGCCAATGACCGGCACTTCTAAGGTTGGTGTTAACTTAGCTGATTTCTCATATTGGCAGGAATACCAGTCCAGCTGGGAGAAATTAAACACCAGACAAGGAATTCGATCGGAGAAATGCTGGGTGGATATATCTGGGAATATCCCCGAGTTTGGATGCGAGAAGGCTCGAATCCAAATGATGTGAAGAAATTGTATGATTTTGGGGCGCTAGCTTCAATATATACTGTTGCACCAGACTTCCCAGAGCTTTCAAAAATGCCAAAATGGTTAGGAAAGACAGTTTTTAAGGCATGCTACTCTATCCAGATGAGATGTATTGGAGCTTTACTTCACTAGTGCATCTCCAGAACTAGTCGAGAAAGGCAACCACAAGGCCTTTCATTTCATCAAGCTAAGGAGACCTGACATTTCAACATCGAACAAAGTCAAGGAATCTTCTGGAAAGGAACCAATTTTGGTTTTTACATTTTCTTAAGAATAAATCTCTAAGTGCAGAGCGAGGGATTTATATGCCTGCATTAAGGCAATGGTCGAGGAAAAGTTTCCATTCAAGTTTGAGCACAAGGTTATGAATGGGTCTTTTCTGTTAAATACATTAACGGGAAAGAAGATAATATTTGCTTAGAGGGCCTTCCAAGAAAAATAAGACCTTCTTTGGAAATACAAGATTTCGATTAGTAAATAAACTTATCGAAGATATTGTAACATGGCCCATTTTGAGCAATGGACAAATAAAATATGCATAAGTTGTTCCATCCAAACAGAACCAGAGTTCGAAAAGATATATGGTTGGGCATAGGGATGATCAGAATTGCTGAACCACCTCCAGCAAAAGAGACACGTGGAAAGAAGAGGGGTAAACCTCTTCAGAACACCCAAGAGCCAGGGAAATCTTCAGGCACCAAGGAAGATAAATGATTCTTCAAAAAAGAAAGAGTCAAGTAACCCCGCAAGGAAACAAAGGCATGTGACCCTGTAGCAAAGGGGACCAAAAGAGGTGGATCTGGCCAGCTAAATGAGTATCCAATGCAGCCAGCTACTGAATACACCCATGAAATGTGACGTAAGCAGTGACGTCACAAAAGTTAGGAGGCTTTGGAATCTGGATTTCAAGTCCACAAGCCTCTATAAATAGAGAGTCTGAGGAAGTAGAAGGCATCGACCATCACCCTCTATTTTCTCTTCTAATAAACATTTTAGTTTCTTTATTTTCTTTGTATGAGTGTTTCTGTTCCAGCTACCATAGGTAGCTAAAGGGGTTTCTCCTCTTGTTCTGTGAGGATGAGTGTGTAATAAATTTCTTCATTCAATAAATAAATAATCTTGGGCTACTGCCCGCATGTAACCTTCCATTTTATTCTGCAACTTTAATCTCCATACTTTTCGATGAGAAATAGTAGCAGTATCCTGTACACCCGGTGTAGGAAATGAACCAGGGTTGAGCTGAGGTCCGCTGAAGGAACGAGATTGAACCATCACACTGCGGGTCGCGTGGTTGGCTGTGAGGAGCAGCTGTAAAACCTCTCGAATACCCGGTGGATTAACGGTCAAAAAAAGGTACTATTATTGTTTCAAGTTAGTTAGTTATGAGAATAATATTGTTTAATTAATGTACGGAAGCATGTTGGGTCTGATATGGTCGTAATGGACTATGTCTATTTTGAGAAAAAAGATAAATGTTGGAAATATGAATTAAAACGGAAATATTTGAAGTTTTTACAATATTTTATAAAAGGGTATAAAAAAGGAAAGGAATAGTGAAGAGTCGCCCATAGAGGTGGAGACTTTACCTATATTAATAACTAATCACAAACTACCATATATAATTAAATGAGATTTTAAAATACCATATTTAATTAAATAAGCCATTTTTTTGGATATAATAACATGGTCCATATGTGAGAGTGATGGAACATCCTTCACACAAAACCAAATTGAAAATGGAGACATCCACCAGTTACACCATTCTGTCCACAACCAAATTGAAAATGGAGGCATCCACCAGTTACACCATTCTGTCCACAACTTGCTTCTTGTTTTGGAGATTCCACATCAATTTCATCAAATCTTTTAATCGCCACCCACCCCCCATCCTAAATCTCTATAAATTTATAGCAAACCAATGTGTTCAATGGATTATATACAGCTGTGGTTTACTATATCTTATTTTATCCATAGCTTATTTTACTATTGTATATTTAAAGATGATATAATTTTATTTCACCATGTAGTTCGTATAATTTTATTTCACCACGTAGTTCGTATAATATTACACATGTATATACCATATGGTTGATCACACTATATTTTTTAGGATTATTTGGTTCTTAAAAGTTAATATGTGAATTAATAAAACTTATTAGTATTCCAATAAGTTTTGGACATGGGTTTCTTTAATTTTTCATTAGTTATATGTAATATTGCAACTCATCTTCCTTTTAGGCTGTATTCCATAGTGTTCCTTAATTATTATTAATGGTTTTAAGAGAATAATAATCCTACATAAACAATTTGTAAGGCTTATTATTTTTATATTAATTTTTATTTTTAAAATATAATGTGTTGAGAGATTCAAAATTTTAATTATTCTTTTTGGTATGAAATGTAATGGGACAAAACGAACCATTAATAATGAGTTGGTTTTTCTACCATTTACACGAGTTATTTAAGAATATAATACTTTGTTTTAAATATTATATATATACTTTAATGATCTTTATGTGCCCAGTACACGCAAGACTTGCAAGACTTGGTCCTTCATAAAATGTGAATTGTGTTTACATAAATTAAAATCTTGTTCCGTGCATTAGCTGATATAATAAAAAAATTTTATAAAATTATTTACATAATAATCGATGCATTATTTTTTATCAATAAAATATTATTTTTAATTAAAATATTATCATTTTGTATCATTCATAAAACTTATAATGATCTCACATTTCAGCATCATAGTAAGTTCATCAATGGACGTGAGTACTGTAAGCATAAATTTAACGTAAATTCATTAATTGACATGAATCTTAGATCTTCATGATTTTCACGTTTTGTAAAAATGATGAGAAGACTTACCTTAAGACAACCTTATGTGACGACCTTATGTTCTTACTAATTACGTCGGGAACTGGTTTCTCCTTCCTCACTATTTTCTTTAGGCAAAGTACGTAAAACTTTATGTGATAGAGAAATCATAAAACTGTGTTTCTTTTATGGGTGGAGAGAGGACCAGATCAGGATATTAAATCTTTATCAAATCATATCCTATCAATGTGATTGTTATCCATAAATATATATGACCTTATTTATCTCATATATATTATTTATTTAAACCATATCTTTAATTAAGATATTTGATCATAATAAATATCTTATATATTTAATTATTATTGGTACTAGGCCATAATAATTTTACATTCTCCCACTTGGCCGAGTGACAGAATTAAACATCAAACATGAGAGTTTAAATAATTTACATAATGTGCGCGATATAAGATAAAGTACTTGGTCAATTCATAATGTTAATATTAAGTATAGACTAACATAAGTCATGGCGGTTCTATATTATTTACTCGACATAGTTCCTTCCATGTACTATTATATTAGTTTTCTACCCAACGTGACTCATAAACGTAAAGATCAATAATGGTCCACATAAGTATCTAAATTTGAGATAAAAATCTTATCTAACTAATGTCAATATTTATGTATACTAAAATGACATAACAAGATATCAATTAGAAACAAATCATAATGACCTCTTAATGTCAATTGTTCATCATAAGTTTGTTACAATCTTTCAATGATCTCATATTCATGTAATGTTCAATGAATGTCTTTATAGAAGATCATTTGCATAACGGATATGAAATCATAAGATTGGTGTCATTATGCTCAATTGACATCTTTGTTTCTAAAGTTCTTCTTAACGACAAAATACTTTCATTCCATACGTTTTAGCACCTTTGGAATATTCATCATTTTAGAGAAGAATAATGCAGCGGGATAATTATATTAAGTTTTCAGCGACTTGACATTAATGTCAACTTATTTCAAGTCCTAAAATTAAGTTCCACATTCAATTACCTTAAATTGTAGCCTAAAATCATGCTACAAGTAAACTTTAATAGTAAATGTAGTTTTCAAAAACTTTTTCACACTTTTGCATGACACAATATCTCCGACTAAGAAACATAAAAGTCGAAGTAAACTTTCTTGCATTATATAATCATCTTAATGTGAATCTATATTTAATTACTTTAGTTAATTAAAATTTCTATAAGTAAGCACGAGTGCTTTAGTTCATACAAATACCTTAATAATTCCTTATGCAACATTCTGGTAATCCATTTCTGAAACTCTTCAATAATGACCAAGCTTTCTAATAGCAAGGCTGATATTTGATCTTTTGTATAATTGTGTATATCATATGCTACCAATAATATATACATAAGAAATATCACAATACGTTTCAATTAATTCTTAGACATTACATAAGGTTGAACTTATCTCCCTTCCAGATTGGAACGTGCCTAACAAACACCTTTCCATCCATAACCTCTACTGAACTTTATTAACATATGCTTATGGAGATATCTTTAATTGTCTCATCATTTTTGGCATTTGGATCTTTAGGTTAGCGTGAACCGTTAGGGTTCCATACAATTCTACTACAGCGGAAGCATAAGAGTAGAATAGAATTACCTTTCACTGGGTTTGATGTAGAGGATGAACAATAAGAATGATCTTTCGGTCTTCTGTTGTATTCCTAAGCCTCGCTTTGATGTTGTGTGGGCAGCGATCACCAAAGTGATCTCAATCTGCAGTTCTCCTCAAACTCACGATTTTAGGCATGTGTATTAGGTTACCGGGCTGCTGAGATTAGCTATATAGGCTACAACAGGGACCAGGAGGAGAAATTTGGGTTTGGGTCTCCCATTGGGCTTAAGCATCCAAGTTTAGCCAAAAACTTATAATTAAGTCCAATAATAATAAATCAATCCACTAAAGAAATATTATTTCACTGCCACCCGAATCTCAAATTACATTATGGGCTCCTTCTTATTATGAGCTCTTTAGTCTCCCTGTGTTTAAGATTCAATGCTCATTAATTAATTAAATTACTGATAATTCAATTAATTAATATATGTACCGAGAGTAGTACCACTCAACCTTATAATCATGCCAGAATAAATCCACCTCCAGGGTTTACATGATAATCATTATGAGCTCCTCAAGGGGACATCATCAACCAATTCAGTTAGGACACAGATTCCTTCTACAATCAACAGCACACCATAGAGACAATATTATCTCCGAACTCACCAAGCATATTAATTTAATAATTAAATCTCACACACTGATAAATCAAGGAAATAAATATTGAATTACGTGTCGAGGTTATTGTATGGGGATTAAGAGTACGAACATCCATAATAACAGAGATCAAGTTCTATTATATAGTCAATATAAATCGAACGATCTCAACGGCGGTCCTATTCAATACACAGAAGTGCACTAGTGCAATTTTATAGTCAAGACAGACTAATACCAAATCACACTATAACCATACCAATAGATAGTCCCATTCTATCTTGGTTGTGAATATCTGTTTATACTTTATAAGGAGCCGATAATATGATCTTCCGTGTGACGCCGCACACCATATTATCTACAGTATAAAGTAAATGGACTTTTGCAACAATTCATAAATAATTATGCAAAAAGTTTGATCACATGATTCTCATTTCAAATAAATTGTTTAAAACATTGTTCATACCAAAAGCAAGACTTTTAGTATACAATCTAACAATCTCTCACTTATACTAAAAGACTATGCCACCATATCTGCTGACATGCATCTAATTCTCATTCCTTCAACATGCACCTAAAAGCTTTCGCCGGAAGGCCCTTAGTGAAAGGATCAGCTAGGTTATCATCTGATGCAATCTTAGCGACAACGACCTCCCCTCTTTTCACGATGTCTCGTATCAGGTGGTACTTGCGCTCAATGTGTTTACTCGCCTTTTGGGCTCGTGGTTCCTTCGAGTTTGCAGCTGCACCACTGTTATCACAATAAATTGTGATAGACTTGGGCAAACCAGGAATCACATCTAAGTCCATTAAGAAGTTCCTGAGCTATACAGCTTCCTTAGCCACCTCAAAGGCTGCTACATATTCAGCTTCCATGGTGGAGTCAGAAACGCATTTCTGCTTAATACTCCTCCATACTATGGCTCCTTCTCCAAGAGTAAACACATAACCCGAGGTGGATTTCTGTTGTCCTTGTCCGATTGAAAATCCAAATCTGTGTAACCCAAAAGTAGCAAAGAATCTGCCCGGTAAACAAACATATAATTCCTAGTCATTCTCAGGTAATTCAAACTATATTTTACCGCAGTCCAATGCCCCTCTCCAGGGTTACTTTGATACCTACTGACTATGCCCACAGCAAAACAGATATCATGTCTCGTACATAGCATAGTATACATGAGGCTTCCTATTGCTGAAGCATAAGGAACCGCCTTCATGTCACCTATCTCCTTTTGTGTCTTCGGACACATTTCCTTCGATAGATGTATTCCATGTCTAAAAGGTAGAAATCTTTCTTGGAATCTTGCATATGAAAACGAGTAAGGATAGTATCAATGTATGATGCTTGGGATAAGCACAACATTCTTTTCTTGCGATTTCTTATCACTTTAATTCCTAGAATGTGCCCGGGTTCTCCTAAGTCCTTCATTTCAAACTGCTTAGATAGCCATACCCTTACGCCCAACAATACCTTTACATTATTTCCAATAAGCAGGATATCATCCATGTAAAATACAAGAAATACCACCAAGTTACTGTCACACTTTTTGTACACACAAGATTCATCCGGACTTTGAGTAAATCCATATGACTGGATTACCTCATCAAAATGGATGTTCCAAGATCTTGAAGCTTGTTTAAGTCCATAAATAGACCTATTAAGCTTACACAAAAGATGTTCTTTGCCCTTTGCAATGAATCCTTCTAGTTGCTTCATATGGATGTTTTCCTCAAGACTTCCATTTAGGAAAGCTGTCTTGACATCCATTTGCCATACCTCATAATCCTTATGAGCAGCAAAATAGACAAAAGAATCCGGATCGACTTAAGCATGGCCACAAGAGAAAATGTTTCCTAATAATCAATTCCCTATTTCTGAGTGTATCCTTTCGCAACAAGCCTTGCCTTAAAGGTTTCCACCTTACCATCAGTTCCTTTTTTCTTTTGTACACCCACTTAGATCCAATGACTTTTACACCATTTGGTAGTTCTACAAGCTCCCAGACTTGGTTAGAATACATGGATTCTATCTCTGATTTCATTGCTTTTTGCCAAGAATCTGCATCTTTGTCTTGCAATTCTTCGTTGTAAGTCCATGGGTCAATTTCATGCTCACCAGAGATAAAGTCTGACGACTTTCACAAGAATATGAATCTATCCGATTGTTTCACAACCCTTCTACTGCAACGAGGCACCACAGGCAATTGTGTATCAGATGTGACACGCGTTGCAGTTTCTTGTGGTATTTTCTCTTGTACATTTGGTATTAAATTAGGTGTTCCCCCTCTAACTTCTTCTAGAATATTTTTACTCATGGTTTTGTGATTCATTACATAATCCTCTTCCAAGAACCTATAGTTCATGCTAACGATCAATTTTTGACTCTTAGGATCATAAAATAAACCACCCTTCGTTCCAATAGGATATCCTATAAACAGACAAATATTAGTACGCGATTCTAACTTATCAGCATCTCCCCTCAACACATGTGTCGGAGCACCCCAAATCCGAATGTTCTTAAGACTAGGCTTTCGCCCGGTCCACAATTCTATGGGTGTAGAGGATACTGATTTAGAAGGTACTAAGTTTAGAATGTAAGCCGCTGTTTCCAAGGCATATCCCCAAAATGAATTTGGCAATTCAGAATAACTCATCATTAATCTAACCATTTCCATAAGAGTCATATTCCTTCGTTCCGCTACACCATTCTGCTGGGGTGTGCCTGGTGCGGACAATTGGGATTCAATCCCTTTCCCTTATAAATAATCTCTAAATTCTCCCAAGAGGTATTCCCCACCACGATCAGATAGTAGTGTTTTGATACATTTATTATGACGCTTCTCCACATTAGCCTTGCACTCTTTGAATTTATCAAAGCACTCAGACTTGCGGTGCAATAAATAAATATACCCATATCTTAAATAGTCATCAATGAATGTGACAAAATATTCAAAACCACCTCTTGCTTGAGTAGACATAGGACCACACGAATCAGAATAAATCAATTCCAACACATCTTTGGCTCTATACCCCTTTGCTTTAAAAGGCCTTTTAGTCATTTTCCCTTCCAAGCATGATTCGCAAGTCAGAAAGTTCTCGATTTCCAGTGAACCTAAAGGCCCATTCTCGATCAACTTTTGAATCCTACTCAAGTTAATATGACCAAGTCTTAGATGCCAAAGATATGTTTGATTCATTTTCGAAGGTTCTTTTCTCTTATTAAGATTAGTAGATGCATTATTAATTTCCATTTGTTGCATTGTAGGAGATATAAGATTTAGAGTATACAGATTATCAACCAACATACCACGACAGATAACAATTCCATTCTTCTTAATAATAACCTTGTCATTAAAAGAAACAGAATATCCATCCATAAATAATTTAGAAACCGAAATTAAATTCTTTCTAAAAGAAGGTACGTAAAGACAATCTCTTAAAATAAGAGTTTTATTCCTATTGAACGTTAAATAAAAATCTCCGACTATAACAGTCGCCACTTTCATAGCATCTTCCATGAATATGACAATCTCTCCATCACTTAGCTGTCGGGTTGGATGGAACCCCTGCAAAGAATTGCAGACATGATCAGTGGCTCCCATAGCTACACACCAAGTGTCAGCAGATACAGCCGCTAAACACGATTCAACAACAAGTAAATGAGACATACCTTGCTTGTTCCCCTTTAGTAGAGGGCAGTCAACCTTGTAATGACCCGGCGGCTTGCATTTGAAGCACTTGCCTTTAGGCTTCTTGACCACACCACCTTGTGCTCCTCCTCCTGTGTTAGCTGCTGGTTTTCCTTGCTGCTTCTTCTTCCTACTACCTTTCGGTTTAGGACGAGTAATATTTTCAGCAACATTCACTTGAGGACGGTAACGAATAAGCCCTTCCACCGCCACAAGTTCTGTCCAAAGTTCCGCCAACGAATACAACCTTCGATTCATGTTGTAGTTCAAGCGAAACTACTGAAAACTCCTAGGCAAGCTTTGGATGATGAAGTCGACTTGGGTTTCCCCATCGATTTTGGCTCCAAGGACTTCCAACTCATTGAGTTGGCCCATCATTTTGAGGACGTGATCCCTTACAGAAGCACCTTCAGCCATTTTGGCATTCGTCAACGCAATCATGGCATGTTGCCTAGCAGCCCTACTTTGATGACCGAAGAGTTCTCGGAGATTTAGCATCATGGCCTGAAAAGTCGTCATGGCATGATGATGATGTTGTAGCACATTTGACATAGAAGCAAAAATGTAACACTGCACCATATCATTAGCCTTGACCCATCTCGCATGTGCAGCAATCTCAGCTTCAGTCGATTCAGGAATAGGGGCTTGAGGACATGAAACATTAAGCATAAACTTATATTCTTTAGCAGTAAGAACAATATCCAGTTTTCTTTTCCAATCAATATAGTTAGGACCAGTAAGTTTGTTATCTTTAAGTATCACAGCAAGTGGATTAAAAGCCATTTGAAAATCCTGAGAATCAAATAAATAAATATAAATGATCAAACACTTCGAGTTTAAAATTTATATTGATTCCCTCTATAAACAATATAAAATAAATTCACCGACATCTCAAGCACCGTAAATTTGCGTGCCACATTAGTGTGGACGTATACAAACCCGAACATTTGCAAAAGAAGGTTTTATCCATTAATTCCATTTGTCAAATTAACCTTATGACCCAATGATTAAAAGTCGGTTAACCTTTAGTCATGCAATTAGTAGCAGTGACTCTGTTGGGGAGGATACATATTAATTACACCTAAGTGTATACCATTATTTGATATAAGTACGTCACTAAGTTTGTGTGTCTTACAGTTAGAGAAGTCCAAACGCCCTCAAATAATTTCCTACAATCATCAATTATTAATTTGTACTACTGATCTGCAAATAAAACTCATCCGTTGGGGAGGAAGGCACTATAGCCGACTCATAAGCTTACTTGCATCACATTACAAAAAATAATTATTTAATAAAATTTATTTCAGTGATCCACAAATAAAACTCATCCGTTGGGGAGGAAGACACTATAGCCGACTCATAAGCTTACTTGCATCACAAAAAAATCAATAATGGAGGCTGTGAGATTTATTTACCAATCTCTCTTCTACTTAGTTATTTAATAAGAGGGTTTTTACATGCATACAATATAACATATATAATTATGCAAAATTAGCATGTCACTACTTAAAACAGTAAATCAAATAGTACATGCATCTAATATATATAAAAATTATAGACACATAATCCAATTATAGCAATTATATATAATAAAATAATTGCCAAATAAAAAGCAATTAAATATGACGCTTGCATAACAAGTTGGGGATAACTAGGGCCCTAATCCAAACACCCCCTCATTTGAATACACGGTTCATAACCTTCAGAAAAATTGCTGATGAACCGAGAACAACTGCCTTGCCACGTCATCACAAAATTCACGTGGCCAACCCGGTAACAGAAACACTTTCACGCATAGGCCCGTAACTGCCCATCGCCTGAATGTACCGCCCAGCCGAACCGACACCGGTGGACATCTCCAGCATATGCAACAGCCTGTTGCAAGTCGTCCAGTCCAAACCTACCGGAGAAACTATATGCCTGTCGCTCAGCTCACTCCGACAGGCGTAAACCTGATATGTCGACGCTGATCACTGTCCATCCAATGATTAGGAAGAGCCACGCAGTCTGCTGCCGACAGTCAGGTCGACAGTGGCTACCGATCGCGTCACCTTATTTCCAGCCGACCAGAATTTCAGTAGGCAACATGATTCACCACGCCGGGGCCGCGCTCATTCGGCTGTCCCGTCTGCTTCCATCCAGGAAATTGTCTCCTGTGCCGTGCCATTACCGGAGGGACAAAGGCCACTGCCTTGACTCACACGCTAGGAGACTCGCCCCGTATTATCGTACTGCTAACTTGACCAAATCTGCACCTAGGCCGATCGCGACCTCGCTCGGAACAACAGTCTGGCGTGCCCATGCCTTCACCACCCTGCTCGTCACAGCTGCCGATTCTGGTGGCTTACCACCACCTTCACTGACTGGCCACCAGCGAAGCAGTGCCAGGTAGCCAGCACACTTGTGCGCCGCGTCCGCAAAGTCAATGCCCGCAGCACGGTATTTCACCCATCAGGCGTCATTAGTTTTTGATTCGTGTCGAACGATAGCAACATGATGCGAATCTCTGTTCATCGTTCATTCACCAGGAAGCCATCGCTAGCCATCCTTTCAAACACCCACTTCCGCCGCTGTTGTTCATCTCTTTCACCGACAGTAGCCCATGAAATTTCACCAGCGATCATAGCTCAATACAGCCCATGACCCTCACGTGATAAGTGTATCCGGTACTCAAGTGTTGGCATAAAATAAGGGTTGTTCAGCCGTGAATTATAAGATAGGGTTTATACATATTTTTTTTACCGAGAAAAAAAAATAACAAATACCCTCACATGCGATCATTAAACCCTTTACCCTCACACTATTCACATTAAACCCTTTACCCTAAATTCTAGCACCACATTATGCAATCAAACCCTAGCCTAACGTGTCACGTTTAGCCTTTGAACCTCACTCTAATACCAATCATTGGCGTTTGAATCTTTAGGTTAGCGTGAACCGTTATGGTTCCATACAATTCTACTGCAGTGGAAGCATATGAGCAGAATAGAATTACCTTTCACTGGGTTTGATGTAGAGGATGAATAGTAAAAACGAACGACCTTCAGGTCTTCTGTTATATTCCTAAGCCTCGCTTTGATGTTTTTGTGGGCAACGATCACCAAAGCTATCTCAATCTACAATTCTCCTCAAACTCACGATTTCAGGCATGTGTATTAGGTTAGCGGGCTGTTGAGATTGGCTATATATAGGCTACAACAGGGACCAGAAGGAAAATTTAGGGTTTGGGCCTCCCATCGGACTTAAGCATCCAAGTTTAGCCTAAAAATTATACTTAAGTCCAATAATAATAAATCAGTCTACTAAAGAAATATTGTTGCACTGCCACCCTAATCCCAAATTACGTTATATGGGTTCCTTCTTATTATGAGCTCGTTAGGCTCCCCTGTTTAAGATTCAATGCCCATTAATTAATTAAATTACTGATAATTCAATTAATTAATATATGTACCGAGAGTAGTATCACTCAACCTTATTATCATGCTGGAATAAATCCACCTGCAGGGTTTACATGATAATCATTATGAGCTCTTCAAGGGAACATCATCAACAAATTTCATTAGGACACAGATTCCTTTTACAATCAACAGCACACCATAGATACAATATTATCTCCCGACTCACCAAGCATATTGATTTAATAATTAAATCTCACCCACTGATGATTCAAGGAAATAAATATTGGCTTACGTGTCGAGGTTATTATATAGGGATTAAGAGTACGAACATCCATAATAACAGAGATCAAGTTCTATTATATAGTCAATATAAATCGAACGATCTCAACGGCGGTACTATTCAATACACAGAAGTTCATTAGTGCAATTTTATAGTCAAGACAGACTAATGCCAAATCACACTACAACCATACCGATAGATAGTCTCATTCTATCTCGGTTGTGAATATCTATTTATACTTTATAAGGAGCCGATAATATGATCATCCGTGTGACGCAACACACCATATTATCTACAGTATAAAGTAAATGGACTTTTGCAACAATTCATAAATAATTATACAAAAACTTTGATCACATGATCCTCATTTCAAACAAATTGTTTAAAATATTGTTCATACAAAAAACAAGACTTTTAGTATACAATCTAACAATCATATGTTTCATTCCAAAATTCTTTAAGAGAAATTTATTAGTTTCATATAATAAACCGAGATCATCAGTTGCAAACAAGTTTATCATCACATATAGAATTAATGTGCTCCCAGTGACTTTCAGATATGTACATTGATTTATGATGTTTTCTTAAATCCAAAAGATATTTTAAGTTCGTATGTTGATTCTGTTTGATTGTATACTAAAAGTCTAGCTTTAGTATGAGCAATGTTATAACAATTTATTTGAAATGAAAATCATATGATCAAATGATTGTGTCTTATAATTTATTTATATGCACGATGCAATAGTCCACTTACTTTATACTGTAGATAATATGTTGTGCGACAACACGTGGAAGATCATATTATCGATTTCCTTATAAAGTATAATTATATGCTCACAACCGAGATAGACGGGGACTCTCTATTGGGATGGTTGTAGTGTGGTTTGGTATTAGCTTGTCTTGACTATAGAATCACATTAGTGCACTTTGTGTGTATTGAGCGGGACCGCTTGAGATCGTTCGACTTATACTGACTTATAGGAGAACTTGATCTCAGTTATTATGGATGTTCGTACTCTTAATCCCTATACAATAACCTCGACACGTAGGGCAGTGTGTATTTTTTTGATTCATTAATGGGTGAGATTTACGTGTAATTAAATCAAAAAACTCGGTGAGTTGGGAAGTAGTGCTGTCTCTATGGTGCGTTGTTGATTGTAGAAGGAATCCATGTCCGTCATAGGTTGATGATGTCCCCTTGAGGAGCTCATAAGGATTATCATGTAAACTCTGCATGTGAATTTATTCCGGCATGTTAATGAGGTTGTGTGGTACTACTCTTGGATGAGATATTAATTAATGGAGTTGTCAGTAACTTAATTAATTAATGGACATTGTATATCTTAAACATGGGGAGACTAACGAGCTCATAATAAAAAGGAGCCCATAACGTAACTATTGGATTAGAACGGTAGTGGAGTAATAATATTTTAGTGGTATATATTATTATTATTGGACTGAAGTATAAGCTTTGGGCCAAGCTTGGATACTTAAGCCCAAATGGAGGTCTAACTCTAATTTCTCCTCCTGGTCCCTATTGTAGCCCATATATAAGTCATCTCAACTGTCCGGGAACCCTAATCTATAAGATTAATCATGCCTAACACTGTGAGGAGGGTGAGAAAACAACAAATTGAGAAGATCTCAAGGATCGTCGCTCAAACGACGTCAAGATTGGACTTGGGAATACAACAGAAGACTGAAAGGTTGTTTGCTGCTGTTGTCCGCCACTTTCTACGATTTTTGTAAATTTGTACAGACTACAGAACAAAACATGTGATATACTGACAGATAGATCACTCAAATTCGACATTAGATGAGAGAGTTATGTCCAAAACGGTGAGACTGTACAGGCTGGTGGCGAGAAATTCATCGTCTTCAACATACCCTGGTGAAAGGTAATACGTTTCTTTGGTTTTCTTGCTTCTGCTGAATTAGAAATGTATGGAACCCTAACGGGTCACTTTAACCAAACGATCGAATGCCAACAATTTGTATCAGAGCTTCAGTTTCGTGGTGAAGCGTGAAACGTTAGGCTAGAGTTTATGTCAAAAGGTGAATGGGTTTAAGTATTCATGTTATGCTAGTATACCCTATTCATATACCATATACCTATGTCAAAGGTGGACTAGAGTTTAGAAATTATTGTTTCTTGTTGAATACTCTATACGTTTGACGGAAAAATTTGACAATCTGGATATTTTTTGAAAATTTGATAATCTGGATATTTTCGAAAATTTGATAATCTGGATATTTTCGAAATTTTGATAATATGTAAATTTTTGAAAATTTGATAATCGGAAAAATTTTGAAATATTGATAATCTGGATATTTTCGAAAATTTGATAATTTGGAAATTTTTTAAAATTTGATAATCTGGAAATTTTCAAAAATTTGATAATCTGGAAATTTCAAAATTTTGATAATCGGGATATTTTTGAAAATTTGTTAACCTGGAAATTTTTTAAAATATAATAATCTGGAAATTTTGAAAATTTGATAATCTGGAAATATTTGAAAATTTGATAATCTGGATATTTTCGAAATTTTGATAATCTGGATATTTTTTGAAATTTTGATAATCTGGATATTTTCTAAAATTTGATAATCTGGATATTTTCAAAATTTATATAATCTGGAAATTTTTGAAAATTTGATAATCTAGAAATTTTTGAAATATTGATAATCTGGATATTTTCGAAAATTTGATAATCTGGAAATTTTTGAAAATTTGATAATCTGGAAATTTTCGAAAATTTGATAATCTAGAAATTTTGAAATTTTGATAAACGGGATATTTTAAAAAATTTGTTAATCTGGAAATTTTAAAAAATTTGATAATCTGGAAATTTTGAAATTTTGATAATCTGGAAATTTTTAAAAATTTGATAATCTGGAAATTTTGAAAATTTAATAATCTGGATATTTTCGAAAATTTGATAATCTGGAAATTTCAGAAATTTGATACTCAGGATATTTTCGAAAATTTGAAAATTTTTTGAAAATTTGATAATCTGGTCAATATCGAAGATTTCGATAATCTGGACGATATCGACGGTCGATATCGATGATTTCGATAATCTGGATGACATTGACTGTCGATATCAATAGTTTCAAAATTTTGATAATCTGAGAGTTTTTTGAAAATTTGATAATCTGGTCGATATCGATGATTTCAAAAGTCTGGACGATATTGATGGTCGATATCGATAGTTTCAAAATTCGGTAATCTGGAGATTTTCGAAAGTTTGATAATCTGAAGGTCTTTGCCGACATTTGTGCTTGGTGGCGAAAAATCGAATTCACTAATATATATAACTATTATAATTTGATTTAATTATGTGATTATTGTTATATATGTATGCATGTTCTCCGTGATTTACTGCCTTATTTGCCGTAATAGGAGCATGCTAGGTTGTGTATTTTATTCTGAATATTATATGAATGCAAAAACCCTACGTGTTAAATAACAAGTGGGAGAGGGGATTGGTAAATAATTCCCGCGACATCCATTATTGGTTTGTAAGTGATGTGAGTAAACTTGCGTGCTGGCATAGATCTTCCTTCCCATCAGAGGAGTTTATTCACGGATCACTGGTGCAGACTTCATTAAATAATTATTGTTTGTAATGTGATGCACATGAACTTGCGTGTTGGCATAGACCTTCCTCCCCATCGGATGAGTTTATTTGCGGATCACTGTACAAACTTGTAATTGATTATTTTAGAAAGTTATCCGAACTCGTGTGTACTTCTCCATCTGTAAGGCACATAAGCTTGGCCCACGGACTTGGGATCAAATAATGGTGTACACTTAGGTGTGAATAATTAGTATCCTCCTCATCGGAGTCACTGCTATTATTTGCATGGCTAAAGAGGAACCGACTATTAATTATTTTGTCATGAGGTTAGGTTGACAAATGAAATTAATGGGTAAAACCTTCTCTTGTAAATGTTCGGGTTTGTAAATGTCCACACTATCGTGGCTTGCAGACTCACGGTGCTTGAGATGTCAGTGAAGTTTATTTTTATATTGTTTTGAGAGAATCAATATAAATGGATAAATTCGAAGATTTGATCGGTGTATTAATTAATGATTCTCTGAATTTTCAAAATGGTTTTATCTCGCTTATTGTTAACTAAAAGAAACATATTTACTTGTCCAATATTAGATAATTAGAAAAGAATCTTGGTTTTGAATTTTACTGCTTAGGAAAATATAAATGTGTTCTTACTAAGGATGTCCCATGATGCCTATTAAAGTCACTAGTGGAGAGGTGAGAAGTTCATAGTAATATAATGGTCTCATGCGACTCTTCAGATACTTGAGTATGTAAGAAAGGCAAGAGGACATGTATAAGTTGATGAATGAATTGGGAATGCTTGGAGTAGAAATTGAAGGGGAAACCTAGATCAATTTATTCTCCATAATTTGCATACATGTTTAGAGCAAGTTCTACCTGAAATACGAGAGGTTGTATATGGTGGGGAACTTCTGACAAAACATGTGGCGAAAAAAGCCATTTTTATCAAGAAGTGAACAAGGTTAGTATCTCATTCACTAGTCGTTGAAGCATGATTAGTAATGGCATCTACTGACACGCTATGTGTAGATATCGGAATGACAAAAAGTGTGTAACTAAGTGATGATGAGATTATTATGGAGATGGGTAATGCTACGAAAGTAGTGGCTGTTGCAGTGGGAGTTGTTTGTTTATCTTACGATATGAATAAAAGTTTGATTTTGAGAAATTGTCTTTACGTACGTTTTCATAGAAAGAATTTCATTTCAGTTTCTATACATTTACGGATGGATACTTCATTTTATTTAAATGACATGGTCATAGTAATGAAGGATGGAGTTATAATCTGTTGTGGTACGTTGGCGGATAATTTTTACACTCTTAAATCATGTTTATATCACAGATGCAACAAATAGTAATTAATAATGCATCTTCTAATTTTAGTAAGAGAAAGGAACCTTTGGAGATGAACTAAACATACTTTTGGCATCTAAAATTAAATCAATTTTACTTGAGTAGGATTCAAAGGTTGATAGCTGATGGACTGTTGGGTTTATCTGAAGTAGAAACTATCTGACTTGCGAGTATTGCTTGAAAGTAAAATGATTAAAGGCCTTTCAAGGCAAAGGGGTATAGAGCCATGTAAAGATATGTTGGAAATAGTTTTTACTAATATAAGCGGTCCTAAGACTATCCCGACGAGAGGTGGTCATTACGACTTAATCGTGGTGACAAGTACCTTTTAGGATAGTTTAGGAGTTATTTATCAGATTATGAGATTAAAATCTCAAGTTGTCTACATCGAGCATACCCCATCTGAATGGTGTGGCGGAAAGAATGAATAAGACTCTTATGAAAAATGTTAGAAAGATGATAAATACTAAATTCATTTTATGGTATGTCTTATAAACAGCATGTCGTATAACGTTTGTCTATTTGTGGGATATCCTAGAAAAATGGAGGGTGACGATTTATTTAGTCCAAAAGATCGAAGGGTGACTCTTAATGCAAACACTAGATTTTTGGAAAATGACTATGTAATAAATCACTAACCTGTGTAAATTATTCTAAAGGAAGTGAGAGGGAAAACACAAGGTGTTAGTACCAATTGTACAAGAGGATATACCTCAAGATAAACTGCAACGCGTGTCACGTCTGATACACAATTGCGTGTAGTGTCTTGTCGTAGTGGGAGGGTTGTTCGACAATCTGTAAGATATATATTTTGGGAGATTCGTGAGAGTTAAAATGGAGTTAACCTAGTAAACATGGAGTTAACCCACGGATACGACGAAGCACTACAAGATAGAAATGCTGAATCTTAGCAAAGTGCAATGAATGTTAAAATGGAATCGATGAATTCTAATCTAGTCTGGGAGCCTATATAGCCTCTAAATGATGTAGAAGCCATTGAAAGTGGTCATACAAAATAAAAGAGGATCAAATGGTAAGGTGAAAACCTTGGAAGCAAAGCTTGTTGCGAAGAGGTATACTCAGAAAGAAAGGGTTCGATTACGAGAAAACCTATTCACCGGTAGCTATGTCTATGTCGATCCGAACTCTTTTATTTGTTGCTACTCATATGAAACATGAGGAATAGAAAATAGATGTCAAGACAACTTTCCTGATTTGAAGTCTTGAGGAAAACATCTATGTGAAGCAAACAGAGTGATTCATTGCAGAGAGCTAAGAGCATTTTGATAGTAAGCTTAAAGGTGTTCATCGATGGATTAAAGCAAGGTTCAATATCATGAAACATCCTTTTAGATGAGGTAATCCAGTCATATGGATTTAATCAATGAGCGGATGTGTCTTGTGTATTGAAAAAGAGTGACGAAAACGTGGTGGTACTTCTTGTACTGTACATAGATGATATATTGCTCATCAGAGACAATGAAAAAGTATTGTCGGGCGTATGGGTATGGTTAATAAAGCGGTATGAGATAAAGGACTTAAGAGGAGCAAAAATATTCTTTCGATCACGGTAATACGGATCACAAGAAAGGATGTTATGCTTGTCTCAAGCTTCAGGAGATGATACGATCCTTACTTGTTTTAGCATGAGACTTTATTTTAGGATATGTGTCTTGGGACACAAAAGAAGATAAAGGTGATGAAAGCGATAACTTATGCTTCGGCGAATAAGGAAGCTTAATCTAAGGAATGTTATGCACGAGAATGGATATATGTTTTGCTGAAGGCATGGTCAGTGGGTATCAAGGTAACCCAGAAATAAGAATGTTGAACTGTGGTAAGACATATATTTATGTACCTGAAAAGGACTAGAAATTATATGTGGGCTTACCGGACAGATTCGCTGCTTCTTATGAGTTACGTAGATTGGGATTTTTCAAATCAGATAGGGACGACAGTAAATCCACCTCAAAGGTTATGTGTTTAATTTTAGAAAGATGAGTCCTAATCTGGAGGAGTGTTATATAGAAATATATTTCAGACTCCGAATTCCATCATGGAAAGATGATAAATTGGAGCCTATGAGGCAGCCAAAGTATCTGTATGACTCTAAAAACTTCAAGATGGACTTTGAAGTGCTTCTAAGTTTGTCTAAGGTTATCACAATTTATTTGATGATAATGGTGCAGTTGTAAACTTGAAGGAATCACGAGCCCATAAGGCAATTACACACATGGAGCGCGAGTACTACCTGTTACGAGAAATCGTATGATGAGGGGAAGGTTGTTGTCGCCTAGATTGCATCGGATGATAACCTAGTAAATCCTTTTACAAGAACCTTAAAGCGAGAGCTTTTAATGGTCGTGTAGTGGGAGTTGGAATCAGATGTATGACAGAAGACATGACAGCATAGTCTTTTAGTATAAGTGGGAGATTGTTGGATTGTATACTAAAAGTCTAGCTTTACTATGAACAATGTTATAACAATTTATTTGAAATGTGAATCATATGATCAAATGATTGCGTCTTATAATTTATTTATATGCACGATGCAATAGTCCACTTACTTTATACTGTAGATAATATGTTGTGCGACAGCATGCGGAAGATCATATTATCGATTTCCTTATAAAGTATAATTAGATGCTCACAACCGAGATAGATGAGGACTCTCTATCAGGATGGTTGTAGTGTGGTTTAGTATTAGCTTGTCTTGGCCATAGAATCACATTAGTGCACTTTGTGTGTATTGAGCGGGACCGCTTGAGATCTTTCGACTTATACTGATTTATAGGAGAACTTGATCTTAGTTATTATGGATGTTCGTGCTCTTAATCACTATACAATAACCTCGAAAAGTAGGGATGTGTGTATTTCTTTGATTCATCAATGAGTGAGATTTACATGTAATTAAATCAACAAACTCGGTGAGTTGGGAAGTAGTGTTGTCTCTATGGTGTGCTGTTGATTGTAGAAGGAATCCATGTCCGTCATAGGTTGATGATGTCCCCTTGAGGAGCTCATAAGGATTATCATGTAAACCCTACAGGTGAACTTATTCTGGCATGATAATGAGGTTGAGTGGTACTACTCTTGGATGAGATATTAAATAATGGAGTTGTCAGTAACTTAATTAATTAATGGATATTGTATATCTTAAATATGAGGAGACTAACAGACTCATAATAAGAAGGAGCCCATAACGTAATTATCGAATTAGAAGCGTAGTGCAGTAATAATATTTTAGTGGTATATATTATTATTATTATTGGACTTAAATATAAGCTTTGGGCTAAGCTTGGATACTTATGCCCAAATGGAGGTCCAACTCTAATTTCTCCTCCTGATCCCTGTTGTAGCCCATATATTAGTCATCTCAGCTGTCCAGAAACTCTAATCTTTGAGATTAATCATGCCTAACACTGTGAGGAGGGTGAGAAAACAACAAATTGAGAAGATCTCAAGGATCGTTACCTATACGAAGTCAAGATTGGACTTGGGAATACAGCAGAAGACTGGAAGGTTGTTTGCTGCTGCTGTCTGCCACCTTCTACAATTTTTATAAAATCTTATAGACTTTAGAACAAGATGTATTATATACTGAATGAAAGCCACGGAAGAGAGGATCATTTTGGCGCATATATCACTCAAATCCGACATCGGATGAGAGAGTTATGTCCAAAACGGTGAGGTTACTCAGGCTGGTGGCGAGAATTCATCGTCTTCAACATACCCTGGTGAAAGGTAATACGTTTCTATGGTTTTCTTGCTTCCAATGAAATAGAAACGTATGGAACCCTAACGGGTCACGTTAACCAAAAGATCGAACGCCAACAGATTCTTTAAGTTCGTATGTTGATTCTTTAAGTTTACACTCCATGTGATATTTTCCTTCAATGGAAAATCTTTTGAGTTGATCCATTTAAATTGATTATCTACCAAATCATTATTAAAAAAGCTGTCATAACATTTATTTGGGGCAACTCTAAGTCATAATAAGTTACAAAGTCATGATAATTCTAATAGAGTCATGTATAGAAATAACTTGTTATATCTCTTTACAATTATGCCATCTTTTTTAGTAAAATCTTGAGCAACGACTTTAGTTTTATATTTTTCGATATTGCCATCATAAAGATACATCCATATCAAATTCTTTTATAACTTTCTGGCAATTGTTACAAGATATAAACTTCATTATGAGCCATTGATTTCAACTCGTCTTTCATAGTATTTACTCATTTAATAGAATTAGTACTTTCCATAACTTGTTCCAAAAATGGAATTTTATCATTTATTTTAATGTCAAATCTTAGCTCATTTTATTTACCATATATGCAATCATTAGAACAGCAGATATATTGTCCTTAAGACATTCTTAATGCTTTTTGATGTGATATATCCAATGACGCTCATTGACAATTGATTTAATAAAATCAAATTCATTATGAGTGTGGAATAATTTAAATTTTGTCCTTAAAAGTTGTTTGACTATTCAACAACTGTGTAACAACTTTAGAAGAAGTTTTGGATAAATGTATTTTCAAATTCTCCACCCAACTTCTTCAATAACCACATTTCATGGTTTCATACTCCCACTAATTTTACAACTCTTAATGAATTTGACATTCCAGTTTTAAAATTCTCGTACTATGGTTAAGACCATAAAATCTATACCCTTTTAACTTTAAGGATAATCTATAAAGAAATCACTTAAGTTTCTTATATCCAATTTCTTTTCACATCATGTAAATCATTATCCTTACTAGGCAATTAAAATATGCAATTGCTTAAGATCGAGTTTTCTTCCAATTCACAGTTCATAAGGTGTTTCTGAAAACTGTTTTACTAGGAACTCGATCATCAAGTAAGTGGCAGTTTTAAGTGCATTTATCCACAAAATATAGGTATAGATTAATCATTTAACATTCTTCTAACCATATTCAATAAAGTACGATTATGTCATTCTGCAACACCAATTTATTGTGGTGTGCCCGACATTTTGCATTAAGCATAAATGCAAGCTTTTCTCGTAATTTAGTAATTGAGCATTATAATTCATCATACTTTCTCATCGCTTCTTCTCAACTTTATAATTTTCACTTTTCTATCTAATTATCTCAACTTCATTAATAAATACTTATCAAGTATTTATGGAATGAGACTTTTCTTGTAAGATATATATAACTATAATGTGAAATTTTAAATTTAAAATTAAAGATGATGAAATACCCATATTTCTTTAAGAAAGGATTATCATAAGATTCACAATTAGTAGTGTATACTATTATAAGAAGTTGTGTAGTTATTGTGACTCTATTCTTTGTGTGTTTTGTTTGCTTTTCTTTAATGCAATTCATACAAATATCAAGATCAGTAAAAGCCTATATCATGAAAGGCTTACTTAATCTTTTTGGAATAATTCTTTTAGAAATTTACCCTAAGCATTAAAGCCACGTTTAGTTCCAACTTCATTATTTTTAAACGTACATAATGTTTAAATTTTAAATTCTTTCTTAAACGTTGTTTCTTTTTTAACCAACATTAATTTAAGCATTATGTGAATTTAATTCACATTCCATTTGTCTTTCATGGTGCCATGGTTCATTTGGATCAGATCAAACTTAAAAGGTAGTGAGTTTGTAAACTACACTAAAGTTTTCAATCACATTCATTATGGAAGATTTAAGTCTTGTTGCAATATTAGTTTTCATTAATGATAAGTTCATGTATGCCATGAGAACCATCAAACTTTATGGTGGTTAAAGTAGCCATTAGTAGCTCGTCAAGAGATTTATTAGTAATTTAGGTATGATATACTTAATTTCTTGGTCACATTTATTCGCATAAACATTAGGCTCAGTCTGTTTGATCTAACTCTAGCATTATAGTCAGATTACTTAGTTTTATTGCTAGTACAAGCAAATGAGAAATTTATCTTAAAGTGATAAATAAAATCCAAAACACTTTGGTGAAATTAGATTTATTCATACTATTTAAATTACTTTAATCCCTTTTGTAAGGGAACAGACGTAGCATGCGAGTAGAGATTGAATTTAGGTATTTTAAGAATAAGAATAATAGAATTTATTTCATAAATACCTTGAGTAATTTAATAATAGATTCAGGATCGAAAGCAATAAATGTATATTAAAGATCTCCTTTGGGCAATACAAAAATATACAATCATGATCGTAATGATACTTGAAAATTTAACATAATTTGATAATTATATATATCCATTAAAACAATTTTGTCATCTTTGGACATATAAAACAGTTTGACATAATTTATTAATTATCAATTTATTACACTCATATTCATGAATTATAATGACTAGCAATCACCTTTGGGTGAATTTAAAGTCTTATAATTATGAAAATTTTAACAACCCATATAATAAATTCTCTTAATTCAAGTATCACATAAATCTAGGAGATTAAAATTTAATTATATGATTATCTTTATAATCTTTCAGGTCAGACCACTTTGGTGATTAATAGACCAACATTAAATAAATATAAATCATATATAAAATTATTCATTAAATCTTATCAAAGATTATATTCTCATAATAGATTATACTCAATAGCTTAGCCGAGTAATAACCAAATCATTATTCAATAAATATTCATAAATTACAGTCAATATCATTAATTAAAATCTTAAGACTGTCATCATAAATATACATAACATATCCATACATATATCACAATAAAGATATCATGTATAATTTATATTCGTATTCTAATAGCAGGTACACTAACATAATAAATATGTCATAAGCAGTCAAACATGATATTCTAATATCAATAAATTAGTATATATCCCAAAATAACTTTAATTATCATCCATCAAAACATAAAACTTTGTCATAATTAAAGACTAATTATGTGTAACTTAACATAAATTGGCATTATTGTAAATCAATCATAATTATTTAGATCTTAAGTAATGTGATATTACCATTAAAATTTATGAGAATATTGCATAAATCATCGTACATAAATAGATCAATTCATAATTAATACCAATTATTATCATGACATGTCATTAACATGATAAATTTGATTATTGTAATTCTTTATTGTACCATGTCAATATGAGAAATCTGACTAATGTACTTATTCATTTAATATCACACAATTTATGTGATTTTAGCAATCTCATGATTATTATCACATAATTTATTATCATATCAATTAACAGGTCTCAATGTTCAACCTCCTTTTTTAAATCTCAAACATAATCCATTCATAACATAATGGATGAACATTATAATTTAATTATTTTTTAATAATAAAATGGATCCCAACCAAGGACGTGATACATTGCAATTCCATAACACAATCTATTATATTAGAATTACTTCCCATAATTCACATGAAATACATAATTTCATCTCACATCATGTAATGATAAAGGAAACAGAAAAATCGTAATTATATTTTTAATCAATCTCATTATTGATTACATATAAAATTTTAATTATGTTTAATGTTCATGAATTATTAATAGATGAAAAATCATGAGATCCAAAATCATACTCTGAAACCACATGTAAGCATAAATTAAACGTAAATTCATTAATTGACATGGATCTTAGATATTCATGATTTTCACATTTTGTAACAATGATGAGAAGACTTACCTTAAGACAACCTTATGTGACGACCTTATGTTCTTACTAATTATGTCGGGAACTGGTTTCTCTCTCCTCACACTTTTCTTTAGGCAAAGTACATAAACTTTATGTGATAGATAATTCATAAAACTGTGTTTCTTTTATGGGTGGAGAGAGGACTAGATCGGGATATTAAATCTTTATCAAATCACATCCTATCAATGTGATTGTTATCCATAAATATATACGACCTTATTTATCTCATATATATTATTTATTTAAATCATATCTTTAATTAAGATATTTAATCATAATAAATATCTTATATTTAATTATTATTGACACTAGGCCATAATAATCTTACAGGTACCTGTAATCATATTATTTCTAGTACTTCAATAAAGAAACTATATTTTTGAAACTATATATGAATTGCATAATACACACGAAGTTTCATGGGTTAATTACTCATAGGTACAATTTATTTATCTATATTACTAGGAGGTACATTATTTAAATTAAAATACTATCCACTACAAATTGAATCTATCAAATATCCTTTTTAACCCTATTATAAGATTTATTGTATTAAAAAAATGAATTAACAATTAATCTCTCCATAGATATAGAAAATAACTTGGCATTAGAAAATCTGATAAAAAAGAGTCGCATATGATATTCAAATAATAGGTTGTATTGAAAAAGATTATGCTCAATATATTTGTGTTCAATAAATTAAAATCTATGACATTTATTATTGTTCAAAATATATATATTCATAAATAATTATGTTCAACATATTAAAATCTGTTATAATATTACGTATTATTCAAAACTTATGTATTCAGAAATATTAATATTTAATATAATTGTATTCACAAATAATTATCTTCCAATATATTATTCAAAACTTATGTATTCAAAAATATTAATATTTAATATATTTGTAATCAGAAAAAATTATCTTCATGATTTACTCCATTAAACATCGCAACAAACCTCCCATATTCACGGTTCAAAAAAAATTGATGTTTATTTTTATTCAAATTTTTTGTATTCAAAAATATTTATGTTCAATATATTAAAATATATGATATTTATTTTTGTTCAAATTATATGTATTTAGAAATATTTATGGTCAATATATTCAAATTTGTTACGTTTAGTACATAATGTTATATATTATTCAAAACTTATGTATTCAAAAATATTAATTTTTAATATATTTGTATTCAGAAAGACTTATCTTCACAATATATTATTACGGAGGGATATATGAGGTATCTCATCCTACTATATTGTATTTATCAGTAATATTTTCACCGCAATGTATCTAATAATAATATAAGAGTATAATGTGTAGTAGATGGTAATAAACCCAAGTTTCATATTATATATAAGTATTTCGAAAAAAGTACTCTTCCGCCTCATGTGTATGTACATATTTAATTTTGGAAAATACTTGAGTGAGACCGTCTCACGTAAGGGCATATGTGAGACGGTAGAAAGTGATAGCTTTATAATAAAAAGTGATAATAAATTAATGAAAAGTGACAATGTTATTTCATGTACAATTTATATTATAAATAAAAAGTGATAGCATTTTATAGGAAAAGTGATATTGTTTTATAGCAAAAGTGATAGTGATTTTAAAAAGTATAAAATGATTTCACGTGAGACGGTCTCACGCAAGACCTACCCTTTAATTTTTAACAAATATTAATTAGAAACATGGTTGGGTACAGGCCGATTATGAGTACGATTATCTATTCAAACTCGTTGTGATTATGGGGTTGGAAAATCCAATCTTCTATCGAGATTCACTAACAACAAGTTCAATCTTGAATTCAAGTCCACTACAGGCGTTGAGTTTGCGACCAGGAGTCTAATTGTCGATACTAAAGTCATCAAAGCTCAGATTTGGGCCACTGCTGGGCAAGAAAGGTTGCACCTTTTTCTCCCCTTCTCTTCCCTTTCCTGACATTTCCACCATGATTCAATTATTTTTTTTCGTGAGATGGGGGTTCTTTTGTTTTATTTAGTATGTGGTGGGAATGAAGTGGGCTTGCGGTGATATCTTCTTGGGATGTTCATAGCTATTGTATATTTATGGTTTACCATCCGCAGATCCACCACCATAAGTATATCTAAATAGAATTTTTGTTTATTTCCTTTATCCGCCTTCCCTTTTCTTTATTTAGATTTGATGATGGTGAACGTCATTGGGGATCGGTTGGTTTATTTGTTAGTTGTTGTATGACTTGTTTCCATGGGATGCTTTATGTTAGAAAACTCATGTACATAAACGTACAAATCTAATCATGCATGTAGAGGAATCTCATACCTCTCACCGTAGAGTTTTCATTGCAGTGGAATAATCTTATGATCGTCTGAACCGATTAGTACTCACGAATAAACTGTGATCTTCGGATCAAATCTTACAACACGGGGTGGTAGATTATTGTTTCACGATATAGTATTAATCTGTGGAGTATGAAGAGCTGACGAGAGAGAGAAACACTTTCACATTATGTGTTCTTACGTTCTGCTTTATGTGTTCTGCCTCTCGCATGAACGTATCAGCGTTTCAACATATTTTAGATAACTGCCATGCAGTATGTTTTATTACACACAAGATTGGAGTTAAGAAACTAATTTCTTAACTCCCTTATCTTCATTATCCCCTTTTTTCATATGTGGAATTAATTAAATAAATAATATTTGAATATTATTTACATCTCACACTAACAAATGACGTCAAAGTCACCTGACTCATTGCCTACATGTATCATACTCTCGCACAGATTAATACATCGTGTGACCCACAAGATATGAGTTTTAATCGCTCTATACTTGTTATAGATATATAACAACTCAATCAGTTTATCAAAGAAACTCAACAAGCTCGCTATACTCCGGAACTCTTGAACATTTAACATAAGTTGACATATCTCTTTTCAATCCCTGAACTTATCAGAGCATATTGAACCTTTTTGCAATAAACTATGTATTCATAATCAAGACCCTGCTTGATTGACTAGTCAATGAATCACAATAGTATATGTTAAATTAAGATGTTCTTCCCATCTTACTAAGTATCTACAGTCTCCCACTGTAGCTGATTTCCTAAACATGTACCGCATCGCTGTTATTAACCATAGCTCTTTTAGTAACATGCTAAAGTAGCAACACCAAAGTGAAGACTTAGGATATAGTAGAAAGTCATAAGGGAACGAATAGATAAGGATTCATACTTTTGAGAAAATAGGGATAATTTTCTCAGTCCTGTTGGGGTCAACTTAGCACATGTCATTTTCCTAAAACACATGTCACAATGTCTTTAACTTTCTTCCAAGAAAGAGTATGTCATATTTTATGTAATTTAGACATCGTGTAAATCAGAGTTCAAGTGTGTTCCATACACTTAACCAGAATATCCTCCCTCCAACGTGCAGGATCTCAGTCGATTTAGCTTTACAACAAGTTGGATTCTATTCATGGCGAAATCTATCCCAATTACATTAATCATCGTAATCTCATCTCTGTGCTCCCACTTAGCCAGAGGCGATTGCTCGTATGAGAGAGTCAATCATAACTTGTCGATATTATATTATATATGAACCATCACATATAATTTATAAAATATATATAGTTAATCCATTAACTATTTCATTAACATACACAAACATATTCAATACATCATTTTAAATCCTTCGCAAATCCAATCCCTTTACATGTACTACGTATACATATCTAGGAATTGGTTTGGTAAAAGGATCTGCTTAACATCAAACGAGTAGAAATGTAACTAAGAATCAGTTTCTTCTTGTCTACAATATATCTAACAAAGTTAAACTTTGTGTCAAAGTGTTTGGTTTTTCCATGATATTTAAGGTATTTTGTATAAGAAATAGCTGCTTGATTATCACAATTATAACAACATCTACCATTGGAGTGTTTGAGACCCCCAAATGTTTCATGAATCTTCTCAACCAAATAGCCTCTTGAACTGGAGACGCACATGCCACAAATTCGGCTTCCATAGTGGATAGTGCTATTCATGTCTGTTTCTTCCTACACCATGAGATTGCTCCATTATTGAGCAAGAAGACATAATCGGAAGTTGATTTACGTTCATCTAAATCACCACTCTAGTCTACGTCTGTATACCCATTCAGTGTACTGTTATTCCGTTGATAACAGAGAGAATAGTCTACAGTCGATCACATTGGCATATGGTACTTTGGCCATTTCATTCTTTTCATCTGGAGTCTTGGGACACATCTACTGACTCAATGATTCGCCTTTCACAATAGGAGTATCTATAGGTTTGCAGGTGTCCATTTTGAAGCGTTCTAAAATTTTCTTGATGTAAGTCTCTTGAGACAAACCCAATAATTTCTTGAACGATCTCTATGGATCTTCACACCAAGTATGTAATCTGCTTCACCCATATATTTCATTTCGAAATTCAAATATAACCATCTTTTTATGGTTTCAAGATACTCTTTGCTATTACCCGGTAGTAGTATGTCATCCACATACAAGGATAGAATCACAAAACAACCATTGGACCGTTTAACAAAAACACAGTGGTCTTCGTTTATCATAACGACGTTATATGAGATGATCGTAGTGTGAAACCTCAAATACCACTATTTAGAGGTTGTTTGAGTCCGTAGATCGACTTCTTCAATCTACAAACTTTATCCTCTTGACCTCGAAGAATAAATCCTACAGGCAGTTGCATGTAGATTTCTTCTTCTAATTCTCCATTGAGAAATACGGTCTTAAACATCCATTTGGTGTAACTCTAAATCGATACTAGCTACTATAGTCAATAGTAGACGAATCGAGGCAAACCTCACTACAGGTGAACAAGTTTCTTCATAATCTATACCCTCTTATTGAGTATTATCTTTTGCCACCAGACGAGCTTTGTACCTCTCTATTGAGCCTTTCTTGATTTTGAAAATTCATTTATTCCCAATTGCCTTTTGTCCCTTCGGAAGATCTACAAGTTCTCAGACTTGATTTGACTTCATAGACTCCATTTCCTCTTTCATCGCTTTCATCCATTGCTCCTTTTTCGGACAAGTCAGAGCTTCTCTAATATTTCTGGGCTCTTCCTCATCAACGGGAAAAACATCTCCATTTTTTGGTGAACCAAAGAAGGCATGTCCTTCAATATCATAATGCCTTTTGGGCACATGTTTTCTAGAACTTTTTTGAGATAGTTGTTGATGGTCTTTTGTAGACAAAATACTCTCATTGGGAATCGTTTGATCCTCAATCGGCAAATATCTATCAAGATCCATACCATCAGTTAAACTACTCCCACTTGGATCTTGTAGGTATTGGTTTTCTACTACCTCGAAAATAAGTTCAGCATCCCTCGTGTCAAGGAGCCTTGTGTGGACATTTATCACTCATGTCGAGGAGCTTTGTGTGTAGAGGGTTTATTCTCTTCCCAAAGAGATTTGATTTGATGTATAGAAAGTTTATACTCATATCAAGGAGTATCGAACATGTAGAGAGTTTTGTCTCTTCTCAAGGAGATTTGATTTGATGTGTAAATAGTTTATACTTATATCAATGAGTATCATGTAGACAGTTTATGCTCGTGTCGAGGAGCTGAGAATTTTAGATTGTTTAAGCTCGTATCAAGGAGTGTAATATGTGGGATTTTAGATATTTTTAGCTCATATCAAGGAGCGTAATGTGGACAATTTACGCTCGTGTCAAGGAGCTAAGAATTTTAGATAGTTTAAACTCATATCAAGAAGCGTAATGTAGAGTTTACGCTCGTGTCAAGGAGCTTTGTATATTGTGTGGACATTTTTTGCTCATGCCAAGGAGCTTTGTGTGGGCAGTTTTTTCGCTTGTGCCAAGGAGCATAATGTGTAGACAGTTTTAGCTCATATCAAGGAGCGTTGAGTGGATAGTTTTGGCTCATATCAAGGAGCGTAACTTGAGGGTTTTAAATAGTTTAAGCTCGTATCAAGGAGCGTAATGCAGACAGTTTTCGCTCGTGTCAAGGAGCTTTGAATTTGATTTGTTAACAGTTCATTGCCCCCAATCTTGGGATGCAATGTTTTCTCTTGCTTCCATTTCATTTCTATGAATGTTTATGGAAACTGCAGTATTTGATTGATTGCAGTTCCTCTTCCACGAGCTCATCAGAAGGCATGTCTACAAACTCACAAGAGTCTTGAATAGAGGGCCATTCGATGTCATTTGATGTCAGACTTAACTCCATGTTGTGAGCTCTTGTAGCAAACTCTTCAAAAGTTTTAGGAAGAATTCCTTGGATTATTTACCGAAGATTCCACTACATCTCTTGAATGAACATTTCAATAGCTGAAGTTTCTGACAGCTTTTCTTTGCAATTGAGGCTTAGGCTACTCCATCTATTGATGTAATCGATGACAAATTCTTCATCACTTATAAGTATTTGTTAGCTCCATCATGCTAACAATTCTTCGTGTGCTATAGAAATGGATAAGAAATACTTTTTCCATTTGCCACCAGCTGTCAATGGAGTTAGCTTCCAAGTCGATATACTAATCGAAAGCATTTCTTTTTAGAGATCAGATGAATTGTCTCACCATGTGATCTCCGTAGGTCCCCGCATCATTGCATGTCTCGATGAAGTGCGCCATATGTCGTCTTGGGCTACCTTTGTCGTCGATTTGTTGAAACTTAGCAGGTTGGTAGTCAGTTGGCATCCTCAAGTTGTTAATCCTTTTTGTATATGACTTGGCATAGGTTGAAGAAGATTTTGAGCTCCCTTCAAACTTGTCTTTTATCGTTGATAAGAGTGTAAATTCACATATTTTGGGCTCTGATTTGTGTGGAAATTGAGTACGATTGAGTCTTTTATTTAGACAAATCGGAATGTTTATGGAAAAGCCATGAATCAGAGGATACTAGGTCTTTTTTAGCATATTTATACAGGAAAACAGGTCTTAAGGGCTCGGAATTGGAAGTTACCATTTTCAAGGCAATTTTTGAAGGTTGTTCAACCAATATGAAGCTGCTCGACCAGCATCACTCTGGTCGAACAGGAGGAACCAAGTCGAGCAAGTTGCGAAAAATGTCTAGAACCGTTGCTCGACCAAACATGGTCGTTCAACTAGGATCATCTTGGTCGAATGGAGGAGGCAAGTTGAACAAAATGTGTAGAATCATATAGAGAGCTTGTTCGACTACTATTAGACTTAGAGGCCTTGTTCGACTTCTGAAGGCTTGGTCAAACGGATTTTCGCTGATGATATTTTTTGTAATTCCGGATTTCTTTTACCAAATTTGACGTATGCCTCAAGCAAAAGCCCATTCAAGTCCCGTAAGGAGGTTCCACGAGTATAAAAGAAGGACTTTCGCAGGAGAAAAGGAAGCAACACAACACTTCATCATCTAGTCACCACTGAAACCCTACCGCCATCCGAAGGAGCTGTGGAGAGAGGTTCGTCTGTCGAACCAAGTGAGAATCAAGTGAAGATTCAAGATGGAGAGAGTCGCGATTGCGCCGCATCTAGGGTTAAATTCGCTACTTAATTTATCTTTTAATTTTTAAGACTATGTGTAAGATCCTACCAACCACCATGATTGTTCCTAGATCAATCATGGGCTAGAACCACTTCGGTAGTTCTAGGGTTATGAAGGTTTTATGAGTTAATTTGTCTTTCATGGGTAAACTCCGTACAACACTACTTGTGGTTTATTTTATATGAGATTGTGTTTTTAAATTCATACTCACAGTCGTTTTGTGCATCATTTACTGTTATGTAGAGTCTAAATACATATCTTGGTTATTGATTGAGTGCTTTCACTGCTGAGCAGAATTACATGTTATTATTCTAAGTGAAGGGATTCTGAAGTCTTATTAGAACTATCTTATATAAATACTTGTTAATTGAATATTTTTCGGGTTAATAAGTAGGATAAAGAGTATAACTTCATAGTACATAAAAAGGGAGATCATATCGGGTTAGAGTACAAAGTGCACGAGAAATAATTGACACTGATAGTACCTAGAAAGGGGGTGAATTATATCTCTTACTCCAAGAATATTCACACGTGTCATACAAATGTTTACTTGTGTCTATAGAGTGAACTTGCATGGTTTAGTGATGCATCCATAAGCCACAAGGTAGAGTCGAACATCAGCACATGGAAAGGAAATTAATAAGTAAAACTGGATGACCTGAAAAACTACCTATTTTCTCACTTGATCACAGTCATATTTTCTCTATTGCTTGTTTATTTAATTTGCTATTTTAATTACTTGTTATTTAGTTCTGTTACTTCTCCAAACCAATTTTCCAACATAGTTTTAATAAATTAGAATATAATTGAATTAATAATAATCCGTCTTTCGGGTTCGATAATCACTTGGTTGCCGATCGAAACTACAATTGATATCCTTCATACTTGGGGATTATTTTGTGTTTTGAGAAAATGCTCATCAAGTTCTTGGCGCCATTGCCGGGGATGGCTTAATTATTAATCCATTATTTCTAGTTTAATTAGGACTATTTTATTTTTGTTTTCTTTTCTTTCTAACTTTGAATTTTTCCCAAGTGTATGCACACTAGATCGAAGGGAACTAATCTAAAACCATTTGATTCAGAAGTAGAGGCATCCATAAGGAAAAGGAATGCTAAGAAGAAGAAGAACAAGAATATGAACAAGGAGCCAACTGATACTATTGATCAAGTAGTTGACGTTGGAGAGCTAATTCCGCAAGCAACTGAAGTTGCAACCGAATTTAACTTGGAAGCAAAAGCACTCAACATGGCGGTGAATCCCGATACACATTCCATCTGTGAAGTCTTTAAGAACAACAGAGGAGGCAATGCAGGGCTGTTAGGAGAAAGAGGGGCCATAACCGATTTTGATTTACACCCTACTCTTATCACCATGATTGAAAGGAGTCCTTTCTCAGGGGGAACCTTTGAAGATCCTCAGCAACATCTAAATAAGTTCCTTTGGTATACAAGTACACAAAAAGATACAGGAGCTCATGAGGATGTGAGGAAGATCATCTTGTTTAAGTTCTCGCTGAATGAAAAAGTGAGAGATTGGCACGATAATCTTAATGCTGCTGAATGTGATACCTGGGAGAAGTTGAAAATGAAATTCTTGAAGCGATACATGCTACCTTCGAAGGTGTTTAAGATGAAGCAAGAAATCAATCAATTTGTTATCCATGGTAATGAGAAGTTTCATGAAGCTTGGGACAGATTCAAGGACATGCTTCTGAAGTGTCCACAACATGGGCTATCTAAAGCTCAATACATCAGCATTTTCTATAATGAGTTGGATTGCGATTCTCGTGTGTTACTTGATGCTTCATCCAATGGAGCATTACTTACGAAGTCACCCATAGAGGCCGAGAAGCTCTTTGAGGATATTTCGATAAATTCAAGAGATTGGCCGACTGATAGAGTGAAAGGCACTTATGTTCTTGGTAAAGTAGCACAGGTTGAGCATAATATGGTGAAGTCGGGAAGAGATGATGAGATCGTCTCTAGCTTGGCTAATATCAACAAGTTACTCGTTTCTCAGCAAAAGCAAATTATGGATATATCTCATCGAGTACCAATTATGCAGCAGGATGGTGGCTATGAAGGAGCTAGCCAAGAGGAGATTGAGGAGGCTAACTACGCCATGGGTCAAAGTATTCAAGGAACGAGGTTCCTAAATCAAGAAAACTAAAATTATCAAGGGAACTACAACAATCGTGGTCCCCAGGGTAATTATCAACAACCAATGAGGCCAGAGTTTTCATGAAGTAACACCAATAATGCATTACAACCTCTTATTGGTGTTGATCCGGGTGCTAAAGTGGAAGAAGGAAAACCGAGTTTCGAGGATACGGTGAACAGGTACATGGCGAGGAATGATGCAAAAGTGGATCGTCTTGAGGCCAAGTTAGAAAAGAAGATTGATGCCAATCATGAGAATTTATCTAAATAAGTTAAGGACCTTACATTGTTGATGGGGGAGATGGCAGGAAATGTGAACAAATTGACTCAAACTATTGAGAAAGGGAAGTTTTCATCTCAAAGTATTGAGAATCCAAAGTCTTGCCATGCCGTCATACTGAGGTCAGGTACGCAGTACGAAGGTCCGATGATGAGAGCAAAAATAAAGGGAGCAGAGGAGTTGCTCGACCAGACTTGAGTTGCTCGACCAGACCAGCTGGTCGAATAGAGGTCGAACAACCTCTGGAAAAATAGAATTACGATTCTCTATTTTCAGACTCACCATTTGACTAATGTTATTCCATTCGACCAGACCATCATGGTCGAACGGAGGTCGAACAACACCGGGAGAATGGGATTTCTCGATCTGCAAAGTCGTTTGACCAAGACAATGTCGTTCGACCAGACCATCTTGGTCGAACATTGGTCGAGCACCAATTGAAGGAACAGAATATGCGATTAGAGCCGCTGTTCGACCAACCCCAGTCTGTTCGACCAAACTAGCTTGGTCAAACAGAGGTCGAACAACATCTTTATGCATCTGTTTCAATACTGAATGATACACCTGTTGATCAAAACATCATAGTACCATCTCAAGAGCATAACACAGAGGTTATACTTTTGGAGATGCAGTATTATGCCCATTTTCTGAAGGATATACTTTTGAAGAAGAGAAGCTTGAACAGAATTGAAACAGTGAATTTGTCGGAGAACTGCAGCTCGATCATATAAAGGAAGTTGCCAGCTAAGTTGAAAGATCTAGGAAGCTTTACTATCTTGTGTGAAAATGGAAAGGGGCGGGCACGATGAGCCTTGTGCGATCTTAGGCCAATCATTAATTTGATGCCTTTGTCTATTTTTAAAAGGCTTGGTTTGGGGGAGTTAACTCCTATAGCGGTTGCTCTACAATTGGCAGATAGGTCTATGACTTTTCCGAAGGGTGTTATTGAAGACTGATTAGCCATAACTTGTAGTCGGGTTGACCAATTCAAGAATTTATCGAACCACAGAGAGGTCGATGCAAGAACTTAAGTGAGATAACGTTTTTTTGCAATTTTATAGAGACTAAATATCAACGATTGGTTTTCAAAACACAAGTAAATAACAAGTACTAAAGCAAGTAATGATAACGAATAAGATAGTAAAAGATGAGTGGTTATCCAAGTTGAGTAGAAGTGAGATTAACAACACTAATGAAGTGGTAATTCAAGGATTCATGCATTAAACTCATATGTATCAAGGGTCAAGACTAAGGGCCAACACATATACCACCTACACTTCCTCTCGAAATGCATAGGATGTTGATCATTTTTACAATCTCAAAAGAGCTCAAAGGTTGGTTCTCAATTAAACTATTCCAACTATGTACTAAGTTCAATTAAAGAATCCCTTCATATGATTAATTGACTTCTCAATCTAACTAATCACATGTTCTACCAATGGGTTCTAAATCCTAAAGGATTTCTCAATCTCTTTACAATTTATAATGAACATGAGATGTTTGATGAAATGATTCACTCAATTATCCTAAGCATATAATTGATCTCTCAATCTAATCATATAATTAGAACAATCAAACACACAAAGCATCATAGATCTCAAGATATTAAGCATCAATGATAGAAAATCAAATATCTCAATCAACATATTAATTTAATTACATAGATCCACAAATTATCCAACAACTTTCATGTTGCTAATCTCACAAGGGAGATTAGCCTACAATCTTCATAAGATCCTTAACATAGACATTAGAAGCCTTACAAATCATGGTAAACAAGAGGATTAACATAAAATTTGAATGAAAACTCCCTTTGATTGGATCCAATTGAATCATCTTTCTTCCTTTGGTGATCACCCACTCTTCCATGCTTCTTCACTTGATTTGGATGGTAGAGGTTATGGAGATATGATGTAGGATCAAAATATGGATGAATGAGATGAAGAATATGGTGTAAAATCAAAGGAATGGTGTGTGAGGTGTGTGAGCAGCCAATAATTCGGTTCTGGAATGATCAAATATTGAATGGAGTGGTATTTATACCCTTGGAGATCTTCTAGAAGGAATCTGAAAATTTTCTAAAATTTAACACCTACACGGCTCGAGTCCAGTATACGGTCTGATTCGTGTATAGGGCTTCTGGTCAACGGCGAGCTTCAGACGACACATGGCTCGTGCGCAGTACACGGCCACAGTGGTGGCCGTGTTTGTGATTTCAGACGACCGTGCACGGCCAACTCTTATAGGCCCGTGCGCGATACACGCCCCATGGGCAGTACACGCCCCATGTACCAAACACGGCTGGCCGTGTTTTTGCAGTTTTGCTTCTTTCTTTCTCCCGACTCCATTTTTGCTCCGTTTTCACCTATTTAACATTTAAAAGTTCATTCACACACAATTCCATAAAAACACATAACACCACCAAAATACATATAAATACTGATAAAACATTACGAAAAATACACACAAAAAGGCACTAAAATTTAGGTTAAAATAACGACAATCACACCCCCAAACTTAAAGTGTTGTTCGTCCCTGAACAACGAAAATGATAAACCGAGGGAGATATTTTCACCTAGGAAAAGAATAAATGAATACAAGTAACAACACATCAATAACAACAAGAGCTACAAATCATGCTAAGTCATTCTACAATCATTAGAAACATGATATGAGAAATTAATAAGTTCAATCAAAAGAGAACAATGTGCAATATAGTCCCTTTTAATCTAAGCCTCACTTAAGTTTATCAATTTCACTCGTCACTCTTTAAATAAGGTAAATCAACACTCATTAATCAATTGGTTCGACTCACCACACACTTGCTCATAGACTCTATTCACAAACCACCAAAGTTTCAATCAATGATCAAAAAGGTCTTTGATTACGGATGTAATGATAGGCTCTTTGGTAAGGTATGAAGAATTTAGATAAAAGTGACTAAATGCGTGTAAGTAATCGAAGATGTAGCTACTTTCTTCTATTCCTACACTTTCTTTCTTCCCTTTTTATTCTTTTCAACATTCAAACACTAATCATCACTTCTCTTTGATTTTGAATTGCATCCTCCCTTCTTTTGATTTTTTTAATTTCATGAGCGTCTTTGTTTCTTTGCTCATTTTCTTATTTGAGGGATACATATACTCTCTTGCTTGTATTCTTTTCATCCTTTTCCCTTCTTTTCTTACAAAAATATCTCATTATTTATATCATTTCCTCATCTACTTTTGTCATCTCATCACATCTTTCTAACTACCATCTTCTTGATTACTCACACAAAAGTCAATATATAAGGCTCATGTGGGTAATCAAGGCTTGTAATGTGCTAAATTCACAAGAAATAGGCTTAATGGCTCAAAGGTTGTTAACTAAGGATGATGTTAAAGGTAAGGAAATGTTTGGCAATGACTACTCATGGCAAGGATGGCCTTTAATCATATCATCAATCTCTACTAATCGGATTCATTCCTAAAGTCTTTGAGCAAGCATTTAGTTTATCAAAACTCAACAGATCCACTCATGAAAAGAATAAACCATTTATCTATGGTCGAGGCATAAATTCTCACAAGTTATTGCTTGACTTAAAAGGACTTATTGCAACACATTCATTCTAATAATTGAACAAATTAAATAAAACATATCACAATTCAAAAGTATATATATTCTTAATTATGATTCGTTATCACCTATCACCACAATGCATCATCACTTGCACCCAAAATGACTCACGACCTCCCAAACAAACCACCAAACAAAACCTTAACAAGAATAAAAATACAAGCAAACACAAATAAATAAAAGACAACGCAAAGACAAAAGCAAAAGCACAAAATAACACTAAAAGAAGTGAAACAAAAAGATCATCCCATCCATGATCAATGCAAATCACCAATCATCTCAATCCTTCATTGAAAATAAACCCTAAATTATAAAATTAAACACCCCAAATCAAGACAACTAAAAGTCTCAAATCCAACACAATTCAATCCAACTAAAATAGATAAGCTAATGAAGTGACAAGCACTAAAAGTACTCCCTCAATTATCTGGACGAGGAGGGGGACGAGGCTGGCACGGTGCCTACGGGATATAGGCACGAGGTGAGGCAGGGAACTGAAAGTTAAACATCATTGTGAGCATTTCCTCCATATTGTTCTAATGTGCTTGAACATTCTCTTCATAGCACTGACTCTTACGTTGTCCCTCGTGGATCTCCCCGATCTGCACTCCTTGCCTCTGCTGCTCTTCTCTCATTTGTCTAATTTGCTCTCCATGCATGTTCTGAGTGTGCCTTATATCTCGCATCTCCCCTTCAAAGAAATTCCAGTTTGCATCTCCCATCCCTTGTCCCATGAACTGCTGCTGTTGTTGCTCTTGTTCCTGTTCTTCTTCAAACTGTGGAGGTTTAGGAGCATGTTCGTCAAATTCCACTTGCTGATGCTGAGGATCATCTTCATTCCCCTCTTCCATAGCAACGGGCTCGGCTCTCAAATTTGCCAATTCAAGATTTTCTTCAACACGCATTTGCCTTAAAACTGCCTCCACTCCATCTCGATTCCTTTAATAAAATTCCCTCATGACAGTGGAGTGTTGCACACTTGCCATTGCAAAATTGGCATATTTCCTTTGAGCAAAAACTGGTGTTAGCTCCGGAGCAAGTAAAGGGAATGAGGCTCTTTTGTCTTGCCTCAAGCAATATCTATCTCCTACCACAGCCAAAAACTCCATCCTCATTAACTGGTTGTAATTGAGCCCCTCACTATTCATCCTATTTTCCATTCCTCTGAGATCAATCCCTAATCCTTGAGTTATCATTGTAACTATCTCTCCAACCATCACTCCTTGTGAAGTTTGCCTCTTCGCTACCTACTTCTCTCCTACTGAGCCACCACTGTGTTTGATACAATCTTCTCCAAATATCTCATTATAGGATTCCGAATAGACGTCCCTTTTGATGCACTAGGGATGTAATCTGCTGGTTCTGTTCCATCATTGACCAACAACTTCCACCAACTTTGCTGATTAAACCCCCCTCCTTCAAAAAAATGGCCATGATTCTCACATGGGGGGCATCCGATAAACCTATTCAACACATGGATAGGTACATTCTCTCTCAACTCATTATTCAGATGGAAGGTTACTGAAGTGGGGAAGTCGTTCCCATTCTTCTTCACTTGAATGGTACTCAAAAATTCAGCTGTAAGGTGATGATCAAAGAATTCTTCCATGCCTCTCCTACTAAACATTCTTCTCAAATCAGCTTCTATCCCAAGCCCGATCATAGTTTCCTGATTTTGAAATCTAGTTAGCCTGATCTTAGGGAATATGGCTTGCCACCTCAAGATGTATTTCTCCCACGCCTTCCTCGAATTCTACTCCAAAGTACTCAGGATGTATCCCATCCTCCATCAATTGGGCATCTAAGTTGGACAATTCTGCCTCAGATTCCACAATGATAAAGTCTTCATTGCATTTTCAAACTCTTCTTTCAGCCATCTGCAATATTCAAAAAGATCAAATTACACTCAACTTTATCATAGTGTTGATAATTAAGCATAGAATCATCACTCGTTATTCAACTAAGTGTTAATCCTAATCATGCTTTGATATTTCATGACAACACCCCTTTTCAAACTACAATCCACATGCTTAATCATTTAAGAGTTTTGAACAAGCAACAACATAACATTCTTAATCAATCCAATAAGAGCATCTTTTCATTTTCAAGAATTTCACCGCATATTCCCTCATCTTTGCATTATTTATTTAGCAATTGACCAACAATGTTTCATTGTTCATGTAAAGTTCTCAAACTATTTCAAAAAAAATCACTTAGGCATTTCATCGAACACTTGGCATGCATTAATTTTCAAAGCAATTTTTAAAAGAATATCAACATCCTTATGCTTAAATCCTCAACACTCAAGCTATTTCTTATCAACACAATCATCATATAAACATCATCAGTCAATCTATCTCATCATACAACCTATGTTCATCAAAATCTAAAAAAATTCCCAAATTCAAACCACATGAACCCTAACTTTGCAAAATTTCAGTTAATTTATCATTTAAACCTACAAGATTAATGTACTTCACAATTTAAACATGCTTCAAACAAATCTCATGTACATCAATACAAAAATTTTTGAAGTTCAAATCTTCAATTGAAAATTAGGGTAAGAAATTCATACCTTGGATTTCTTAAACTGAATGAACAAATTTGATGCAAAGACTTTGAGAAATATACTCTAAACCTCTCAATCTTACCACTTGTATGTTGTTCTCAACCGAATTTGTGGTTTCTAAGAAGGATTAGACGAGGAGGATGCTTTTTAGGGTAAATGGAAGTGAGAAGTGTGTTCTGCAATCGGACTTTTAAACTCAGACTTCAGACACTACACGGTCCGAGTCTGGTACACGGCCTCAGGGGTGGCTGTGTTTGGTCATCGGATGACTGCGCACGGCTTTTCTGGATAGGGCCATGCGTGGTACACGGCCCGTGTTCTTGCTCTGAACACGGCTCGAGTTCTGAACTCAGCCTCGATCTGGGCGTGTTCGGTTTTCTGACGACAGTACACGGACAACCCACATAGGGCAGTGTACTGTACATGCCCCGTGTTCCTGCACCTTGTTTTCTTCAATTTTACAACTTCAAACCTTTCCTTCCCCTGTTTATATGCTTCCAATGCTCCCTATTTATGCTCAAAACTCAATCAAATCATTAGCTCAACAATTGGTATCAGAATTAATAAGATTATAAACTTTAACACCACCAAAACGGACCAAAACTATACTGAACTCATGAGAAAAGTTCAAATTTGACTCAAAAACACAAGAATACATAAATACATAGATCATAACATATCATACCACACCATATCCCCCCAAACATAAATTGAAACAAGAGTTTCAAAGTAAGTTTGCAAAAAGTGGTAAGATATACCATTACCATCAATGATGCACACCTTGAATCTTCAATACATCTTCTTCTCACAAGTACAATCCTCCTACAAGACTAAAAGAAAGCAAAAAGAAGAAAAAGAGATATTTACAAACCTAAACTACTAAAAGGATACGGGCTTTCAAGAAGTAAAAGTGTCAACATAAACCAGCTCCCTTTGAGAGGGAGAATGGTAATGTTTCACCCTATGGCCATTTACCACAAAAGCATTTCAATCCGATCCTTCAAGTTTAATTGAGCCATCATCTCTCATCTCGATCACCAAGTACGGACCGGTCCATTTCGAACGGAGTTTTTCGGGAATAATTTAAGTCTTGAATTAAACAGTAGAACCTTATCCCTCGGAATAAACTCCTTCGTTTTGATCCTTTCATCATGCCATCTCTTGAGCCTTTCCTTCAAAATTCTTGAGCTTGAGTAAGCTTCTTCTCGAAACTCTTCTAACTCAACCAATTGGAGACATCTTTTCTTTCTAGATTCTTTCTCATCAAAATTCAACTTCCGAAGGGCCCACAATGCTTTATGTTCTAACTCAACGGGCAAGTGACATGCCTTCCCATAAACAAGCTTGTATGGGGAAAATCTAAGAGCGGTCTTGTAAGCCGTTCGATAAGCCCATAAAGTATCGTCTAGCTTAGAAGACCAATCTTTTCGATTCCCAATGATTGCCTTTTCAAGAACAAGCTTCACTTGCCTATTTGACACCTCTGCCAAGTCATTTGTTTGAGGATGGTACGGTGTGGACACTTTATGCTTCACTCCATAGCTACTTAAAAGCTTCTCAATAAGCTTATTTATGAAGTGTGATCCCCCGTCACTGATTATGGCTCTTGGCACCCCAAACCTAGCAAAGATGTCTTTCTTTAAGAAACTCTTGACCACTAAAGCATCATTTGTTCTTGTCGGGATTGCTTCTATCTATTTAGACACATAATCTACCGCTAGCAATATGTAGAGGTACCCATTGGAAGGCGGAAATGGGCTCATGAAGTCCATCCCCCATACATCAAACACTTCAACTTCAAAAATGTTCCTCATGGGCATCTCATCACGTTGCCTATACTTTCAATCCTTTGGCACCGGTCACATCTCTTGATGTACTCCTTGCAATCCTTAAAGTTGGCCAAAATAAACCCGACTGTAGAATCTTTGCCCCGTCTTTTGAAATCCAAAGTGTCCTCCACATGGTGAACTATGGCACATCTCTATGACACTTAACTTTTCTTCTTCCGGGATACATCTACGTACGATTCCATCTGGACAATTTTTAAACAAAAGAGGATCATCCCATAAGTACTCCCTGACATCATGATAGAACTTCTTCCTTTGAGATTCGGTGATACGATCCGGCTTGAGGCCACAAGTTAGATAATTCACGTAATCCGCATACCACGGCCTTCCAATCTCACACAAAGTGTACATCCTTTGAAAATCCACTAGAAGGATCTCTTCATCCTGAAATACATCCTTAATAAACTCCATAGTGCCCTCTTCATCAACATTTTCCAAACGTGACAACTGGTCGGCTATGACATTTTCTACTCCCTTCTTGTCACGTATCTCCACATTGAACTCCTAGAACAAAAGAACCCAACGAATTAGTCTAGGTTTAGCATCTTTTTTACTAATCAAATACCTAATGGCGGCATGATCCGTATAAACAATGGTTTTCGTGCCAACTAGGTATGGATGAAATTTTTCAAAAGCATAAACCACGGATAAGAACTCTTTTTCCGTTGTGGTGTAATTCTTTTGGTTTGCATTGAACGTCTTTGATGCATAGTAGATCGCTCGAAACTTCTTCTCCCTGACTTGACCAAGCACCACTCCCAATGCATTGTCACTTGCATCACAATGGAGCTTAAAAGGCTTACTCCAATTGGGAGAGACGAGGATTGGAAAATCCTTTATAAAACGTCGATAGAACCCGGCTTGGCCCAGGAACGATCTAATCCCTTTTTCATTCTTTGGTGGGTGAAGATGTTCAATGGCTACAACCATCGCCCTATCAACTCTCAAACCTTTCTCCGATATATGATGCCCAAGTACGATACTCTCTTAACTATAAAATGACATTTTTCCCAATTCAAGACTAGGTTCGTATCTTGACATCGCTGCAAAACCATAGAAAGATTAGCCAAGCATTTATCAAATTAAGACCCAAAGACAGAAAAGTCATCCGTAAACACTTCCATCACATTTTCAATCAATCCTCCAAAGATGGCCATTATACAACGTTGAAAGGTGGCGTGGGCATTGCACAACCCAAAAGGCAATTTATAGAAAGCAAACGTGGCATACGGACCAGTAAAAGTTGTTTTCTCTTGATCCTCGGGGGCTATCATGATTTGGTCATACCCCGAGTAACCATCTAGAAAACAATAATACTTGTATCCCTCCAACCTATCAAGCATTTGATCAATAAAAGGCAAAGGGAAATGATCTTTATGAGTGTTTTCATTAAGCTTCCTATAATCGCAACACCCTCTCCAGCCCGTTTTTACCCTTGTAGCAAGTTCTTCATCAAATTCCGTTTTAACAATGGTCAATCCCTCTTTTTTAACCACAAAATGCAAAGGTCTCACATGCGGACTATCACTTATAGCTTAAACAATATTAGCATCTAACCACTTTAAAACTTCTTTCCTAACAACCTCTTGCATAATGGGGTTCAAACGACGTTGAGGTTGTATGCATGATTTACTCTCATCAATCAACCTAATATGATGCATACAAATAGTGGGACTTATACCTTTTAAATCATCAAGACTCCACCTTATAGCACTTTTATGATCTCTAAGCACCCTCAACAATTTATCAAGCTCTAGAGGTGAAAGGGATGATGATACAATTACCGGAAAGGTCTTGTCGTCCCCCAAGTACACGTACATAAGGTGATTGGATAATGGCTTCAATTCTTCCTTTCCCTTATCAACCTTCGACTCTTCATTCTCGACCTCCAATGGAAGATACTCCCTCTTTCCATAGTACATCAATTTGGCTTCATCTTCTTGCATTGCCCTACAAGCATTCAAATCATGTAAGCAATCATTTATATCATCATCTTCTAAACAATATAAAGAAGAAGTAGAATTTAAGGATAAAGTAAGAGAATGACTTATGCTTGTCTCAAGAGGATCCTTGGATAGAAAAAATGGTAAGTTCTTTTGAACAATCTCATCAATCAATTCGATCCTTCTACATTCTTCATTCTCATCTGGATGCCTCATATCATTTCTCAAAGAAAACACAACTTCTTCTTCATTCACCCTCAAAGTCAATTCTCCTTTATGCACATCAATTAAAGCCCTTCCCATGGCCAAGAATGGACGTCCCAAAATCAATGGAACATTTGCATCCTCGTCCATGTCAAGCACTACAAAATCCACCGGGAATATGAACTTTCCAACTTTAACTAACACATCCTCAACTACTCCCTTAGGATAAGTCAAAGAGCTATCCGCAAGTTGCAATGTAACGAACGTATGCTTAACTTCCCCTATACCAAGTTTCTTAAAGATAGACATAGGCATCAAATTGATACTAGCCCTAAGATCACAAAGAGCTTTATGAATTTCACTCTTACCCATCTCACATGGTATGACAAACTCCCCAGATCTTTGAGCTTTGGAGGCAACTTCTTTTGAATTATGGCACAACACTCCTCCGTCAAGTTGACGGTCTCATTCTCCACTAATCTCCTTTTTCTTGCCATGTTGCCTTTCAAAAACTTGGCATAATGAGGCATTTGTCTCAAAGCATCCGCAAAGGGTATATTGATGTGGATTTTCTTGAAGATCTCCAAAAAAACTTTGCAAATTTTTCATCAAGCCCCTTCTTCAAGAATCTATGTGGAAAAGGAATAGGCATTTGAGTTTTTGGTATGCCCCAACTATCCCTTTCCAACTCCACTTCTTCCTCTTTCTTTTTCATTGCTTTTGTTCTTTACCATTTCTTTTCAATAACTTCCGACTCAACCACATCCATTTCATCATTTTCTTTAGCTTCAACTTCACCTTCTTCCACAAACTCTTCATCACCCAAGTTTTCCTCAACCTCCTTCTCTTCTAACTTCTCATTTTCCATAGGCATAGATGGTCCCTCATAGTTTGTTCCACTCCTCAAAGTGATTGCCTTGCATTGCTCTTTTGGATTTACAACAGTGGTAGAAGGAAATTTTCCTTTCTCATTCGCACTCAACGAACTAGCAAGTTGATCAACCTAGTGCTCCAAGGCTTTGAACCTTCTATCAATAGCTTCATCAATCTTTCTTCTTATCTCATCTTGAGCTTTGTTCAATGCAATCAACTTTTTAATGAGTTCTTCGGTGGTTTCTTTCCCTTCATTATTTGGCGCTTTAGCTCCCGGATGATACCCCGGGGGATAAGCAACCGCATTGCTCGGGTTTGAATAAGAGAAATTATCTTGCCTCCTTTGTTGTTGTGGTATGAGCTTCCAATTCCTTGACTATTGAAACCTCCTTGCCTTGGTGGGTAGTTTCCTTGGTTATGATTGAAATTACCTTGGTAATTATTTTGATAGTTACCTTGGTAATTCCTTCCTTGCATGTATTGCACATCCTCCACACGTGGCATTGTCATAGCCCATTGTTCCCCACTAACACTATTCGGAGGAAACATCCCTTGATCATTTTGGCCTTCAACCATATTAACTCCTTGGTTATTACCACCTTAACTCAATCTCATTTGCCTCATTAACTCAGCCGTTATCATCTCAACACTAAGCATGCTCGGCTCCACACTAGCACTCTTCACACTAAACTGTTGCCCTTGATCGAAGCTCTCAAATCCATAGCATCCACTAACTCTCTCCAATGGCCATTGGTAGACATTTGTAGCAATTTTATCAAAAATCCTTAAAGCCCTTTCCGGAGTCACTCCAAGTACGGATCCACCGGCCGAAGCATCAACAAGCACTCTTTGACCATTCACCAAACCTTGGTAGAAAAACCCTACTTGTTGATTTTCCAGAAAGCCATGTTGTGGACACTTGCGTAGCATATCCTTAAACTGCTCCCACACTTCATAAAAGCTCTCTTGAGGCATTTGGTTGAATTGGGTGATCAAGCTCTTCATTTGAAGCTTCTTGAAGGCGAAAAGTATTTGTTTAAAACATTTGTGCAAGCTCATCCCATGTGTTGCACGTACCCGGAGTAATGGTAGATAGCCATGTTCGAGCACAATCTCTCAATGAAAATGGAAACAACCTTATCTTAATACAATCCTCGTTCACCCCATTCATCTTCACGGTGTTGGCAATCTCAATAAATTGAGCAAGATGAGCATTGGGATCTTCATTCGGGGTTCCACTAAATTGTTATTCTCGCACCATAGAAATCAAGCTCGTTTTAAATTCAAAGTTGCTGGCATTGATTGGTGGACCCATCATTTGTAGCATTGCCCTTGGCATGAAGAAATCCCGGATCACCCTTGGATCTACTTGAGGCCCTCGATGCAGCGGAGGTGGTGGTGGAGGTGCATAAGCATGTTGAAAACCTTGTTGAAGCATAGCTTGTTGCACCATTTGTTGAAGCAAAGCTTGATTGTTAATCCCTTCGAAATTTTGATGAGCTTGTTGAGGAGGATTAGCATTGACTTGTGCATCGTCTTGCACATTTTACACTTCGTCTCCATCATACTCAACATCAACACGTTCATCTTGATTGTTCTTCATTAGATCACTCTTTTTGGTTTTGTTCTCCTTTCTTCTTCTTCGAAAACTTTGTTCAATTTCTAAGTCAATAGGTTCAACTTGTTTCCCTTTTGACCATGTTTGCATACACCTTCAAAATAAAAAAGTTAGAACAAGATTTTCAAAAGCAAATACAAATAACAAATAAAATAAAAAAAAGTATCTATTAAGATTACTCAAAACGTTCCTTTTTCAAACTACTAGCAACTGTTGCGTACCCGACAATGGCGCCATTTGATTGGCCATAACTTATAGTCGGGTCGACCAATTCAAGAATTTATCAAACCATAGGGAGGTCGATGCTAGAACTTAAGCGAGATCAAATTTTTCACAATTTTATAGAGACAAAACATCAACGATTGGTTTTTGAAACACAAGTAAATAACAAGTACTAAAGAAAGTAACGATAACGAATAAGATAGTAAAATTGAGTGGTTTTCCAAGTTGAGTAGAAGTGAGATTAACAACACTAATGAAGTTGTAATTCAAGGATTCATGCATAAAACTCATATGTATCAAGGGTCAATACTAAGGGCCAACACATATACCACCTACACTTCCTCTCAAAATGCATAGGATGTAGATCATTTTTACAATCTCAAAAGAGCTCAAAGGTTGGTTATCAATTAAACTATTCCAACTAGGTACTAAGTTCAATTAAAGAATCCCTTCATATGATTAATTGACTTTTCAATCTAACTAATCACTTGTTCTACCAATGGGTTCTAAATCCTAAAGGATTTCTCAATCTCTTTACAATTTATAATGAACATGAGATGTTTGATGAAATGATTCACTCAATTATCCTAAGCATATAATTGATCTCTTAATATAATCATATAATTAGAACAATCAAACACATAAAGCATCATAGATCTCAAGATATTAAGCATCAATGATAGAAAATCAAATATCCCAATAAATATATGAATTTAATTACATAGATCCACAAATTATCCAACAACTTTCATGTTGCTAATCTCACAAGGGAGATTAGCCTACAATCTCATAAGATCCTTAACATAGACATTAGAAACCTAACAAATCATGGTAAACTAGAGGATTAACACAAATTTTGGATGAAAACTCCCTTGGATTGGATCCAATTGAATCTCCTTTCTTCCTTTGGTGATCACCCACTCTTCCTTGCTTCTTCACTTGATTTGGATGGTAAAGGTTATGGGGAGATGATTTAGGATCAAAATATGGATGAATGGGATGAAGAATATAGTGTAAAATTAAAGGAATGGTATGTGAGGTGTGTGAGCAGCCAATAATTCGGTTCTGGAATGATCAAATGTTGAATGGAGTGGTATTTATACCCTTGGAGATCTTCTAGAAGGAATCTAAAAATTTTCTAAAATTTAACACCTATACGGCTTCTGGTCAGCGACGAGCTTCAGACGGCGCACGGCTCGTGCGCAGTACACGGCCACAGGGGTGGTCGTGTTTGTGATTTTGGACGACCACGTACGGCCAACTCTTACAGGCACATGAGCGGTACACGCCCCGTGTACCAAACACGGTTAGCCGTGTTTTTGCAGTTTTGCTTCCTTCTTTCTCCCGGCTCCATTTTTGCTCTGTTTTTAACCTATTTAACATTTAAAAGTTCATTCGCACATAATTCCATAAAAACACATAACACCACTAAAATACATATAAATACGGATAAAACAATACGAAAAATACACACAAAAAGGCATTAAAATCTAGGTGAAAATAACGACAATCAAAGACGCTCTTGTCAAAGTAGAGAAGCTTGTCTTTCCTGTGGACTTTCTTGTGCTTAAGAAGGAAGATGACAAGGATAATATCCCTCTAATCTTAGAGAGACCTTTCCTTGCGACTGCGGGAGCTATGATTGATGTGCAAAAGGGTGAGCTACGGTTGAAGATGGATAAAGAAGAGATCTTGTTTAACCTGGAAAAATTAATGAAAATGTCCATGGAGACGCAATGCCATACTATAGACATGGTGGAGGAGATCGTGAAGGAAGATATGTCCTTGATCCTCTCAAAGGATCCTCTTGAGACATGCTTGGCGGAGTCTCTTACTTTTTCCACCACAGAGCTAGATGAACTCTCCAACGAGGTATGTATCGAATTTCTTGAAAATTTACTTGCTTTGGGTGATGACAGGTATGAGTCGAAAAGTACCAAGATTGAAGAGGTGAAGTGGACTAGGAAGTACTTGCCTTTGGATAGAGAGAGCACACCTCAAGAAGAGAAGAAAGAGGAGTTGATACTGCTACTGGAGCATTTGAAGTATGTCTATCTAGGTGACAATGATACATATCCGGTAATTGTATCTTCTTCCCTTGATGATGATCAACTTGAGGAATTGTTAGATGTGCTTAGGAAGTATGTCTGCGATTGGTTGGTCTCTTGATGATTTAAATGGCATTAATCCTTCATATTGCATGCATAGAATAGAGTAGTATACAGAATCAGCGGAGGGTGAATCCTGCGATTCAAGAAGTGATTAGGAAGAAAATCCTAACGTGGCTAGATGTAGGAATTATTTATCCAATTAGTGATAGTCCCCATGTGAGTTCATTGCATGTTATAGCTAAGAAGGGGGGCATGACTATTGTGAAAGTCGAGGATGGAGAGATATTAGCCACTAGAATTCTTACGGGATGACATGTGTGTACGGCTTACAGGAAACTGAATGAAAATACATGCAAGGACTATTTTTTCCTTCCTTTCATGGATCAAATGTCTGATCGTCTTGCAGGGTATGAGTTTTATTATTTCTTGGATGGGTATTCGGGTTATAATCAAATCATGATTGCACTCAAGAATCAAGAAAAGACTACTTTCACTTGCCCTTATGGAACTTTTGCCTTTAGAAAGATGCCTTTTGGGCTATGTAATGCACCTGCTACATTTCAGCATTGCATGATGGCCATATTTGACGGGTTGATAGAAAAATCATGTAGGTGTTTATGGATGACTTTTCTGTGTTTGGTTCCTATTTTGATATTTGTTTATCTAACCTTGCTACTATTTTGAAGAGATGCCAAGAAACTAATCTTGTCTTGAATTGGGAGAAGTGCCACTTCATGGTAAGAGATGGGATTGTTCTTGGCCATCATATTTCGGCCAAGGGATTGCAGGTGGATAGAGCAAAGGTGGTGGCAATTGAGAAGCTTCCACCATCTACTAATGAAAAGGGAGTGCGTTCCTTCCTTGGACAAGCCGGTTTTTATTGAAGATTCATAAAAGACTTCTCGAAATACTCCAAGCCCTTATCTCATTTACTTGAAAAGGATGTTCCTTTTGTTTTTGATGAATAGTGTCTAATAGCTTTTTAGGTTTTGAAGGAGGCGCTATTACTGCACCTATCTTGATCACACGGTATTGGACTCAGTCGTTTGTACTTATGTGTGACTTAGCACTTGGAGTTGTGCTTGGGCAGTTGAGGGAAAAGAAGTTTTGCGTCATTTACTATGCGAGTATGACTTTTGATGTTGCACAAAAGAACTACACGGTGACTGAAAAGGAGTTTCTAACTGTGGTGTATGCATTCAATAAGTTTCGACAGTATTTGGTTGGCATGAAGACTATAATGTATACGGATCATTCTGCCATCTGATACTTGATGGAGAAGAAGGAAACGAAACAAAGGATCATTAGATGGATCCTTCTTCTGCTGGAGTTTGATATGGAGATCCGAGATAAGAAGGGTACGGAAAATGTTTTGGCGGATCACCTATCAAGGTTGGAGACAAGGGAGCACTGTGATGATTCTTTTGATTACATAGAAGAGATGTTCCCTGATGAGAAGATCATGCGGTGTTTGTTGAAGGAGCGAAAAGAGCATGTGTAGTGGCTGCACAAGGGATGGATCTATGGTATGCGGATTATGTGAATTACATTGCCGTTGGAGAAATTCTAAGAGATCTCAACCGATATCAACTTTCGAAATTCAAGCAGGATGTTGAGATGTTTATATGGTATGATCCATTTATCTACAAGATTTGTACAGATTCTATCGTCCGTAGGTGTGTGCTTGAGATGGAGATGGAGAGCGTTCCTGATTTTTACCATGCACAACCTAATAGGAGGCACTTCGGGGCTCAAAAGATGGCAGCAAAGGTACTTCAATCTGCTCTTTATTGGCCTACTTTGTTTAAAGATTGTGAAACCTATGTGGTGACATGCGATAGATGTCAAAGGATAGGGAACATAAGTAGGAGAGATGAGATGCCACTTCAGCCAAGCATTGTTGTTGAGATCTTCGATGTACAGGGGATCGATTTCGTGTGACCTTTTGGCCCTTCTAATAGATTTCTCTACATCCTTTTAGCAGTAGATTATGTTTCTAAGTGGGTGGAAGTCATTCCAACTCGCGTGAATGATTCAAGGACTGTTTTATCTTTCTTGAAGAAACATATATTTGCCCGCTATGAAGTTCCTAGAGCATTAGTGAGTGATGGAGGAACTCACTTTGTCAATAAGCTTCTTGAAAAGGTTCTCAAGGATTATGGTGTTAAGCATAGGGTCACTACACCCTATCACCCTCAAGCGAATGGACAAGCTGAAGTCTCCAACCGACAAGTGAAACAAATTTTGGAGAAAGTAGTCGGAACCCATAGGAAGGATTGGGCTATAAAGCTCGATGATGTGTTGTGGGGGTTCTGTACCACTTACAAGACGATGTTGGATATGTCACCGTACCAAATTATCTATGGGAAGCTGTGGCACTTACCCGTAGAAATTCAGCAAGAAGCTTTTTGGGCATTGAGAAGCTTGAACTTGTCTCTTAAAGATGTGAAGGAGTTGAAAATGACTCATATAAATCAGTTGGATGAGTTCAGAAATCGAGCTTACAAGAATTCAGAGATCTATAAGGAGAGAATAAAGAAGTGGCATGATTCAAAGATCACATATAAGGAGTTCAAGAAAGGTGATGAGGTATTACTTTTTAACTCTCGTTTGAAGCTATTCGCAGAGAAATTGAAGTCAAAGTGGATGGGGCCGTTCATTATCGATAGAGCCTGCGGAGGGGGGAGTTTTGAGCTTATAGACAAAGATGGAGACATCATCGCGGTGAATGGGCATCGGTTGAAGCATTACAAGTCACCGGATGATGCTTGCATCGTCTTTGAAGATACGTTGCAGTAGATTGGTACCATCGTGACTCTCCGACGTTAAACAAGAGCACCTGTTGGGGGCTTTTTCTCCCATCTTATTGCTTTATTTTCATTGGTGTGAGTAAGAAATTTTTATATTTAACGTGTTTATTATTCGGAATTTACATCTCCTTACAAACATAGTTTTTACTATAGTTTCTACTAAGTTTGGGGGGTGTGATGTACTTACCTTATCGTAGCATGGAGAGTGAATCTTTTCTTTGTAATGTTTGCTATGGGAGTTGATTTTTTACGGTATATTAAAACTTCAACGGGTTTTGATGTATTGATTTTTTTGCGATATGCCTAGTGTTTAGTGGTGTTTTTATATTTAAGTGTAGTTTATGGAGTTACACATGATTTTATATGGTCTAAAAGTGGTTCTCGAGCTTAAGTTTTGTTATCTTGATACTTGATGTTGTCTTATAGTTGGAGTTTTGCAGGGAAATACGAGAAGAGTACGAAGTTTGTTCGAGAGGTTGTTCGACCAACAGAAAGTTATTTGACCACGTCGTTTGATCGAGGAATGTTGAACAGAATTTGTAATTCTTCCAGTAGGGTTGTTTGACTAAGAAAGTCTGGTCGAACAATGGTCGAGTAAAATGTTAAAAACTAACAGTGACCTTGTTCGACCAAGACCAAGTTGTTCGACTAAATTGGCAAGTCCAACGGAGGTCGAACAAAATGTGAAAAACTTACAGAGAGTTTATTTGACCAAGCAAGGGTTGTTCGACCAAATACTACAAGTCGAACGGAACAGTGATGAACAGGGGCACGACTAAGCAGGTTGCTCGACTTCCAGCACTTGTTCGACCATGGTATTTTGGTCGAACGGAAGTCGAATAAGGCTAATTTTAAGGGCAGATTTAGGTTTTTCGAATTCAAACCCTTGTTCGACTAATGAGAGCAAGTCGAACGGGCTCTAAAACAGTTTAAAAGGGCAACTATGTTGAGATGGATAGGAGATTAGGGAGGATGCATGCCGATGAGCATGAGTTGGATAGGAAGCTTAATTCTCTTCATAGAGATGTGGATCGGTTGCGCTCGGAGATAAGTGATGGTGATGACGAAGATGTTGCCAGTGATGATGATGGTCTGGAGGAGTAGAGAGCATCATGTTTATCTTTTTCTGTTTCATCTCATCTCCCTTCTCTTTTATCTTTACAGGCTTGGTATTTGTGGTGTGAGTGGCATGTACTTAATATTGATGATGATTGGGTGATTGATTGTTGGAAGATATTTACATGGATTTGCTTTGGATTGTTTTTTAGTGTTGAGGATTATTCATGTTATGCATGTGCACTTATTTTGATGATGTTGATTTGTTGATGATGAGCATGTTCTATTTTTACTTGTAGTTCATAGAAAATTGATGTTGATTGCATGCTTTGAAGAGTTCTTAAGATTCTATTACCCATGTAAGGCTTTGAGCCTTTTAATCGTGCTATGAGCATGATAGTTTTTTTCTTGAAAGTCGTTTGTATACTCGTATTCTAGAACTCGGCTTGGAGTCTTCTTTGAAGTCTATAATTGATAGATACTAGGAAATGATCTTAGGCCATTATTGTTGATTAAGTCACTTAGCCAAATTTAACCTACCATATTATATGATTATCATTGGAAGCCCTTTGAGCATTTAAGCTTTTTCTTTGGCAAGCCTTTGATAAATAGTGTTTACCTTTTTGAGCCTTGAGCACCTATTACTAGTAAAGGTGGATGTCAATAAATGCTATACGAAGTTTTGAAGAAGAGTAGGAATGAGAGATTTGGTGTAGTAAGAATCATGGGACAAGTGGTTAAATCTTGCAAGGGATAGTGCCTGAAACCAGTATCTCTAATGCTAGAAAGGGTAGTGCCCGAAACTGATACCCTTATACTTGAAGAACACCGGAATTGGTATTCTACTGCGAAGAAAAGATGTTGACCTAAGAGAAGATGGAGAAAGCACAAATTGAAGTGATCATAAGAAGGACGAAGGAAAAAAGAAGGAAGTTGTTGAAAAGCAAATCTCCAAGGTACTTCTTTACTAGTAAATTTAGTTACTTATCTATATTCCCCTACCTTTACCAAAGAGTCAACATTACAACCTAAATGCAAGTCCTTTAAGATCCTAGTGTTGAATTATTTATGGACGGATTTTTGAGACCCTTGTCAAGCTTATGGTTACGCGAGTATATGAATTGAGATTGAGTGTCTATACTAACCCATGATGTGCACATCTTTTACACTTGAGAGAGAGAGTAAACACTTACCCGTGAGCTAGATGACTTAGCACTCATAGAAGTATTGTGATTGATTGATGTTTTTGCATGGATGAAAGGTATGATGGATTGCATGTTTTGAATTGATATAATTACATATGTTAGGATAGGTTGTTCTCGATCTCGTGATTACACTCTCTGGATTTGTTTTGATTTTCGTTGCCTCGGGACGAGCAACATGTAAGTTTGAGAATTTGATAAGAGTGTAAATTCACGTATTTTGGGCTCTAATTTGTGTGGAAATTGAGTATGATTTAGTCTTTTATTAAGACAAATCAGAATGTTTATTGAAAAGCCATGAATCAGAGGATACTAGGGCTTTTTGAGCATATTGCTACAGGAAAACAGGTCTTAAGGGCTCAGAATTGGAAGTTACAGTTTTTGAGGTAATTTTTAAGGTTGTTCGACCAAGATGAAGCTGCTCGACCAGCATCACTCTGGTCGAACAGGAGGAGCCAAGTCGAGCAAGTTGTGAAAAAACATCCAGAAGAGTTGCTCGACCAAACGTGGCCGTTCGACCAAGATCACCTTGGTCGAATGGAGGAGGCAAGTCGAACAAAATATGCATAACCATACAAAAAGCTTGTTCGACTACCGTTCGACTTAGAGGCCTTGTTCGACTTTTGAAGGCTTGGTCTAATGGATTTTCGCTGATGATATTTTTGGTAATTCTGGATTTCTTTTACCAAATTTGACGTATGCCTCAAGCAAAAGCCCATCCAAGGTCCATAAGGAGGTTCCACGAGTATAAAAGAAAAGCTTTCGCAGGATAAAGGGGAGCAACACAACACTTCATCATCTAGTCACCACCGAAACCCTACCGCCAACCGAAGGAGCTGTGGAGAGAGGTTCGTCTGTCGAACCAAGTGAGAATCAAGTGAAGATTAAAGGCGGAGAGAGCCGTGACTGCGCCCGCGTCTAGGGTTAATTTCGCTACTTAATTTATCTTATAATTATCAAGACTATGGGTAAGATCCTACCAACCACCATGATTGTTCCTAGATCAATCACGGGCTAGAACCGCTTCAGTAGTTGTTGAGAGTGAAAATAAGCGTGGTTTAGTGTCCAATCTAACACTTTTTTGATGAGAATTGTTGTTATATATTAGCACAAGTATCTTATATTCAATATATGTGAGAAAAAGGTACACTTGATGTGTTTTATTGTGTTTTAGGTGGAAAAAGTGATCAAAAGTGCAAAGTTAGAGAAAAGGTGCAATTTGTGCAAGAATGCTGAAAAACGCACGTCCAACTTGTGTAATTTTTCTGAGTTTGTGTAAAGCTCTGAATTCGAATTTTGATATATGATTGGAAAGCCACAGAAGATTGGGTTATTTTGGCGTAAAGAACACCCCAATCGGATTCCAAAAGAGAAAGTTATGATCAAAGTGGTGACGTCGCGCAATCTGTGTCGAACAGAATGGCTGTGCCACTTTCCGTGACTTTTTATACATTCAAATGTTAGAATTTATGTGAGTTCTTTATATTTATAGAAATCCAAGAAAGAGAGGATCACGTGAGCATAAGAATTACTCAAATCCGAGGTCAGATGTGGAAGTTATTCGCGAAACGGTAAGACTGCGCAAGCTTGCTCGACTTGGAGATGTTGCTCGACCAGCATCATCTTGGTCAAGCAGATGAAGTTTGATCAAGGAAAATGACCAAAAACTAGCAGAGAGCTTGTTCGACCATTGCTCGACTTGGAGGCCTTGCTCGACTTCTGAAGGCTTGATCTAACAAAATGTCGTTGGATGTTATTTTTGGTAGTTTCTGGTTTCTTTTACCAAATTTGGCGTATGTCTCAAGTAAAAGCCCATCCAAGGTCTGTTAGGAGCACTTTACAAGTATAAAAAGGGATGTAGAGCACATCATTATTCATCATAGAGATCATATTGGATTGGAAAGAGCCACAAATCATACTACATCCCACAAGGGGGGATCACCCCCAACCATCATCCACATCCTTTCCTCCATCCATCCATCACTTTGAAGATTCGTTCGTGGACTCAAGAGGACAACTAAGAGGAGGAATCAAAACGGAGAAGGACGCGATGACTCCCGTATCTATGGTTTATTTCGTTTCCTAATTTATCTTATAATTTTCTAGACATCTGGGTAAGATCTATCCAACACCCATGATTGTTCTTCGTAACATCATGGGCTAGAGCCTTTTTGGTAGAACTAGGGTTGTGAAGGATTTTACCAATTAATTGAACTTTCGTGTGTAAACTCCGTACAACACTACTTGTGGATTTATTTTATATATGATTGTGCTTTCTTAATCCATATTCACGGTCGTTTTATACATCTTCAACTGGTATATAGAGTTTGAATATATATCTTGGTTGTAGATTGAGTGCGTTCACCGCTGAACAGGATTACATGTTATGATTCTAAGTGAGGGGACTCCGAAACTTCATTAGAACTATCATATATGAATACTTATTAATTGAATTGAATTCGGGTTATTTAGTTGGATAAAGAGGATAATTTTAAAGTACATATAAAGGGAGATCATATCGGATTAGAGTACCAATTGGCCAGGGAAATAATTGATACTGATAGTACCTAGAAAGGGGGTGGAATTATATCTCTTGCTCCGAGGTTATTCACACGTATTACACGCATGTTTATTTGTGTCTATAGAATAGATTTGCATGGTTTAGTGATGCGTCCATATTCCACAAGGTAGAGTCGGGATCAACACACGTAAGGAAAATTAATGCATAAAATTAGATTATCCTAGAGCTACATATTCTCCTACTTGATCCACTTTCGTATTCTTCGAGTGATATTTTATTTTATTTGCTATTTTAATTACTTGTTTAGTAGTTTAATAATTAAATCTCAAATCTTATTACCATCTTGTCTTAATTAATTTAGTAAATAATTAAATTGATAATATGCCATCCTTTGGGTTTGATAATTCATTTGGCCGCTTGCTCAAGCTGCAACTGATATACTTAATAATTGGGGATTAATTTTGCATGCAAAGAAAATGCGCATCAAGTTCTTGGCGCCGTTGCCGGGGATGGCTATTATTATTGATTTTATTATTTCTAGTTTGATTAAGACTTTTATTTGTGATTAATTATTTCTATCTAACCTTAAATTTTTCTGAGGTACTTGTGCATTAAGAAAAGTAGAGGAAGGAAGAGAAGGAATAACACACAGTGCTAAACATGGCCGGAGTAAGGCAGAATCCGGATAATGTTGCCATACGTGAAATTTTCACGAACTACGGGATTGGCAACATGGGGTTGATAGGAGCAAGGGGGAAGATGATGATTTTGAAATACATCCCACTCTTATTAACATGGTAGAGAAGAATCCCTTTTCTGGAGGTTGTTTTGAAGATCCATATCAGCATCTCAGAAAATTTCTTAGTTATGCAAATATTCAAAAAGGTGTTGGAGCTAATGATCGTGCTAGAAGGATCGTCTTATTCAAGTTTTCATTAATTGATAAGGCGGAAGTTTGGTATGAGACTATTGATACAGCAGACTGCACTACATGGGACCAACTCCAGCAGAAGTTCTTGGAAAGATACATGCCACCCTCAAGGATCTTTAGAATGAAGCAAGAGATCACCCGATTTATTATGAATCAGGGTGAGAAATATCATGAGGCATGGGACAGGTTCAAAGATATGCTCAGGCGGTGTCCACAACATGGGATGTCTAAGGCTGAGTACATAAGCATCTTCTACTATGGATTGGATTGTGAGTCGTGTATTTTTATTGATGCATCATTAGGTGGAGCGTTGTTATCTAAAACAGCAATAGAAGCAGAAAAGTTGTTCGAAGACATCTCTATGAATTCACGTGACTGGCCTATAGAGAGAGATAGAGGATCATATGTACTTGCCAAGGTAGCGCAGATTGAACATCAAGTGGAGAAGCTGAATAGGGATAATGAGATCGTCTCCAGTTTAGCTAACATCAAAAAGCTATTAGATTTCTAGCAGAGGCAGATTACAGAGTTGACACTAAGGGGGGTCTAGTATGCAGCAGCACAAAGTGAAGAGTGTTGAAGATACCTTCAATCGATACAAGGCTGAGAATGATGTAAGGATTGATCGTCTTGAGGATACCATGAATGTTGATCATGCAGATTTATCTAAGCAGTTGAAGGACCTAAGTTTGATTATGGGGCTGATGACTGTGAATGTGAATCAATTGACACAAACGTTGGAGAATAATGCCATCACAATGAGGTTCGGGATATCGAATGAAGGTCCGATGAAGTCGGCAGATGAAAATGAAGAAGACAGGGCTCCTGTTCGACCAAGCTTATGTTGTTTGACCAGACCTGATGGTCGAACGGTGGTCGAACAAGTTCTGAAAAACAAAATCCCGATGCTCTGTTTTATCCCAATCTGTTCGACTTATACTCTCCCACTCGACCAGATCACCCTGGTCGAACGGAGGTCGAACAACGGCAGGGGGACAAGAGCTCACGATCAGGCAGGTTGCTCAACTAAAACCCATCTACTCGGCCAGTCCCTTTTGATCGAGCTGAGGCCGAGCAACACAGTTCAGTGCCCGTTTCGATACCGAATGCTACACTTGTTGTTCAGAACACTCCAGTACCATCACAAGAGCAAGAAGAAAAGCTTAGACTGCAGATGAACAATGAAGATGTGGTTTTCTCTCTTGATCATGCAATGAAGATGCCCATGGAGACTCAATCATGCAAGAGTATAGATGTGGTTTCTAACTTGTTTAATATTGATTTTAAAAGGACAGATGATTCTGAATTTGAGTGGAAGATTGACAAGGAGGTGTCTAGACAACCATGGGAGGAAGAAAATTCCAAGGATCGTATACTTGTTACCAAGAAAGGTGAGGTGTTGAGTTTAGACAAGAAGAGGGAAAGAAAGTATTTGAAGGTAAGGATACGAGAAGACCGCCATCTGATCCAGTAGTTCAAAAGTGGTAAACCGTCGTGACTCTCCAACGTTAAAATGATCGCCTGTTGGGGGCTTGTCCCTTCCATTTTATTGCTTTATTATTTCTTTTGTGTGAGTGAGGATTTATTATATTTGAGGCTCTCACGTTTCAGCAATTACATCTCTTTCCAAACTTAGTTTCGACTTATGTTTTTATTAAATTTGGGGTGTGATGTACTTACCTCGTCTTATGAGCACTATATGAGAACCAAGGGTATAATTTTTTCCTTCTTGGAGGCCTTGCTCGACTTCTGAAGGCTTGATCTAACAAAATGTCATTGGATGTTATTTTTGGTAGTTTCGGGTTTCTTTTACCAAATTTGGCGTATGTCTCAAGTAAAAGCCCATCCAAGGTCCGTTAGGAGCACTTTACAAGTATAAAAAGGGATGTGGAGCACATCATTATTCATCATAGAGATCATATTGGATTGGAGAGAGCCACAAATCATACTACATCCCACAAGGGGGGATCACCCCCCCAACCATCATCCACATCCTTTCCTTCATCCATCCATCACTTTGAAGATTCGTTCGTGGACTCATGAGGAGAACCAAGAGGAGGAATCAAGACGGAGAAGGACGCGACGACTCTCGTATCTAGGGTTTATTTCGTTTCTTAATTTATCTTATAATTTTCCAGACATCCGGGTAAGATCTATCAAACACCCATAATTGTTCTTCGTAACATCATGGGCTAGAGCCTTTTTGGTAGAACTAGGGTTGTGATGGTTTTTACGAATTAATTGAACTTTCATGTGTAAACTCCGTACAACACTACTTGTGGATTTATTTTATATATGATTGTGCTTTCTTAATCCATATTCACGGTCATTTTGTGCATCTTCAACTGGTATATAGAGTCTGAATATATATCTTGATTGTAGATTGAGTGCGTTCACCGCTGAATAAAATTCCATGTTATGATTCTAAGTGAGGAGACTCAGAAGCTTTATTAGAACTATCATAGATGAATATCTATTAATTGAATTGAATTCGGGTTATTAAGTAGAATAAAAAGGATAATTTTATAGTACCTATAAAGGGAGATCATATCGGGTTAGAGTACCAATTGGCCAGGGAAATAATTGATACTGATATTACCTAGAAAGGGGGTGGAATTATATCTCTTGCTCTGAGGTTATTCACACGTGTTACATGCATGTTTATTTGTGTCTATAGAGTAGATTTGCATGGTTTAGTGATGCGTTCATATTCCACAAGGCAGAGTCGGACATCAACACACGGAAGGAAAATTAATGCGTGAAACTGGATTATCCTAGAGCTACCTATTCTCCTACTTGATCAACTTTCTTATTCTTCGAGTGATATTTTATTTTATTTGCTATTTTAATTAATTGTTTAGTAGTTTAATAATTAAATCTCAAATCTTATTGACATCTTGTCTTAATTAATTTAGTAAAAATTAAATTAATAATACGCCGTCCTTTGGGTTCGATAATTCACTTGGTCACTTACTTAAGCTGCAACTGATATCTTTAATACTTAGGGAATAATTTTGCGTGCAAAGATAATGTGCATCAATAGTTTATGAAGGTTTTATGAGTTAATTTGTCTTTCATGTGTAAACTCCGTACAACACTAATTGTGGTTTATTTTATATGAGATTGTGCTTTTTAAATTCATACTCACAGTCGTTTTGTGCATCATTAACTGTTATGTAAAGTCTAAATACATATCTTGGTTATTGATTGAGTGTGTTCACTGCTAAGCAGGATTACAAGTTCTAATTCTAAGTGAAGAGATTCCGAAGTCTTATTAGAACTATCTTATATAAATACTTATTAATTGAATATTATTCGTGTTAATAAGTAGGATAAAGAGTATATCTTAATAGTACCTAGAAAGGGAGATCATATCGGGTTAAAGTACTAAGTGCAAGGGAAATAATTGATACTGATAGTACCTAGAAAGGGGGTGAATTATATCTCTTGCTCCAAGGATATTCACACGTGTCATACACATGTTTACTTGTGTCTATAGAGTGAACTTGCATGGTTTAGTGATGCATCCATAAGCCACAATGCAGAGTCGGGCACCAGCACATGGAAAGAAAATTAATAAGTAAAACTGGATGACCCGAAGAACTACCTAATTTCTCACTTGATCACAGTCGTATTTTCTCTATTGCTTGTTTATTTAATTTGCTATTTTAATTACTTGTTATTTAGTTCCGTAACTACTCCAAACCAATTTGCCAACATAGTTTTAATAAATTAGAATATAACTGAATTAATAATAATCCATCTTTCGGGTTCGATAATCACTTAGTTGCCCATCGAAACTACAATTGATATTCTTCATATTTTGGGATTATTTTGTGTATTGAGAAAACGCTCATCAAGTTCTTGTGCTGATGTTATTTTTGTTAGTTTCGGGTTTCTTTTACCAAATTTGGCGTATGTCTCAAGTGAAAGCTCATCCAAGGTCGTGATGAGCACTTTACAAGTATAAAAAGGGATATAGAGCACATCATATAGAGGAGATTGGATTGGAGAGAGGCCACAACAATACTACACCCCACAAGGGGGGATCACCTCCAAACCATCATCCACATCCTTTCCTCCATCCATCCATCACTTTGAAGATTCGTTTGTGGAATAAAGAGGATTCAAGATGGAGAAGGACGCGATGACTCCCGCATATAGGGTTTATTTCGTTTCCTAATTTGTCTTGTAATTTTCTAGACATCCGGGTAAGATCTTCAACACCCTTGATTGCTCTTCATAACATCATGGGCTAGAGCTTTTTTGGTAGAACTAGGGTTGTGAAGGTTTTTACGAATTAATTGAACTTTCGTGTGTAAACTTCGTACAACACTACTTGTGGATTTATTTTATATATGATTGTACTTTCTTAATCCATATTCACGATCGTTTTGTGCATCTTAAATTGGTATATAGATTCTGAATATATATCTTGGTTGTAGATTGAGTGCGTTCACCGCTGAACAGGATTCCATGTTATGATTCTAAGTGAGGGGACTCCGAAGCTTCATTAGAACTATCATATATGAATACTTATTAATTGAATATTATTCGGGTTAATAAGTGGGATAAAGAGTATAACTTCATAGTACCTATAAAGGGAGATCATATCGGGTTAGAGTACCAATTGGCCAGGGAAATAATTGATATTGATAGTACCTAGAAAGGGGATCGGAATTATATCTCTTGCTCTGAGGTTATTCAGACGTGTTACACGCATGTTTACTTGTGTTTATAGAGAAAATATGCATGGTTTAGTGATGCGTCCATATTCCACAAGGCAGAGTCGGGCATCAACACACGGAAGGAAAATTAATGAGTGAAACAAGATTTCCTTAGAGCTACCTATTCTCTTACTTGATTCACTTTTGTATTCTTCTAAGTGCCTTTATTTTATTTGTTATTTCATTTAAGTCTTTAGTTATTAGATTAAATCCTCAAACTTAATTGCCTATTCTTAATTAATTTAGTAAATAATTAAATTAATAATACGTTGTCCTTTAGGTTCGATAATTCACTTGGTCGCTTGCTTAAGCTGCAACTGATATCCTTAATACTTGGGAATTAATTTTGCGTGCAAAGAAAACGCGCATCAAGTTCTTGGCGCTGTTGCCGGGGACAACTGTTATCATTAGTTTTTTATTTCTAGTTGATTAAGATTTTTAAATGTGATTATTTAATTCTATCTAACCTTGAATTTTTCTAAGGTATTTGTGCACTAGGAAAATGAGAGGAAGGAAAAAAGGAATAATACTTTGAGCTAAACATGGCCGGAGCAAGGCAGTATCTGGATAATATTGTCATACGTGATATTTTCAAGTACAATGGAATTGGTAACATGGGGTTGATAGGATCAAGGGGGAAGATGATGATTTTGAGATACATCCCGCTCTTATTAACATGGTGGAAAAGAATCTCTTTTCTGGAGGTTGTTTTGAAGATCCATATCAGCATCTCAAAAGATTTCTTGGTTATGTAAATACTTAGAAGGGTGCTAGAGCTAATGATAATGTTAGGCGGATCGCCCTATTCAAGTTCTCTTTGACTGATAAGGCATAAGCTTGGTATGAAACTCTTGATGCCACAAATTGCACTACATGAGACCAACGTTCTTAGAGAGATACATGCCACCCTCAAAGGTCTTCAGAATGAGGAAAGAGATCACCCAATTTGATATGAATCAGGATGAGAAGTTCTATGAGACGTGGGGCATGTTTAAAGATATTCTCAAGAGGTGCCCACAGCATGGAATATCTAAAGCTCAGTACATAAGTATCTTGTTATGGATTGGATTGTGATTCGCGTGTTATTATTGATGCATCATCAAGAGGAGCGTTGTTATCTAAGACATCACTTGAAGCAGAAAAGTTATTTGAAGACATCTCTATAAATTCACATGATTGGCTTATAGAGAAACATAGAGGATTATATGTACTTGGCAAGGTAGCACAAGTTGAACATCAAGTGGTGAAGCCGAGTAGGGATGATGAGATCGTCTCTAGTTTAGTTAACATCCATAAGCTACTAGAGTCCCAGCAGAAGCAGATTACAGAGTTGACACTAAGGGGCCCTAGTACGCAGCAGCACGAAGTGAAAAGTGTTGAAGATACCTTCAATCGATACATGGCTGAGAATGATGCAAAGGTTGACCGCATCGAAGCGAGAATGAATGTTGATCATGCAGATTTATCTAAGCAGTTGAAGGACCTTACCTTGATTATGGGGCAGATGGTCGCAGATGTGAATCAATTGACATAAACGTGGGAGAATAATGCCATCATATTGAGGTCCGGGATGCAGTACAAAGGTCCAATGAAGTCGGTGGATGAAAACGAAGAAGGCAGGGCTCCCGTTCGACCAAGCATATGTCGTTCGACCAGACCTGAAGGTCGAAAGATAGTCGAATAGTTTTCAGAAAAAAAGAATCCCGATGCTCTGTTTAATGCCCCGCTGTTCGACTAGAGCACTGCCTTTCGACCAGACTACCTTGGTCGAACGGTGGTCACACAACAATCGGAGAAAGGGAGTCTGCGATCAGCAACGTTGTTTGACCAACCTCAGTCTGTTTAGCCAGACCAATTTGGCCGAACAGAGGTCGAACAGTTTCGTTCAGTGCCCGATTCGATACCAAATGCTACACCTGTTGTTCAGAACACTCTAGAGTCATCCCAAGAGAAGAATACTGAGCTTATAGTTGAGAAGAGTGGGAAAGAGCAAAGAAGTTGAGAGACGAGAAGCTTAGACTGCAGATGGATAATGAAGATGTGGTTTTCTCTCTTGATCAAACAATGAAGATGCCCATGGAGACTCAATCTTACAAGAGCATAGATGTGATTTCTAACTTGTTTAATCTTGATTTTTCTAATACAGATGATTCTGAATTTAAGTTGAAGATTGACAAGGAGGTGTCTAGACAGCCATGGGAGGAAGGAAATTCTGAGGATCATATTCTTGTTACTAAGAAAGTGAGGTGTTGAGTGTAGACAAGAAGAGGGAAAGAAAGTATTTGAAGGTGAGGATGCAAGAAGACTGTCCTCTACCATCGTGGCTCTTCAATGTTAAACATGAGCGCCTGTTAGTGGCTTTCCCTTCCGTTTTATTGTTTTATTTCTTTCGTGTGAGTAAGAAAATTTTATATTTAAGGTGCTTACTAATCGGCAATTACATCTTTTTACAAACTTAGTTTCAACTTACGTTTTTACAAAGTTTGGGGGTGTGATGTTATTACCTCATTGAAGCACCAAGAGTATAATCTTTTCTTTGTAATGTTTGCTAGGGGAGTTGATTTTTTGTGGTATGTTGAAACTTTAATCGTTTTGATGTGTCGATTTTTTACAATTTGCCTAGTGTTCTGTGGTGTTTCTAGTGTGTGGAGTCGATTAGATAGTCAATTGATTCTTTCTTATAGTTCTCCTATTTTATTATTGATGAATCCTGTGATGATAAGTGTTTGAGCTTTGATGATAGAAAAAGGTAGGAGAGTGGCAAGATGAGTTCTACACTGAGGCTTGACCTGATCAAGGTGAACAACTCGAGGAGCTCGTGATCGTTTTGAAGGAAAAAAAATCAGGTGCCCTCGTTTCTTTATTCTAATTTTATGTGTTCTTTAAATTCATGGAGTGGAAGGATTGAGTTTATATTTTTGGTGATCCACATGAGCTTATATTTTTAGAATTGTGCTTGAAATTCATATACTTTTGAAATTGATGAAGGAAGTGTACTTGAGTTATATTATAGTATGAAGTTCTGTGTACTTGTGGGATATTGCTTTTCATGAAAAATGCTCTATTACTTGATAAAAACCCATGTGAGATTTTGAGCCTCGTTGATCATGTACATAATTACATGATATTTCTTTTCTGGTGAGTATCGTTCTTGTGTGTGTATTCTAAAACTTGCCTCTTGTCTTACTTGAAACTACATGTGTGTTAGATGATGGGAGATGATTTTAGGCCATCCTAGAAATTATGAGTCACTTAGCCAAATAATTCCCTACCTAATGATGTTTATCCGTAGTTAGCCCCGTTGAGCCTAAAAACCTCATTCTTTGGCAACCTACGAGAAAAAAACCACTTTGAGCATCTAAATTTTTTTAGCCTTGATTGCCCTTTATCTAGTGGATAATTAATTGCTTTTCAAAGTGTGTTGATGGAGCTTGATAACAATTTGGAAAGGAGTGAATTTGGTGTTGAAATAGTGATTGAGCTTGATTATACATTTAAGGAAAGTACGGAGAAGTGCTTAAATCTAGTACTCCATGGAATCAAACACCATAGGTTGTGCTTAAATCTAGTACCCTATGGAGGATGTGCGAGGTAGTGTCCGAAACTGGTACCTCGAGAGAAAAATAAAGAGAAGGAAAAAATGTTGTGCTTGAAAAAGAAGTGAAGGAGTTGAGGAGAATTTGTATTTAATTGAAGTGAGTAAGAAGAATGAAAGATCAAGAAAGACTGCAGGCTTGATTGATCCAAGTTTTGAGTCACTTATCCATATATTTCCTACCTTAGCCAAAGAGCCAACGTTACATCCAAAAGAAAAGTCCTTTTTGATCCCATTGTCGAATCATACTTTTAGTGGTGGAGAATTTAAGATATTTGGCAAGCTTATGGTTACGCATGCACTTTAATTGAATCGGAACGTAAACACCTTAACCTATAAGTGTACAACATTTACACTTGAGCGCGAGTGATATATACTTCCCGTGAGAACATGTCAATGGAGCATTTGAATTGGTGGTGATTGTCTTAACTTTTATGCTATGAATTGATTATCACATGTAATGAGAGTTACATGACCTAAGTTGAGGACAATTGTATTTTGAATATGGTACGAGTCATAGTCCTTGTTTCCCAGCTAATTTTCATACTCTCTTTCTCTTTATTTTTATTTTGTTGCCTAGGGACGAGCAACGGGTAAGTTTGGGGGTTTGTTGAGAGTGAAAATAAGCGTGTTTTAGTGTTCAATCTAGCACCTTTTTGATGGAATTGTTGTCATATATTAACACAAGTATCTTATATTCCATATATGTGAGAAAAGGTTCACTTGAGGTGTTTTATTGTGTTTTAGGTGGAAAAAGGATCAAAAGTGCAAAGTTGGAGAAAAGGTGCAACTTGTGCATGAATGCTGAAAAACGCACGTCCAACTTTCGTAAATTTTTTGTATTTGTGTAGAGATCAAAACTAGTAGTGTGATATCTGGTTGGAAAGCCACAAAAGATATGGTCGTTTTGGCATAAAGAACACCCCAATCGGATTCCAAACGAGAAAGTTATGGTCAAAGTGGTGATGTCGCGCAAGCTGTTCCGAACAGAATGGCTGTTCCAATTTTCATGACTTGTTACACCTTCAAATGTTAGAGTTTCTATAAGTTCCTTATATGGACAGAAAGTCAAGGAAGAGAAGATCACGTGAGCAGGTCTATAAGTTCCTTATATAGAATTACTCAAATCTGAGATCGGATGTGCAAGTCAATTGCTGGACCACGACGTACTGGCGGCTGGCTGCACTGCGCGACTATCGGAAAGCCCAACAGGCTGGGGCACGGGAGGCGATCCAGCAGTACAAGCTGCTAGGTTATTGTCATGTTGCAACGTGTCGACAGGTTTTGGACAGGCATCGAGTTTGGCTAGTACGGCGGCGGCGCGGGTGGAGTCAGCGGGGTCATCATCAGCGATCAAAGAGATGGCGTGTGGTGCAAGCCAAGGCTTACGACGGTGCTTGTCAGGGTTTTTCACTGTTGGCTGGCACGGCTAGAGGGCGTGCGCTGGACGGTGTCATGACAAGGCTGACGGCGGTGGATAGCATGACTGTCAACGGTTGAACGGTGTTGATTGACCAGCAATCTGGGTGAGTCGTTGTCCGGGCGAGTCATCAAGAGTTCCAGGCAGGTCTCACTTTTTTTCGAGTAGGTCATGCAATCGGTCAGGTCGAGTCTGCAGGGAGAAAGAAGGCGCGCTGGGCACTTGTTGCCGGTGATGCGCGAGCGAATGATATGTGTGTAACCAGGCTAGGCTACACGGGTGCGAGCAGTCGCGCTCGTCAGTTTGCACAGTGGGCGAGCATGAGCACTCATTAGCTGCTGGATGAGCAGGCATGGCGGGATGCATGTAACCATGCAAAGTATGCAGGGGACGAGCAGACACGCTTGTCTATGTGCTGCTGGCGTATGGACGTGAGCTTATGTCGAGCTTAGGCATGAAGAGCAGCTCGGGTGGAGTTAGTGATTGCTTCCGAGTGAGTCTACTTTTTCTCGAGCGAATCTCCATGTTTTCGACCGAGTCTAATTGTATTCGAGCGGGTTGGCACGGCGAAGAGCTCGAGTCGAGCTTCGGCTTGAGATTTAGCTTGAGTCGAGCTGCAGTTCTGGTGCTGGATTTAGTTTTGGTTTCGAGGCGCTGCCCCCATCCCCGCGACATGTCCAGTCAAGTCGATCCTTGTCTGTATTGCCTATATTCGTGCTTGGTGTCGAACAATCGAATTCTCTGATATATAATTATTTATAATTGATTTAATTATCTGATTATTGTTATATATGTTATGTATGATTCTCTATGTTTTACTGCCTTATGTGCTGTAATAGGAGCATGCTAGGTTGCGTATTTTATTTTTAAATATTATATGCATGTAAAAACCCTCATTGTTAAATAACTAAGTGGGAGATGGGATTGGTAAATAATTTCTGCGACCTCTATTATTGGTTTGTTAGCAATGTGAATAAACTTGCACGTCGGCATTAGACCTTCCTCCCCATCGGATGAATTTATTCATGGATTGTTAGAACAAACTTCTTTATGATGATTGTAGGAAGTTATCCGAGCGCGTGTGTACTTCTCCATCTGTAAGGCACACAAGCTTGGGCCGCAGACTTGGATCAAATAATGGTGTACACTTAGGTGCAAATAATAAGTATCCTCCCCATCAGAGTCACTGCTGTTATTTGCATGGCTAAAGAGGAACCGACTATTAATTATTTTGTCATGAGGTTAGGTTGACAAATGAAATTAATGGGTAAAACCTTCTCTTGTAGATGTTCGAGTTTGTATACGTCCACACTATTGTGGCATGCAGACTCACGGTGCTTGAGATGTCGGTGAATTTTTATTTTATATTATTTTGAGGGAACCAATATAAATAGTTGAATTCGAAGTATTTGATCAGTGTATTTATTTACTTGATTCTCTGTATTTTTAAATGGTTTTATTTCACTTATTGTTGACTAAAAAAAATTATATTTGCTGGTCCAAAATTTGATAATTAGAAAAGAATCTTGGTTTTGATTTTTACTGCTTAGGAAAACATATGTGTTCTCACTAAGGATGTCTCATGATGCCTATTAAAGTCTCTAGTGGAGAGGTGAGAGGTTCATAGAAATATGATGGTATCATGTAACTCTTCGGATACCTGAGTACGGTTGATAAGCGGGAGTTCATGGTTGAATTGATTAACGAATTGGAAATGATTGGAGTAGAAATTGAAGGGAACCCAGGTCAATTTTATTCTCCATAATTTGCCTAGATGTTTTGAGAAAGTTCCACCTGAATTACAAAAGGCTGTATTCGGCGGGAAACTTCTGACAAAACAAGTGGCGAAGGAAATCAATTTTCATCAAAATGTGTATAAGGTTAGTATCTCATTCACTAGTCGTTGAAACATGATTAGTGATGGCATCTACTGACACGCTGTGTGTAGATACCGGAATCACTAAAAAGCGTGTAACTAAGTGATGATGAGATTATTGAGTACATGGGTAAGCTACGAAAGTAGTGGGAGTTGTTTATTTATCTTTTAATAGGGATAAACGTTTGATTTTGAGAAATTGTCCTTGCGTACGCTTTCATAGAAAGAATTTTATTTCAGTTTCTATGTATAACAGATAGATACTCTATTTCATTTAAATGACGTGGTCATTATGGTGAGGGATGGAGCTATAATCTGTTATGGTACATTGGTAACAATTTGAACACTCTTAAATGATGTTTATCCCACGGATGCAACAAATAGTAATTAATAATACATCTTCTAATCTTAGTAAGAGAAAGGAACCTTTGGAGTTGAACTAAACATACTTTTGACATCTAAGACTAGATCAATTTTACTTGAGTTGGATTCAAAGGTTGATAGCCGATGGACCGTTGGATTTATCTGAAGTGGAAACTATCTGACTTGCGAGTCTTACTTGGAAGTGAATATGATTAATTGCCTTCTCAAGGCAAAGGGGTTTAGGGCCAAAGATATGTTGGAAATGGTTCATACTGATTTAAGCGGTCCTAAGATCATCCCTGCTAGAGGTGGTCATTATGATTTAATCGTGGTGGTGAGTACCTCTTAGGATAGTTTAGGAGCTATTTATCAGAGGAAGAGATTAAATCTCAAGTTGTCTACATTGGACATACCCCAACTGAATGGTGTGGCGGAAAGAATGAATAAGACTCTTATGGTAATTGTTAGATATATGATGAGATATCTGAAATTACTAAACTCATTTTATGGATATGCTCTAGAAACAACATGTCGTAAAGATGTTTATCTATTTTTAAGATATCCTAGAAAAATGAAGGGTGTTTTATTTGATAATCCAAAAGATCAAAGAGTGATTGTTAACACGAACACTAGATTTTTTGGAAAAGGACTATGTAATAAATCACAAAGTCATGTATAAATTGTTTTAAAGAATGTGAGAGGGAAAAACATAAAGTATAGTACCAATTGTACAAGACGATATACCACAAGAAAACTGCATCGCGTGATACGACTGATACACAATTGCATGTAGCGTTTTATCGTAGTGGGAGGGTTGTTCTACAACCTGAAAGATTTTTGTTTTGGGAGAGTCACGAGACTTGGTCCCTAGTAAACATTAAATCAGCCCATGGAATAACGACAAAGCACTACAAGATAAAAATGCGATATCTTAGCAAGTTACAATGATTTCTAAAATAGAATCTATGGATTCTAAATTAGGTCTGAGTGCTTGTAGAACCGCGAATTGGTGTGAAAGCCATTGGAGGTGGCTCTACAAAATAAAAGAGGATCAGACAGTAAGGTGATACTTTGAAATAAGGCTTGTTGCGTAAAGGAACACTTAGAAAGAAGGGTGAGTTCGAGTATGAGAAAACTTTTCCGCCGGTAGCTAAGTTTAAGTTGATCCGGATTCTTTTATTGCAGCTCATATTGAATTATGAGGTATAACCAATAGATGTCAAGACAGCTTTCGTGATTGAAAGTCTTGAAGAAAACATCTATGTTTAGTAACCAGAATGATTCATTGCAAAGTGGAAAGAGCATTTTGAGTGTAAGCTTAAAAGTGTCATTTGATGGGCCAAAGCAAGCTTTAAATTCAAAGTACATTTGATTTGATGAGGAAATTTAGTAACATGGATTTAATCAATGCTAGGATGGGTCTTGTGTATTGGAAAAGAGTGACGGAAATGTGGTGGTATTTCTTGTGCTATATGTAGATGATATCTTACTCATTGGAGACAATGAAAGAGTATTGAAGGGTGTATGAGTATGGTTGATAAAGCAGTATGAAATGAAGGACTTAAGAGAAGCGAAGTATATCCTTGCGATCATGGTGATCACAAGATTGGATATTATGCTTATCTCAAGCTTCATATAATGATACAATCCTTATTCGTTTTAGCATGTGACTTTATTTAAGGAAATGTGTCTTAGGACACAAAAGAAGATAGAGTTGATGAAGGCGGTTCCTTATTCTTCGGCGAATAAGGAAGCTTGATCTAAGGAGTGTTATGCACGAGATTAGATATCTATTTTGCTAAACGCATGGTCAGTGTGTATCAAGGTAACCCGAAACAAGAATGTTAAATTGTGGTAAGTAATATATTTATGTGCCTGAAAAGGACCAAAAATTATATGTGGCCTTACCGGACAGATTCACTGCTTCTTGTGGGTTACATAGATTCGAATTTTTCAAATCAAATAGGGATGGAAGTAAATCCACCTCAAGGTTATGTGTTTAATTTTGGAAGTTGAGTCATAATATGGAGGGGTGTTATATAGAAATATATTTCGGTCTCCACCATGGAAAGATGATAAATTGGAGCCTCTGAGGCATCCAAAGTATATATATGACTCTAGAAACTTCGTAATGGACTTAGATGTGATTCTGAGTTTGCCCAAGGTTATCACAATTTATTGTAATAATAATGGTGCGATTGCAAACTTGAAGGAATCACGAGCCTATAAAGCAATTAAACACATTAGGAGCAAGTACCGCCTTTTACGAGAAATCGTATGATGAGGGGAAGATTGTTGTCGCCTAAATTGTATCGAATGATAACCTAGTAAATCCTTTTACAAGGACATTAAGGCGAAAACTTTTGATGGTCATGTAGTTGGAGTGAGAATCAGATGTATGGCAGTGGTCTTGACAGCATAGTCTTTTTGTATAAGTGGGAGATTGTTGGATTGTATATTAAAAGTCTAGCTTTAGTATTAACAATGTTTTAACAATATATGAAATGAGAATTATTGATCAAATGATTGCGCCTTATAATTTATTTATATCTCGATACAATAGTCCACTTATTTTATACTGTAGATAATATGTTGTGTGACAATACGCGAAAGATCATATTATCGGTTTCCTTATAAAGTATAAATAGATGCTCACAATCGAGATAGATGGGGACTCTCTATCGGGATGGTTGTAGTGTGATTTGGTACTAGTTTGTCTTGACTATGGAATCACATTAGTGCACTTTATGTGTATTGAGCAGGACCGCTTGAGATCGTTCGACTTATACAGACTATATAAGAGAACTTGATTTTAGTTATTATGGATGTTCGTGCTCTTAATCTCTATACAATAATCTCGACACGTAAGGCAGTATGTGTTTCTATGATTCATTAATAGGTTAGATTCACATGTAATTAAATCAACAAACTCGGTGAGTTAGGAAATAGTTCTGTCTCTATGGTGTGTTGTTGATTGTAGAAGGAATATGTGTCCTATTAAATATGTTTATGATGTCCCCTTGAGGAGCTCATAAGGATTATCATGTAAACCCTGTAGGTGGATTTATTCCGGCATGATAACAAGGTTGAGTGGTACTACTCTCGGATGAGATATTAATTAATGGATTTTTCAGTAACTTAATTAATTAATGGACATTGTGTATCTTAAACATGGGGAGACTGTCGGGCTCATAATAAAATGAGCCCATAACGTAATTATGGGATTAGAGCAGCAATGCAGTAATAATATTTTAGTGGAATATATTATTATTATTAGACTAAAGTATAGTTTTGGGCTAAACTTGGATACTTAAGCCCAATGGAGGTCCGACTCTAATTTCACCTCCTGGTCCCTGCTGTATCCCATAAATAAGTCATCTCAACTCTCTAGAACCCTACTCTGATCGCGCCTAACACGTGAGATTTTGGGAGGAGAGCAGATTGAGAAGATCTTGAAGATCGTTGCCCACACGACGTCAAGATTGGTCTTGGGAATACATCAGAAGATCAAGATGTTTGTTTTCTGCATCTCTTCTTCCTCAACATACCCTGGTGAAAGGTAATACGATTCTATACTCTTGCTTCCGCTGATACAGAATTGCATGGAACCCTAACGGTTCACGTTAACCATACGATCGAACACCTACATCTCCGCTCATGGATCTAGATCTCCTTCTTCTCTCACCTTCTCAAATTTTCTTTCTCAATGATAATCCTTGCAGCGGCGGAGGATTTGAGCTTTCAAGCGGTAATGGCAGAATTTTGGAAATTCTTGATTCACTCGCCGTCGGGGTCGTGCATTCTCCTCGGTGTCCCTGCTGCCGTCATCCCTGACCTTGGTCAATATCTGTTATCTACTTCAACGGCGCTCGGATTGCGATTCCAGCAATCACCCACTTCTCACCTTCTTGCTCCTCCGTCGGCTGATGTGCTCCCTTACTTTACCTTTGTGTGGTTTTTCTGCATTTATTATTGTTAGCTAATGTCTTCTATAAGCAAGTACAAACAAGCTGATTTATCAATTCAACCTTTTTTTATTAACTTGGTTTGTGTATCCTGGATTCATTTTGAGCTTCATGTTTTGTTGCAACTCGTCCTCCTCCAGCCCCTCATTAATGCTGCTTCTACTGCAGGTTTGTTAATCAATTTCTTCTATTGTTTTTTTGTGTATTAAATGAATTAGTTCACTGATCCATTTAGAGTTCTATTGAATATGTGTTCTTCGATTTACGCTGTTCAGTAGTGAATGAACTGAAAAGCTTAATGTGGAATGTTCTTTTTCTCGCACTTTTTTTCTGAAAAGGGAACAATTTGGTTCTTTTGGCTACATTTCCTTATTTTTCCAAATGACAAAGTGGAAATCTTATCTAACTCTAACTCTAAATAGGAATCATAAGAATTCAAGATTCAGTCTAGTTGCGGTACTTTTTAAGCCATTTTATTATGGTTTCTCATTGCTTATCGTCAGGATTTTTTTTAATAACAAAATGTTGTTAAGATTAGTCTTTACCTTTATTGAAATATGGAGTTGATACATTAAGATTAAGGACTTTTTTCTTGTTTGTGGATTTGATTTCTAAAAAATTACATCTTGAAGTTTTTTTACTTTTTTGTGGATTTGATTTCTTACACACGACCTAATCCCTATTATTTTTGTCAATTTCTACCTTCCTCGTACAACTGATGAGTGGCTTTGTTCAGATGAGTGAACGAGAGGATAAGTTGCTTGCGAAACAAATGGCTATGATGGGACGTGAGAACGAGAGGTCCATGGCAATAGACGCCATTAAGATGAAGGTAGTGAAGAAGATACTGGGATGGGAGAGATTGATCAGTTTTTTTTTACGTTCAACTATGTATAATGAATTTGGTTACTCTTTCATTTGAGAATCTGATTTTATGAAAATGAACTCATGTATTGTGAATAATTAAATTGATAGATTACTCTATAAAAATAATTTGATTACTCTTTGAAATTAATTAGATCACTTTTTTGAATTAATTAGATCACTTTTAGATTTGAGATTCTTATTTCTGAAATTGCAATCTATACGTTCATAGATCACTCTATGAAAATAATTAGGTTACTCTTTGGAATTAGTAGGATTACTCTTTGATTTAATACTCTTATTTCTGAAATGAAGTAATGTACCTTGAATAATTAAGTTGTATGCAACTGTACGTTGTTAGATTACTCTATAAAAATAATTTGGTTACTCTTTGAAATTAATTAAGTCACTCTTTCACTCTTTGAAGTTTATTGAACCACTTTTTGATTTGAGACTCTTGAATATGTATAAGTTACTATTTGGAATTAATTATGTTACTTTTTGGAATTAATTAGGTCACTCTTTCACTATTTGAATTTTATTAGACCACTTTTTGATTTGAGACTCTTGAATATATATAGGTTACTCTTTAGAATTAATTATGTCAGTCTTAAATTTATTGGACTACTCTTTGAATTGAGACTCTTAATATACTTAGGTTACTATTTAGAATTAAATAGATTACTCTTTGGAATTAATTAGGCCACTCTTTGGAATTAATTAGGTCACTATTAAATTTATTGGACCACTCTTTGATTTGAGACTCTTAATATACATATGTTACTCTTTGAAATTAAATAGATTACTCTTTGGAATTAAATAAGTTACTCTTTGAAATTAATTAGATCAATCTTTGAAATTAATTGGACCACACTCTAAATAAACAATGCATAGTAAATACAACTTGAAAATGCTTAAAATTTCCAGTAGGATACAACGTTTGAACAAATCACAGAGCGTGTTTCTATTATGCTAAAAATAATTCAAAATTGATTAGGCACTCAATGAACTAAAAATGTCTCCCCATTAAGAAGCTACTAGTAGTGGTTAGTAAAGCAACAATCCAATCCAATGGCAGCAACAACATCACCCTTTTATCATCAGCATTAATCTTGACAGCTACCAATTCTTTCTCCCTACAATGAAATTGGACATCATTTCAATGGTCAATTTCTCCATAGTCAATTGTCAATGGATAGTTATTTTTACTCAAAGAGCAGAATATGAATTGTTGATGCCAACAGTATATCAGTTGAAAGTTTCCAATAAAGTAAATGCAGCATGTTGATCTATGACTCTAATCAGTATAGTTTGATCAATCTGCAACAATAGTTGTCTATGTAGCTATCGAGATTTCAGCAGAAAAATGGCACCACCATCCCCTATAAACGGCTTGCTCGGGCAACTAGTTCACTTCTTGATTGTGAATGGAACTTCTTAAATTTCACTAACCCTTTATAATCAATCAAATTAGTTATAAAATGGTCTTCACCAAAAAAGTGATTGATAATCAATTCTTGAAAACATTGTGAACAGATTATCAAAAGGCATATCTGATGCTTTTATGATGACAAGAAAAAAGAACAACTTACAATGTGCATCTGATAAACAATTCAAATACAAGCATCAAACTAATAAATTAGAGAAATAAAAAACACAGTATTAAAGAGAGTATCATGATAATTGAATAAGTTCGCAGAGAAGCTGAAGCTCATCTTTGGAGATGTCCTGGCCTTCTTTTCACCTTTACCACTGATTCAAATCCATTCCTTAATTCTACAAAGAAAGGATATTTGGCATCTTAAGAGAAATATATACTCTCTATAAATATATATCAGCAACCGAAAATAACCCATTTTCTGAAAGAATTTATTGACTCCAAACTGATGATGTTTACATACAACTCACAACTACCTCAATACCCCTCCCTCCTTGAAAAAAGAACAAAAAAAAAAAAACCAATTCGTAAAAAGAGGAATTAATTTCAGTAGCTAAATTATTATCTTGAAGATTCAAAAGTTGCTGATTTCTATAAGCAATGACAACTACAGATCACCAGAATGAAAGAAATGAATACCTTGAGGAGTTGATCGCCGCCGAGAATCCGCATACTGAAAATGTGCTCCGCATACCAATGGCCGCGTGCGGCGGCAGATCTGGCGCGGCAGAGATTAATCTCCGACAATCTCAAGCGGCTGTCTGGGACTGAAAAGAAGCCCGATTATGGTGGTGATCGGCAATCAGATGCGATCTAACGGTGAGTTCGTGCCGGTAGCAAAGCTAGGTGATTGCACGAGGAGAGGGCGCGACGGACTCAGGCGGCGGCGCTGGAGGAATCGACGCAGTGGCGGATGTAGATGAAGAAAAAAGAAGCCCGTTAAGAAGAGAGCAGCAATTAGGGCAACGATAATTATAGCCATGAAGGGCCGAATCACGCGTAGGTTCCTGCGAATTAGACGCGAAGCATCATTGGAGAGAGAATGGAGATGGAAGTTTGAGAAATTTTGGTACCGTAGATTCAATCGATAGAAGGGGATCTGTTCTTGTTAGCGCGATTTGCAGATATCCATTAAGACGGTGATCCGATAACAACCCGGCTATCATTAAAGAGTATAATTGGGATTCGGTTCCATGAATTTATTCATGGGACTGATTGTACCCAAATCCTACTATAGAGTTTATTATAAATAAATAAATTAAAATTTAGTGTGTAATTATAATTATGCATTTTATTTTTAAATTTTCTAAATTTAAATCCAAGACTAAAATTCAATTAATTTAAGATTTAAAGGTTGAGATCTTATAAGTGACTAGATACATCATGTGCACCATAAATAGACTCACAATATGAGTTCGTTAAAAAATATATTCAAGAGCTTTTAAGCCAAATAAATTTAAGTTTATATATTGATTTGACCCGTTAACAAACCAAACTCGAACAAATAGCTTATCAAACTGGTCACTTACTATTAGATACATAAAATAATACATAATTACTATAAACTACATGACTAAAAAAACTAATACTCATAACTACATAATTATAATTGTGATACTATAAATACCCCTATGTAATTGCACAATTTGTTTTGCACAATTTGATTTGCACAATTTTGTTTTGCATAATTTTCTTTTACACAATTTTGTTTTGCACAAATTTTTTTGATATTTTTTTTCACAATGATTTTGTATAATTTTTTTTTCACATTCTTTATAATTTTATTTTGCACAAATGCTTTTGCACAATTTGTTTTTGCACAATTTGCTTTGCACAATTTTGATTTACATGCACATTTTTGGGGAAGAAGAACCAGGAAACAAGATCATCAATTTATTTTATTTTAATTAAAAATGCACAATTTTACTTCTCTGCCTATTAAAACATGTAAGGTAACAGAGCTTAAATAAAAATTTCACGAATTAAACCAAAACCATGCCAAGCCAAACCATAATACAGATAAATTATCAACAATTTGACAATTACAGAAGCTAGAAATAAAAAAATATGGAAAAACCAGATTTAAACCACCGTATTCCATTTCAATTTTGATTCCAATCCAAACACAATCAATTTCATGACACATACCAGTGAAAACTAGCCAATATGTATACTATATTTACCATCTTAGAAATTGAGATTTTACAGTGAACTGCTTCAACTCTAATCTCAAAATCACTATAAAAAATTTAGGAAAATAATAAATAACGTCAGAGAAATCTTAATGGATATTAAATAGCACATCTACGTAGAATTTAGCAAGGCGTTTGATATCTGATGATTCCTTAGAAATATGATTGAGGCAAGAACCTTCATGTGCTGCCATTGTTGTAGTTCGAGTTGCAGATGAATGTGGATATGCTTTTACTGCCGTCTTTAGAGACACCTAATAGGTCCTTCATGCTCTCTAATCACCATATGCTTAATCAAACCCCCATTAATACATCTAAGAAAGAAGAGCGTACAACGAAACAGAGCATGACGGACGGCACGGTAGCGAGATGAAAACTGTTCAAGGCAGTGAAGACAAAGACACACGAAACAAGGCGTTGCTGGTTTCGATAGCCAGGGGCCGTCATAGAGACCGTGTACAGATTGAGCGGCGTCAGCTAATTGGGGATCTCCAGCGGCGAAATTATCGCGACTTGGCCGCCAATAAGATTGAGGAGAAGTCCGTACGGCCGCAATCAGGAATCAGCCGACAACTGTGAAATAGCAAATCCCCAAGTCAGATCTGGAACAAGGGGCCACTAAAGGAGGACGACGTGGTAGATCCGGAACACAAGGCACTAGACCCTAAGCAGCGCTGTGAGATCTGGAAAGGGCCGGTACGGTCAAACATAGTTGTCGGAGGAGAATCTGGTGAGGGAAAACTTGTTAGCGGCGGAGATGGAGATGGAGGCGAAGGACGAGTCGATAGATGAGGAAGAAGGGGTGAGCGCTGGCGGCAGAGAATGGTGGTCACCGTGAAATTTGGAGATTTTTAGGGAATATGTTTGGTCAGGGATAATTTGGAGATATCACCGTGAAATTTTGTATCTGATAGTTATTTTTACTTTTCAATGTAGTTGGATGTAATTACCCTTAAAAATGTGTATCCGACAGTAATAAACCCCTTATCAAACCTACATACGATTGAGATTAAAACCGTTAGGGGATGTTTGTTCCGAGTTTTTAAACCCCGAAATTGGAATTGAAATCCCACACCCAAATTTTAAAAATTACTCATATATATATCTATATACATCTCTCTTCTCAATTAATATACTTTCTCTCATCTATTTTCTTATATAAATTAATACATTCTTACATATTTTTATACATTAATTTGACATAGAATTAAAACGTACCATATCAAAAATTCAAAACAAAACGCAACATCTCTATTCATGATTTTCAGACTTCCCAAAACAAACTTCACTTAGGGAAAGGTTTGGTCATACAAACATCAACTTAGGGAAAGGTTTGGTCATATAATGGGCAATCTAGGTTATCTAGTCTAGCTAGCAAATTCCATTTCCCGCCACCGGGACCACATGGCCGCCGATGATGCGATCCCTTTCTCCCATTGTCTGTAGATTTTATCGATTAACTCTCCAAATCAGAAATGCTCTTCTTCCCCTTATTCTCTGAATTTCACGTTTTGGTTAGTCGGTCAGTGTAGTTCCCCATTCACTGATTTTAATAATTTTGATTCCAAGTTCGAAATGAGCGTTCCAATGGTGGATGCTCATCGGTGGACCGCGACGTACACAAATCACGTCAAGCCGAAACGGAAAGTTTATCATGATGGTTTTCTGGTCTTTCAGCCCTCCCGCCAAAAGGTTTCTCCTAATTTTCTTATTTACTCTATTTTTAATGATTCATGCAACTCTATAATTTTAATTTCTTCATCATCAAATTACCTTTCTGATTAAGCGGTGTATTCTGCGGTCACAGAATGTCAGATTCAGGCTCCAATTTTTTGGTGAAATTTACATTGAATTGTTATATGTGATTTACATATTCACCTGGAAAGACTCCTATCTATTGCTCTATGATACCTGTCCTTTAATAAGAGGATAATGAGAATTTCTAATGATGATGAAAGCTTGAGGCTTATTTTCCAAGTTACACTGATGGTCGCGTGTGTATTTTTCAGCTATATATTTATAGCTGACTGATTATCTTATTGAATTTATTGTTTCGGATGATTTAATAACTTCACTATATCTCAAATGCAAATGATATGATTTTTCGAAAACTGTTGCACTTTCATGATTGATGTCACGAACATTTGTGGCGAACAGTTATTTTTCTTATTCTCTGTCGTTTTAGATTTTGCTTCTTTAGTTAAATAAAAATTATTTGATTTATGCATATTTTAAAAGCTCCTCTATAGTGGTTTACTGAAATGTCATTCATCTTAACAAGTTAAAAGCAACATTAGTTTCATTGGGTATTCAATCATTACTCTTAAATCTTTTCAACAAAAAATTTTATTTTTTTCATTATTTTTCCCCTATCCAGGTGGCAGATAAGATATTATAACTTGAGCCATTATCAAAATCTTTCACCAATGTACACTCTCACTTTTAATTTATTGTATTCCGGCCATGACAAACATTGATATGGTCATGTTTGGATTGTATATGAAATGCATCATGCTATGTACGACAAATTAATAAATTAAGCAATCATAAATCAGTTCATGTTGTATGATGAATGGGAGAATATGAAACGCATCATGCTGCTTGCAACAAATTAATAATTTAAGCAATCATGAACAGGTTATGTTGTATGATGAATGGGAGAAGCTCTTGGATACTAGGTTTGTGAAGAAAGACGATGTTATCAAATCTGGTGAAACAGTTACATTTGATTCTCACCTTGTTGACATTGGTGAGCTGTGTAGAGGACACCAATCTGCATCTGTTTTTAATTGTCCTCAAGAGAAGGAAATGAAAACTTCAGAAAATTCAGGCACATACTGCACATTGCCCGGTTACAATTCCCAGAGTAATTAATTAATTTTTCTGTTAATATTACCTCAAATGTGTATACTGTATGTTCCTTTTGCTCTTTTTAATGTGTTATTGGTTTCAATGAAATAATCGGGAAAGTTGAGAAATCTTTATCGTATGCATATCATTGAATCCCAATAAGTGTAGATTTCTTGCTTATTGAAAGATAGGAGGCCTGTGCTTGGGAAGAGTAAAGGACGAGCGACTAACTTAAGCCCATCGCACAAAATGATCAAAGGTTTGACAAATTATCTCAACTCTTTTATTCCAAAACACAATATTCCTTAGTGACTGGTGGTTGTCGGGATAGCATCAGCTAAGATTTGTACAAGGCTTTTGATTTATGAGCTAAAATGCTATTTAAAGTGCAAAATGGTCCCTATTTGTTAATATCAATTAGAAGTATGTCTGCCAAAACTGAACTCTGCCTAATCTTTGCTTGATAACTAGAGATAAAATCTGTTCTATCCTTCAGACTTCAAGAAGAGTGAAATAAACAAATTTTGTGCTTCACCAAATTTTATGGATATGACAAATGCCTGTACAAGAGGTGAGTTTTTGCTTAAACATTCAAAAGCACTATAATCACCTGTTTTCTTTCATTTCTTCTAAGGGTTGCTAGTCATGGCTGAGACTTGTTTAATGATGATTTTATTTTTCTGTAAAGAATGGCCGGTCCTGTACACCACTCAAGTAACACAGAAGGCAAAGAAGTTTCATGATGGCTTTCTAGAGCTTATAGTTCATGGATTGCAAGGGAGGCAGGTAGCAACAATACAATTAGCTCATGTTCTGATTGTGTTTGAGTAAAGTTTTCTATTATTGTTTTATAAGTTCGTGTCTCTTAGTTTGTTTTAATATTCAGAAGAGTATGATTTACAATCCAAATATTGACAGCTTTTACCACTAATTACTGCCACCAAAAATGATAAGAGGTTTACTGATTACAAAAACAAGGAAACTGTGATATCTTGAACTGCTTTTATAAAACTAGAAACTAAAGTAGGAAAGATCCTTGTAATCTCATACATGTTCCAAGAGTTCTACAATATAATAGAAATTTAAATTACATCAAACAATATGGTAAATCAATATATATTTGCGTGATTATAGACTCAATTATACAGAATCAGGGAAAAGCTTTTTGGTTCAAATTTAGATGGTTGTATGTTCTGTTCTCCCCCTATCAGCATACCCTGCTCCTTATTATTATTATTTTTTTTTTGCCTTTCATTCAACTAGTTTGCTGTCTTTGTTTGATCTGCAAATTGTTGCAATTCACAAAGTTATGTGGAATATATCAATATATGTCTGAAATGCATGGGAACCATTCTTAAGATGATGGTGACAAGTGCAGGTGCTCTTATAATTATATTTTCAGATGGCTCAAGTTATAGGTCCAAGTTTTCTCTCTCTGACCTGTTATTTTCAGTAGCAACACAGGCAAGAATTACAGTTGGGGTTAGTAGATAGTTTGGAGTTAAGAATTGGGGTAGGAGTGGTTTGGAGATTGAAGGGAGAGAAATCCAGAAGAGACGAGGTGTTAGCACTCAGAAAATCAAACGCAAACGCGCCTGCCAAATACCCAAAGAGGCTCCCGTCTATTTCTTCAATTGTGAATAGATGATATGAAAACAACGATACGTCCACAACTTAAATAACAAGAGTTCAAACCCTAAGCCCACAATAGGCCCATAACTAATATAAAGCAACAGGAATGAAATAGCTAATTATAATAAATCAAGCCCGAGGCCTACGGTGATAAACCAATAACGGTTTGGGCCCGCCAGCCTCCTCCTCTCCCCCGTGGTTCGGCAACTCCTGGACCGGCTGCTCCATAACACGAGGGCTTATAGAGATGCACAGAGTTATGGTACAAATATTGAAATGCTATGCACCTTTGTGACTGAAGCTAGAAAATATTATTTCTAAAAAGGTGGTCTGAATATATTTATAAATATGGGGTTGCTAACTGCTATTATCTAAATTAGTGGAAAAGATAGCAGGAACTGAAAGAAGATATTAGTTCTGTTTATGATTCATTCTAAATTAGTTATAAAAATAATTATGAAGCCACCAATTTAGATCAGGGGTCATCCTAATAGCATATGACTCAGTTTGATCTCTCTCTTAAGTTTTTTTTATAAAAATTATATTAATTTAAAACTCACTTATTTTCTGATTCATTCTCTTTCAGGTTAAGTTGTATGACTCAAACAGGAGACACTTAGACAGCAGGTTTCTCAAAAAGGATGAAATAGTTTGTTTTGGTGAATCACTAGCATTTGAGGGTCATTTAGTTGAGATTGGAGGACATGAAACAGAAAATAAGCCTCCAACTGACTTAGCTTATCAAGGCAAAAACTGTGAAGTAGTTGAAAATACTTGTACAGCTGATCCACAAGCCAAAACCCAAACTTATAAGATATTTCCTGCTGGTATATTTTATGTTCCCATTTCAAGCATCCATTCAGACTGTTGTTTTTATTCTGTTTAAATATTCAAATACTCTCCATATATGGTTGTCTAAGTTTCCAATTTTGCCTTTATTTCAAATTCGCTTACTTTGATATTCACCGTGTGTCAAATATCCAATTAATGGCACTTCTACTCTTTGCACTTATTTTACACTGTATGGACATTTTTTACTACCATTTTCGTTGGTTATTTGATTGAACTTTGCAATTTGCTTCATATACTCATTATGCATCATCTTGGCATCCTACTGTTGGATTTCTTGCCATTCTGGTGATAAAGTTGAAGGGTCATTCCTCCTAGTCCAATCCAAATAATTCTTGTTATCATTACTGCAGTATTCTGAATGCTAATATATTCTTAAAATTTTGTGCAAGGATTTCAAATTCTGTGAAGTAAAGCTTAGCTTTCTTTGTGGACAACTCCTCCGTTATTATTACTTTTTTTTTTTTCTGTCTTTGTTATTTAATTGTCTCATTTTTAGGAATTATCCCTTATATTTGCTTGGTATCTAGGAAAAATTCCTGGCAGTTCCTCTCAGGATAGACTTTCTAACTTTAAAGATGTGCACTCCAACATTCAGAATGCCAAATTAAGAAGTGCTGAGCCGAGACGTGCTGGTAAGATGCCTCTGAAGCATAGCCAATCAAGTCATGTTCTTTCCACAAAAGTGAAGGTTTTTTATAGCAATCATCCTCAAGCTGTCTACAAGCATGGGAAGAGAGCATTAGTGAATCATTAGTTGATGAATTATTTAGTTATTTCATATTTTGTCATATATTATTGGTTTGTGTCTGTTTAATTTATTATTAGCATGGCATTTAAGCCCATTGCGGCATAGGATTTAGGGTTGTCTGCATGGCCTTAAGGTTTAGGGTTAGCTTGAGCATATTTATAGTACACAGCTGGAAGCATCTTTTGATCACAGAATTTTGGACAGTGTACCAGTATACCTCAGTTTGAGGATTTGCAGTTCACTTTAACCTAATAGATACTCACTTCTCCCTTAAGGGTCAAAAAAGTTCAGAAAATTGTAATGTAATCCTTTTTAGAGTCATTGGATAATGAGGGAAAGGGAATTGAGGCCTGATGGTACCAAGAACTTAGAGAAAAGTTTATTAAAGAAATACCACTTCCCGTGCTCCACCCTCTTAAGATAGCCTGCTTAACACAAGAACTGGAGTTTTGTCATCATTTTTTTTTACCTATTTTAGCATCTAGTCTTGCCTATCCTTCTATTTCCTACAATTGCAAACTGAAATGTTTTTTTTTCTCTGACAGTCCATGACATATTATCTATGCTCAAACAACCAATTGAGAAGAAGGTTGTCCTCGTGATTAAACCATTAGCAGATGAATTATATTCTTCAGATACTCAGTCTAAAGAATGCAGTCGAACTGAGGAGCTAAGAGAAAAAACATGTGATCAGGAGCGCAGGGTTAAGGTCGAACCTGAAGTTGTTGAAGTAGTCATACCTGTTGGAGGGAGCACAGTCATTGAAACTGGAAGAGGTTCTCAAACGAGATCTTCTAGTTCTTGTCTCAGGTAGGTATAAATGTAATACTTTGCTAATTTTTCTGATGCTAACCAGAAGTGCATGGCTTGAGAAGCATAAGTATTGTATCCACATGGTATAGTCCAAGTATGGCCAATTCAATAATTTATTAATGATTGAATTGTAGGAATCGTATGTTGTTTCCATGCAATTAGCTAAACAAATGAACTTGTGAAAGAAACTGGAAAGCCAATTGAAGGAATTGAAAAAAGGAAAAACACAGGACAAAGTTGATGTTATGATAGTAATCGAGTTTGGGTAATCTTTAGTCTATACTTGTTTTCATGGACTACATTAAAACGAGTTCAACTGTTATCTTCCCCATAATAGGGGCCTTTACATTCACGTAAGCCTTCACTCTTAACAGATTAACTGATGATAAATTTAAGTTGTTAATGCTAATATATTTATTGTACGCTTCAATTAGCTCATATGGTTGAACAAATAATTGCTAATTTCTCAATTATGCAATTACATACTTCACAATACATTAGACGAGCCAATATGGGCGTGGGTGTCGTAGAGTTGCAGCGCTGAATTATTGGTTTACTTATTTAGTTCCTTAATTATTACTCCTACTACTCATAGTTTAATTATTATTATGAAAATCTATTAGAATTGGGCCTTGATCATGGACTTCAATAAGAGAGTATTGTTTGGACTTTCTTAACTTGATTATATTAGATATTAGAATTCTGCACTTCCAGTTTGTTGCAGAGAGCCTCATTTTAAGGATCTATAGGTATTGTTTGGTTGCATGCACTTCATCAAATTAGTCTGACCTACCACTTATCGCAAAATGACGCGAAAAGAATATATTGACTAGATGGAGAAAGCAATGGCCGAATTCCAGAACCCACTGGACAAGGTCATGGGGCTTGCCACCGCCACAGATGATTTCTGACGGAAATTATGGTGACACTACAGACTTTGGCACCGCCATGTGGCGCGTCTACAGTCCATGCTTCCTTAACCTTTTAATCACATCGGAATCAGCTTTGGTGGGTTCGCTGCCACCACTGGCTCTCGTCGCATAGTTTCCTGCTCCACTCCCACCATCTGTGTGCAATCTGTCCCACACGCTGAGATTAGGGACCTCTCTAGGATCGTTTTTATTTACTAGTTGGACAAGGTGCTGAAGCACTAAATGTTCATTCTATTAATCCTCTATTATTAGGGGCATTTAGTTTTGCCTAAATTGATTGACAGGATTTCTGAACTACACAATGAACACCATGCCTCACTAGCTGGGGCACTCTCTATGTACAAACGGCTGTCCTCGAACTTTAACAGGAATGGTGAAGATGGTCATGCTGTTTGTAGCAAAATGTGAGGTTTTTCAGAAGAAAGAAATCTGAGACCAAGTCATCATTGGTTTATTTTCTTCCCATCCTTTTCCATCTCTTGTACGGAAAGACATTAGCTTGAGCTTCATGTCTGGCCTCCCTCATTCTAAGGTAGTTGATTGTGCTCTGGTTGTGTAGGATAGATCCTCCAAATACGGACATTTTTTTGGGGCTACGCCACTAGACGGTGGCTGGCGTCTTTGCCCTGGGAAACTATCCATATTTGCATGGGGTTCCTACAACAATCATGACTGATTGACATTTTTTAAGGCATCTGACACCCACGTACACATGATTTTATCATATTAGATTGATAGGCGGACAAAGGTTTTGGACCGATGTGTGGGAAATTATTTGCAGAGTTTTGCTTCCGAGAAACCCAAGGGTATATTTGTTTGAGGTTTATGTGGGGTTTGAAAACTATGAATAGTGATAATCTATGTTTTGGGTCGTGGTAATGTAGGTTTTAATTTTATGTCAAATCAATGTGTACGAGGTGGGTGGTGATATGTGTGAGAGATATTAATTTGATGTGAGAGAAGAGAGAGAAAGAGAGAAATATATTAATTAAGGAGAGAGAATTTATGGAAGATGGGTGGGGAAATGGTTGTGTTGGGCATAATAATGCTATAATACGGAGATATCATCATTCAGCTGCAGGAAGCTGGGCACCACTCTTTTTCAGGTGGTTTATGGCAACCTCCCACCTTGTTGTACTTCCTTTCTAGGGAGGATGCGTGAAGGTGTTGGGGGATGCCTTGCGTGAGTGAGATGAAATTATGAGCACTTTGAAAAATCCTTTGGTTAGAGCACAACAGCGAATCGTCAACGTCCAAAATTGGAATTTACTGTCGGTGATTTTTGGGCCATTTTAGTTGAAGAGCGCATTGGGGCATTGACATATCGTTTGAGCTTGCTTCCGGGTTCCAAAATTCATCCGTGTTCCTTATGTCCCTTTTGAAGCCTGCCATAGGTACTGCTACACCTTCTCCTTTGCTGCCAGAGGATGTGCTGGCTGTTGAGATATTGTTTCTGCTGAGATGGTACCTGTATAGATGTGCCTTGGCATTAGTGTGTCAGCCGAGATGGGTACCATCTGGTCCTTGATTAGATGACAGCTGTGTGTCTACAACTAGTCAAGATTGGCATGGATCTCTTCTAGTTGCTGGACTGAATTATTCTTTTACTTATTTGTTTCCTTAATTACTATTACTTTATTCTTCTAAACATCTATTAGATATGGACCTTGTTCATGTGCTTTTATAGCCGAGATGGGTACCATCTGGTCCTTGATTAGATGACAGCTGTGTGTCTACAACTAGTCAAGATTGGCATGGATCTCTTCTAGTTGCTGGACTGAATTATTCTTTTACTTATTTGTTTCCTTAATTACTATTACTTTATTCTTCTAAACATCTATTAGATATGGACCTTGTTCATGTGCTTTTATAGGAGAGTATATGGTTGGAGTTTCATACCCTAGTTTACTGCTTGGATTTTGGAATTTTGCACCTCCTATGTGTTCTTACTTTGGGGATTTCTCTTTCTTGTGAATTGATCTATTTCAGTTGCCTATTCTCTTTCAGTAGAACTTCTATTAAACCTCATTTATCAATTCATAAGTTAATACATCTAACAAGTCCATTAGTTGGCCAAAATAACAAAAGTAGTTTGATAAATAAGTTTTCCTTCTATCTTGGTCTTTCTTGATATTCGAAAGTGTAGAAGTATAACTCGAGGGTTCCTTAAGTTAGAAATTTTGTATTCCAAAACTGACATGGTAGCATTAATTGATGTAAGCAAGCTCTGGGGTTTTGTTGAGGTCTGGAGCTGTCAGCAACTTTTTTGCAGTAAACTGTTATTTGTTGGCGATCTCCTCGTCGACTCCGTAAAATTCCCAGCAGCAGTCTGTTGGTAATTTCCTACAATAAATCTCCTTATGTACAGCTCCACAGCTGCTACGCTTCTCAAAAAGTGGCCTTATGATGAACTTTCCAGCATCACTTGTGGCTTCTTCCCTAACCTGTTTTGTCTTTAAGCTTTATCTCCTTTTCAGTTCCCTAGCTTTTCTCAAATCTCTTTCTTTTTGGCATCGTAACTTCAAACATTCTTCATGCATAACTATCCGAAGCAGATTTGTATTTTGCACCTTTTAGCATCAACTACTATAAAACAAATAAAACGCAACCTTTTACCAATCAATAATTGTTCAAATATGAGTGTAGTCTTCGGTTAAGTTTTGGAAAATAATATTCTCTCCAGTAATATCTTAGAAATGCTGTTGAATCAAGGCGTTATTTGTCTGTATTAAGTCATGTTGTAGAACTGTAGAATTATAGAGAAAATGGGAATCTTCATATTCTCAATAATGACGCATGTAGATTTCCTGGTTACTAGTTCTAATGTGTTTATAGATGAATCTCCCCATTAAAAGTTGCAATTGTTCATCGATTGTAGTGATGGCACTATTTCTTGCTAAAGGTAGATTAACATTATTTTTGGAGATCGATAATTTCCATTGTTACCTTGATCATTTTTAAGGAGTTTTATTCTAAATGGCACTAGTATACATAAGTTGTTATAGTAAACTAAAATCATGCCTCAGTGCTGAAACGGCCAACAAGATTATTATTATTATTTTTATTATTGTTAAGTGGTGCCAAGTTTTACACCTTTTTTGTTATTGTGGCATGCTGGTTTGCAACTAAAAATGATAGATGCACTGGCGTTCCTGCCTTCGTTAAATTGATTGACCCATGCTTAACCGAACCAACTCTCTTTATTACAGATCAGAAACAACAAACACAATAGCTCCCAATGAGCTGTTGTCAAATTCTTCACCGGTGAAGTCTAACATGACATCTTATTTTGAGGAGCAAATGCCAATTGAATCTGCAACTCTCACCAGATCAAATGAAAATGAAGAACTTGAAAATCCTACCTTGATGTGTCTCCGTGAAGGTGAGTTACTGTCATGCATAGACCATCAACTGACTGATTAATTCTGATAGTCTGGTTCATGTTACCTCTCAGAGATTATGACTGTAACAAATGCTGCCACACCAAAACTTTTGAGCTCCAGTAAATTACCCAAGGTAAGTTCCTGTTTTAGTATTTAATGTAACACGAATCTCTCTGTATGAAGCTAAAGATATTATTTGGCCGTTGCAAACCTTTGAAAAGATAGATAAATATGCTAAAAAATGAAAAATAAAATCCTATAATGCGTGATTAAATATCTGATTTGGTAGTTATATCAACACTGTAGGTAAAACCTCTTAATGTGCCACTTACAATTAGATATCAAGTAGCATGAGCATAAACCAGAGTCCAATAGACGGTGAATTTGATATAGTTGAATAGCTAATTAATGCAGAATGTGCTTTCCTAATCCATTTAGAATCATTTAAAGTTTGTTCTGATTATAAGCAAATAAGTTTCGTGTTTGATAGCTTTGGGAAGACCTGACTGGAAGCAATACTAGATGCCAGGAAGCAGCTCCTCATGTTAACACTGTGGCCTCAAGCATTTGTACATCTCGTGATCTATCTGGTGATGAAGAGAAAACTGCCAACAAGGAATTCCATGCAAAGGAATTGGATTGGTTCCCAAGTTTTGATCTTGGGATTTAAAGAGACATAACATTGTGCCGGTAATAGGGAGTGATGAATAGGATAGTTATGCTTGAGCAGACGTGCAATCTAAGATGCGTGCCCTGGAAATGTTAAATGATCGTCCTTTCTGGTCTCATGCATGAAAATACCAATGTTTAATTTGCGTTGTAGTCAGCCTTAAAGCTTTTTGGTGTCAACATAGAACCATGTACAATGTGATGACTGATCTTGTGTTCTGATGTAGAAATCTGACTCATTTTCGCCAATGTTTCCTGTTCTACTGCCACATCATACATTCATATGCTTTCATTTTTAACTTACGTTGCTCTTCTACACTTTGTGGCCTTTTAGTTATTGCTGCATGTTGGCTCCTTGTATTTTTAATTAAACTTTGCTCTCTAATATTGGTCAAATGCTGATTTAGAAAGTTGTACGAATAAGTTGGTGGAATAGGCTTGGTTATGTGTGGGATGGATTATTTGAGAGTTGGGTCGTCAATGAGAATGTCGTTTATGGATTTTGGTAGGTTAATTGTTCTTAATTTGTATGCAAAAAGTCTTTCTATAGTATAAAAAATGTTTTTTTATATTTAGAATGCGAATTATTTGGTCAAGTGTTTACATTTTATATTCTTCATATATTTTTAGTTACTTCATATGGTAAATAATCTAGTGTGGTGTAACATAGAATATCAAAATTTTAATTCCTTATATATTATAAATATAATTAGATATATAAATATAATTAGGTTATAGGCACATGTCACATCCTAAAATTTTATTTTATTTAAAATACTTTAGTTTATTAAAAACCAAAAGATCCAACTTGATAAGTTATAAAATCCAAATGAAATTAATGAAAATAAATTGAATAAGTTCATAAGTCTAGTAAAATTTAAATTTAAATAAGTTTTGATATAATAGAAAATGTGTTAAACATCATCCTTCACTCCTACCATGACAGCTCTTCCATCTGAAATGATAAATCTTCCATCTGAAATGATAAATTATTTGGGTGAGCAAAATCACAAGCTTAGTAGAGAAATATACCTGCCAAAATTAAGTACCACATGCAAATACTAAATAAGTAACATAAATTATGTAAATGTAAATGTAAATGTATTTGATAACCTATTTCTCAATTATTCAAGTAGTAAATTCCTCATTTATAAAGGTCAGGAGACCTATCCTCGTTTGTAAAGGTTAGGAGACCTATATGTACATGCATGAACTCAAAGATATCACAAATAACAGTTGATAGAGACAAGTAAGAATTTTCCCACCTTTTAAAATAAAACTGAGTTGACTGTAATCCAAAATATTGATGCAGTTGGTGCTCTAACTCACGAACCTCTCGTCGCCTAGTAATATATAAAAAAATAAATGTCTAAATTCTAATATTCCTAATACGAAATTCTAGTCTAAGTAGATAATCAAATAAAATTAGTTAAACATAACATATCATTAGATACATATATTATCGAAGTATAATTAATTAAATAATACTAAGGATCATACGAATTGTTGGGGTATATCTCAAGAAAAGGTAGCTAGTTAAAATAATAATTAGGTGGACGAGTTACGGTGAGAGAACAAAATAATAAGTACGCTTAATGTATAAATATGTATTTTATCCCCCCAAAATTCAATCAAATATGTGTGTGTAGGTATGTGTATAGCCTACTGGCTAATATTCTACAAAAAATATTTACTTAAAATTTTATTATAATTATATAAAAATATAATTAAATGGAATGTGAATGTGAGATAATAATTGCAGGCATCTATCAACATTTGGAAAAATGGCTCAAACTTATGATAGTGGGTCTTAGGAGTAGACACAATTTAAATTTTGACAAAGAGAGAGAAATGCTGAAATTTCTTGGATGTATACATCTACTTTACACAATATATACAGTACATTCACCCATCAAAATTTAAAAAGTTACGAAAGGGTTATGAGAAAAAGAAATAAATATGTAAGTATTTAATAGGTAGCCTAACACATCAGTTCTTACGGAGCGCACGAAATAATTGAAAATACATTAAATCTATCAACCTATTAGTAAAAGATTAGATAAAGATTAGATAAACTGATAAATACATTTAAATTGTGAAGCAGGTTAAGCAGTTTGGGTGAGACACAAATATATTTAAAAAAATGCCTATATAATTTGAATGTTGGAAGACTTGCACAGTGTAAAGAACTCATTGAAAAAGAAAGGTGAGAATTTAGATGGCCTTTAAAATCCCAAAGGATGAGTTCTCCGTGTTTCTTGAATGGTGATCATGATTTAGTATTGTGATGGGAAGAACTTATAAATCAAAGAGAGATTGAAATTTATTAAAATAGAGCAGGAGAAATTTGTCTACTGTAACAAATGAGAGTTAAATAAATTTACGTGGGTAGAGGGATTAAGCTACTAACTTTAAGGGTTCAGGTGAGTTGGTTGAGAGATTTTAGGCATGTACCCCACACTAGAATTTAAGATAAATACTATAATTAAATAATTAATAAATAATATATTTATATTTATATATATAAGTAAAAAATATAATGTATATTTATAAAATACTCAATTGTTACATCCTACCCCCCTAAAATAAAATTTGTCTTCGAAATTAAGTAACGTACCGTTGCCAAAAAAGTTTAAAATCTAGTATATAAATCATCTCCTGGCTCCCACGTGGTCTCATCATTAGTGTGACGACTCCATTGTACTCTCATTTGTGGGATATCTCTACTTCTCATCTTTAGGACCTTCCTTTCTAAAATCTCAATCGGTTTTTCCGCATAAGTTAGATATTCATTTAGGTTAAGAACCGTGTGGTTGATCACATGAGTTGGATCATGTACATACTTCCTCAGCATGGCGACGTAGAAAACGTTGTGAACTGCAGATAGCTCTGCCACTAGAGCTAATCGATAAGCCAACTCTCCAACTTGTTCCAAAATCTCAAATGGCCCAATAAATCTTGGACTCAACTTTCCTTTCTTCCCAAAACGAACAATTCCTCTCATAGGTGAAACCTTCAAGAATACGTGTTCTCCCACATCAAACTGTAAGTCCCTCCGACGGTTATCTGCATACGACCTCTGTCTATCCTGAGCTGTTTTAATCTTCTCTCGAATTATCTCTACTTTGTCAACTGTCTCCTCAACTATTTTCGGTCCCAACACTCTTCTTTCTCCAACTTCATCCCAATACAAGGGTGATCTGCACTTTCTCCCGTACAAAGCCTCATATGGTGCCATTCCAATAGTTGCTTGGAAACTATTGTTATATGCAAATTCCACTAAAGGCAAGTACCTCTCCCAAGTGCTACCCAAATCAAGAACACATGCTCTCAACATATCTTCCAAAGTCTGGATCATCCTTTTAGACTGTCCGTCTGACTGCGGATGGAAAGCCGTACTGAAATTCATCTTCGTCTCCAAAGCACTGTGTAAACTCTTCCAAAAATTTGAAGTAAATCGGGTATCTTTATCAGAAATAATTGATTTAGGTACCCCATGCAACCTCACTATCTCTTGAATGTGTAGTTGAGCAAATTGTTTCATTTCAAATGTCATCTTCACTGGTAAAAAAGTAAGCACACTTTGTCAAACGATCAATTATAACCCATATAGCATGATTACCTTTGACTAATCTTGGTAATCCCACTACAAAATCCATGGCTATCTGATCCCACTTTCATTCAGGTAACTCAAGGGGTTGTAACTATCTCACTGGTCATTGGTGTTCAGCTTTAACTTGTTGACAAGTTAAATATCACTCCACAAAATTTCCAATATCTAATTTCATACCTCTCCACCAAAACCTTTTCTTAAGATCATGATACATCTTTATTCATCCCGGATGCACTGTATAAGGCGTATCATGCGCCTCTTCCAAAATTTCTCTCTTCAAATCTTCATCACGTGGAACACACAACCTTCCCTAATAAGTTAAAGTATAGTCATCTGTAACTGCAAAGCCTTTGCCTACGCCTTCACTCACTTGTCCCTTCATCCTTTGTAAAAAGGAGTCTCGATTTTGAGCATTTCTGATCTTCTCTCTCAATGTAGGTTGTAACACTAAAGGTGACAAAATTTCATTTGTACTCTTAGGTGGTACAAAGATCTCAATTCTACTTCTAGCAAACTCATTCACCAATTTTTCTTGCTCGGGGACATACAACTCATTTCTCCCTTCGTCTTGCGACTCAACGCATCTACCACAACATTTGCCTTACTTGGGTGGTAATAAATGGTGCAATCGTAATCTTTGGCAAGCTCTAGTCATCTCCTTTGCCTCATATTCAACTTCGTTTGTGTGAAGATATACTTCAAGCTTATGTGGTCCGTGTAAATCATACATCTCCCTCCATACATGTAGTGTCTCTAAATCTTTAATGCGTGGACCACTACTCTAAGCTCCAAGTCATGTGTGGGGTAGTTCATCTCGTGTATCTTTAATTGCATTAAATCATAAGCCACAACTTTCACATGCTGCATCAGAACGCAACCAAGTTCTTATTTCGATGCATCACTATAAACTGTAAACTCTTATGTAGGATTAGGAATGACCAAAACTGGTGCATAAGTCAAACTCTCTTATAGTTTCTGGAAACTTGCCCCACACACATCCATCCACTGAAACTTCTCTGCTTTTCTAGTCAACCGAGTTAAAGGGGTTGCTATCTTGGAGAATCCTTCAATGAATCTTCGATAGTAACCGACCAATCTTAAGAAATTCCGAACTTCATTCACACTGGTGGGAGATCTCCACTCATTTACGACCTCCACTTTTTACGGGTCAACTTCAATCTCTTGAGCAGTAATAATGTGCCCCAAAGATGCAATAGCCAAAATTCACACTTCTTGAACTTTGCATACAACTTCTCTCCGCGAAGTGTCTCAAGTACAATCCTTAGATGCTCTTCATGTTGCAGCTTATCTTTCGAGTATACCAATATGTCATCTATGAAGACAATGACAAACTGGTCCAAGTACCGATGGAAAACCTTGTTCATCAAATCTATGAACATTGTCGGTGCATTAGTCAATCCAAAAGGCATCAGTACAAACTCGTAGTGGTCGTAACAAGTTCTAAAAAGCCATCTTAGCTATATCTCCTTCCTTGATCTTTAGCTGATGATAGCCTGATCTTAGATCAATCTTAGAAAATGTACTTGCTCCGGCTAGCTGATCAAACAAATCTTTAATTTCGAGTAGTGTATATTTGTTCTTCACAGTTAGACGGTTCAACTTTTGATAGTCAATGCACATTCTTAAGGTTCCATCATTCTTCTTCACAAAGAGAACTAGTGCTCCCCACGGTGAGACACTTGGCCTTATAAAACCCAAGTCCCATAATTCTTGAATCTGAATCTTCAATTCATGTAGCTCCGTGGGTGCCATTCTATATGGTGCTTTCGATGCCAGTGCTGCCCTAGGCATCAAATCTATAGTAAATTCATCTTGTCGATCCATTGCAATTCTGGGCAAATCATCAAGAAATACGTTTGAGTGTTCACATACAACAGGTACATCAGATATCGCAACCGTCTTAGAAGAAGTACCCATTATATTCACCAAATATTTTAAACAAGTTCCTTTCCTCAACATCTGCATTGCTTTCAATGCAGAAATCACTCGTGGTACTATACCACACTTTGCTTCATAGACAGTTGTTCCTTCATCACTTGGAAGTGTGAAGGTTATTGATCTTGGCATCTGATATTAGCCTGATACTTAGCTAACCAGTCCATTCCTAGGATTATGTGGAAATCCTTCATGTCTAACATATACAATTCAGCTTCAAGATTCTTCCCATTAATGCATATGTTGACGTCTTTCACCATGGTATGAGTATGAATCCCCTTTTCCGGTAGGTAGACTAATATATAAAGATAGAGATTCATCTACCTCAAACATTTTACTACCAAGCACATTGCAAAACTTTTTTTATATGAAAGAATGAGAAGCAGGAACATTAGATACTGATAACATACCTGATATCACACCCGACTCTTTCTTTTCCTCATCATCGATCATAGCAAACATCCTCGACTTCCCATCTGATCTTTGAGTAGGTCTACTAGCTGCAGACTGTACTCTCGATCCTGAACTCATCTGTGCTTCCTTAGGGCAGTTATAAGATGTGTGACCCAACTCATGACATCTATAGCATCTCATTTGAACAACTAAACACGCTCCCCTATGATTCTTTCCACATGTGGTGCAAATAGGCTTATGTGTCTGATAGTTTTACCCAGTGCTCCTCCCAGTGTTTGCTTGCTTAGACTTTGAGTAGCACCTTCCCACTTTCTTTTACCAGAAGTCTCAGCCTTTTTCTGTGTTGCTTCCTTCATTTCCATGCTTTCACCTAGCCCCGCTACTTTCCGATATGTCTCAGCAAAAGACATTGTACAATTTTCGACGATGGTAAAGCAAATCTCAGGTTGTAGCCCCTTCAGGAATCATTTAGTCTTCTTACGATCTGTGTCAACCAAATCTTGGACAAATCTACACAGCTGGTTGAATTTCTCTCATACTCAATCACTGTCATATCTCCCTACTGCAATTCAAGAAACTCAACTTCCTTCTCATCAAGGTAGAGTCAGGGTAATACTGCTCCATCACAATATCCTTAAAATAATCCCAAGTAAGAGCTACCCTATCCTGTGCTGGTCTCATTCTCCAATAGCCCTTCCACCAATGATATGCATCCTTAACTATCAGAAATGAAGCTATAGGAGGACACGTTGTGCAATATTGCACTCCATAACATCAAAAACTCTGTCTAAGGTTATGAACATTTCCTCCACATACTCTGGCTACTCACGTCCTGTAAGTGGATGAACATTTTCTTTGCACGCAAAATTAATTCCCAAGTATTAAGGATATCAATTGCAGCTTAAGCAAGCGACCAAGTTAAATATCGAATCCAAAGGACGACGTATTATCAATTTAATTATTCACTAAATTAATTAAGACAAGGTAATAAAGTTTGAGGTATAGAATTATCAACTACTAAAATATTAATTAAAATATCGAATAAAATAAATTAAATACTAGAATAATACAAAAGTGAATCAAGTAGGAGAATAGGCAGCTCTAGGATAACCCGGTTTCACTCATTAATTTCCCTTTCATGTATCAATGTCCGACTATGCCTTGTGGAATATGGACGCATCACTAAACCATGCAAATCTACTCTATAGACACAAGTAAATATACGTGTAACACGTGTGAATAACCTTTGAGCAAGAGACGTAATTTTACCCCCTTTCTAGGTACTATCAGTATCAATTATTTTCCAAGTCTGGAATCTAACCCGATATGATCTCCCTTTACAGGTATAATAAAATCACCCTCCTTATCCTTCTTACTCACCCGAATTCAATTCAATTAATAAACATTCATATATAACAGTTCTAATGAAGATTCAGAATCACCTCACTTAGAATCATAACATGAAATCTTGTTCAGCAGTGAACGTGCTCAATCAATAACCAAGATATATATTCAGACTCTATATAATAATTAATGATGCACAAAACAACTCTAAACATGGATTAAAAACGCATAGTCATATATGAAATAAACCACAAGTAGTGATGTACATAGTATACACACGAAAGTTCAATTAATTCATAAAACCTCCAAAACCCTAAATATACCAAAACGATTCTAGCCCATGATATAAAGAAGAACAATCATGGGTGTTGGATAGATCTTACTCATATGTCTGGAAAATTCAAGATAAATTAGAAAACAATAAAAACCCTAGATGTGGGCGTCGTCGCGTCCTTCTCCGTCTTGAATCCTTCTCTTGGTTCTCCTCTTAATTCCACAGAATAATCTTCACAGTGATGGATAGATGGAGGAAAGGATGTGGATGATGGTTGGGAGGTGATCCTACCTTGTGGGTGGTGTAGGATGGATGTTGTGGCCTTCTCACATGAATAATGATGTAAATATATATTGGTATGAGAATGGAATGAAATAAGGAAATAAAAGATATAGGTGAACCATGGAGGATTATGTGATATGGAGATTATTGTGCTCCAACAAATAGGAATTATGGGCTAATTTTTCGAAAATTTTCGCAAAATTCTCGAAAATTTTCGCCGGCAGCTGCGCGAACTCACAATTTTGAGCATAACTTCCTCGTCCAACCTCTGATTTGAGTGATTCTTGTGCCAAAACGATCATATCTTCCGCAGATTTCCAACCATGTATCACACCATCAGTTATGAGATCCACAGAAATACAGAAAAATTACGAAAGTTGAGCGTGTGTTTTCAGCATTCTTCTAACTTTGCACTTTTAATCATTTTCCACTTAAAATACAATAAAACACCTCAAACGCACCTTTTTCTCAAATATATTGAATATACGACGCTTGTGCTAATATATAACAATAATTCCCATAAAAAAGGTGTTAAATTGGACACTCAAAGACGCTTATTTTCACTCTCATCAATCCCCCAAACTTACCCGTTGCTCGTCCCGAGGCAACAAAATAAAAATAAAGCGAAAGAGAGTAAGAAAATTAGTGGGGAAACAAAGACTATGACAAATACCCCATTCAAAATACAATTGTCATCAACTTAAGTCATGCAACTCTAACTCTATGTAATAATCAATTCATAGCATACAAGATAAGACAATCACCATTAATTTAAATGCTCCATTCACATGTTCTCACGGGAAGTATATATCACTCGCACTCAAGTGTAAAAGATGTACACTTATGGGTTAAGGTGTTTACGCTCAAATTAAATCAAATGCATGCGTAACCATAAGCTTGCCAAATGTCTCAAACTCTCCTCTACGAAAAGTATAATTCGACAATAAGATCAAAAAAGACTTTTCTTTTGGATGTAATGTTGACTCTTTGGTTAAGGTAGGAAATATATGGATAAGAGGCTCAAAACTTGGATCGATCAAGCGACCATATCTCTCAATCTTTATTTTTTTTCTCATCACTTTCTATTCAAGCACAACATTCTCTTCAAACTCTCCAATCTTTCTCCTTCAAGCACAACATATTTTTCTTCTTTTTTCTTTCTTTTCCTTCTCTCATTTTTCTCTCGAGGTACCAGTTTTAGGCACTACCTCGCGCATCCTCCATAGGGTATTAAATTTAAGCACTACTCTAGGGTGTTTGATTCAATGAAGTACTAGATTTAAGTACTACTCCATGATTCTCCTTGGATGCATTTTCAAGCTAAATCACAATTTCAACACCAATTTCATTCCTTCCCAAGCTGTTATAAAACTCTATCAACACACTTTGAAAAGCCATTAATTCTCATCATGATAGAATCAATGCTCAAGATATTTAGATGCTCAAAATGGTTATTTCTTATGAGCTACTAAAGAATGAGGTTTTTAGGCTCAACATGGCTAACTACTGATAAACATCATTCAGTAGGGAATTATTTGGCTAAGTGACTCATAAATTCATGGATGACCTTAGATCATCTCCCATCATCTAATACATGTAGTTTCAAGTAAGATAAAAGGCAAGTTTTAGAATACACACACAAGAACGATACTCACCAGAAAAAAATATCACGTGATTATATAACATGATCAACAAGGCTCAAAATCTCACATGGGTATCTAACAAGTAATAGAGAACTTTTCATGGTAAGAAATATCCCACAAGTACACATAGAATTTCATAATACAATATAACTCAAGTAGTCTTCCTTCATCAATTTCAAGTGCATATGAATTTTAGGCACAACTCAAATTATATGTTCACATGGATAACCAAAATTAAACTCAATCCTTCCACTCCATAAATTAAAAGCACACATAAAAATTAGAATAAGGAAACGAGGGCACCTGATTTCTCTTCAACGTATGCATGAGCTCCTCGAGTTGTTCAACTCGGTCAAGTCTCATCTTGTCACTCTAGTACCTTTTTCTATCATCAAAACTTAAGAACACCTCATCATCACGTGATTCATCAATGATAAAATAGGAGACACCAGAAAAATAAAAAAAGACAAAAAATTAAAAACTCGACTACTAAAACTAGGAAACACACAAAAACAACACACTAAATATTAGGTAAGTTGCAAAAAATTGACATACTAACACCGGTTAAAATATTAATATGCCGTAAAAAATCAACCCCCTAATAAACAAACAACCAACAAAAGGAAAAATTATATCCTTGGTGCTCATAAGACGAGGTAAGTACATCACACCCCCAAACTTAGTAAAAACATAAGTCGAAACTAATTAAGTTTGAAAAGAAATGTAATTGTCGAAGCGTGAGCACTTCAAATATAATAACTCCTCACTCGCACAAAAGAAATAATAAAGCAATAAAACCCAAGGGATAAGCCCCCAACAGGCGCTCATGTTTAATGTCGGAGAGTCAGGACGGAATACCGCCTTTTGAACTACTGGATAAGAGGACGGTCTTCTCGCATCCTCATCTTCAAGTACTTTTTTCCCTCTTCTTGTCGACACTCAGTACCTCACCTTCCTTGGTCACAAGTATATGATCCTAAAAATTTTCTTCCTCCCATAGCTGTCTAGACTCCTCCTTATCAATCTTCCACTTAAATTCAAAATCATATGTCCTATTAAAATCAAGATTAAACAAGTTAGAACCACATCTATCCTCTCGTATGATTGAGTCTCCATGGGCATCTTCATTGCTTTATCAAGAGACAAAACCACATCTTCATTATTCATCCGCAGTCTAGCTTTCCTTCATGAACATCTATCATGGCTCTAGCAGTGGCAAGGAATGGCCGCCCTAAAATAAGAGGGATGTCATCCTTGTCATCTTCCATCTCAAGTACAAGAAAATCCACGGGAAAGACTAACTTATCCACTTTCACCAAAACATCTTCAATTAAACCCTTAGAAAAAGTCATGGAACTATTCACCAACTGAAGAGCAATTGTTGTGGGTGTAAGCTCCCCCAAACCAAGCCTTTTAAATATGGACAAAGATATCAAGTTGACTTTTGTCCCCAAATCATACAAGGCTTTACGTGCCGACCCTTTTCCAATATCATAAAGAATAGTGAAGCTTCCCAGATACTTCAACTTTGCAGACAGCTTTCTCTGAATGATCGAGCTGTAGCTCTCAAACAAATTCAAAGTCTCAACTCCGTCCAGGCTTCTCTTCTTCGATATAATATTCTTGAGGAATGGGCATAGTATGGCATCTCCGTGACTGCTTCAGAGAAAGGAATGTTCAAACTTATCTTACTCATGATGCCTTGAAACCTCTTGAAATTTTCTTCCAATAATTTCTTAACTAACCTCGAAGGAAATGGAGGAGGTAACTTGGTCTTTGGGATTCCCCACTCATCTCGTTCAACCTCCTTCAGCTTGTCCTTCTCTGCTCTCAATCTCTTCGCTCTTTTCCACTTCCTCTCAACTATAAGTTTAATATTCTGCTCATGTGATGGTACTGGAGTGTTCTAAACAACAAGTGTAGCGTTCTGTATGAAAACTAGAGTCAAACGACGTTGCTCGACCTCAGCTCGACCAAAATAGTCTGGTCGAGCGAGGGGACATTGGTCGAGCAAGGTCCCTGTAATCAGAATATGACTGTTCAAAGCAACAGATAGCCACTCAACCTCCGCTTGACCAGAATGGTCTGGTCGAGCGAGGTCCCTATAAACTGATCGTGATTTTTTAGCTCCTCAATGTCGCTCGACCGTTGCTCGACCAAAGAGTTTGGTCAAGTGGTGGTCGAGCGGGGGACCAGAAAATAGAGCATCGTTTCTCTATTCCGAGACGTGTTGCTTGACTGTGGCTCGACCAAGTGGTTTGGTCGAGCAGTGGTCGAACGAGGACACTCCATCTCCACTTTCACTCGCGGGCATCATCGGAACTTCATAGTGCTTTCCCGACCTCAATGTGATGGCTTTGCACTCATTCGGGTTTGTTATGCCTTGAGATAAGAACTTTTCCTTCTCCAATGTCTGCGTAAGCTGATTCACACTCGCTGCCATCTGACCAATTATCCAGGTAAGGTCCTTCATTTTTTTAGATAAATCTGCAGGATTAGCATTCATACTCGCTTCGATGCGATCAACCCTTGCATCATTCCTAGCTATGTATCAATTGAAGGTATCTTCAATATTCTTCACTTCTTGCTGCTGGATACTAGGCCCCCTTTGTGTCAACTCTGTAATATGCTTCTGCTAGGATAAACTAGAGACGATCTCATCATCCCTATTCGGCTTCTCCACTTGATGTTCAACATGCGCCACCTTGCCAAGTACATATGATCCTCTTACTCTTTCTGTAAGCTAGACACGTGAATTCATAGAAATATCTTCAAACAACTTTTCTGCTTCTATTACTGTCTTAGATAACAGCACTCCACCTGATGATGCATCAATAAGAATACGCAACTCACAATCCAATCCATATTAGAAGATACTTATGTACTGAGCCTTAGACATTCCATGCTGTGGGCACTGCCTAAGCAATTATTTGAATCTATCCCACGCCTCATAAAATTTCTCACCCCGATTCATAACAAATTAGGTGATGTCTTGATTCATTCTTAAGATCCTTGAGGGTGGCATGTATCTCTCCAAGAACTTCTGCTGCAGTTGGGCCCATGTAGTACAATCTGCTGCATCAAGAGTTTCATACCAAGATTTCGCTATATCAATCAAAGAGAACTTAAATAGGGCGATCCGTCTAGCATTATCATTAGCTCCAGCACCCTTCTGAGGGTTTGTATAATCAAGGAATCTTTTGAGATGCTGATATGGATCTTCAAATGAACCTCTAGAAAAGGGATTTTTCTCCACCATGTTAATAAGAGCAGGACGTATCTCAAAATCATCATCTTCCCCCTTGCTCTTATCAACCCCATGTTACCAATTCCATTGTACTTGAAAATTTCACGGATTGCAACATTATCCGGATTCTACTTTGCTCCAGCCATGTTAAGCTCAGTGTGTTATTCCTTCCTTTCCTTCTTTTCCTTTTCTTAGTGCACAAGTACCTCAGAAAAATTCAAGGTTAGATGGAAATAAACAATTAAAATACGAGTGTTAATCAAACTAAAAATAATAAAATCAATAATAATAGCCGTCCCTGGAAACGACACCAAAAACTTGATGAGCGTTTTCTTTGCACGCAAAATTAATCCCCAATTATTAAGGATATCAATTGCAGCATAAGCAAGCGACCAAGTTAAATATCGAACCCAAAGGACGACGTATTATCAATTTAATTATTCACTAAATTAATTAAGACAAGGAAATAAAGTTTGAGGTATAGAATTATTACCTACCAAACAATCAATTAAAATAATGAATAAAATAAATTAAGCACTAGAAGAATACGAAAGTGAATCAAGTAGGAGAATATACAGCTCTAGGATAACCCGGTTTCACTCATTAATTTTCCTTTTGTGTATCAATGTCCAACTCTATCTTATGAAATATGGACGCATCACTAAACCATGCAAATCTACTCTATAGTCGTAAGTAAATATGCGTGTAACACATGTGTATAACCTTGGAGCAAGACACATGATTTCATTCTCATTTCTAGGTACTATCAGTATCAATTATTTCCCACGTCTGGAATCTAACCCGATATGATCTCCCTTTATAGGTACTATAAAATTACCCTTTTTATCCTGCTTACTAACCCGAATTAATTCAATTAATAAACATTCATATATAACAGGTCTAATAAAGCTTCGGAGTCCCCTCACTTAGAATCATAACATGAAATCGTGTTCAAGAGTTAATGCGCTCAATCAATAACCTAGACAATTATATTCAGACTCTATATAATAATTAATGATCGATGCACAAAACAACTTTGAATTTGGATTAAAAATGCATAGTCATATTTGAAATAAACCACAAGTAGTGTTGTAGGGAATATGCACACGAAAGTTCAATTAATTCATAAAACCTTTAAAACCCTAGATCTACCAAAATTTTTCTAGCCCATGATGTAACGAAGAAAAATCATGGGTGTTGGATAGAGCTTACCCATATTTCTGGAAAATATAAGATAAATTAGGAAACGATAAAAACCCTAGATGAGGGCGTCGTCGCGTCCTTCTCCATCTTGAATCCTCCTCTTGGTTCTACTCTTGATTCCGTAGATGAATATTCACAGTGATGGATGGATGGAGAAAAGGACGTGGATGATGGTTGGGGGGTGATCCCCCCTTGTGGGTGGTGTAGGATGGATGTTGTGGCCTTCTTACATGAATAATGATGTAAAATATATATATAGGTATGAAAGTGGAATGAAATAAGGAAATAAAAGATATGGTGAATCATGGAGGATTATGTGATAAGGAGATTAATTGTGCTCTAAGAAATAGGAATTATGGGCTAATTTTTGGAAATTTTCGAAAATTCTCGCCTGCAGCTGCACGACCTCACGATTTTGAGCATATTTTCCTCGTACGATCTCCGATTTGAGTATTTCTTATGCCAAAATGATCCTATCTTCCTCAACTTTCGAACCATATATCACACCATCAGTTATGAGCTCCACACAAATACATAAAATTTACGAAAGTTGAACGTGTATTTTTCAGCATATCTCTAACTTTGCACTTTTGAACATTTTTTCACTAAAATACAATAAAACACCTCAAATGTACCTTTTTCTTAAATATATTGAATATAAGACACTTGTGCTAATATATAACAACAATTCACATATAAAGTGTTAAATTAGACACTTAAAGACGTATATTTTCACACTCATCAATCCCACGAACTTACACGTTGCTCGTCCCGAGGCAACAAAATAAAAATAAAGAGAAAGAGAGTAAGAAAATTGGTGGGGAAACAAGGACTATGACAAATATCCCATTCAAAATACAATTGTCCTCAACTTAAGTCATGCAACTCTAACTATATGTAATAATCAATTCATAGCATACAAAATAAGACAATCACCAACAATTCAAATACTTCAGTCACATGTTCTCATGGGAAGTATATATCACTCGCACTCAAGTGTAAAATATGTACACTTATGAGTTAAGGTGTTTATGCTCAAATTCAATTCAAATTCATGCGTAACCATAAGCTTTCCAAATTTCTCAAACTCTCCACTACTAAAAGTATAATCGACAATAAGATCAAAAAGGACTTTTCATTTGGATGTTATGTTGTCTCTGTGGTTAAGGTAGGAAATATATGGATAAGTGACTCAAAACTCAGATCGATCAGGTGACCGTCTCTCAATCTTTATTTTTTCCTCATCACTTTCTATTCAAGCACAATATTCTCTTCTAACTCTCCCATCTTTCTCCTTCAAGCACAACATATTTTTCTTCTTTTTCCTTTTTTTTCCTTCTCTTATTTTGCTCTCGAGGTTCCAGTTTTGGGCATTACCTCGCGCATCCTCCATAGGGTACTAAATTTAAGCACTACGCTAGGGTAAATTATTTGAGGTGAGTAAAACCTCAAACTCAGTGGAGAAATATACTTGCAAAAATTAATACCACATGCAAATACTAAATAAGTAAAATAAATCATAGATGTAAATGTAAATGTACTTGATAACCGATTTTTAAATTATTCAAGTAGTAAATGCCTCGTTTATAAAGGTCAGGAGACCTATATGTACATGTATGAACTCAAAGATATCACAAATAGCAGTAAATAGAGACAAGTAAGAATTTCTCCACCGTTAAAATGAAACTAAGTTGACTGTAATCTAAAATATTGATGCAACTGGTACTATAACTCACGAACTTCTCGTCGTCTAGTAATATGTAAAAATATAAATAAGTCTAAATTCTAATAATCCTAATACGAAATTCTAGTATAAGTAGATAATAAAATAAAATTAGTTAAACATAACATATCATTAGATACAAACATTATTGGAGTATAATTAATTATATAATACTAAGGGTTTTACGAATTGTTGGGGTATATCTCAAGAAAAGGTAGCTAATTAAAATAACAATTAGGTGAACGGGGTACGATGAGAGAACAACATTCAAAAGTATACTTAATGTATATATATGTATGTTAACTCCCAAAAATTCTAGCAAATATGTGTGTGTATAAGTGTATAGCCTACTGACTAATATTCTATAAATAGCATTTACTAAAAAATTTATTATAATTGTATAAAAATACAATTAAATGGAATGTGATTGTGAGATAATAATGTCCAAAATCTATCAACATTTGAAAAAATGGCCCAAACTCATAATAGTGGGTCCTAGGAGTAGACACAGTTTAAGTTTTGACAAAGAGAGAGACATGCTGAAATTTCTGGGATGTAGTAAATCTACTTTTCCACAATATACAATACATTCACCCATCAAAATTTAAAAAGTTACGAAAGGATTTATGAGAAAAAGAACTAAATATATAAGTATTTAATAGGTAGCCTAACACATCAGTTCTTAGGGAGCGTATGGAATAACTGAAAATACATTAAATCTATCAACCTATTGGAAAAGGATTAGATGTACTGATAAATACATTAAAATTGTGAAGCAAGTTAAGCAGTTTGGGTACGACACAAATATATTTAGAAAAAATGCCTATATAATTATAATGTTGGGAGGCTTACAAAGTGTAAACTGTAATGAACTCGTTGAAAAAGAAAGGTGAGAATACCTATAGCCTTTAAAATCCCAAAGGATGAGTTGTCCTTGTTTCTTGAATGGTGATCACGGTTTAGTATTGTGATGGGTGATGAGAGTGAAAATAAGCGTGTATAAGTGTCCAATTTAACATCTTTTGATGGAAAACGTTGTTATATATTAGCACAAGTGTCTTATATTTGGTATATGTGAGAAAAAGGTGCACTTGAGGTGTTTTACTGTGTTTTAGGTAGAAAAAGGATCAAAAGTGCAAAGTTGGAGAAAAGGTGCAACTTGTGTAGGAATGCTGAAAAACGCACGTCCAACTTGTGTAATTTTTCTGTGTTAGTGTAGAGCTCTGAACTGGAAGTGTAATATATGGTTAGAAATCCATAGAAGAGAGGATCATTTTGGCATAAAGAACACTTTAATCGGAATTCAAATGAGAAAGTTAAGATCAAAATGGTGACGTCGCACAAGCTATACCGAACAAAACGGTTGTGCTGCTTTGCATGACTTGTTACAAATTCAATTGTTAAATTTTCTATGAGTTCTTTAAATTTATAGAAAGTCAAGGAAGGGAGAATCGTGTGAGCGCAATAATCACTCAAATCGAAGTATGGCTGTGAAAGTTATACGCGAAATGGTAAGACTGCGGAAGCTGGCTAGATATGGTTCGACCACGACAGCTCTGGTTTGAGCATCCATGAAGGTCAAACCATGTGCCTGAAACTACGTTAAATCACCAATTTTGATTCGTCCATGGTTTGACCAAGCCCATTGGTCGAACCAAATGCCTAGAAAGCTCCAAATCCGTATTTTTACACCGTCGTTGTGTGTATTTTCGTGTTTTTCAAGTAAAAGCCCATCCAAGGTCCATAAAGAGAGCTTACAAGTATAAAGGGGATGTAGATTACACCAAGAAAGGCACAACAATAAAATCATCCTACACCCTACAAGGTGGATCACCCCAACCATTATCAACATCCATTCCTCCATCCATCCATTACTGTGTCGACTGTGGAATCAAGAGGAGAACCAATAGGAGGATTCAAGACAGATAAGGACGCGACGACTCCCACATCTAGGGTTTTATTCATTTTCTAATTTATCTTGTATTTTCCAGACATATTGGTAAGATCTATCCAACCCCTATGATTTTCTTCGCAACATCAAGGTCTAAAACCGTTTTGGTAGATCTTGGGTTTTTGAAGGTTTTATTAATTAATTAAACTCTCTTGTGTTCCTCTGTACAACACTACTTGTGGATTGATTTCATATATGATTATGCTTTCTTAATCCATATTAACAGTCATTTTGCGCATCTTCAATTGATATATAGAGTCTGAATATATATCTTGGTTGTAGATTGAGTGCGTTCACCGCTGAACAAGATTCCATGTTATGATTCTAAGTGAGGGGACTCCGAAGCTTCATTAGAACTGTCATATATGAATGTTTATTAATTGAATTGAATTAGGGTTAGTAAGCAGGATAATGAGGGTAATTTTATAATACCTATAAAGGAAGATCATAACGGGCTAGATTCCAGACGTGGAAAATAATTGATGCTGATAGTACCTAGAACGGGAGGGGGGTATAATTACGTCTCTTGCTTTGACGTTATTCACACGTGTTACACGCATATTTACTTGTGTTTATATAATAGATTTACATGGTTTAGTGATGCGTCTATAGTCCACAGGCAGAGTCGGCTTGCACTTGAGAGGGAAGTTAAGTAGTAAAACTGGATTATCCTATAGCTACCTATTCTCCATTCTTGTGACACTTTCGTATTCTTCTAGTGTTTATTTTATTTGAATTGTTATTTAATATTTTTGTTCGTAGATTAATAATTAAATCTCAAACCTTATTTCCATGTCTTAATTAATTTAGTAAATAATTAAATCGATAATTTAGGTTCGATATTTAACTTGGTCGCTTGCTTAAGCTACAACTGATATCCTTAATACTTGGGGATTAATTTTGCCTGCAAAGAAAACGCGCAACAAGTTTTGGCGCCGTTACCGGGGACAGTTGCTATTATTGATTTTATTATTTCAGTTGATTAAGACTTCTATTTGTGATTATTTATTTTTATCTAACCTTAAATTTTTCTAAGGTACTTGTGCACTAGGAAAAGGAGAGGAAAGAAAGGAAGGAATAGCACACTGATCTAAATATGACCTGATCAGAGCAGTATCCGGATAATGTTGTCATACTTGAAATTTTCACGAACTATGGGATTGGCAACATGGGGTTGATTGGAGTAACGGGGAAGATGATAATTTTGAGATACATTCAGCTCTTATCAACATGGTAGAAAAGAATCCCTTTTCCGGAGGTCAATTTGAAGATCCATATCAGCACCCCAAAAGATTCCTTGGTTATGTAAACACTCAAAATGGTGCAGGAGCTAATGATAATGTTAGACGAATCACCCTATTCAAGTTCTCCTTGATAGATAGGGTAGAAGCTTGGTATGAGACTCTTGATGCCACGAATTGCACTACATGGGACCAACTACAGCAAAAGTTCTTAAAAGATACATGCCACCCTCAAGGATCTTAAGAATGAGGCAAGACATCACCCAATTTGTTATGAATCAGGGTGAGAAATTTTATGAGGCGTGGGATAGGTTTAAAGACATGCTCAGGAGGTGCCCATAGCATGGAATGTCTAAAGCTCAGTATATAAGCATCTTCTACTATGGATTGGATTGTGAGTCACGTATTCTTATTGATGCATCATCAGGTGGAGCGTTGTTATCAAAGACAACACTTGAAGCAGAAAAGTTGTTCAAAGACATCTCTATGAATTCACGTGACTGGCCTACGGAAAGAGTTAGAGGAACTTATGTAGTAGATAAGGTGGCGCAGGTTGAACATCAAGTGGTGAAGCTGAATGGGGATGGTGAGATCATCTCTAGTCTAGCTAATATCAATAAGCTACTAGAGTCACAACAGAAGCAGTTTACACAGTTGACACAAAGAGGGCATAGTTTCCAGCAGCAAGAAGTGAAGAGTGTTGAAGATACCTTCAATCAGTACATGGCTAAGAATGATGCAAGAGTTGATCGTCTTGAGAATACTATGAATGCTAATCATGCAGATTTATTTAAGCAGTGGAAGGACCTTACTTTGATGATGGGGAAAATGGCCGGGAATGTGAATCAACTGATGCAAATGTTGGAGAAAGGAATGTTCCCATCTCAAGGCATAACGAACCTAAAAAAGTGCAACGCCATCACGTTGAGGTTTAGAACGCAATATAAGGGAGTGATGATGCCAGAAATGAATTTTGAAGCTCCAGAAAAGCTCGATTCGACCAAGCCAGCAGGTCGAACCACATCCTGGAGGTCAAACCAAGCACCTGGGCAACCTCTAGAGCATACAGAAGGCTGGTTCGACCAACACAATAGTGGTTCGACTAACCCTGATGGTCGAACCAGCATGTCCGCGACCCTCTCTTTTTTCTGAAGACCAATTTGACCACGATAGTCATGGTTCGACCACACCCCTTGGTCGAACCATGGTTGAACCAGCCTGTACTGAGGAGTTTGAACTTTTTGATGGTCGATTCGACCACTACACACCTAGTTCGACAAGCACCTAAGGTCGAACCGAGGTCGAACCACCTTGTCCAACACCGTTTTTCATGTAAAATGCCTTACCTGATGTTGATGTTAAAACAGTGCCATCCCTAGGGCAGAATACTGAGCTTATAATGGAAAAAAAATGGGAAAGAGCAAGAAGGTTGAGAGCCGAGAAGCTTAGACTACAGATGGACAATGAAGATGTGTTTTTTTCTCTTGATCAAGCAATGAAGATGCCAATGGAGACTCAATCATGCAAGAGCATTGATGAGAGTGGAAATTAGCGTGTTTTAGTGTTCAATTGAACGCCCTTTTTATTGATATTGTTGTCATATATTAGCACAAGAGTCTTATATTTAGTACATGTGAGAAAAGGTGCACTTGAGGTGTTTTATTGTGTTTTAGGTGGAAAAAGGATCAAAAGTGCAAAGTTGGAGAAAAGGTGCAACTTGCGCTATGAATGCTGAAAAACGCACGTCCAACTTGTGTAATTTTTCTGTGTTTGTGTAGAGATCTGAATTGGAAGTTTGATACATGGTTGGAAAGCCACAGAAGAGAGTGTCATTTTGGGCAAAGAACACCCCAATCGGATTCCAAAGAATAAAGTTATGATCGAAATGGTAACGTCGCGCAAGCTGTTTCTACTCAGCCCGACTGTTCCACTTTCCATGACTTGTTAAATCTTCAAAAGTTGTACTTTTGGTGAGATATTTATATTCTGGGAAAGCCAAGGAAAAGAGGATCGCGTGAGCACAAGAATCACTAAAATCGGAGATGGGACGAGGAAGTTATGCTTAAAATCGTGAAGTCGCGTAGCTGCCAGCGAGAATTTCCGAGAATTTCCAAAAATTTCCTAGAATTACCTAATTTATCTCCTTATCACATAATCCTCCATGATTCACCCATATATATTTCTTTCTTTATTTAATTCCCTTCTCACACCGATATATTTAACATCATTATTCATAAATTGGGGGAGATTAGAATAGAGATTGAATTGGAGAGAGGCCACAACAATATTACACCCCACAAGGGGGGATCACCCCCCAACCATCATCCACATCTTTTCCTCCATCCATCCATCACTTTGAAGATTTGTCTGTGGAATCAAGAGGAGAACCAAGAGAAGAATTCAAGATGGAGAAGGACGCGATGACTCCCACATCTAGGGTTTATTTCATTTCTTAATTTATCTTGTATTTTTTGGACATCCGGGTAAGATCTATCCAACACCTATGATTGTTCTTCGTAACATCATGAACTAGAGCCTTTTTGGAGGGAATTAGGATTGTGAAGGTTTTACGAATTAATTGAACTTTCGTGTGTAAACTCCGTACAACACTACTTGTGAATTTATTTTAGATATGATTGTGCTTTCTTAATCCATATTCACGGTTGTTTTGTGCATCATTAACTGTTATGTAGAGTCTGAATACATATCTTTGTTATTGATTGAGTGCGTTCACCGCTGAACAGGATTCCATGTTATGATTCTAAGTGAGGAGACTTTGAAGCTTCATTAGAACTATCATATATGAATACATATTAATTGAATTGAATTCGGGTTATTAAGTAGGATAAAGAGGATAATTTCATAGTACCTATAAAGGGAGATCATATCGGGTTAGAGTACCAATTGGCCAGGAAAATAATTGATACTGATAATACCTAGAAAAGAGGGTGAAATTATATCTCTTGCTCTGAGTTTATTCACACGTATTACACGCATGTTTACTTGTGTCTATAGAGTAGATATGCATGGTTTAGTGATACGTCCATATTCCACAAGACAGAGTTGGACACCAACACACGGAAGGGAAGTTAAATAGTAAAACTGGATTTTCCTAGAGCTACCTATTCTCCTACTTGATTCACTTCCGTATTCTTCAAGTGTTATTTATTTTATTTATTATTTTAATTAATTGTTTATTAGTTAATCATTCAATCCACAAACGTTATTGCCTTACGTCTTAATTAATTTAGTAAATAATTAAATTGATAATACGCCGTCCTTTGGGTTCGATAATCACTTGGTCGTTTGCTTAAGCTGCAATTGATATCCTTAATACTTGGGGATTAATTTTGCGTGCAAAGAAAACATGCACTTGAGGTGTTTTATTGTGTTTTAGGTAGAAAAAGGAGAAAAATTACACATGTTGGACGTGCGTTTTTCAGCATTCATTGCACATATTGCACCTTTTCTCCAACTTTGCACTTTTGATCATTTTTTCACCTAAAATACAATAAAACACCTCAAGTGCACCTTTTTCTCACATATATTGAATATAAGACCCTTGTGCTCATATATGACAACAATATCAATCAAAAAGGTGTTCAATTGGACTCTAAAATACGCTAATTTCCACTCTCATCAATCCCCCAAACTTATCCGTTGTTCGTCCCGAGGCAACAAAATAAAAATAAAGAGAGAGAAAGAGAGTATGCAAATTAGCAGGAAAACAAGGACTATGATCAATACCCTATTCAAAATACAATTGTCCTCAAATTAGGTCATCCAACTCTCATTACATGTAATAATCAATTCATAGCATACAAGATAAGACAGTCACCACCAATTCAAATGCTCCATTCACATGCTCTCACGGGAAGTATATATCACTCACACTCAAGTGTAAACGATGTACACTTATGGGATATGGTGTTTACACTCATATTCAATTCAAGTGCATGTGTAATCATAAGCTTGCCAAATGTCTCAAACTCTCCACCACCAAAAGTATGATTCGACAATAGGATCAAAAAGGACTTTTGTTTGGACGTAATGTTGGCTCTTTAGTTAAGTTAGGAAATATATGGATAAAGTGACTCAATTAGTAGAGAATTAAAATCGGAGATCTTTTGTACTATAGATTTTTACACTTCAAGGCTATCCAGCTTCATGCTCTTCTAATTTTCTTTTATCTTCTTTCCTTCAAGCTCAACATACTTTTTCTTTCCTTCTTCTTTTTTCTCGAGGTACCAGTTTCGGGCACTACCTCTAATATCTCGGGGTACCAGTTTCGGGCACTACCTCAAATAATAATTGGTGAATGGATAATTGGGCCTTAATTTTCAATTTTCTTTCATATAAACCATTAGTTTTAGTTATAACTATAGATAAAAATTTGGTAATTAAAGCTTTCTAAGTACAAAACTTCAAATTACTGTAACTTAAAACAACAAAATTATAATAAAAAACATCAACATTTCATTGCATAAAAAAAGTTGTTGTTTTATTTAATTATTATTATTATTTAAATGGTGTATAATTATTATTAAATTATTCTTATTCATTTAATTAGTATAATTTATTAGATTACTCAATTAAGAGTTTTATGCATTAAGTTATTAACAATAGAAGCTCTATATAAATGTTCTTTTACCAACAAAAAAAATTATACTTTCAATTTGATTGATTCTACTAAAAAAATATAAATTTAAAATAAACAAAATAACAAAATGCGATTATCCGCGTTGCACACGGGAAATACACTAGTCCTATATAATTTACAAAGCGTAGACTAAAGACAAAATTATACATTTTAACTTACTCAAATTAAGTAGATTTCAAATTCAATTGAAAACATTCAAATCAAATGCAATATTATTATCAATAGAATTATATCTAAGGATTGAAAGCAGGCACATGGATTAATTATATCTTTAAATTGCAAATTAGGGGCGAGAAAAAATTCAAGAAAACTGATTTTTCGAACCGAACAGAGGTATTGCAGTTTATATGTTTTGGTTTTTTCCTTAAAATTAGGTTTCAGTTGAGAAATTCTAGAAATATCGGAATTTGGTTCTGGTCATGATGAGAGTGTAAATTCATGTATTTTGGGATTTGATTTGCGTGGAAATTGAGTATGATTGAGTCTTTTATTGAGACGATTCAGTATATTTATGGAAACGCCACGAATCAGAGGGTACTAGGGCTTTTGAGCATATTTGTACAGAAAAACAGATCAGAATGGCTCGGAATTAGAAGACATGATTTTTGAGGTGATTTTCGAAGACCTTTCGACCTCAGGACCTTGTTCGACCATCATCACTTTAGTCGAACAAGGTGGTTAAGTCGAGCAAAATACGCAGATTCATCCAGAGAGCTTGCTCGACCAAGAGATGTTGCTCGACCAGCATCATCTTGGTCGAGCTGATGAGGTTAAGTCGAGCAAAATACGCAAAAACTTACAGAAGGCTTGCTCAACTGTTGCTCGACCAGGAGGCCTTGCTCAACCAGTCAAGGCGTGGTCGAACGGATTCTTGCTGCTTCTATTTATGGTAATTTTGAATTTCTTTTACCAAATTTGACGTGTGCCTCAAGAAAAAGCCCATCATAAGCCCGTAAGGAAGTTCCACGAGTATAAAAGAAGAGATTTCGCAGGAGAAAAAGAACACACACACACCACTTCATCACTGTAACCCTACTACCATCCGAAGGAGCTGTGGAGAGAGGTTCATCTGTTGAACTAAGTGAGAACCAAGTTAAGATTCAAGACGGAGAGAGTCGCAACGGCACCCACATCTAGGGTTTGCTTTGCTTCTTAATTTATCTTGTAATTTTCAAGACTATGGGTAAGATCCTACCAACCACCATGACTGTTCCTAGATCAATCATGGGCTAGAACCGCTTCGGTAGTTCTAGGGTTATGAAGGTTTTATGAGTTAGTTTGTCTTTATGTGTAAACTCTGTACAACACTACTTGTGGTTTATTTTATATAAGATTGTGCTTTTTAAATTCATACTCACAGTCGTTTTGTGCATCATTAACTATTATGTAAAGTCTAAATACATATCTTGGTTATTGATTGAGTGTGTTCACTGCTAAGCAGGATTACAAGTTTTAATTCTAAGTGAAGGGATTCCGAAGTCTTATTAGAACTATCTTATATAAATACTTGTTAATTGAATTATATTCGGGTTAATAAGTTGGATAAAGAGTATAACTTCATAGTACCTATAAAGGGAGATCATATCGGATTAGAGTACTAAGTACACGGGAAATAATTAATACTGATAGTACTTAGAAAAGGGGGTGAATTATATCTCTTGCTTCGAGGATATTCACACATGTCATACGCATGTTTACTTGTGTCTATAGAGTGAACTTGCATGGTTTAGTAATGCGTCCATAGACCACAAGGCAGAGTCGAACATTAACACATGGAAGAGAGATTAATAAGTGAAACTGGATGACCCGAAGAACTACCTATTTTCTCACTTGATTACACTCGTATTATCTCTATTGCTTATTTATTTTATTTGCTATTTAAATTACTTGTTATTTAGTTACTTAATAACCACAAACCAATTTGCCAACTTAGTCTTAGTTTATTAGAATATAATTGAATTGATAATAATCCGTCCCTTGGGTTCGATAATACTTGGTCGTTTATCGAAACTACAATTGATATCCTTCATACTTGTGTATTGAGAAAATGCCCATCAAGTTCTTGGCGCTATTGCTGGGGACGGCTTAATTATTAATCCATTATTTCTAGTTTAATTAGGATTATTTTATTCTTATTTATTTTCTTTCTAACTTTGAATTTTTCTTAGGTGTATGCACACTAGATCGAAGGGAACTAATCTAGAACCTTTTGATCTGGAACCAGAGGCATCCGTGAAGAAAAGGAACGCTAAGAAGAAGAACAACAAGAATAAGAATAAGGAGCCAACCAATACTATTGATAATTAGTTGATGTTGGAGAACTAATTCCGCAAGCAACTGAAGTTGCAACCGAATTCAACTTGGAAGCAGAAGCAATCAACATGGCGGATAATCCCGATACACTTTCCATCCGTGAAGTCTTTAAGAACAACGGAGGAGGCAATGCGGGGTGTTAGGAGCAACAGAGGCCGGAGCCGATTTTGATCTATACCCTGCTCTTATCACCATGATTGAAAGGAGTCCCTTCTCTGGGGAAACCTTTGAAGATCCTTAGTAACATCTATATAAGTTCCTTGGGTATGCAACTACACAAAAGATGCAGGAACTCATGAGAATGCAAGAAAGATCATCTTGTTTATGTTCTTGCTGAATGAAAAAGCGAGAGATTTGTACGACAATCTTAATGCTGCTGAGTGTGATACATGGGATAAGTTGAAAGTGAAAATCTTGGAGCAATACATGCCACCTTCGAAGGTGTTGCAGATGAAGCAAGAAATCAATCAATTTGCTCTCCATGGTAACGAGAAGTTTCATGAAGCTTGGGACAGATTCAAGGACATGCTTCGAAAGTGTCCACATCATGGGCTATCTAAAGCTCAGTATATCAGTATTTTATACAATGGGTTGGATTACGATTCTCGTGTGTTACTTGATGCTTCATCTAATAGAGCATTGCTTACGAAGTCACCCACTGAGGTTGAGAAGCTTTTCGAGGATATTTCGATGAATTCAAGAGATTGGCCGACTGATAGAGTGAGAGACACTTATGATCTTGGTAAAGTAGCACATATTGAGCATACTATGGTGAAGTCGGTAAAAGATGATGAGATCGTCTCTAGCTTGGCTAATATCAACAAGTTGCTTGAGTCTAAACAAAAGCAAATTACGAATATATCTCAGAGAGTACCAATGATGCAGCATGATGGTGGCTGTGAAGGAGCTAGCCAAGAGGAAATCGAGGAGGCTAACTACGCCATGGGTTAAAGTATTCAAGGAATGATGGTCGGAAACATAAACAAATTGACTCAAACTATTGAGAAGGAGAAGTTTTCATCTCAAAGTATTAAGAATTCAAAGTCTTGCCATGCCATCACATTGAGGTCAGGAACGCAGTACGAAGGTCCAATGATGCCAGTGAGCAAAAAGGAAGGAAGCAGGGGAGTTGCTCGACCATTCAGTTGTTCGACCAGAACTGCTGGTCGAACAGAGGTTGAGCAGACTCCAGAGAAAAAAAATTACGATACTCTATTTTCAGACTCGTTGTTCGACCAATGCCATCCCGTTTGACCAGACCATCTTGGTCGAATGGAGGTCGAAAAACACCTGGAGAATGGAATTTCTTGATCTGCAAAGTTGTTCGACCAAGATTGTGTCGTTCGACCAGACCATCTTGGTCAAACGGTGGTCAGGCAACACTTGATGGAAAAGAGCTCGCGATTAGATAAGTTGCTCGACCAATCCCAATCTGTTCGACCAAATTAGCTAGGTCGAACATAGGTCGAGCAGTTTAGTGCAGAGCCCGATTCGATCCCAAATGCTACATCTGTTGATCAGAACATTATGGTACCATCTCAAGAGCATAAAACTGAGGTTACTGTAGAGAAGATGTGGGAAAGCGCCAAGAGATTGAGAACCGAAAAGGATAAAGCGGAGAAGGTTGAACGTGATGAATAGGGGATTCCCAAAATAAAGATACCTCCACCGTTTCCTTTCAAGCTTATCAAAAAGGGATTGGAAGAAAAGTTCAAGAGGTTTTCAGAAATCATAAACAAAATAAGCTTGAATATTCCTTTCTCGGAAGCGATCTTGGAGATGCCGTATTATGCCCATTTTCTGAAGGATATACTTTGAAGAAGAGAAGTTTGAACGGAATTGAAACAATGAATCTGTCAGAGAATTGCAGCTCGATCATACAAAGGAAGCTGCCAGCTAAGTTGAAAGATCCGGGAAGCTTCACTATCTTGTGTGAAATTGGAAAGTGGCTGGCATGACGAGCCTTGTACCATCTTGGGGCAAGCATTAATTTGATGACATTGTCCATCTGTAAAAGGCTTGGTTTGGGGGAGTTAACTCCCACATCGGTGGCTTTACAATTGGCGGATAGGTCTATGACATTTCCGAAGGGTGTTATTGAAGAGGTTCTTGTCAAAGTAGAGAAGCTTGTGTTTCCTGTGGACTTTCTGGTGCTTGAGATGGAAGATGACAAGGATAATATCCCTCTAATATTAAGGATACCTTTCCTTACGACTGCGGGAGCTATGATTGATGTGCAAAAGGGGTGAGCTACGGCTGAGGATGGATAAAGAAGAGATATCATTTAATCTTGACAAAGCAATGAAGATGCCCATGGAGACACAATGTCATAGTATAGACGTGTGGAGGAGATCGTGAAGGAAGATATGTCCTTGATCCTCTCAAAGGATCCTCTTAAGACATGCTTGGCAGAGTCTCTTACTTTTTCCACCACGGAGCTAGATGAATTCTCCAACGAGGTATTTATTGATTTCCTTGAAAATTTACTTGGTTTGGGTGATGACAGATATGAGTCGAAAAGGACCAAGATTGAAGAGGTAAAGTGGACTAGGAAGTACTTGCCTTTAGATAGAGACAGTGCACCTCAAGAAGAAAAGAAAGAGGAGTTGAAACCGTTACCAGAGCACTTGAAGTATGTCTATCTAGGTTACAACAGAAAATATCTGGTAATTGTATCTTCTTCTCTTGATGATGATCAACTTGAGGAATTGTTGAATGTGATTAGGAAGTATAAGTCTGCGATTGGTGGTCTCTTGATGATTTAAAAGGCATTAATCCATCATATTGCATGCATAGAATAAGATGGTTAGATGAGGCCAAGAGTAGTATACATAATCAATAGAGGGTGAATCCCGCTATTCAAGAAGTGATTAGGAAGCAAATCCTAACGTGGTTAGATGCTGGAATTATTATCCCATTAGTGATAGTCCCCATGTGAGTCCATTATATGTAGTAGCTAAGAAGGGAGGCATGACTATTGTGAAAGCCGAGGATGGAGAGATATTAGCTACTAGGATTCCTACGAGATGGTGTGTGTGTACGGATTACAGGAAATTGAATGAAAATGCATGCAAAGTCCATTTTTCCCTTCCTTTCATGGATTAAATGCTTGATCGTCTTACGGGGTATGAGTTTTATTGTTTATTGGATGGGTACTTGGGTTATAATCAAATCATGATTGCACCCGAGAATCAAGAAAAGACTACTTTCACTTTCCCTTATGAAACTTTTGCCTTTAGAAAGATGCCTTTTGGATTATGTGATTCGCCTGCTACATTTCAGCATTGCATGAATGTCATATTTGATGGGTTGATAGAAAAGATCATGGAGGTGTTTATGGTTGATTTTTCTGTGTTTAGTTCCTCCTTTGATATTTGTTTATCCAACCTTGCTACTGTTTTGAAGAGATACCAAGAAACTATTCTTGTCTTGAATTGGGAGAAGTGCCACTTCATGGTTAGAGATGGAATTGTTCTTGGGCATCATATTTTTGCCAAAGGATTGCAGGTTGATCGTGTAAAGGTGGTGGCCATTGAGAAGCTTCCACCACCTACTAATGAGAAAGGAGTGCGGTCCTTCCTTGAACACGCCAGTTTTTATAGAAGATTCATAAAAAACTTCTCGAAATACTCCAAGCCCTTATCTCATTTACTGCACCTATCTTGATCACACCGGATTGGACTCAGCCGTTTGTACTTATGTGTGATGCAAGTGACTTAGCACTTGGAGTGGTGCTTGGGCAGTTGAGGGACAAGAAGTTTTGCGCCATTTACTATGCTAGTAAGACTTTTGATGCTGCACAAAAGAACTACAAGGTGACTGAAAAGGAGTTTCTAGATGTGGTGTATGCATTCAATAAGTTTCGACAATATTTGGTTGGCATGAAGTCTATAGTGTACACGGATCATTATGTGATCCGGTACTTGATGGAGAAGAAGGAAACGAAGCCAAGGATCATTAGATGGATCCTTCTTCTGCAGGAGTTTGATATGGAGATCCGAGACAAGAAGGGTATGGAAAATATTTTGGCGGATCATCTATCAAGGTTGGAGACAATGGAGCACTGTGATGATTCTTTTGATTACATATAAGAGATGTTCCCTAATGAGAAGATCATGACAATGTTTGTTAGAGGAGCATAAAGAGCATGTGTGGTGGCTGCTAAGGGATGGATCCATGGTACGCGGATTATGTGAATTAAATTGCAGTAGGAGAAATTCCAAGAGATCTCAACCGATATCAACTTGCAAAATTCAAGAGGGATGTTGAGACGTTTATATGGTATGATCTGTTTATCTATAAGATTTGTACGGATTCTATCGTTCGTAGGTGTGTGTCCGAGATGGAGACCATTCTTTATTTTTGCCATGCACAACCTAACGGGGGCACTTCGGAGCTCAAAAGACGGTAGCAAAGGTACTTCAATCTTCTCTTTATTGGTCTACTTTGTTTAAAGATTGCAAAACCTATGTGGCGACATACGATAGATGTCAAAGAATGGGGAACATAAGTAGGAGAGATGAGATGCCACTTCAGCCGAGCAGTGTTGTTGAGATCTTCGATGTATGGGGGATCGATTTTATGGGGCCTTTTCCCCCATCTAATGGATTTCTCTACATACTTTTAGTCTTGGATTATGTTTCTAAGTGGGTGGAAGCCATTCTCACTCGCGTGAATGATTCAAGGATTGTTTTATCTTTCTTGAAGAAATATATATTTGCCTGCTATGGAGATCCTAGAGCACTAGTAAGCGATGGAGGTACTCACTTCGTCAATAAGCTTCTTGAAAAGGTTCTCAAGGATTATGGTGTCAAGCATTGGGTCGCTACACCCTATCATCCTCAAGCAAATGGGCAAGCTGAAGTCTCCAACCGACAAGTGAATCAAGTTTTGGAAAAGGTAGTCGGAACCAATATGAAGGATTAGGCTATGAAGCTTGATGATGTTTTGTGGGGGTTCCGGACTGCGTATAAGACGATGTTGGATATGTCACCGTACCGAATTGTCTATGGGAAGCCGTGCCACTTACCCGTAGAAATTCAGCACAAAGCTTTTTGGGCATTGAGGAGTTTGAACTTGTCTCTTAAGGATCAAAAGGAGTTGAGGATGACTAATATAAATCAATTGGATGAGTTCAGAAACCGAGCTTACAAGAATTCAGAGATCTTTAAAGAGAGAATGAAAAAATGACATGATTCAAAGATCTCATACAAGGAGTTCAAACAAGGTGATGAGGTATTACTTTATAACTCTCGTTTGAAGCTCTTCGCAGGAAAATTGAAATCAAAGTGGACGGGGTCGTTCATTATCCATAGAGCCTGCGGAGGGGGGAGTTTTGAGCTTATGGACAAAGATGGTGACATCATTGCGGCGAATGGGCATCGTTTGTAGCATTACAAGGCGTCGGATGATGCTTGCATCATCTTTGAAGATACCTTGCACAAGATTGGGGGCTTTCTCTACCATTTTATTGCTTTATTTTTATTGGTGTGAGTAAGAAACTTTTATATTAGATGTGCTTATTATTCGGAAATTACATCTTTTTGCAAACTTAGTTTCCCTTATAGTTTCTACTAAGTTTGGGGGGTGTGATGTACTTACCTCATCATAACACGGAGAGTATAATCTTTTCGTTGTAATGTTTGCTACGGGAGTTGATTTTTTGCCGTATATTAAAACTGTAACCGGTTTTGATGTGTTGATTTTTTGCAATTTGCCTAGTGTTTAGTGGTGTTTTGTTTATAAGTGTCTTTGTGGAGTTACACTTGATGTTATATGATCTAAAGTCATTCTCGAGCTTAAAAATTGCTATCTTGATACTTGATGTTGTCCTATAGCTTAATTGTTGTAGGGAAATACGAGAAAAGAACGAAGTTTATGGAGTTCGAGAGGTTGTTTGACTTTTGGAGGTTGTTCGACAATGCTGTTTGATCGAGTAATGTTCTAACGAAATGTATAATTCTTCCAGTAGGGTTGTTCGACCTGGACAAGGTTGTTCGACTAAATTGGGAATTCGAACAGAAGTCGAACAAAATGTACAAATTCTTCCAAAGAGGTTGTTCTACCTGGACCACGCTGTTCAAGCAAAGTGTTTTGGTTGAGCGTTGGTCGAACAAAATGTGCAAAACTTACAGAGAGTTTGCTCGACCAAGCAAGGGTTGTTTGACCAAAGACTGCAAGTCAAATGAGGTCGAGCAGGACAAAGAAGAACAGGGGCACAACTAGGCAGGTTGCTCGACTTCCAGCACTTGTTCGACCAATATATTTTGGTCGAACGGAGGCCGAACAATGCCAATTTTAAAGGGCAATTCCAGGTTGCTCGACTTTTACCTCTTGTTCGACTAATCCTCTCAAGTCGAACGGAGTCTGGAGTTAGTTTTAAAAGGTTAGTTTCTCATTCTGTTCGACATACTCCCGTCACCTTCTCTCGAGCACTGATTCCAACCCGTAAGTCTTCTTTCCAAATTCTTCCCTACACTCTAATCTACCCTTACACACACTTCCACATCCGAATTTGAGGGTTTTCATGTCCGATTTGGGGCTAGTCACTCGAATTTTTGGGGATTTTTATTGTCGACACCACACGCACACTATGTCAAGCAAAGGTATATTTCTCCTCACTTTTTACTCTTGAATTGTAGTGATTATGTTTAGTGAAGATGGGGTGAGTGAATTAAACATAGTTTTGGTTGGATTTTATGGTTGAATTGTTGAAGTTCTTATTTGAAATTGCACTTGAATATTCATGGTTCGATTTACATTGAATTGTGGAATTATTATGAAATTGATAGTGTGTATAGTATGGGCTTGAGGTTAATTTCGATTATTATATATGGGCTCATTGAATTGTAGTGTTGTTGTGGTGCAATTGAGGGTGGAAGATGAACATGGAAGATTTTTGGTTGAAGTTTATATGACATGAAAGCATGCTTATGTGGAGTAGTGTTAAGACTAAGAGAGTTTCCATTATTCTTGATTGAAAGTGTTGATGTATAGTTGCGATTATGATTGAATGAACACTTGAGATTGAGTTATTTGAAGCACATGAATTTGAGGTCTTGAGTAGGATACATGCTAGTCTTAAGATGGGTATGTTTGTTATATCTCTTTGGTATGTATTGAAGTATTGTTCTTGTAGGAAAAGAGATTACTTCTTCATCCAAGAGGAAGGGACCTAAGTCGCCTTCACTTGGTGAGATAGTAAAGAAAATGAGGATGGAGAAGAGGAGGCCGTTCGATTATGGCATCAAAATTCCAAATTGGGAGGAGAAGAAGGAGTTGTGGACTGCAATAGCACAAAAGATCATGAGGACGCGGTATCAGGATGATCATGCGATGATGGAGATGAACATTATCAACAACATTCATTGGATGTTCGATCGAGTAGGCATTACTCAGTTCATGGAGATGAAGAGAGAGACCTATTTTCATATCACTATAGAGGTCTTATGCACATTGAGGATTGAGCATGGAGACCGATACCTTTCTTATGGTATTCAGATGCAGATGGTGGGTAGGAGCAGACGATGTGGGCCCGAGAGTTTAATGAATTGATTAGCTGTAAGAATGAGACGGATGTGGAGTATGATGATTTCAAGCTGGATGAGTTCTGGAGAGCTATTACGGGGAGTCAAGAGAGATATAATTTGAATACTTCCAAGGTTGCTTTCATGCCCAACCCCATGTTAGCATATATGGATAGAATTTTAGGTAACACGTTATTTGCAAGATCCAAGGGGAGTTGTATTCCAATGGGGAGCTGTTCGTATTATGGTGCATGCTACATGGAGTCCGTTTTAATGTAGCGGCGTACTTCTTCCACCAGCTTCACAAGTTTACTACCCAAGGATTTTAGCGTGTGAACATCGAAGGGCTCATCACCTTGATAGCTGAGTACTATAGAGTCGTTTTGAGTAGGCACAGGCCTATCTAAGGGGATCCAGACTTGATTCTGACGTCATGTGTAAGGATGGGCTGATTGAGCGGCTAGATGATATTTGGATGTTTATCCGAAGGAAGAATCCTAGTACATTCAGATTTCCATTGGCGATTATTGATCTCACTTCTGTTAGGGTCGACAATAACTTATTGATGAATACCACGGAGCATAAGATGATCTTAGAGACTTGTTTTGGAAGAAGAGATTGGAGGCTTCTTTCTGAGATGCGCGCTCAGTGGATCTTCTTAGATGAAGATATGGTATTGATAGGAGATCCGGCCGACTTTGTAGAGGAAGAGCCCCAGCCGTCTCCAGCTCTTGTATATCCGGAGAGGGGTATTCCTCCGGTACAACCTCCACAGCCACAGCCATATGAGCAGGAGTTTTATGAGCCACCGCCACAGCAGCAACAAGATTTTTAGTGAGCTTAGGATCAGTTTTATCTGGAGCAATTTTGATTGATGAATGAGCACTTCGCCACACTTAATGCAAATCAGCAAGAGATGAATAGGTAGCTGGCATTGGCGAATGCGAATTATGCCGCAGTTGATGCGATGTACAACATGCTGCAGGACAACTATGTTGAGATGGATAGGAGATTAGGTAGAATGCATGACGACGAGCGCAAGTTAGATAGGAAGCTTATTGCTCTTCATAGAGATGTAGATTGGTTGCGCTGGAGATGGGCGATGGTGATGACGAAGAGGGTGTGAGTGATGATGATGCTCCAGAGGAGTAGAGAGCATTAGGTTTTTTTCTTCGTCTGTTTCATCTCATCTCCCTTCTCTTTTATCTTTACAGGTTAGGTATTTGTGGTGTGTGTGGCATGTATTTTATAATATTGATGATGATTGGGTGATTGATTGGTGGAAGTTGTTTACATGGATTTGTTTTGGATTGTCTAGTGATGAGGATTGTTCATGTTATGCATGTGCCTTATTTTGATGCATGTTGATTTGTTGATGACGAGCATGTTCTATTCTTACTTGTAGGTCATAGAAAATTGATGTTGATTACATGCGTTGAAGAGTGCTTAGAATTCTATTAACCATGTGAGGTTTTGAGCCTTTTGATCGTGCTATAAGCATGATAGTTTATTCTTGAGAGTCATTTGTATACTCGTATTCTAGAACTTGACTTGGAGTCTTGTTTGAAGTCAATAATTGATAGATACTAGGAAATGATCTTAGGCCATTGTTGGTAATTAAGTCACTTAGCCAAATTTCTCCTACCTTATTACATGATTATCATTGGAAGCCCTTTTGAGCATTTAAGCTTTTTCTTTGGCAAGCCATTGATAAATAGATGTTTACCTTTTGAGTCTTGAACACCTATTACTAGTAAAGAATGGAGGAAAATAAATGCTATATGAAGTTTTGAAGAAGAATAGGAAGGAGAGATTTTGTGTAATAAGAATCTTGAGACAAGTGGTTAAATCTTGCAAGGGATAGTGCCTGAAACCGGTATCCCTAATGCTTGCAAGGGTGGTGCCCGAAACTGGTACCCTTATATTTGAAAAACACCAGAAATGGTATTCTACTGCGAATGAAAGAGCCAACATTACAACCTAAATGCAAGTCCTTTTTGAACCAAGTATTAAAATAGTTATGGATGGATTTTTGAGACCCTTGTCAAGCTTATGGTTACTCGAGTATATGAATTGAAATTGAGTGTCGATACTAACACATGAAGTGTACATCTTTTACACTTGAGAGAGAGAGTAAACACTTACCCGGGAGCTAGATGACTTAGCACTCGTAGAAGTATTGTGATTGATTGATTTTTTGTGTTAATGAAAGGTATGATGGATTACATGTTTAGAAATTAATATAATTACATGTGTTAGGATAGGTTGTGCTTGATCTCGTGATTACACTCTCTGGTTTTGTTTTGATTTTTGTTACCTTGGGACGAGTAACATGTAAGTTTGGGGGTTTGATGAAAGTGTAAATTCAAGTATTTTGGGCTTTGATTTGCGTGGCAATTGAGTAAGATTGAGTCTTTTATTGAGAGGAATTGGTATGTTTATGGAAAAGCCACGAATCAGAGGATACTAGGACTTTTTGAGCATATTTGTACTGGAAAACAGATTAAAAGGGCTTGGAATTGGAAGACTCAATTTTTGAGGTGATTTTTGAAGACCGTTTGCCCTCAGGACCTTGTTCGACCATCATTACTTTAGTCGAACAAGGTGGTCTAGTCGAGCAAAATATGTAGATTTGTCCAGAGAGCTTGCTCGACCAAGAGATGTTACTCGACCAGCATCATCTTGGTCGAGCAGATGAGGTTAAGTCGAGTAAAATGTGCAAAAACTTACAGAAGGCTTGCTCAATCGTTGCTTGACCAGTCAAGGCGTGGTCGAATGGTTTCTCGCTGCTTCTATTTATGGTAGTTCTGGATTTATTTTACCAAATTTGACGTGTGTCTCAAGCAAAAGCCCATCCTAAACCCGTAAGGAGGTTCCACGAGTATAAAAGAAGAGCTTTCGCAGGAGAAAAAGAACACACACACCACTTCATCACCGAAACCCTACCGCCATCCGAAGGAGCTACGGAAAGAGGTTTGTCTGTCAAACCAAGTGAAGATTCAAGACTGGAGAGAGTCGCGACGGCACCCGCATCTAGGGTTTGCTTTACTTCTTAATTTATCTTGTAATTTTCAAGACTATGGGTAAGATCCTACCAACCACCATGATTGTTCCTAGATCAATCATGGGCTAGAACCGCTTCGCTAGTTCTAGGGTTATGAAGGTTTCATAAGTTAGTTTTTCTTTCATGTGTAAACTCCGTACAACACTACTTGTAGTTTATTTTATATAAGATTGCGCTTTTTAAATTCATACTCATAGTTATTTTGTGCATCATTAATTGTGTATTCAGACTCTACACAACAATTATTGATGCACAAAACGACCGTGAGTATGGATTAAAAATGCGCAATCTTATATAAAACAAACCACAAGTAGTGTTGTACGGAATTTACACACGAAAGATAAATTAACTCATGAAACCTCCATAACCCTAGAACTACCGAAGCGGCTCTATCCCATTATTGATCTAAGAGCAATCATGGTTAGTTGGACTAATCTTACTTGAATCTCCAGCGAAACCTCTGTCACAGCCCCTCCGGATGACGGACGATCCTTCTCCTCCCAACTCGACGTCTCCATGTCTTCTTGTATGATAGATCCTATGATACTGCATAACCCTTCTTTTATACTTGTAATCACGTCTCCTGGGCTTGGAATGGGCTTTATAAGTGATCACACGCATTGACGGTGTAAAAATAGAGATAGGGTAAGTTCCTGAGCCTCAATTCGACTTCAGTAACAGGTCGAATTGACTCCTCCAAGTCAAATCGGTACACTATAAGTCCCATGTGCTTGATTCGACCAGCTACCTTGGTCGAATCGAAGTGACGAGGTCAAATCGGTATTTTTACCAGCCAATTCGACCTCGATTAAACTTAATGCCCAGGTCGAATCACCCCTGTTGTGGTCGAATCCACCTTCTGTACATGTTGTGCTGCCAATTCGACCTATAGGGCTGGTCAAATCGATCTTCTTCACGTTGAATTGCACTCCTGCTTCATCCAACGGATAACCTCGACTTCCTTTCTTCAGTTTTCAACACTTCCACTCCAATTTCCTTCGAAAATCCACTCAATCGGCTTCAACAACACCTGATTCGTGACTTCATACAATATATATCGGTTTACAACCGATTTCATCCTTCAAACACTTCATAATAGTACAAATCTAGGCGCAAGATTCGTGAATTAACAAACTCATCAAACCCCCAAACTTACATGTTGCTCGTCCCGAGGCAACGCAATCAAACCAAGGAGTCATGTATAATTCACAAGAATCACCAAGTACAAAACATATTACACATGCAACTTCATCAATTAAAAACAAGTATTCCTGAATCATACATATCATTCATGCAAAACATCACCCAATCATATTACCATTTGGAGTACTAAGTCATCTAGCTCACAAGTTAAGTGTTTACTCTCTCACTCAAGTGCTAATCGCACTTAACATGTTAGTGTATACGCTCATACTCAATCCATACGAAAGCTTGGCAAGGGTCTCAAAAATCAACTCACAATCAATTAATGACTAGGATCACAAAGAACTTGTCTTTGGGTTGCAATGTTGGCTCTTTGGAAAGGATAGAAAAATTTAGATAAAGTGACTCAAACACTAGTAGAGAGTTATCTTGGAGGTTTTCGCTTTCTTCATTCGGCTACATATTCTCTTCCAATTTCTTCTCTTGTACTTGCAATTTTGAATTTCCTTCTCTTTCTTGCATCAAACATCATTCTTCTTTTGATAGTTCGGGTACCAGTTGTAGGCACTACCCTTTTTGAACAGCAATCGGGGTACTAGTTTCAGGCACTACCCTTTTCTTGCACTTTGTCTAGGTTTAATAGGACCTCTTCTTTATCCATCCGTAACCTAAGCTCCCCCTTTTGAACATTAATCATGGCCCCGTTAGTAGCAAGGAAAGGTCTCCCCAAGAGAAGAGGGATATTATCCTTGTCATCTTCCATGTCAAGTACAAGAAAATCCACCGGAAAGACTAGTTTCTCCACTTTGATAAGAACGTCTTCAATGATACCCTTCGGAAACATCATCGACCTGTCCAACAATTGTAGAGCAACTGTTGTAGGAGATAACTCCCCAAACCAAGTCTTTGAAAGATAGACAATGGCATCAAATTGATGCTTGCCCCAAAATCACATAAGGCTCGTCGTGCCTGCCCTTTTCCAATCTCACACAAGATAGTAAAGCTTCCTGGATCCTTCATCTTCTGTGGCAGCTTCCTTTGGATAATCGAGCTGCAATTTTCAGACAAATTCACTGTCTCAACTCCATTCAAGCTTCTCTTCATCAGCAATATATCCTTAAGAAATCGAGCATAGTATGACATCTCAATTATCACCTCAGAGAAAGGAATACTCAAGCTTATCTTATTTATGATATCTGAAAACCTCTTGAACTTTTCTTCCAATCCCTTCTTAACCAGCTTATAAGAAAACATCGGATGTATCTTTGTTTTGGGAATACCCCATTCATCACGCTCGATCTTCTCCGCTTTATCCTTCTCGGCTCTCAACCTCTTGGCTCTTTCCCACTTCTTCTCTGCTATGATCTCAGTATTTTGCTTTCGGAACCAACGGAGTAATGTTCACATCATGAGGAGTGTTCGATTAAGAAACATGTGCGGAACGAGATAATTCTACCTGGATTCGACCAGATGCTCTGGTCGAATTGGGTACATAGTGGTCGAATTGAACACTTGGAACACGATTCTCACCCTGTATCTTCGATTCGACCTGAAGGTCTGGTCAAATTAAAGTCCCCCTAGTCGAAAATCGGCTCACTGTAAGATTTTTGCCCTTCGATTCAACCTCAATTCGACCTGAAGGTCTGTCGAATTGGACGGCTTCTGGTCAAATCGCGCTTCTGATGAAATAGAGTGCTCCGGAAGGGTGGATTTGACCTCAATTTGACCTAGGGGCTAGGTCGAATTGACTGGATTTTGGTCAAGTTGAGGCTCTAATGCTTCCAAATCACGTCCAGGTGTTCAATTCGACCTTCCCTATTGAATTCGACATATGGTGTTGGTCGAATAAGGGTCTAATTGAGCCCTGGACGTGTCCAATTTTGATTCTGGCCTCGTCGGTCCCACAACTGTGTTCCAGACCTCAATGTGATGGCGTTGAAGGACTTTGGATTCTCAATACTTTGCGACGAGAGCTTTCCTTTCTCAATAGTTTAAGTAAGCTTGTTAATACTTCCTGACATCTCCCCCATCAATAATGTAAGGTCCTTCACTTGCTTTGATAAATCCTTATAGTTTGCATCAATCTTCTTCTCTAATTTGGCCTCAAGACAATCCACTCTAGCACCATTCCTAGCAATGTACCTGTTCACCGTATCCTCAAAACTTGGCTTTCATTCTTTCACTTTTGCACCCGGATCAACACCCATCGGAGGTTGAATTGCATTGTTAGGATTGTTCCATGAAAACTCCGGCCTTCTAGGCTGTTGATAATTACCCGGGGGACCACGATTGTTGTAGTTCCCTTGGTAATTCCGGTTTTCCTAATTTTGAAACCTCATTCCTTGAATACTTTAGCCCATAGTATAGTTTGCTTCTTCCATCTCCTCTTGGATCATGCCATCATTCATTACTTCCTGCTGCATGATCGATACGCGCTGAGATATATCGCTGATTAGCTTTTGTTGAGACTCAAGTAGCTTGTTGATATTCGACAAGCTAGAGACGATCTCATCTTCTCTACTTGTTTTCACCATAGCATGTTCAACCTTAGCCACTTTTCCAAGGACGTAAGTACCTCTCACTCTATCAGTTGGCCAATCTCTTGAGTTCATCGAAATATCTTCAAAAAGTTTCTCGGCCTCTACGGATGACTTAGTAAGAAATGCTCCATTAGAAGAAGCATCCAATAACACACGTGAATCACAGTCCAATCCATTGTAGAATATGCTGATATATTGAGCTTTAGATAGCCCATGTTGAGGACATTTACGAAGCATGTCCTTGAATCTGTCCCACGCTTCATGAAACTTCTCTCCACTACCGATAGCAAATTGGTTAATTTCTTGCTTCATCTTAAACACCTTTGAAGGTGGCATGTATCTCTCCAAGAACTTCAACTTCAATTGCTTCCAAGTAGTGCATTCAGTTGCATTAATAGTGTCGTACCAATCTCTCGCCCTTTCAGTAAGCGAGAATTTAAACAAGAGGATCTTCCTAGCATCTTCATGTTTTCCTGCGTCTTTTTGAGTACTTGCATAGCCCAAGAACTTGTTTAGATGCTGCTGCGGATCCTCGAAAGACCCTCCTGAAAAGGAGTTCCTTTCTATCATGCTAATAAGAGCGGGGTGAAGATCGAAATCCGTATTAGCCTCCTTGCTCCTAGAAGCCTAAAATTACCAACCCTGTTATTCTTGAATACTTCACGGATGGCTAGATTATCTGGATTGGCCCTTTCGTTGGCCATGTCGACTTCCTCTATTTCTGCATTTGGATCAACTATAGTTTCAGTCGCTTCCGAGTTTGGTTCGTCCACTTCAACTCCAAAATTCAGAGATGTAGTTTGCTTTGAATCTTACTCTTCTTCTTCTTGGTTGACGCTCCGATCTCAGGATTATAAGGCTCTAATTTACCTTGCTATGATCTTGCGTTCATACACCTGAAAAGAATAAGAGTTAAAATAGTAAAACAAGAAAAATAGTCCTAATAAACTAGAAATAACAAAAAGATATTTTAAGCCATCCCCGGTAACGATGCCAGAAACTTGACGGGAGTTTTCTCAACATACAATTAATCCTCAAGTATGAAGGATATTAATTATAGTTTCGAAGGTGACCAAGTTATATATCGAACCCAAGGGACGGATAAATATCAATTCAATTATGTTCAAGTAAACTAAGACTATGTTGGAAATATAATAGTTGTGGTGTTGAATTAAGTAACGAATAACAATCGAAATAACAAGTAAAAATAACAAGAAGAAAAGATAGTAGGTTGTGATCAAGTATGATGATAGGTAGTTCGTTAGGTCATCCAGTTCCACTTATTAATTCATACTTCGTGTGACGGTGTCTGACTCTGCTTTGTGGTTTATGGATGCATCACTAAACCATGCAAATTCACTCTATAGACACATGTAAATATGCATATGAAACGTGTGAATATCCTCAGAGCAAGAGATGTAATTCACCCCCCTTTCTAGGTACTATCATAATCAATTATTTCCCGTGCACTTAGTACTCTAACCCGATTTGATCTCCCTTTATAGTTACTATGAAATTATACTCTTTATCGTACTTATTAACCCGAATATGATTCAATTAACAAGTATTCATATAAGATAGTTCTAATAAGACTTCAAAATCCCTTCACTTAGAATTATAACATAAAACCCTGCTCAGCAGTGAACGCACTCAACCAATAACCACATTATGTATTCAGACTCGACACTATAATTATTGATGTACAAAACGACCGTGAGTATGGATTAAAAATGCGCAATCTTATATAAAACAAACCACAAGTAGTATTGTACGGAGTTTACACACGAAAGATAAATTAACTCATGAAACCTTCATAATCCTAGAACTACCAAAGTGGCTCTAGCCCATGAATGATCTAAGAACAATCATGATTAGTTGGACCAATCTTACTTGAATCTCCAGCGAAACCTCTGTCACAGCCCCTCCGGATGACGGACGATCGATCTCCTCCCAACTCTACGTCTCCACGTCTTCTTGTATGATAGATCCTATGATACTGTATAAACCTTCTTTTATACTTGTAATCACATCTCCTGGGCTTAGAATGGGCTTTTTAAGTGATCACACGCATTGACGGTATAAAAATATGGATATGGTAAGTTTCCGAGCCTCAATTCGACTTCAGCAACAGGTCGAATTGACTCCTCCAAGTCGAATCATAGGTTGAATCGGCATACTGTAAGTTCCAAGTTATCGATTCGACCAATTGCCCCGGTCGAATCGAAAAGACGAGGTTGAATCGGTATTTCCGTCAGCCAATTCGACCTCGATTCGACCTGATGCCCAGGTCGAATAGCCCCTGTCGTGGTCGACTCCACCTTCTGTACATGTTGTGCTACCAATTCAACCTGAAGGGCTAGTCGAATTGATCTCCTTCAGGTCGAATTGCACTCTTGTTTCTCCCAACGGATGGCCTCGACTTCCTTTCTTTAGTTTTCAACACTTTCACTCCGATTTCCTTCAAAAACCACTCAATCGGCTTCAACAACACCCGATTCATGACTTCATAAAATATTTATCAGTTTACAACCGATTTCATCCTTCAAACACTTCATAATAGCACAAATCTAGGCGCAAGATTTCTTGAATTAACACACTCATCACTTCAGCAATGAAATCATCACAGAAATGAATGACTTGTAATCTTCTAGAAGAACAAAAGAAGTGGGATTATATTCTTAACAGTCATTTTACACAAGTAATATGTCAAAAAGAAAAACCTATGTATATAATGTTATGAGGGTCGTAGGTCAAAAACACTACAAAAAGAATGTACTAAAAGTAGATAAAGGTACACATTAAGTGTTCATTTAGTAGTGGGAAAATAATGTTAATATTAGAAAAATAAAGAGGGGTAGCAGGATGGTATTGTTGGATTGTATACTAAAAGTCTAGCTTTAGTAAGAACAATGTTTTAAAAATATTTGAAATGAGAATCATTGATCAAATGATTGCATCTTATAATTTATTTATATGTCCGATGCAATAGTCCACTTACTTTATACTGTAGATAATATGTTTTGCGACAACACGAGGAAGATCATATTAGCAGTTTTCTTAAAAAGTATAAACATATGCTCACAACCGAGAAAGACGAGGACTATCTATCGGGATGGTTGTAGTGTGATTTGGTATTAGTTAGTCTTGACTATAGAATCACATTAGTGCACTTTGTGTGTATTGAGTAAGACCGCTTGAGATCGTTTAACTTATACTGACTATATAGGAGAACTTAATCTCATTTATTATGGATATTCTTACTCTTAATCCCTATACAATAACCTCGACACGTAAGACAGTATGTATTTCTTTGATTCATCAATGGGTGAGATTTACATGTAATTAAATCAACATGCTCGGTGAGTTGGGAAATGGTGTTGTCTCTATAGTGTACTGTTGATTGTAGAAGGAATCCGTTCTTATTAAATAGGTTGATGATGTCTCTTTGAGGAGCTCATAAGGATTATCATGTAAATCCTGCATGTGGATTTATTTTGACATGATAATGAGGTTAGTGGTACTACTCTTGGATGAGATATTAATTAATGAAGTTGTCAGTAACTTAACTAATGGGCATTGCTCATAATAAGAAGGATCCCATAACGTAATTTGGGATTAGAGCGGTAGTGCAGTAATATTATTTTTGTGGAATATATTATTATTATTGGACTTAAGTATAAGTTTTGGGCTAAACTTGGATGCTTAAGCCTAATGGAGGCCTGACTCTAATTTCTCCTCCTGGTCCCTGTTGTAGCAATATATAAGTCATCTCAGCTGTCTGAAAATGCTAATTATACATGCCTAAACACGTTAGAAGTGAGGGAGAATAGCAGATTGAGGGATCTTAAAGATCGTCACCCACACGATGTCAAGATTGGACTTGGGAATACAACAGAAGATCACAAGGTCGTTTGCTGCAGCTGTTCGATCTACACACGTTCAAATTTCTTAATATTTTTGTATTCGTGTGGAACTCAAAACTGATTGTGTGAGACACTGTTGGAAAGCCATGGAAGAGAGGATCATTTTGGCATAAAAATAACTTAAATCGGAGATTGGATGAGGAACTTATGCCCAAAATCGTGAGGCTGAACGCGCTGCCGGCGAGAATTTCTCTTCTTCAACATACCCTGGTGAAAGGTAATGCGAACTTTTATTCTTGCTTCCACTGATATAGTTTGCATGGAACCCTAATGTTTCACGTTAATCAAATGATCAAATGCCAATAATTTGTATTAGAGCTTCGATTTTATGGTGAAGCATGATACGTTAGGCTAGGGTTTAATTTGCCAAACCTGGTTTAGAGTTTAAAATATTTCATAGTCTTTGTATCCCTATCCGGATTTGGCTGGACCGTGACGGCACATGGTACAACTACCGACGGAAGGACTGGACCATGACGACAGGCGGGACACGGCTGCATGGCATAGACACGGACAACTCCATGTCGGCGCTGGGAGGCGGCATGAGTCATGCCGGCAGGCTGAGTGGAGGGTGGTGTCGGGTGCTGATCGACGCATCAACTGGCAGGTGCAATCGGCACGAGTCATGCAGGCTTACGGCATGACTGGCTGGATAGTCACATGATTAGCTAGGTTCGATGGCACAATTTGCGTGGCGGCAGCCGGTGGCACTGCTGGCCGAAGGCATGTTGTGATGATGAGACATGGTGATTCAACTTCGCGAAGCGACACGACCATACGGCGGCAGGCTCAAGGGTTGCTGGGGGATAGGGCACGAGTCGTGCTTGTAAGTTGCACAACTGAAGAAGGTTGCAGGGCATCAAACGCGAGCGGCACGAGTGACGGACTGTTGCTGCTCGAGTCATGCTTGTAATCGGCATGATCAGCAGATGTGTGGCGCGCATGCATGGATGCTGGGTACGGTAGTGGCACGACACGTGCGGGTGAGCTGCACGAGTTTTGCCAATGTGTAGTGTTGGGCAACACATCTTGTTTTTGTTCGACGTGTGTTTACTGCGATTTAAGTCGTGATAAATAACTGCATAATTAATTTAATTATCTATTATTGTTATATATATGGTTGCATGTCGATATCGATAATTTCGATAATCTAGATGATATCGAAGGTCAATATCGATAGTTTGGAAATTTTAATAATCTGGAAGTTTTCAAAAATTTGATAATCTTGTCGATATTGATGATTTCAATAATCTGGATGATATCGATCGTCGATATCGATATTTTCAAAATTTTGATAATCTAGATATTTTTGAAAATTTGATAATCTGGAGGTCGTTGCCCGAATTCGTTTTTGGTGGCAAACAATCAAATTCGCTAATATATAACTGTTTATAATTGATTTAATTATATGATTATTTTTATATATGCATACATGATTCTCCGTGATTTACTGTATTATTTGCTGTAATAGGAGCATTCTAGGTTGCGTATTTTATTTTGAATATTATGTGCATGTAAAAACCCTCGGTGTTAAATAACTAAGTGGGAGAAGTGATTGATTAATAATTCCCACGGCCTCCATTATTGGTTTGTAAGTGATGTGAGTAAATCTGCGCGTTGGCTATAGTGCCTTCCTCTCCATAGAATGAGTTTATTCACGGATCACTGGTACGAACTTCTTTATGATGATTGTAGAAAGTTATCCGAGCGCGTGTGTACTTCTCCATCTCTAAGGCATATAAGCTTGCACAATAGACTTGAGATCAAATAATGGTGTACACTTAGGTGCAAATAATAAGAATCCTCCCCATCGGAGTCACTGTTGTTATTTGCATGGCTAAAGAGGAACCGACTATTAATTATTTTGTCATAAAGTTAGGTTGACGAATGAAATTAATGGGTAAAACTTTCTCTTGTAAATGTTTGAGTTTGTATACGTCCACACTATCGTGGCATGCAGACTCACGGTGCTTGAGATGTCGGTGAATTTTATTTTATATTGTTTTGAGGGAATCAATATAAATGAATAAATTCGAAGTATTTGATCGGTTTATTTATTTACGTGATTCTCTGTATTTTCAAATTGTTTTTTGTTGACTAAAAGAAAACACATTTACTGGTCCATAATTAGTTGATTAAAAAAGAATCTTGAGTTTAATTCTTACTGCTCAGGAAAACAGATGTGTTCTTAGTAAGGATGTCCTCTAGTGCTTATTTAAGTCTCTAGTGAGGAGATGAGAGATTCATAGAAATATGATGGTCAATCTTATGCGACTCTTCGAATACTTGGGTAAGGTTGAAAGGCAAAGAGGCCATGATTGAATTGATGAATGAATTGGAAAAGCTTGGAGTAGAAATTGAACAGGAAACCCGTCAATTTTATCCTCTATAATTTTCCCGGATGTTTTGAGCAAGTTCTACCTGAAATACAAGAGGTTGTATATGGTGGGGAACTTCTGACAAAACATGTGGCGAAGGAAAGCCATTTTCATCATGAAGTTTATGAGGTTAGTATCTCATTCACTAGTTGTTGAAGCATGATTAGTGATTGCATCTACTGACACTTTGTGTGTAGATACGGGAATCACTAAAATCATGCAACTAAGTGATGATGAGATTATTAAGTACATGGGTAAGCTATGAAAGTAGTGGCTGTTGCAGTGGGACACGTTTATTTATTTTTTGATAGAAATAAACGTTTGATTTTGAGAAATTATTTTACAGACATTTTCGTGAAAAAAATTTGATTTCAGTTTCTATGTTTATACAGATGAATACTCTATTTTATTTGAATGATATAGTCATTATAATGAAGGATGGAGGTATAATCTGTTGTGGTACGTTGATAGACAATTAAATTCTTAAATCATGTTTCTCTCACGATGCAACAAATAGTAATTAATAGCGCGTCTTCTAATCTAATAAGAGAAAAGAACCTTCAGATATGAACCAAACATTCTTTTGGGATCTGAAACTAGGCCATGATTGCCTTTTAAGGCAAAGGGGTGTAGAGCTAAAGATATGTTGGAATGGTTCATTCTGATTTATGCGGTCCTAAGACTATCCAGGTTGGAGGAGATGGTTAGATATATTTTGATACACCGTAAGTCTGAGTAATATGATTAATTAAAAAGTGCATGGCTCATGCGGTGAAGGGTCATCGAATATATATCAAGTCATTACGATTTAATCGCGATGGCGAGTACCTTTTAGGATAGTTTAGGAGCTATTTATCAGAGGTTGGGATTGAATTCCAAGTTTTGTCCACAAGGGGCAAACCCCAGTCGACTGGTATGGTGAAAATAAGGAATATGACTCTTATGGAAATGGTTAGATAGAGGATGAGTTATTTGGAATTACTGAATTCATTTTATGGGTATGCCTTAGAAACAACATGTCATATTAATGTTTGTCTGTTTGTGGGATATCCTAAAAAAACGAAGGGTGATTTATTTAGTCCAAAAGATTAAGAGAGTGTTTTTTAACACGAACACTAGTTTTTTAGAAAAGAACTATGTAATAAATCACAAACCCATATATGAATTGTTGTAAAGGAAGTGAGAGGAAAACATAAACTATAGTACCAATTGTGCAAGAGGATATATCACAAGGAAACTGCAATGCGTGATACATCAGATACACAATTGCATGATGTGCTTTTTCGTAGTGGGAGGATTGTTCTACAACCTGAAAGATTTATGTTTTGGGAGAGTCGTGAGACTTGGTTCCTAGTAAACATGAAATCGGCTCATGGGTATGACGAAGCACTATAAGATAAAATGCGAAATCTTAGAAAAGAGTAATGATTTCTAGGATAGAATCTATGTTTTCTAAATTAGATCTGGATGCACGTAGAACCGCAAAGTGTTGTGAGAACCATTGGAAATGACTCTACAAAATAAAAGAGGATCAGACGGTAAGGTGATCCTTTGAAACTAGGCTTGTTACGTAAAGGTACACTAAAAAAGAAGGTTGAAATCGAGTATGAAGAAACCTTTTTTTGCTGGTATCTAAGTTTAAGTCGATCAGGATTCTTTTATTGCTGCTCATATTGATTATGAGTTATAGCAAGTAGATGTCAAGACAACTTCCGTGATTGGAAGTCTTGAGGAAAACATCTATATGAAGCAACCAGAGTGATTCATTGCAAAGATTGAAGAGCATTTTGAGTGTAAGCTTAAAATTTTCCATCGATGGACCAAAGCAAGATTTATACTCAGAGTAAATATGTTTTGATGAGGTAATCTAGTCATATGGATTTATTCAATGTGCGGATGTGTCTTTTGTATTGAAAAGAGCGACAAAAATGTGGTAGTATTTCTTGCACTGTACGTAGATGGTATCTTGCTCATTGGAGAGAATGAAAGAATATTGTCAGGTGTATGGGTATGGTTCATAAAGCAGTATGAAATGAAGGACTTAAGAAGAAGCAAAATATATTCTTGTGATCAAGGTGATATGAATCACAAGATAGGATGTTGTGCTTATCTCAAGCTTCATGAAATGATACAATCCTTACTAGTTTTAGCATGTGACTTTATCTAAGGAAATGTGTCGTATGATACAAAAGAAGATAAAGATGATCAAGGTGGTTTCTTATGCTTCGGCGATTAAGGAAGCTTAATCTAAGGAATACTATGCACGAGAATCGATATCTATTTTGCCGAAGACATGGTCAGTTGGTATCAAGGTAACTAAGAATAAGAATGTTGAACTGTGATCGTGTAACTATCAGAGCTCCGTTTGGTCAGAGTCATTGTATTCAGCAGAGCTCCACTTGGCGTATTTCGCCTACCGTATGCTGTAAGACATATACTTATGTACCTGAAATGGACCAAAAATTATATGTGGACTTACCAGACAGATTCACTGCTTCTTGTGGGTTACATAGATTCAGATTTTTCAAATCAGATAGGGACGACAATAAATCCACCTCAATGTTATGTGTTTAATTTTAGGAAGTAGAGTCATAATATGGAGGAGTGTCATATAGAAATATATTTCGAACTCCACTATGGAAAGATGATGAATTGGAGCCTCTGAGTCAGCCAAAGTGTCTGTATGACTCTAGACTCTTCGTGATGGACTTGGAAGTGTTTCTAAGTTTTCCCAAGGTGATGATAATGATGCAGTTGTAAACTTGAAGGAATCATGAGTCTATAAGGCAATTAAATACATTAAGAGAAAGTACCACCTTATAAGAGAAATCGTATGATGAGGGGAAGGTTGTTGTCGCTAAGATTGCATCGGATGATAACCTAGTAAATCTTTTTACAAGGCCTTATGGCGAAAACTTTTGATGGTCATGTAGTGGGAGTGGGAATTAGATGTATGGTAGAAGACATGGCAGTATAGTCTTTTGGTATAAGTGGGAGATTGTTGGATCGTATACTAAAAGTCTAGCTTTAGTATGAACAATATTTTAACAATATTTAAAATGAGAATCATTGATCAAATGATTTCGTCTTATAATTTATTTATATATCCGATGCAATAGTCTACTTACTTTATACTGTAGATAATATGTTGTGCGACAACATGCAGAAGATCATATTATCGATTTCCTTATAAAGTATAAAAAGATGCTCACAACTGAGATAGACGGGGACTATCTATCGGGATGATTGTAAGTTTATCTTGACTATAGAATCACATTAGTGCACTTTGTGTGTATTGAGCAGGACAACTTGAGATCGTTCAACTTATATTGATAATATAAGAGAACTTGATCTCAGTTATTATGGATGTTCGTGCTCTTAATCCCTATACAATAACCTCGACACATAAGGCAGTATTTATTTCTTTGTTTCATCAATGGGTGAGATTTACATGTAATTAAATAAACAAGCTCAGCGAGTTGGGAAATAGTGTTGTCTCTATTGTGTGTTGTTGATTGTAGAAAGAATATGTGTCCTAGTAAATAGGTTGGTGATGTTGTAGGTGTTCGATTGTTTGGTTAACGTGAACTGTTAGGGTTTCATGTAATTCTATATCAGTAGAAGCAAGAGTGTAGAATTTTACTCCCTTCGTCCGCCCCAAAAAGGGGCATTTACTTTTGTGCACATTGATTAAGGAGTATTATTATTTAATGTGTAGTGGTACTTGTATTAGTGGGAGTGTGGACCCCATATTTTAGTTGTATTAGTGGGTGTGTATGAGTCCCATGTGTGTAAAGAAGGAAATGACCCTCTTTGGAGCGGACGACCAAAATGGAAAAAAACCCTCTTTCGAGCGGACGAATGAAGTATTACTTTTCACCAGGGTATGTTAAGGAAGAACAACTGCAGAATATAAATTCTTGATCTTCTGTTGTATTCCCAAGTCCAATCTTGACGTCGTGTGGGCGACGATCTTCAAGATCTTCTAAATCTGCTCTCCTCCCTAAATCTCACGTGTTAGGCGCTATCAAATTAGGGTTTCGGTAAGCTGAGATGATTTATTTATGGGCTACAGTAGGGACCAGGAGGAGAAATTAGAGTCGGGCCTCCATTGGGCTTAAGCATCCAAGTTTAGCCCAAAACTTATACTTAAGTCCAATAATAATAATATATTCCACTAAAATATAATTACGGCACTGCCGCTCTAATCCCATAATTACGTTATGGGCTCCTTCTTATTATGAGCCTGATAGTCTCCCCCTATTTAAGATATACAATGTCCATTAATTAATTAAGTTACTGAAAACTCTATTAATTAATATCTCATCCGAGAGTAGTACCACTCAACCTTGTTATCATGCCGGAATAAATCTACCTGCAGGGTTTACATGATAATCCTTATGAGCTTCTCAATGAGACATCATCAAACTATTTAATAGGATACTGATTCCTTCTACAATCAACATCACACTATGGAGACAACACTATTTTCCAACTCACAGAGTTTGTTGATTTAATTACATGTAAATATCACTCATCGATGAATCAAAGAAACACATACTGCCTTACATGTCGAGGTTATTGTATAGGGAATACCGCTGCCATACATCTGATTCCAACTCCCACTACATGACCATCAAAAGCTTTTGCCTTAATGTCCTTGTAAAAGGATTTACTAGGTTATTATCCGATGTAATCTAGGCGACAACAATCTTCCCCCCATCATACGATTTCTCGTAAAAGGCGGTACTTTCTCCTAATGTGTTTAATTGCTTTATGGGCTAGTGATTCCTTCAAGTTTGCAACTGCACCATTATTATCATAATAGATTATGATAACCTTGGGCAAACTCAGAATCACATCTAAGTCCATTACGAAGTTTCTCGAGTCATATTGATACTTTGGATGCCTCAGAGGCTCTAATTTATCATCTTTACATGGAGGAGACCGAAGTATATTTCTATATAACACTCCTCCATATTGTGACTCAACTTCCAAAATTAAACACTTAACCTTGAGGTGGATTTGAAAAATTCAAATCTATGTAACCCACAAGAAGCAGTGAATCTGTCCGCTAAGGCCACATGTAATTTCTTTTCCTTTTTAGGTACATAAATATATGTCTTACCACAGTTCAACATTCTTGTTTCGGGTTACCTTGATACTCACTGACCATGCGTTTAGCAAAACAGATATCCAATCTGGTGCATAGCACTACTTAGATTAAGCTTCCTTATTCGCCGAAATATAAGGAACTGCATTCATCAACTCTATCTTCTTTTGTGTCCTAAGACACATTTCCTTAGATAAAGTCACATGCTAAAACGAGTAAGGATTGTATCATTACATGAATCTTGAGATAAGCATAATATCTTATCTTGAGATCACCATGATTGCAAGGATATACTTCGCTTCTCTTAAGTCCTTCATTTCATTCTGCTTTATCAACCATACCCATACGCCCAACAATACTCTTTCATTGTCTCCAATGAGAAAGATATCATCTACAATTAGTACAAGAAATACCACCACGTTTCCGTCACTCTTTTTCAATACACAAGACCCATCCGAGCATTGATTAAATCCACGTTACTAGATTTCCTCATCAAATAAGATGTACTTTGAATTTAAAGCCTGCTTTGGCCCATCAATGGACACTTTTAAGCCTACACTAAAAATGCTCTTCACACTTTGCAATGAATCATTCTGGTTACTACATATAGATGTTTTCTTCAAGGCTTCCAATCACGAAAGCTGTCTTGACATCTATTGGTTATACCTCATAATTCAATATGAGCAGCAATAAAAGAATCCAGATCAATTTAAACTTAGCTACCGGCGAAAAGGTTTTCTGATACTCGAACTCACCCTTTTTTCTGAGTGTTCTTTTATGCAAAAAGCCTTATTTCAAAGTATCACCTTACCGTCTGATCCTCTTTTATTTTGTAGAGCCACCTCCAATGGCTTTCACATCATTTCGCGGTTTTACAAGCACCCAGGCCTTATTTAGAATCCATAGATTCTATTTTAGAAATCATTGTAACTTGCTACGATATCATATTTTTATCTTGTAGTGCTTTGTCGTTATTACATGGGCCAATTTAATATTTACTAAGGACCAAGTCTCGCGACTATCCCAAAACATAAATCTTTCAGGTTGTAGAACAACCCTCCCCACTATGATAAAACGCCACATGCAATTGTGTATCAGACGTATCACGCGATGCAGTTTTCTTGTGGTATATCCTCTTGTACAATTGGTACTATACTTTATGTTTTCCCCTCTCACATCCTTTAGAATAATTTATACATGGCTTTGTGATTTATTACATATTCCTTTTCCAAAAAATCTAGTGTTCGTGTTAACAATCACTCTTTGATCTTTTGGACTATCAAATAAAATACCCTTCATTTTTCTAGGATATCCCACAAACAAACGAACAAACATCTTTACGACATGTTGTTTCTAGAGCATATCCATAAAATGAGTCTAGTAATTTCAGATAATTCATCATCTATCTAACCATTACCATAAGAGTCTTATTCATTCTTCCCGCCACACCATTCAGCTGGGGTATGCCCGGTGTAGACAACTTGAGATTTAATCTTTTCCTCCGATAAATATCTCCTAAACTATCCTAAGAGGTACTTGCCACCACGATTAAATCATAATGACCACCTCTCTCAGGGATAATCTTAGGACCTCTTAAATCAGTATAAACCATTTCCAACATATCTTTAGCTCTAAACCCTTTAGCCTTGAGAAGGCAATTAATCATATTCACTCCCAATTAAGACTCGCAAGTCAGATAGTTTCCACTTCAAATAAACACAATGGTCCATCGGCTATCAATCTTTGAATCCTACTCAAGTAAAATTGATCTAGTCTTAGATGCCAAAAGTATGTTTAGTTCATCTACGAAGGTTCCTTTCTCTTACTAAGATTAGAAGATGCATTATTAATTACTATTTGTTGCATCCGTGGGACAAACATGATTTAAGAGTGTTCAAATTGTTACCAACGTACCATATTGGATTATAGCTCCATCCCTCATAATAATGACCATGTCATCTAAATGAGATAGAGTATCTATCCGTTATGCATAGAAACTGAAATGAAATTCTTTCTATGAAAGCATACACAAGGACAATTTCTCAAAATCAAATGTTTATTCCTATCAAAAGATAAATAAAAAACTCCCACTGCAACAGCCACTACTTTCGTAGCTTACCCATGTACTCAATAATCTCATCATCACTTAGTTACACACTTTTTAGTGATTCCAGTATCCACACACAACATATCAGTAGATGCCATCACTAATCATGTTTCAATGACTAGTGAATGAGATACTAACCTTGTTCACATTTTGATGAAAATTGATTTCCTTCGCCACTTGTTTTGTCAGAAGTTTCCCACCGAATACAGCCTCTTGTAATTCAGGTGGAACTTGCTCAAATCATCTAGACAAATTATGGAGAATAAAATTGACCTAAGTTCCCCTTTAATTTCTACTCCAATCATTTCCAATTCGTTCTTGAATTCAACCATGAACTCCTGCTTAAAAACCTTAATCAAGTATCCGAAGAGGTACATGAGACCATCATATTTCTATGAATCTTTCACCTCTCCACTAGGGACTTTAATAGGCATCATGAGACATTCTTAGTGAGAACACATATGTTTTCGTAAGCAGTAAAAATTGAAACCAAGATTCTTTTCTTATCATCTAATTTTGGACTAGTTAATATAATTTCTTTTAGTCAACAATATGTGAAATAAAATCATTTGAAAATATAGAGAATCACGTAAATAAATACACCGATCAAATACTTCGAATTTAACTAATTATATTGGTTCCCTCAAAACAATATAAAATAAAATTCACCGACATCTCAATTACCGTGAGTTTGTATGCCACAATAGTATGGACGTATACAAACCCGAACATTTACAAGAAAAGATTTTACCTATTAATTTAATTTGTCAACCTAACTTCATGACAAAATAATTAATAGTTAGTTCCTCTTTAGCATGCAAATAACATCAGTGACTCCGATGGGGAGGATACATATTATTTGCACCTAAGTGTACACCATTATTTGATCCCAAGTCCGGGTCCCAACTTGTGTGCCTTACAGATGGAGAAGTACACACGCGCTCGGATAACTTCCTACAATCATCATAAAGAAGTTTGTTCTAGCAATTCATGAATAAACTCATTCAATGGAGAGGAAGACCCTAATGCCGACGCATAAGTTTATTCATATCGCTAACAAATGAATAATGAAGGACGTGGGAATTATTTACTGATCCCCTCTCCCACTTAGTTATTTAACACTGAGGATTTTTACCCCTCTCCCACTTAGTTATTTAACAATGAGGATTTTTACATGCATATAATATTCAATAATAAAATACGCAAACTAGCATGCTCCTATTACAGTACATAAGGCAGCAAAGCACATAGATTCATTCATAACATATATAACAATAATCTGATAATTAAATCAATTATAAACATTTATGTATCAGCGAATTTGATTGTTCACCACCAAGCACGAATATGAGCAATGCAGACGGGGATTGACCTGACTGGACAAGTCACGGGGATCGGGGCAGTGCCCCAAAACCAAAACTGAATCCAACACTAGAACTGCAGCTCAATTTGAGCTAAGTCTCAAGCCAAAGCTCGACTCGAGCTCTCCGCCGTGCCAACCCGCTCGAATACAATCAGACTCGATCGGAAACATGGAGATTCGCTCGAGAACAAGTACTCACTCGGAAGCAATCACTAACTCGACCCGAGCTGCTCTTCATGCCTAAGCTCGACACGAGCTCACATCCATGCACTAGCAGCACGCAGATGAGTGCATTTGCTCGTCCCCTACATACTTCGCATGCCGGCACGCCTGCCATCCGATGGCTGATGAGCGCCCATGCTCGCCCACCATGCAAATTGACGAGCGCGACTGCTTGCACCGTGCAGCCCAGTCTGGCTACGCACAGGTCATTTGCTCGCACATCACCGGTAGGAAGTGTCTAGCGTGCCTGTCTTCTCCTTGCAGACTCAACTTGGCTAATTGCAAGACCCGCTCGGAAAGAAGTGAGACCCACCTGGAACTTTTGATGACTCACCGGGATCGCTGGTCAATCAACGCTGTTCAACCGCTGATAGTCATGCCATCCACCACCGTCAGCCCTATCATGACACCATCCAGCACACGTTATCCAGCCTTATAAATCAGTTGTGCTAGCCAACAACAATAAACCCTGACAAGCACTGCCATAAGCCTTGGCTTGCACCACACGTCATCTCTTCGTTCGCTGTTGATAGTCCCCGCTGACTACCCTCGCCGCCGTCGTACCAGCCAAACTCAGCAACTGTCCAAAACACATCGACACACTGTAACATGGCAATAACCTAGCAGCTTGCGCCATTGGATCGCCTCCCGTGCCCTAGTTTGTTGAGCTTTCCGACAGTCACGCTGTGCAGCTAACTGCCAGCACGTTGTGGTCCACAATTGATGTGTCATCCATCTCCAGTCGCCTTGCGCCGTTCAGACTCCAGGGTAAAGCCTCTCGTGCACCATAAGTAGCAAGATCATGTGAGTCGTTGTACTTCGCTGTGTACCGCCACCATCCAAAGGACAACAACAAAAATCCATTGTGCCACAGCTGCTTAATGCCGCTGTCAAGCCATAGTGCGGTGTACGTGTGTCCGTGTACAATTAGAGTGTTCAACAAGAAACTTAAATCTAAACCCTAATTCACGTATGGCACAAAAATCCTAGCCAAATGTTTCACGCTTTACCATGAAACCGAAGCTTTGATACCAATTGTAGGTGTTTGATCGTTTGGTTAACGTGAATCGTTAGGGTTCCATGCAATTCTATATCCTCAGGTGACTTCACTCGCTTAATCTGAATCTCTTACCCTCTGGGATATGTTGAGGAAGAACAGCTGCAGAAAACCTCTTGATCTTCTGCTATATTCCCAAGTCCAATCTTGACGTCGTGTGGGCGAAGTTCTTCAAGATCTTCTCAATCTGCTCTCCTTCCTAAATCTCACGGGTTAGGTGCAATCAGATTAGGGTTCCAGAAAGCTGAGATGACTTATTTATGGGCTACCATAGGGACCAGGAGGAGAAAATAGAGTAGGGCCTCCATTAGGCTTAAGTATCCAAGTTTAGCCCAAAACTTATACTTAAGTCCAATAATAATAATATATTCCACTAAAATATTATTACTGCACTACCGCTCTAATCCCATAATTACGTTATGGGCTCCTTCTTATTATGAGCCTGACAGTCTCCTCATATTTAAGATACACAATGCCCATTAATTAATTAAGTTACTGAAAACTTCATTAATAAATATCTCATCCGAGAGTAATACCACTCATCTTTGTTATCAAGTCAGAATAAATCCACCTGCAGGGTTTACATGATAATCCTTATGAGCGCCTCAAGGGGACATCATCAACCTATTTAATAGGGCACAGATTCCTTCTACAATCAACATCACACCATAGAGACAACACTTATTTCCCAACTCACCGAGTTTGTTGATTTAAGTACATGTAAATCTCACCCATTGATTAATCAAAGAAACACATACTGCCTTACCTGTCGAGGTTATTGTATACATATTAAGAGCACGAACATCCATAATAACTGAGATCGAGTTCTCATATATAGTCAGTATAATTTGAACGATCTCAAGCGGTCCTACATAATACACACAAAGTGCACTAATGTGATTCTATAGTCAAGACAAACTAATACCAAATCACACTACAACCATCCTGATATAGAGTCCCCATCTATCTCGATTGTGAGCATCTGTTTATACTTTATAAGGAAATTGATTATATGATCTTCCACGTGTTGTCGCACAACATATTATCTACAGTGATATATAAATAAACTATAAGACGCAATCATTTGATCAATGATTCTCATATCAAATATTGTTAGAATATTATTCATATTATAGCTAGACTTTTAGTATACAATCCAACAGATATCCCCTTGAGGAGCTCATAAGGATTATCATGTAAACCCTGCAGGTGGATTTATTCCGGCATGATAATGAGGTTGAGTGGTACTACTCTCGGATGAAATATTATTTAATGGAGTTGTCAGTAACTTATTTAATTAATGGGCGTTGCATATCTTAAACATGGGGAGACTAACGGGCTCATAATAATAAGGAGTCCATAACGTAATTTGGGATTAGAGCGGCAGTGTAGTAATTATATTTTAGTGGAATATATTATTATTATTGGACTTAAGTATAAGTTTTGGACTAAACTTGGATGCTTAAACCCAGTGGAGACCCGACTCTAATTTCTCCTCCTGGTCTCTGTTGTAGCCCATATATAAGTCATCTCAACTGTTCGGAAACCCTAACTAAATACGCCTGAACACATTAGAAGTGAGGAAGAATAGTAGATTGAGAGGATCTTGAAGACCGTCGCCCACACGACTTCAAGAATGGACTTGGGAATACAATAGAAGATCACAAGGTCGTTTGCTACTGCTCTTTGATCTACACATGTTCAACTTCCTTAATTTTTGTCTATTCTTGTGGAACTCAAAACTGATCGTGTGATATATCTTTTGAAAGCCACGGAAGAGAGGATAGTTTTGGAATGAAAATCACTCAAATTGGAGATTGGATGAGGAAGTTATGCTCAAAATTGTGAGGCTGCATGTTCTGCCAGTGAGAATTTCTCTTCTTCAACATACCCTGGTGAAAGGTAATGCGAACTTTTATTCTTGCTTCCACTGATATAGTTTGTATGGAACCTTAACAGTTCACGTTAACCAAATGATCGAATGCCAACAGGTATAACAATTCTTAGTCTTGTATCAATGTGTGCTTCAACTCTACCCGTGTCTCATCTACTGCGTGGTCAAAAGTTCTCTTACTTACTATTGAAATCAAAGCTGCTGAACTTTCTTTCATGCTTAACTCGAGTCTTTTATCTTCCATAGTTAGTAATGTAGAGGATGATTCACCTGGTTAAATCCAGGATATGATTTTGTGTTGTGTGGCCCTCTTGGTGGGTGTTGTGTTGTAATTTTCTAACGTGAAAGGACAGTGGGTTGCGCTTGTATTTTTCAAATTCGTTGAGGGTTCAAATACTTTCCTTGTTGTAGGTGAGAGTTTTGGAGAGTTATCTATATAGGATATGTAAAGACTCAGGTATCCATATTTGTAATTAGAAGGGACCTGTGATTCAGCCTTGATGATTTGTTCACTAGTGACGCCTTGTAGTGTTTCTCCTTCTTTGTGGTCTACCATAGCATTCAAGCTTGCACAACCCTCATAAAGCTCTACTTCAAATCGTATCATGTGTGTCAATTTGTAGTATAGTGTGTAGTCAAGAAGTGGTACACTGAGGTTGTATAAATTGCATATAATTTGTTTGGGTAATGGCATTACAGTAGATAATCAAAGGAAGTGCCGTATATAGAACTGCATTTTCTTGAGTAGCTAGGGCAAGCTAAGTAGTAAAAGTCTTTTTCTTGTTTTGCAATTTGCATTGTTGATTTTACCCATAAAGATTTAACCTGCAAATTATATTGTTAGTGTAGGTGTGCATATGTTTGAAAAAAATAGTAAAGGTGTAATGTTCATAGTGAACCGTCGTGGGCATTGTGGGAAGTTCGCTGATTTTTTGGATTTTGGAGTACTAAGGCCGCTCTTTGGTCTACCGATATTTTTGTACAGTGTATGATTAATTACTTTTGTCACATAATCGATCTTTGTTATCTTGCAACCTAAAGACGGTTGTGTGCCATTTTTTGTAATGTAGAGTGTGTGTTTAATGTGGGTATTATAGGTAAATATGTAAATAACTAACTGAAAGGCAGTAAATATACTTTTTATGTATTTTTCAGTTTTTCATTTAACGTTAGCCAACGAGTCATAGATAATGAGTAATTTGAAATGGTAACAATGGAATGTAAGTTATATGAGATATTTTTATTACCATGTCTTTAATTTTCTTGTCTTCAGTATGGGGGGTTCGAATATGATAGTACTATGAGGCAATGTGCCCATTGAACTGCCTGCAAACACCATATTTTATAAGTTATGATTGTTTTGGTGCGTAGTGTGTGAGTTAGGTATTTCATATATTTTTTACTAATTGAGAAAAGTAAGTTATGAAGAAGGGAGTGTATTATTACCGTAAAAACTAGTGACTAAAAGTCGTGTTCCGGTGATGACATGTTTTTTTATGTTGTCTCCAATTTGACGCCCTTCACTATCCACAAATTCCTCCCAGAGGGAAAGTATGGTATACTGTTGAGAGTGAAAATTCACATATTTTGAGTTCTGATTTATGTGGTAATTGAGTATGATTTGGTCATAAATCAAGGCAAATCGGGATGTGAATTTAAGCCACAAATCAGATGCTACTGAGGTTGTTTGAGTAATATTTCACATGAAAATAGGATAGAAGTTTTCAAAATTGAAAACACGGTTTTTGAGGTACTACTCGACCAGAAGGAGGGTTGCTTGACCAAGAGCAATTTGGTAGAGAAAATTCAGGAAGACGGGCAGGATGGTTTGAAGAAGTTTCAATTTACAAACACGTGGCTCGACCGTTGTTCGACCAGGAGGTCTTGCTCGACCAGGAGCAGTTTGGTCGAGCAAGGAGACGCACTTCTGTTTATCAAATTTTACACCTCAAGTGCATTTTTCTTTGTATTTCCACGAAAAAGCCCAGTAAAGGTCTATAAGGAGAGTTTACAAGTATAAAAGGGGATGCAGATCAAATCAAAAAGAGAGTTAGATTCGACATCCTTCCTACACCACATTAGATCCCTAACTCCATCCGGAGGAGCTATAGAGAGATATTCGTCCAGCGAATCAAGTAAGAACCAAGTAAAGATTCAAGAATGAGCGAGATGCGACGGCGCACATATGTAGGGTTTACTTCGATTCTTAATTTATCTTGTAATTTATAAGACTATGGGTAAGATCTATCCAACCACCATGATTGTTCTACAACAAATCATGGGCCAGAATCACCTTGGTAGTTCTAGGGTTTATGAAGGTTTTACGAGTTAATTGAACTTTCGTGTGTATACTCCGTACAACACTACTTGTGGTTTTTTTATATATGACTATGAATTTTTAATTCATATTTAGAGTCGTTTTGTGCTTCTTCAACTGTTATATAGAGTCTGAATCTATTTATCGGTTATTGATTGAGCGCGTTCACTACTGAATATGATTATATGTTATGATTCTAAATGAGGGGACTCCAAAACTTCATTAGAACTATCATATATAAATATTTATTAATTGAATTCAATTCGGGTTAATAAGTAGGATAAAGAAAATAATTTTATAGTACCTATAAAAGGAGATCATGTCGGGTTAGAGTACTTAGTGTACGGGAAATAATTGATACTGATAGAGCCTAGAAAGGGGGTGAATTATATCTCTTGCTCCAAGGATATTCACACGTGTTACACCCTTATTTACTTGTGTCTATAGAGTAGATTTGCATGGTTTAGTGATGCGTCCATATTCCACAAGTCAGAGTCGGACATTGATACACGAAAGGGAGGTTAATGAGTGAAATTAGATTGCCCGAAGAGCTACTTATCTTCTCACTTGTTCAATGATGCGTGTTTTCTTTGCACGCAAAATTAATCCCCAAGTATTAAGGATATCAATTGCAGCTTAAGCAAGCGACCAAGTGAATATCGAACCCAAAGGACAGTGTATTATCAATTTAATTATTTACTAAATTAATTAAGATGTATGGTAATAAAAGTTTGAGGTTTCAATTATTAAACTACTAAACAATTAATTAAAATAACAAATAAAATAAATAATTCTAGAAGAATACGAAAGTGGATCAAGTAGGAGAATAGGTAGCGCTAGGATAATCCAGTTTCACTCATCAATCTCCCTTTCGTGTGTTGATGTCCGACTCTGCCTTATGGTATATGGACACATCACTAAACCATGCATATCTACTCTATAGACACAAGTAAACATGTATGTAACACGTGTGAATAACCTCAGAGCAAGATATATAATTTCACCACCTTTCTAGGTACTATTAGTATCAATTATTTCCTGGCCAATTAGTACTGTAACCCGATATGGTCTCCCTTTATAGGTACTATAAAATTATTCTTTTTATCCTACTTAATAACTCGAATTCAATTCAATTAATAGTTCTAGTGAAGCTTCGGAGTCCCCTCACTTAGAATCATAACATGGAATCCTGTTCAGCAGTGAATGCACTCAATCTACAACAAGATATATATTCAGACTCTATATACCAATTGAAGACGCACAATACAACCGTGAATATGGATTAAGAAAGCACAATCATATGTAAAATCAATCCACAAGTAGTGTTGTACGGAGTTTACACACGAAAGTTCAATTAATTCGTCAAAACCTTCACAACTCTAGTTCTACCAAAAAGGCTCTAGCCCATGATGTTGCGAAGAACAATCATGGGTGTTGGATAGATCTTACTCGCATGTCTAGAAAATTACAAGATAAATTAGGAAACGAAGTAAACCCTAGATGCGGGAGTTGTCGCGTCATTCTCCATCTTAAATCCTCTTCTTGGTTCTCCTCTTGATTCCACAGACTAATCTTCAAAGTGATGGATGGATGGAAGAAAGGATGTGGATGATGGTTGGGGGTGATCCCGCTTTTGGGGTGTAGTACGATTTGTGGCTCTCTACAATCTAATATGATCTCTATGATATGATCTACACCTCCTTTTATACTTGTAAGCTCTCCTTACAGGACTTGGATGAGCTTTTACTTGAGACATACACCAAATTTGGTAAAAGAAACCCAAAACTACCAAAAATAGAACCAGCGACATCTTGTTAGACTTGACCTTCAGAAGTCGAGCAAGGCCTCCAAGTTGAGCAATGGTTGAGCAAGCTCTCTGTAAGTTTTTGGTCATTTTGCTCGACCAAACTTCATCTGCTTGACCAAGATGATTCTGGTCGAGCAAGCTTGTGCCGTCTCACCGTTTCAATTATAACTTTCACATCCGACCTCTAATTTGAGTAATTCTTATGCTCACGCGATCCTCTCTTCCTTGGATTTCTATCCATATAAAGAACTCTCAGGAAATCCAAAATTTGATTATGTAACAAGTCATACAAAGTGGACAGTCATTTTGAGCAGGAGCAGCTTACGCGACGTTACCACTTTGATCATAACTTTCTCGTTTGGAAACGGATTGTAGTGTTCTTTATGCCAAAACAATCCTCTCTTCTGTAGCTTTCCATTAATATATCACACTTCTATTTTAAAGCTCCACAAAAATATAGAATAATTACACAAGTTGGACGTGTGTTTCAGAGCATCCTTGCACAAATTGGACCTTTTCTCCAACTTGGCACTTTTGACCCCTTTTTCCATCTAAAACATAATAAAACACCTCAAGTGAACCTTTTTCTCACATATATTGAATAAAGATACTTGTGCTAATATATTACAACAATTCTCATGAAAAAAGTGTTAAATTGGACACTCAAACACGCTAATTTCCACCATCAACAATCCCCCAAACTTACCCATTGCTCGTCCCTAGGCAACAATATAAAAATAAAGAGAAAGAGAATAGGAAAATTAGCGAGGAAACAAGGACTATGACCAATACCCCATTCAACATAAAATTATGTTCAACTTAGGTAATGCAACTCTTATTACACGTAATAATCAATTTATAGCATACGAGTTAAGACAATCACCACCAATTCAAATGCTCTATTGACATATTCTCATGGGAAGTATATATCACTCACACTCAAGTGTAAAAGATGTACACTTATGGGTTATAGTTTTTATGCTCAGATTCAATTCAAGTGCATGCGTAACCATAAACTTGCCAAATGTCTCAAACTCTCCTTCACTAAAAGTATGATTCGACAATAGGATCAAAAAGGACTTTTGTTTGGACGTAATGTTGGCTCTTTGGTTAAGGTAGGAAATATATGGATAAATTAACTAAATTAGTAGAGAATTAAAACCGGAGATCTTTTGTACTGCAGATTTCTACACTTCAAGGCTATCTAGCTTTATGCTCTTCTAATTTTCTTTTCTCTCCTTTCTTTCAAGCTCAACACTTTTTTCCTTCTCTCCTTTTTCCCTCGACGTATCAGTTTCGGGCACTACCTCTAACATCTCGGGGTTACCAGTTTCGGGCACTACCCCTATGCAACTTATTTTTAAGTTCATAATCACTTGTACAGCTCCAAATATTTTATTCCTTCCAAACTCCATTAAAATCAACTTCACATACTTTGACAGCATTAAATTCTCCACTAAATGTAGGAATTTAAGGCTCAAATAGGATATCAAAGTGGCTATTTTCATAGGTTGCCAAAGAAATAAGGCTTTTAGGCTCAACGGGGCTAACTGCGAATAAACATCATTTGGTAAGGAATTATTTGGCTAAGTGACTCATAAATTCAAGGATGCTCTTAGATCATTTTCCATCATCTAACACACATGTAGTTTCAAGTAAGACAAGAGGCAAGTTCTAGAAAACATGCACAAGAATGATACTCACCAGAAAGAAATATCATGTGATTATGTAACATGATCAACGAGGCTCAAAATCTCACATGGGTTTTTAACAAGTAACAGCACACTTTTCATGGTAAGCAATATCCATCAAGTACACATAGAGCTTCATACCACAATATAACGCAAGTGCACTTCCTTCATCAATTTTAAGAGCATATGAATTTTAAGCACAATTTAAAAATATAAGCACATGGATCACCAAAGAAATAAACTCAATCCTTCCACTCCATGAATCAAAAGCACACATAAAATTTAGAAATTCTAAGGAAACGAGTGCACCTGATTTCTCCTTCAAAATGTATGCACGAGCTCCTCGAGTTGTTCAACTTGATAAGGTCAAGCCTTAGTGTAGAACTCATCTTGCCACTCTCCTACCTTTTTCTATCATCAAAGCTAAACACACTCATTATTACAGATTCGTCAATAATAAAATAGGAGAACTCTAAGAATGACTCAATTGACTATCTAATAGACTCCACACACTAGAAGCACCACAGAACACTAGGCAGATTGCAAAAAATCGACACATCAAAACCGATTAAAATTTCAACATACCGCAAAAAATAATTCCCCTAGCAAACATTACAAAGAAAATATTATACTCTTGGTGCTTCAATGAGGTAATAATATCACACCCTCAAACTTAGTAAAAATGTAAGTTGAAACTAAGTTTGCAAAGAGATGTAATTGCCGATTCGTAAGCATCTTAAATATAAAACTTTCTTACTCAGACAAAAGAAATAAAGCAATAAAACGGAAGGGACAAGCCCCCAACAAGCGCTCATGTTTAACGTATATATTACCGCTTTGTAGACTACTTGATCAAAGGACGATCTTCTCGCATCCTTACCTTCAAATACTTTCTTTCTCTCTTCTTGTCTACACTCAACACCTCACCTTTCTTGGTAACAAGTATATGATCCTCATAATTTCTTACCTCCCATGGTTGTCTAGACTCCTCCTTATCAATCTTCCACTCAAATTCAGAGTCATATGTCCTATTAAAATCAAGATTAAACAAGTTAGAAACCACATCTATGCTCTTGCAAGATTGAATTTCCATGGGCATCTTCATCGCTTGATCAAGAGAGAAAACCACATCTTCATTATCCATTTGCAGTCTAAGCTTCTCGGCTCTCAACTTCTTTGCTCTTTCCCACTTCTTTTCAATTATAAGCTCATTATTCTGCTCTTGGGATGGCTCTAGAGTGTTCTGAACAACGGGTGTAACATTCAGGATCGAATCGGTGCGAAATGGGACTGGTCGACCTCCGTTCGACTTGGGTAAGTAGGTCAAGCAACTTGTCCTTGGTCGAACGACATAGGCGCTCGCGACCAATGCTCCTTCATGTGTTGCTTGATTTCTACTCGACTTAGGTGGTCTAGTCGAGTATATGGGTTTTGGTCGAGCAACTTGCCTGATCGTGAGCTCTCGTCCCCCTGCCGTTGTTTGACCTCAGTTCGACCAAGGTGGTCTGGTCGAACGGGAGAGTGTAAGTCGAATAGATTGTCAAAAAATAGAGCATCTTAATTCTGATTTTCTGGAGATTGTTTGACCTCTGCTCGACCAGTTGATCTGGTCGAGCAACTTAAGTCTGGTCGAGCAACTTCTCTGCTCCCTTCGTTTTCCCTCGCCGACATCATCGGACCTTCGTACTGCGTCCTAGACCTCAATGTGATGGCTTTATCCTCCAAATTTTGTGTTAATTGAATCACATTTGCGGCCATATGCCCCATAATCGAAGTAAGGTCCTTCAACTGTTTAGATAAATATGCATGACCAGCATTCATTCTTGCTTCGATACGGTCAAACCTTGCATCATTCTCAGCCATGTATCGATTGTAGGTATCTCCAAAACTTCTCACTTCGTGCTGCTTCATACTAGGCCACCTTTGTGTCAACCCAGTAATCTGCTTCTGCTGGGACTCTAGTAGCTTGTTGATGTTAGCTAGACTAGAGACGATCTCATCTTCCCTATTCGGCTTCACTCTTTGATGTTCAACCTGCGCTACCTTGTCAAGTACATATGATCCTCTTACTCTTTCCGTAGGCCAATCACGTGAATTCATAGAGATGTCTTCAAATAACTTTTATGCTTCAAGTTTTGTCTTAAATAACAGCGCTCCACCTGATGATGCATCAATAAGAACACACGACTCACGATCCAATCCATAGTAGAAGATACTTATATATTGAGACTTAGACATTCCATTCTGTGGGCACCTCCTGAGCATGTCTTTAAACCTATCCCACGCCTCATGAAATTTCTCACCCTGATTCATAACAAATTGAGTGATCTCTTACTTCATTCTTAAGATCCTTGAGGGTGACATGCATCTCTCCAAGAACTTCTGCTGCAGTTGGTCCCATGTAGTGCAGTCTGCGGCATCAAGAGTCTCATACCAAGCTTCTGCTCTATCAATCAAAGAGAACTTGAATAAGGTGATTCGCCTAGCATGATCATTAGCTCCAGCACCCTTTTGAGTGTTTGCATAACCAAGGAATCTTCGGAGATGCTGATGTGGATCTTCAAAACAACCTCCAGAAAAGGGATTCTTATCCACCATGTTAATAAGAGCGGGATGTATCTTGAAATCATCATCTTCTCCCTTGCCCCTATCAACCCCATGTTGCCAATCCCATAGTTCGTGAAAATTTCACGTATGACAACAATATCTGGATTTGCCTTGCTCCGGCCATGTTTAGCACTGTGTTATTCCTTCTTTTTCTTCCTCTACTTTTCCTAATGCACAAGTACCTAAGAAAAATTTAGGGTTAGATAGAAATAAATAATCACAAATAAAAGTCTTAATCAAACTAGAAATAATAAAATCAATGATAACAGCAGTCCCGAAAATGACGCCAAGAACTTGATGCGCATTTTCTTTGCACGCAAAATTAATCCCCAAGTATTAAGGATATCAATTGTTGCTTAAGCAAGTGACCAAGTGAATATCGAACCCAAAGGACAGTGTATTATCAATTTAATTATTTATTAAATTAATTAAGATGAATGGCAATAAAAGTTTGAGGTTTCAATTATTAAACTACTAAACAATTAATTAAAACAACAAATAAAATAAATAACACTAGAAGAATACGAAAGTGGATCAAGTAGGAGAATAGGTAGTTATAAGATAATCTAGTTTCACTCATTAATCTCCCTTTCGTGTGTTGATGCCCGACTCTGCCTTGTGAAATATGGACGCATCACTAAATCATGCATATCTACTCTATATATACAAGTAAACATGCGTGTAACACGTATGAATAACCTCAGAGCAAGAGATATAATTCTACCCCCCTTTCTAGGTACTATCAATATCAATTATTTTCCTGACCAATTGGTACTCTAACCCGATATGATATCCCTTTATAGGTACTATAAAATTATCCTTTTTATCCTACTTAATAACCCAAATTCAATTCAATTAATAAGTATTCATACATGATAGTTCTAATGAAGCTTCGGAGTCCTCTCACTTATCATCATAACATGGAATCCTGTTCAGCTGTGAACGCACTCAATCTACAAACAAGTTATATATTCGGACTCTATATACCAATTGAAGATACACAAAATGACCGTGAATATGGATTAAGAAAGCACAATCATGTATAAAATCAATCCACAAGTAGTGTTGTACGGAGTTACATGAAAGTTCAATTAATTCGTCAAAACCTTCACAACCCTAGTTCTACCAAAAAGGCTCTAGCCCATGATGTTGCGAAGAACAATCATTGGTGTTGGTAGATCTTACCCGGATGTCTGGAAAATTACAAGATAAATTAGGAAACGAAATAAACTCTAGATGCGGGAGTCGCCGCGTCCTTCTCCATCTTGAATCCTCCTCTTGGTTTTCCTCTTGATTCCACAAACGAATCTTCAAAGTGATGAATAGATGGAGGAAAGGATGTGGATGATTATTTGGGGGGTGATACCCCTTGTGAAGTGTAGTATGATTTGTGGCTCTCTCCAATCCAATATGATCTCTATGATATGATCTACACCCCCTTTTATACTTGTAAGCTCTCCTTATAGGACTTGGATGGGCTTTTACTTGAGACATACACCAAATTTGGTAAAATAAACCCGAAACTACCAAAAATAGAATCAGCGACATCTTGTTAGACTTGACCTTCAAAAGTCGAGCAAGGCCTCCAAGTCGAGCATTGATCGAGCAAGCTCTCTGTTAGTTTTTGGTCATTTTGCTCGACCAAACTTCATCTGCTCGACCAAGATGATTCTAGTTGAACAAGATAATTCTGGTCAAGCAAAATAATTCTGATCGAGCAAGCTTGTGTCGTCTCACCGTTTCGCGCATAACTTTCACATCAGACCTCTAATTTGAGTAATTCTTACGCTCACGTGATCCTATCTTCCTTGGATTTCTATCCATATAAAAAACTCTCAGAAAATCCAATATTTGATTATGTAACAAGTCATACAAAGTGGACAATCGTTCTGAGCAGGAGCAGCTTGCGCGACGTCACCACTTTGATCATAATTTTCTAGTTTGGAATCGGATTGAAGTGTTCTTAATGCCAAAACTACCCTCTCTTCTGTATCTTTCCATCCAAGTATCACACTTCTAGTTTATAGCTCCACATAAATACAGAATAATTACACAAGTTGGACGTGCGTTTTAGAGCATCCTTGCACAAATTGCACCTTTTCTCCAACTTGGCACTTTTGACATCTTTTTCCTCTTAAAACACAATAAAACACCTCAAGTGCACATTTTTCTCACATATATTGAATATAAGATACTTGTGCTAATATATAACAACAATTGTCATGAAAAAGGTGTTAAATTAGACACTCAAACACGCTAATTTCTACTCTCAACATTAAACCTCGTTAACTCTCTACTACTTTCTTATCTTATTTGTTTTTTAGTTATTTGTTTAGTATGTTAATAGTAATTTCCAAACTTAAATTGCCAAACTTAGTCTTAATAAATTAGTCAATAATTAAATTGATAATAATCTCTCCCTAGGTTTCGATATTTATAACTTGGTTGCTTATCAAAGCTACAATAATATCCTTCATAATTGGGATTAATTGTGTGTTGAGAAAATTCCCATCATATACGTTTCCTGCAATAAACGTTATTTGTAATTTTGTTTTATTGTTTGTGTGTGGTGTTGCAAGTGTGTATTAAGAATAGTGCAGAATGAGGAGATATTTACTCCTCGTGGACTATTACGAAGTCCTGGACTATTGTGTTGAGTCTTGAAATAAAGCATGTTACTTACGTCGCACAATAAATCTGGAAACATGTATTATTAGTAAATTATATTTAGATCACATTATAGTGGGAACATGTATGAGTATTCAATTTAAAGAAACACTTAGTTGATCTTTTCATTTGATCAGTCTACAAGTAGAGGGAATCTTGCGAAAGTAATAAGCTTGGATGCACCATCTAGGAGAAGTTCTTCTTGCTTGTCAACGTCGCTTATGTACGAACTCTATGTTAAAATTATGTGCCAGGGGTATTCTACGAGCCGGGGTACTTTGACGCTTAGTTCTTTAAGTTTTCTATTACCGATGACATAGGTTTCATGCAACTAAAATTTTCTTTCAAGTTGTTCGATGTCAGGGTTATAAATGTTTCATGCATTGTATTGTTCTGGGTAAAAAAGGCAGATTAGGAAAGTGGTGCTTAAATAAGTGCAATTTACAAATAAGGCATTACCTCCTCGTCAACAAAAAGAACTTGTTGGTGTCCGCCCCAATTGTAAACGTGAATGTGAGATTTTTTCAGACAATGACTTTTGTGAACCAATGTTTTTCTCTAGTGTTAACTTTGCAAAGGTTATAAGCATGTCTCCAAATTGCCTGCAGATGAGAGATATATATGAAAATATGAGTGAAAGATTGCAGTAGGTGGATTTTGAGAGAGGAATATATGGCAAAATTTCTCTCCAATGTGTTAGACATATAATTAATAAAAAAATTTCTTTTGTTAGTGAATGAAAAGATAATTGGTTATTATAGGCTAGTGAAATGGTGACTGGATTTGAGGCTATAATAATTGTTAATGGTTGGACTGTTATCCCTTTTTTATGCATAGTAACGTGGGTGAACGCAAATAATAGCTTAGTGATTGTGGACTCCTACGGAATGTTTAAGTCACTTATGAAAAGTGGGTTACCTTGTAGTATGGGCCAACACTATGAGTTGAGTAGCCGTACGTAAAAAGTGTATGAAACATGATGTGGGGAAATCATGTAAGCTATGATTTCTGGAATATATTACAATGAAAGTCTGACCTTGGTTAGGTTCAAAATGCAGATAAGAACGACTGATGTTCAGCGTAAAGGATGGGTCGAGGTTGAATAGCGATGATCGGTTACCTTAGATGGTATGGACACTGTCAGTAACAAGTGTTAACTGTGGGCAAATAGGTTGTGTAATTGTGGTCTTGAAAATTTATTTTTCCAAATAGCGAGGTGGGAAGTAGCAGGGACGACCTGTGTTGGGGCCAATGGGGGCATTGGGCCCCCCTGAACTTTTTATTATAGTTAGTATATATATGGTATAACCTAAAATGTAGTGTAGTGGCCTAATGGTTGAAACCTCAGGTCCTGGTGCAAGAGGTCGAGTGTTCGACACATTCTAAGACCACCGACCGCTCTTTTTGGTATTTAATTGGTATTAACCAAGTGGGTGATCTCACCTGGTCACTGGGCTCCTCAATTTAGTGAGTGACCCAAGTTCGATTCCCTTTGGTAATGAATTGAGGGAGTTATAATACGGCTTGGAGATATCTTGGAGTAATTGGGCGCTTTGTGAACTAACTACTAACGATTAATATTAACGACAAAAAAAATTTTGATATATTTTTTAAACCTATTTTATTTTAAATTGATTATTTGTTTCAAATTTTAATTTTTTATTTCTTTAATCTCTTTATTAATTTTCCCTTACATGTTAATTTTCCCTTACATTTTTTCTTTCATTTATAATTACTTTTATTTGTTTGATTTTTTATTCCCTTCTTTAAATAAAAAAAATATTTAAATTCTATTATGATTATAATTATTTATTATTAAGAATAATGATGACATGTTTATATTAGTTGTTATAATTTTGTAATCATTTTAAAACCAGTATATAATTTATTGATGATTTATAATATGATGTAAATATATTGTAATTATTTATTTGATCTAAAATAGATAAGAGAAATATATACCTTCATTTATTAGTTATATAACACCTTTCACATTTCTTAAAAATTATATATCATTTTTAACCAATAAACTCATAAGATTTAAATTTTAAAATCATCAATCTTACTTACACATAACATACCTTACAATTTGGTGGAGTTTTTTTTTATTGATAAAATACTAAAATTCACTTTAAAAAAGTAAGTAAAGTTGGTAAATAATGTACCTTCTTTTCTAAAATTGGTAAACGTAAACAACTTTATGAGACGAATTGAGTATTTGGGCCCCTGGACAAAAATCTTGAGTCCTCCGCTAGTGAGTAGGATTTCTGGACATGTGTTGATGGATGCATGTACCTTTATTTTTTCTTTAAAAGTTCACTCTAAAGGTTATCTCATATATTCCAATGATTATTTGTTATTTATTTATTTTTATATGTTTATATCTTAAAATTTTGAAAATTTATTTTTAATTTGAAAACCTATGATGAAGGTTAATTATAAGGGTGTAACTTTTTATTTAATTAAAACCTGTAGTGACAACTAATTATGAGGGTGTAATTTTCTTTTTATAGATATGGAAAACATTGTCGGTACGTTGTTAGTTGTATGGTAATATCGGTTTTATTTGTGGGGGTAATTTATTTTTTATAGCTAATATAATAAGTGGGAAAATTTGTTTTTTTTTTTTTTGAAACAGAACATTAATATATTAAGCAACTGAATTGAGCATTTTTACATAAAATAAAACAAACTGACGAGCCTCACATGGCACATCTTTATGCCAATTTTTTTTTTGAGTTTGGAACTAAATTAAAATGAGCTACTGTATGAGCCACTTTGTTTGCTGATCTTGGGATAAAGCTAAATCCTGTGCATCCAATATCTCGAGCTAAGCTAATAATATGTCCTGCGATCACTTCTCCATCTGCATCCGAAATATTACCTCCATTTAAGGTTTCAACCAATTTTTTGCTATTGGGTTGAACCTGCATGTTTGAGAAATTGAACTCTTGGATGCATTGCAATGCATAGGATAGAGCCAATGCTTCAAGGACGGTGCTGCTACTCATATGAATACGTTTACTCCAGCTACCAACACTGTGCCCATCTCATCTCTCACCACAAAACCCAATCCCACACTACCGTCCTCAAAGGTTGCTACGCCTGTTGCTTCCAGAGCCCCACATCTTTTAGTCCAGTTGGCATTGCTCCAATTTCTTTCGTTTCCTCTCCTTCAGTTGTGTAGTTCACTGCCTTCTCAATGATTTTTCAAATGTCCATCTGTTTTCCTTCAAAGTAGAATATATTGTGTTCCCTCCATATACTCCAAGATAGATTGGCTTTAAAAGCAATGCTGGATGCTGGTATTCGCTCCATGGATGTCCACAAAAAGCTTTTGAAACTTTGAATATCATAGTCTCTTGGATTAATCCTGATAGGACTAAGTCTCCATATGTTTTCAGTACCCCTGCATAAAAAACATTAGATGATCCAAGGTTTCAAACTCCTCTCCACAAACATGACACATCGGGTCCGCTATAATTCTCTGTTTCATCAAATTAACTCTGGTTGGTAAAGAATCTGTGCAAGCCCTCCATAAAAATGTTTTACCTTTGGCAATGTTGAGATTTTCCACAAATTTTTCCAAAATGAAGTTCCTGAGCTAGAAGAGGCTGAATTCAACTTGCTTGGTTCTTCTATAGAAGCAGCAACATGATAGGAAGATTTAACTGAGAAGAGTTCATTTTTTTAGAAATTCCATATTCTTTTATCTGGGGGCAACCGAATGCTGAGCGGAGTTTGTAGGATACAATCTGCATCTTCATGGTTGAAGTTCTCCCTCACTAAATCAGTACGCCACTGAAATCGATCTTGATCAATTAACTCCTATACCCAAATCAGGTTTCTAGCTCTCATAGATGATTGTGAAAATTTTCTTACAGGTAAGGAGCCAATCCAGTTGTAATCATAAATCCAAATTTGAGAACCATTACCAATCCTCCATCTTGAATCCTTTTCAACAATGGCCCTGGAAGATAAAAGGCTTCGCCATAAAAAACTTGGTTGATATCCCATTCTAGCACTCTCCAATGATCCCCTTGAAAAGTATTTTGCCCGTAGAATCTTAGACACCAAAGATGTAGGATTCATTTAGATCCTCCAAACCTGTTTAGCTAGCATGGCCAAGTTGAAAGACCGTAGATCACTAAAACCCAAACCTCCTATCACTTTTGATTTGATCAAAGTTTGCAAAGAATTCCAATGGCATTTCTTAGATTCTTGATCGTGTCACCACCAAAATATGGCAATTGCTTTCTCAATATCATGACATAGAAAGCTAGGAAATAGAAAATAACTGATGGAGTAAGTGGGAATAGCTTGAATGACTGCTTTGAGTAGCACCTCCTTACCTTCTTTGGATAGTAGTTTTTCCTTCCACCCTTTCAATTTTTGGACAACTCTTTCAAGAATTATATTAAAGATTTGCTTCTTGGACCTTCCAATAATAGTAGGGAGTCCTAAGAATTTTGCATGTGCTTCCACCTGTCTTAAACCCATCAACTGACCAATCATTGTCTTTTCCTCCTTGGATAGATTGGCACTAGAAGTGATTTCAGATTTTTGAAGGTTGATTTATTGTCCAGATGCCTCCTCATATACCTTTAAGATGGAAGAAATTTTTGTAGCCTCAGGCTGTGTAGCTCGAAAGAAGAGAATGCTATCGTCTGCAAAGAAAAGGTGAGAAATTGCTGGGGTATTTCTTACAACTTTGAAACCATGGATTTCACCTCTATTTTCTGCCCTTTTAATCAAAGAAGAGAGACCTTCTACACATAAAAGGAATAAGTATGGAGAGAGGGGGTCTCCCTGTTGCAATCCACGTCCTGGAGTGAAGACATCAGTAGGAGTTCCATTGATAAGAATATAATAAGACACAGTTGTTATACATCTCATTATCAATTCCACCCATGGAGTGCAAAACCCAATTTTAAGCATTATCTTACGTAAAAATCCCCAAAATTTTTGATAAAAGAGAGGAGACATACCGTCTGGTCCAGGCGCTTTGGAAGGGTGCATCTGCTTTAGAGCTTTGTATACCTTCATCTCCGTGAAAGGGATTGAGAGCATAGTGTTCATTCTTGGAGTAACTCTTAATTCTACGGTCTCTAGCACTTCTGGTATGTTGGAGGACTTGACGGATCGAAACAAATTCTTAAAGAAGTTTACAAACACCTTGTCAATTTCCTTATCATCCTCTACCCATCCCCCATTCTCATCTTTGATCTTGTCAATTTGATTGTGCTTGAGTCTCCTAGTCGCCTTCATATGGAAAAAGTTTGTATTTCTATCTCCTTCTTTCATCCAATCAGTTCTAGATCTTTGGAACCAAAAAACCTCTTCTACCTTTAGTAGATTATCAAGTTAGCCTCGTGCTTTTTACAATCTATCAAGGTCATTTCATCTTGCATCCTTGCTTGTAGCTTAGCAATTAGATTATTTAGTTATGTGATTTTTCTTTTCACGTTTCCAAATTCTCGAGTGCTCCATTGTGCTAACTTCTCTCCACATTGTTTTGTATGCTCAACAAAATTAGATGTTTTCGTGTTCTTCCAGTATTGCTCAATGATTTCCTTACATTTTCCATGTTGTATCCACATCCCCTCAAATCTAAAGAGCTTAGCCCTCTTTCTCCTCTTTCTGTTTCCCCTTTCATTTGTTAGAGGCACCTTATCAAACATTAGAGCCATAGGGCAATGGTCAGACTTCATGCGGTTCAAGTGGCTCACCCTTATGTAAGGAAAGATATCTTTCCAATTCTAATTCGAAAGTGCACGATCAAGGCGTTCTTGAATATTATCTTCCCCTGCTCGATTGTTTGTCCAAGTAAAAGTGTTCCCTCTATGAAATCCCAAGTCAATCAACTCATTTTCTTCACAAGCCTCTCGAAAGTTTGACATTGACATGTTTGTTCTAAAAACACCTCCCATTTTCTCTCTAGACCACATGATCTCGTTGAAGTCCCCTTCACATAGCCATGGCATGTTATTTTGCGGTCTAATGTTATTGAGAAGTTGCCATGTTCTCCACTTTTCATTATATTCCATCCATAAATTCCACTCAAAACTCACATTCTATCACCATTCTCACTCACCTTAAAAGAGATATGAGTTTTACTAAAATTTATTAGATAGAGTGTAACTGTGTCTCTCCACAAGACGCAGAGGCCGCCACTACGCGCTCTCCCCTGGCCTGTGCAATCCACTACGAAGCAACCTGTGAAACCATGTAACCTTTTACTAATGGTTTTCATTTGCTGGCTCATTAATTTTGTTTCCATCAAGTAGACAATATCAGGGGCTTCATCTTTTAGGAACTTCTTCAATGACCAAATTGTAGCCTAATCCCAAGCCCGCGACAATTCCAGCTTAAGAGATTCATCTATATTGGCGGGACTGAATATTAGTAGCCGCCTTGCCATCCTGCTCCATGTCATTCTCCATTTTCACACTCCACTTCGCCTTTTTCAAACTATCTCCCATTTACATGCCCTTTTCCTCTATCACCTTTCTTTTTCCTGTTTTTTTTTTGTACATCCATCCTCATTCTCCTCATTTATAGTCCATGGCTTTTTTCTAACTAGATGGACTTTCCGGAGTAGATGGTCTTTTGTTCATCATTAGTGTTGTTTGGATGTAGGGATCTTAGCTTTAGGGTTGAAATATCAGTAAGGTTGTAGGTTTGGAAAATGTAGTTGGTTGGTTCAGCACTTAAGGGGTTTGGATGAGAATTTGGGTTGGGGGAAGTGCTGGATTTTGTAGCATGTTGAAGCTCAATTTTGCTATCCATTAGAGGTGTGGTTTGAGGGTTATAAGGTATGGGTCCTTGGTGGTTTTTAGGAGTAGCTGGAGGGATTATGGGCTTCTTATGAGGGATTGTATAAGTGGGTTGTATAAGTGGGGATGGGTATTTGTTTTGGGGGCAAGGAATAGGTAGCTCAGTATTGGTATTTGAGGTTGGAGGCTTGGTGGTTTTGTTTGGATATGATATTGGTATATCATGTGTTATGGGCTTGGTGAGTGTACCAGCAACTCTACTTTTTTCTCCAACTTTTATCTCTTTAAGATTGTCAACCACTTCCACTAATTCTGGATTTTCTCCTCCTATCACAACACTTTCTAATACCTCTGGATTTTCGCCTTCCACCATCGACCTATCTGGCTCATTTTGGTTCTTCTTTTGTTTCATTGGTTGAGCATGCTTATGGGCTTCAAACATTTTTCTACGCACCTCCAGATTCCTTTCTTCAACTCTTTTACCAACCCACACCTTTGGTTGCTTCATAGGGGATGCATTCAACCAGTCCCCAAAAGGGAGGTCAGAGTCTTTCATTGAGAGTAGTTCACTTATATCTTCTATTACTACACACTCTCTCTTACTGTGACCAATATACCCACAAATGTAGTAGATTGATGGTGGCTTTTCAAATTTGATAGGTATGTTGATTGTAACATTATCAAGAGAGATGGGGATTTCCTTAGAGGTTTGTCCAGCTTTAACAAGATCTTCATTCGAATACTCTTTGACACCCCTATTAGAGTTGACTCATCCACCTCAATAAAGCCTCCAAGTCGATTTCCAATGGCTGTGATTGTGTTCTTTGATCTTGCCCTTAAAGGTAGATCGTAGAGACGAAGCCAGAATGGAGTATCTTCAATTTTCACACTTGATGGCTTTACTCCTCCGTCGAGTTTTTTCAGCACTAGCATATTATTTTCAAAGTGCTATGGTTCCATAGCCAGTATCCTCTCCATATCACTCCAGTGATGAAATTGAAATGAGAATAAGTTTGTCTTTGTTTCTCTTGCCTCTATACCATAATCCAATTTGCATATTTTTCTCATTGTTTCAAATAACCCAAAAGCATTGAAAGAATTTTTAGTCCCGACTTTTCCTAGCAAACACAGATTCAATCCCCCCTCTCTACCGTTCTCTGTTTCATCCACCCTTATTGGGAGTTCTTCCCCTACCTTGTTTCGATCTGTCATTGTCTCCGCGATACCAGACTTGCAATAGAGAATTGAGAAGTAGAAATAAAACCAGATTAGACACTAAGCTCTCGCTCCAAACATAAGATTGAGTAGAATACTAACTCTAAAGTAAACAAAATCCCCCACCAAAAGAGAGAACCACACAACAAAAAAAAATGGAAACAAAATGAGAGAAAAAGATTGGGTGTGGAATTGCGGCACAAAAGGACAAAAAATGAAGAAACACCACAAGGCCCTAATACAATGAGGACGACGAATTCCACGCGGGAGAAAAATATACGACATCAAGTTGGTTGTAAATGGGAAACATTGTTGGTAGTTAAGTATATGGTAATATCAGTCTTATTTGTATTCCAAGCTTCTCCTTTTTTTTAAATCATTACTTTTAAGTTCCTTATTTTGGTTATATATTGATTAAAGAATGTTTTACTTTATTTTTAAAATTTTAATGTGTGTTTTGAGTCGGAGCTTATAACAATAGCTAATAATAAAATGATGGGTTCCATATAACTTATGTAAGCCTTGAGTATGGATATTCTTTTAGGATGAATACATGAGTAAATTTAAAGCATAAGATGTAAAAGAAAATTGTAAAAAGAATTTATTATGCAAAATAATATGACACAAAGTTTATTGATACACATGTGGTGTGGGAAAACATTTATTTATTCAGAAATATATGATACAATGTATAATTTGAAGGGTTTAAACAGTGTGATCATTTATTTACTCATGGTCGTGGACGAGGTAGCTTCTAACATTAAAGGCTAGGGTAGGTAGGTGCCTTGTGGCAATATCAGTTGCATTGTCTAGTAAAAATAGCAGCTTTTGATCCATGTGAAACGCTGCATGAAAGATTGATGTCCATTGTAGATTATGAAATCTTTTGATTAGGTCTTCAACCTCTTTCTGGAAAAGTGTAGTTATAGTAGCACTACACACGGTCTTTACATGGATAAGAGCACTTATTTTCCATGTTTTTCCATTGGGGAATGTCCATAGTGTATTTTTTAATGTGAATGTGTGTGGGTAGGTGTGTGTATTAATAGAAAGCGAGTGAGGTATTTTTGTTATGTGTCATAAGGTGTAGTTATGAGTTATAGATTAAAGCATTATCATTTGGACAAGTGTCTTCTTATGTGTACTTGTGGCAATCAAAGGGGATACATATGCTGACCTGCTATAACTTGCTTTAAATTTTAAGTGTGGATAGATTTTGGCTATGTATGAAGATAAGCAGTAGCTTTCCTATGGACGGCGTTAAGTTAGATTGTTTTCATGGAATATCTGGCTTGTGGAAAATCTCACAGTTTTAGTGTAGGCCAAACATTTACAGAAATATTAGTTGGTTATAATGTAAAAGTTATAATTACAGTTCTTAAAATGTTTTCACGAATTGTGTTAACTATCTTTTTGGGGTGTCTATTCAGAAGTTTGTTCCGCTGGATCAAAGGTATTTAGAATGCGTCCTGTGTTATCGGTGTTGCTCATGAGTTTTCAGTGTAGGAGTTGTTAATATGTAGTGTATGGGTAGTATAGTATTATGATTTTATTTTTTTATGCTAATTGAAGACTGATAGTTGGTTAGGTTTTTAAAGGCTTCATTTTGATTGATACCCATAAAGCGAGAAATGTGGTAGGTTTCATTTGAAAAAGGAAAAGAACTTTTACAAGGTGCATCATTGTGGTTCTTCTATGAATCATCAGAAAAGTAGGTGGCTTTAAGTAGTTAAAAGAATATGGAGGGAGAAAAGATGAAACAAAATGAATTTTATGCTAGCAGAGCACAAGTACTTAGAAATAACAGAAAGTGTGCAGAATAAGAAGTGATCAGATGGAATTTATACGTATCACCTTTTTTAAAAATGACGGGGAGAGGCTTGTTATTTTTGGGATGCATAGTTATTCAATGGACCAGTCATACTGCATTTGTGAAAATAGATGCTTTCAATTATTCATTAAAGTATACAAGATATATTGTATAAGTTTGTTTAAAAGTGCTATACAAATCATTTTTATGTTTATTTTATATATATAAACCTTCTCAGTTGCTCTCAAGTGCATTCAGTAACTCTTGCTCTTCCTTTGTAGCAGGTGGTTTCTCCTTTCTTGTACTTTCCATTATTCTAGTTTTAACAAAAATAAATAAGAGAGTTAAATTAATTAGGTAAGTACAGGGGCATTAATTCATTTAAATATATCATATCAAAATAGAGTTTGAACGAGCCAAATCTTTATATACTAATTATACTTATCTAGCGTACACAAGTGAGTGAGTAAATGAGATAAACATTAATCATTTGCCATAGTTTATGATTGTACATTGACTTGGCATAACTTCCTTTTTGCATTGTATACAATAATATAATTTGAAATTAATTCCCTATGATAAATAAAGTGTCATAAAGGAAAAAAAAGTCATGGAAATGAGAGACGGGAAATGCAAGTTTATGAATATCCCCATGATAAAAACCATATTTTGCTCCAACAGTATTCATAATTATCCCAAGTTACTAAATAGGTGAACTGAGGGTGGAGATGAGCGTATGAACGCTCTGTTTCAATGCATTAAACAAGAATCATACCTCTGAAACAACGCCTATGATATGTGTTTATATGTCGTTGATTGTTTTTATTGCGTAATAGCAAAATAAGACGAAATCAATTCAAACTCAACTCCCTTAAAAAATTAAATTATTTAATAAGTTATATCATGATGAAATTATAAAAAGTCAATGTACACAAAAGATACATGGAATGACAATAAAAAGTGTTGTAGTTAATGTTACTTTATTACTTAATGTCAGTGCAAGCAAATATGGTGAAGTGCACATGTAGCTTAAATCTAAGTTGCAAGAAACTTTTGGTCATTCTTGTCCAAAGGAATAATTTAAGTGAATATACTATTTAGTAATCATTGATTTAAAACTTCTGTATATACAATAAATCATTGATTAACATCAGTACAGTATTTTGTTTCAAATCACATTAAGACCTCTTTGTATCATCTAATCCTATCTGAACTCTTTTTGCATAAAGAAAATATATGAAATATGTTTCTTATAAGGTACAAACTTTATAACATCAACACAAACTTATCATGTAATTTAATTTACCGATTCCTAAGAATTGCAATTATTTTCAAGTTGATTTTAAGCTTTTTCGTAAGCTTTTGTCGTAAAGAAAACAGTAACACTAAGAAGGTAAATATTAAAATTAATATAGGGATAATAGTGGAATAAATTTTTTCTAAAGTACTTTGTAGTTATCTATGTCATTCACAATCTTCATTCTACTATGAGTTTTTCTTTTCTTTCCATGCATTCATTTCAAATGCAGTGATATAAATTTAATTTGGCACCTCGTCACATTTTTTCTATAAAATGATATTGACAATTATTTCTTTATCTTCCTTCTTCATCCACTTTTTTCCTTGGTAATCTGTTTCTAGAGCGCATGTACATGATTTATTTTTAATCCTCAATGTTCATCTGTCCTAAACAATTTTCATGATTCAGAAAGAAAAATATAAAAATTTTTATAATAAGAATATATTTTTAAAATTATAATTATCTAAAGACATCTTTACGGTAGTTTGTTTTTGCTGACTGGGAGGGGTTCTCCTTCTTCCTTAGTGACATGGTAGAAAGAGATTATTCTCAACACTTTCCATTCATTTTTTTAATTATTTTTTTTTTTCTTACATTTTTTGCTTACGTTTTTTTTGTGCTTCCAGTTTTAATTTCTTATCTTTCTTTCTCCAATCTATTCCCTTTCTCTCTCCATTCTATCCCCATTCTCTTTCTTATATTTATTTTTCTTACGTTATTTTCCAATCTCTCCCCTCTCTCCCTCCAATCTATCCCCATTCTCTTTCTTATATTTATTTTTTTCCTACATTTTTTTTTCTCTGCTTCCCATTTTAATTTCTTATGTTTCTTCCTCCAATCTATCCCATTTCTTTCTTACCATGAAATTGTTGTTCTTTTCCTTGCAACTCCAACATCTCGCTGTTCGATGCCAGCGATGATGCACGCCTTGAGCACCGTCATTACTTTAGGATTTTGATCGGGTGTCCATCCAGAAACACTTCAATTGCATCATCAGTGTAGGGGAAATGGACCCTGGAGCCGGCTGCAGGCATCCTCTTGGAGAGATTCAATTCGGGTTGGGCTTCCGTGGCAACTACTTCGACGTTGCTAAGATCTGGCGTGGTGACAATTGCACCGCTGAATCAATGTGGATTGACGTTTGGAGGCAGCGAGGAGGGCTGATCAGATAAAGGGCCGATAAATGGTTGACCCTGTCCCATTATAAAATTTTCATCCAATATGATTTTTTAATATTTTTTTTCTCTTACTTTAGCTTATTCTGTTTTAATTTCATGTTTTCATTTCATTTTGCATCCTCATTCTCTCAATAATCACTACTCACTCCGTCACTACTCTCCCTTTTTATTTCTCATTTATAAAGAAAATGTGAAGAGTCAATTAGAAGGGAGGGAATACTTATTTTCTATGTTTTTATTTTGTTTTTAAATATTTATGTAGTAAAATAATTTCATTATATGTTTTTGTGATTGCCTTTACTTATTAAGTTTTTAATAAATTTTTAAATTAAAAAATTTATTTTGATATGGTTCATCTCCACAAATTTTATTTATTTTTTATACTAAATTTAGTAAAATATGTGTTGCAGTCGTGGAATATTCTCCTCCTATAAAGGTAAAAGCTCGAGGAGACAAGAAAGAAAGGGAGAAAAAGTATAAACCAAAGAAAAAATTCAGAGTATTAGTTATCAACTCAGATTGGTTAGTTATGAGATTATCGTTTTACTATAATCGTGTATATTTATCATATTTTCAATAATAATGATTGATATACTTATTTTTTTTAATTCCTAATTAATTATTAATATATTTTGTTGGGTTTAATATTCATTCTTTTATGTTCAATTAATGAATTATAATTTGTTGTGATCCATTTTATATATTTGTGTTTATTATGTATAGTTGCACTAAATTTAATTACATGTAAAAATAAAATATTTTATTTTATTTATTAAATTTGGTATTATTTAAATTTAATTTTTGAGTTTAATTAGTTTCTTATGATATTTTCTAGCTTTGAAAATTATATTTTTTCAAAATTTCTACTAAGTGGTTATATATAAAAATTTAGATTTTATAGAATGTAAATAAATTAAAAGAAAGTAATATTTAAAATTTATTTGAAGAAACATAAAATTACTAAAATAATAAAGCATCAATTACATTCTAAAAATAAATGGATAAAATCTGAATTAAAAAAAAAGATTACATAAATAAAATTGTATACATTAAATTCTAAACTATGTAAAAATATAATTTGAAGAATAAAAATTACATACAATATTGCATCACTGATGAGCGTTTTCTCAACACACAATATTAATCCTCAAGTGTGAAGGATGCTATTGTAGATTTGATAAGCGACCAAGTGATTATCAAACCCAAATGACGTATTATTATAAATTTAATTATATTCTAACTTACTAAGACTATTTTGGCAAAATAGTTGTGTGATTAATTAACCAATAACTAAATAATTAAAAGAACAATTAAAATAAATAACAGTAGAGATTGAACAAAAGTGAATAAGTGAGAAGATAGGTAGTTCTTCGGGTCATCCAATTTTACTCATTAATTTCCCTTCCGTGTATCAATGTTCGACTCTGCCTTGTAGAGTATGGTCGCATTACTAAGCCATGCAGATCTACTCTATAGACACAAGTAAATAAGCGTGTGACACGTGTGAATATCCTTGGAGCAAGAGATATGATTCACCACCTTCTCTAGGTACTATCAGTATCAATTATTTCTCATACACTTAGTACTCTAACCCGATATGATCTCCCTTTATGAGTACTACGAAATTATACTCTTTGTCCTACTTATTAACTCGAATCATATTCAATTAACAAGTATTTATATAAGATAGTTCTAATGAGACTTCGAAGTCCCCTCACTTAGAATCATTACATGTAATTCTGCTCAGCTGTGAACACACTTAATCAATAATCAAGATATGTATTCAAACTCTACATAATAATTAATGATGCACAAAACAACTCTGAGTATGAATTAAAAACACATAGTCTTATATAAAATAAACCACAAGTAGTGTTGTACGGAGTATACACATGGAAGTTCAATTAACTCATAAAACCTTCATAAACTCTAGAACTACCTAAGCTGTTCTAGCCCATGATTGATCGAAGAACGATCATGATGGTTGGATAGATCTTACCCATAGTCTTGAAAATTACAAGATAAATTAAGATGCAAAGTAAACCCTAGATGCGAGCGCTGTCGCGTCTCTCTCCATCTTGAATTTTCACTTGGTTCTCACTTGATTCGACAGACGAATCTCTCTCCACAGCTTCGTGGATGGTGGTAGGGTTTCGGATGTTGTGTAGAATAGAGGTTGTGGTGAACTCCCTTTTCCCTTGCGTAGGGTCTTCCTTTTATACTTGCGAGCTCTCCTTATGGACCTAGGATGAGCTTTTTGAGCGAAAACACGCACTGAAGGTGTAAAAATATGTATCTGGATGTGTCCATCACATTAGTTCGACCAAGACCCCCGGTCGAACTGATCAAGGCTGGTCGAATCGCATGTTGAATCGACATGTACATCACTGGCAGGTAGCCGGTTCGACTTGAATGGCATGTCGAATCGAAGCTTCGTTGTCAAACTGCATCTGCGAAAACTTATGCTTCTGGTTTGACCATGGTTCGACCACTGTACTTGGTCGAACCACAGTGTCATGGTTGAACCACACTTCTGTCGCCTCTCTTCACCTGGTTTGACAATGGATGCTAGTCGAACCACTTTGTTGCTGGTCGAACCAGATCCCTGCTGGTCGAACCGGGTGCCTTCAACACCCTTTCTCCGGTTCTGATCACTTCTATCCCATTTTTCTTCGAAAATCCATTCAAACGGACTTAAACACACCTAATTCATGACTTTTCACTATACAAATCGATTTATCTTGACTTAAGTTCAAATCATACATCATTATCACACGAATTAGAGCTCAAAACACATGAATTTACACACTCATCAAGCCCTCAAACTTACATGTTGCTCGTCCAGAGGCAACGAAATCAAAACATAGGAGTAAGTGTAAATTTCACAAGTCCATCTAGTCAAATACAAGTCATAACTACACATGCAATTCTATCAACTTAAAACAAGTATCACTTGCATTATATTCTTCATTCATACAAAACATCGCTTAATTATAATACACTTTCAGAGTACTAAGTCATCTAGCTCACAAGATAAGTGTTTACTCTCGCTCTCAAGTGTAAAATATGTGCACTTTAATGGGTTAATATATACGCTCAATTTCAATTCATATTCTTGCGTAACCATAAGCTTGGCAAGGGTCTCAAAAATTCACTTATAATCACTTCATTACTAGGATCACAAAGGACTTGTTTGTGGGTTGTAATGTTGGCTCTTTAGTAAAGGTAGAAAAATATAGATAAAGTGACTAATTCACTATTAGAGAATTATCTTGGAATTTTGCTTTTTAGCAAATTTTCTCCATCTTATTTTCATGATCTTTGCGATTCAACTTTTCCTTCTTCTTGGCATCAACATCAGCTTTCTCCTTTCTTCAAGGTACAAGGTACCAATTTCGGGCACTACCCTTCTAAGAAGTTGGGGTACCGGTTTCAGGCACTATCCCTAAACAAGATTTAACCTTTTTTTTTTCTTTTTCTTCATATCACTCAACCAATTGTTCTTCCTTTTCTTCAAATTCAAGCAGCATTTATTCACCTCAACTCTCCACTAATGAATAGGGTATTCAACACGGCTGAAGTAAAAGATAAGTACAGGCTTTTTTATCAAGGCTTGCCAAAGAAAAAGCTTTTAAAGGCTCAAAAGGGCTTCCAATGATTCATTTCAATATATAGGAAGATAAAATTTGGCTAAGTGACTCAAATAAACAATAATGGCCTAAGATCATGTCCTAATAACTAATCAATCATAAGTCTCACACAAGACTCTAAGCCAAGTTCTAGAATACGGTCATAGGAATGATTCTCACAAGAATAAACTATCATGCATGGATGTAGCATGATTTCATAAGGCTCAAATTCTCACATGGTAATAGATTCCTAAGCACTCCTCAAATCATATAATCAAGATCAATTCACAATGAACTCCACATATTTAACAAGTTATACATGTTTCTTATCAACAAAATCAACACATGCAAAATACGAATGCAACATACTTAGCAAAGAACCCATCATAACAATCCAAATCAAGTATCTCCAACCAAACCAACCTCAAGTATCAAGTATCACACCTTAATCCAATCTCAATATACGTACATGTCACTCACACCACAAATACCCATCCTGTAAAGAAAAAAAGAGAAGGGAGATGAGATTAAACAGACAAAGGAAAAAATGGGCGCAACCTACTCCTCCGGAGCATCATCCTCATTATCATCATCACCTCCATGCACCAACGAGCAAAATCTCTGTGGAGATTATTTAGCTTCCTATCAATCTCACGCTCATCGGCTTGCATCTTTCCCAATCTCGTATCCATCTCCACATAATTAGTATGCAGCGCGTTGTATCTCAAATCGAGTGCGGCATAGCTAGTGGTAAGCAAGCCCAGCTTGCAGTTCGTCTTTTTCTCCTCATTGTTCAGGTTTGTAAGATGCTCATTCATTAATCTAAACTGCTCCCTGAAGTACTCATCAGGACCGCCCTAATACTACTGCTGTGGCACTGCTGGAATTGGTGGTGGTGGCATCTCATGCTGCTGCGGAATATCCATCTCAGGATGGACCTGCTCTTCTCCATGCTGCTGTTGTTGTGCTCGAACTGCCCTTGCTGCCCTTCATCGACAATCCTCTGCAGCTCCTGGTGCATCCCGGTAGCGTACATCTGAGCCATGGTCCTCTAATCACCTCTTCTCACGCACGTGATGGATATAGCCTCGTGCGCCAACATGTTCATCAATATATTACCATCATTTCGGATCGTAGTTAGACCTCTCACATCATATAGAAACATGAAAGAAAACGGCTTAGATACCCTCATGTACAACCAATCTCCATCGCGATGATAAGCAAATCCAACTTTTACACACACACTCATGACTATATCCGGATCCTTCAGGATGGGTGTAATGCCAGTAAAATCATGTGGTACGACTCAGCCACAGGATAATGCAATCCATCGATATTCACTCTCTGAAATGTGGAACTCCTGAACCTGTAAAGCTGCTGAATCAAATACGACATTAAACTTCACTCCATTCAACATACACCATAGAGTATATAACTCCCCTCTAGACACGCAACTTCCCTCTGACCGGACGAACAGTGTGTTCCCCAAAAGTCAATCCATATACAGAATAACAGGATTCCGAATCAAAAAAGCATGAGCATCCTTGGTCTTGAAATCCATGTCCTCTCTAGAAATAGCTCTCTAGAAATTATTCGCATTGAAATTCCCATTCTCATACCTAGAGATTCCCCTTGGAGTTTCAAATAACACGTTAAAATCCTCATCTGTCCAAGTTCTTTTCTCGCCTCCCAGCTGAAATGAACACTCATACGGAAGGGAACTAGAACCCTTCTTAACGGTGATTGAGCACAGAAACTCCACAGTCACATGAAAGTACATCGGCCTCTTATGCTCCATGAAATGGCGTATACCCACTTTATCAAACATCCACACGATATCCTTCCTAATATGCATTGTCAACATAGCCCTATCATCTTGGTACCTTGTTCGAGCGATCTTATCAGACATATTGCCCCATCGATCCTTTATCTCCTCCCAATTTTCCATTAAAATCTTAAAATCCCTAGGCAGTCTCTCCTTAAGCCTTAACTTCTTTATGACTTCATCCTCACTAGACGGCCTATCTTGTCTTTTCTTAGATCGAACTTCAGTCTCCTTTTCTTTTTCTACAAAATAATACTTCAATACCAATGGATACAAGAAAAGAAAACCAAATCCAATGCAACAACTAACAATACATGAAACTCTACTCAAGACTTCAAGTTTTCATGCATAATCATCTTCAAACAAGCATGCTTCCACTTCATCATGAATTCAACAATCAAAACATTCACATGCTAATTTAATTTCCACTTCAAATTCAACTCTTCAATAGGAACTATCAACAATTTCAACAAACACATCAATTCCTTAAGCATGCCTCTATCAAATTCCATAATTCAACTCAAAATTCAACATGCTTCACTTCACTATTCAAATTACTCATCAATTTCATGTAAACATCAAGGTCTAGCAACAATTCAATAATTAAAATCAGACCCATCACTTGTTCATAAGGGATTTCAAATGAACAATTCAAATTACAACATGAATTCCTATAAAAAAAACTAGTTTAATCCACTTACCCACTTAAAATCAAGTAATAGAACTTCAATCCTAGGGTAATAGAGTCAAGAGAACATAAATTTCGATCCAACCAAGGCTATTATGAATTAAGTATGAAAAATCCACAAATTGAATGAAGAACCCTAGTTTTGCAACTAAAACGCTCCAATTTCGGGAGAATTCAAGTATGGGATGGATGGAAAGTGGTTTAATCGGAGTCAAATCAAGTAAAATCGGAGTTTGAAAGAGAGGATTTTTAGTTCGGAGAGGATTCGAGTGAGGGTGGTGTGCAAATTGTTCGAAACAAGGTTGAAAAACAAGTTAAAAAACTACTTACCTGCACAATTCGACCTGAAGCAGGTGGTCAAACCACCTTGTCATGGTCAAATCGAGCTTCTGGACAACTTTTTGCATTTCTTTTGACCCGAACCATGGGTCGAACTAGGATATCATGGTCGAACCGGCCTGTTACAAATATTCAGGTGTTTGGTTAGGCCCGAACACGTGGTCGAATCACACCATGCTTGGTCGAATCCACCTATATTAATTTCTTTGATTGCTGATTTGACCTCCACTTTTGGTCGAACATCTGGTCGAACTATATCATGTTTGGTCGAATCGACCTGTAACGAATTCTCTAATCCATGGTTCGACTGGGACTGCATGGTTTGACCTATCTCCTTGGTCGAATTGAGCCCCTGTTCCTTCGAAATCCACTATTCTTCGTCTCCTGCAAACTTCAAGCTCAAAAACGATCATTAGGTACCAAAACAAAGCAAAACTATTGCTAGAGAACCACTTATAAGACTCTAAAATCTTGTGCATATATTCTGCGTACGACATAATAAATAAAAAGCACTAAACATTAGGCAAATTGTAAAAAAAATTGACATATCAAAACCGGTTAAAGTTTTAATATGCCTCAAAAAATCAATTCCCCTAACATACGTTACAAAGAAAAGAATATACTCTTGCTGCTAGAATGAGGTAAGTACATCACACCCCCCAAACTTAGTAGAAACTATAGTCGAAACTAAGTTTTCAAGAAGATGTAATTTTCGATAAGTAAGCACGTCAAATATAAAAATTTCTTACTCACACTAACAAAATAAATAATAAAATAGGAGGAAAGTGATTAGTCGTATATAGTCGGGATGACCAATTAAAGAATTTATCGAACCACAGAGAGGAAGGTACTAGAGTTTAAGTGATCTCAAGTTTGTCGTGATTTTATAAGGATGACGGAATGGGATGGAGGATAACCGTGCAAATGAACGCACTTAAACTAATGCAAGAAATAAGATAAAAGTAAAGATAAATGATGGGTTTCAAATGATGCAAGGATGAAATTAGCAACAATCATGGCATAGATAATAAAGTAATCATGTAATTAATTATATGTATCATGGACATAGCATATGAGTGATCACTAATTCCACTAAAAGTCTCTCTCGAGATGGATAAGATGTAAACCCTCAACAAGGCTCCCAAAAGCACATAGGATCGAGTCAAAAGGAACACCTCCCAATAGGACTAATTACTCTACGAGTTCCCTAATTAGGTACTAAATCATAGGCAATATTCACTTTTAAGGTACTATGAATTCACTAATAGTTGGGTCCCCTCATCTAATCAACCAATCTCTCGATCAAGCTAATCAAATGTTCTATCAAAGGGTTCTAAATCTAGAAGGATATCTCTATCTCATTCTAAATAAATGCACATGAAGTGTATGATAAAATGATTCAACGAGCTATCCTAAACACATAATTGATTTCTCAATCTAATCACATGCCCATGATAATTAATCACACATATCATCATATACATCAAGCAATCAACATTCAATGATAGAAATACACAAAACCCATTCAAGATTAAAATCAAATTGCATAAAAACTAAATTATCCAACATCAATCATGGATCTAATCTCACAAAGGAGATTACCCTATCATAGTCTTAGCGAAAACAACATAGACAATTGAATCTATAAATTCCATGATCAAACAATAAAGAAGTTCATAAAAATTAGAAATAGATTCCCCCTTTGAAGTGTCTTCAATGAAGATCTCCTTCTTCTTCTTGCAATCTTCAATCTCCCTTGCTTCCTTGATCACTTGGATGGTGGATTTGATGGAGTAGAACAAGTGTGGATGGATGGATGAAGAATGTATGCAGATGATGGTGTAAAATGGAAAAAATGATGTGTGATCTAGGTGTAGGAGTGAAACACTTCGAATTCTCATCAAAAATTGAAGTATTGGGTATTTATATCTTAGGAAGCTTCTAGAAAGATTATGATATTTTTCTGATCCTGCAGCAACGCGGCTCGTGTGCTGCAACACGGCCACAGGGTTGTCATGTAGGTGTTTTTGATGTCGAAAAATGGCCAAAGCTTACAGGGCCGTGTTGCGCAACACGGCTCGTCACACCCCCAAACATAAAGTGTTGTTCGTTCTTGAACAGCGAAATTGATAAAACAAGGGGAGTGATTTTCACCTAGAAAAAATTAAATGAACATAAGTATAAACACATCAATAGCAATAAGAACCACAACTTATGCTAAGTCATCCTACAACATTAAATTCATGACATGAGAAATTAACAAGTTCAATCAAAAGAGAATAAAGTGTCATATAGTCCCTTTTTAGTCCAAGCCTCACATATGTTATCAATTTCACTCAACACTCTATAAAGTTGGGTAAATCAACACTCATCAACCGATTGACTCGATTTGCTATAAGCTTACTCGCGGACTACATTCACAAACCACCAAAGTTTCAATCAATGATCAAAAAGGTCTTTCATAGGATGTAATGATAGGATCTTTTGTATGGTAGGAAGATTTGGATAAAAGTGACTCAAAACATGTAAGTAATCGAAGAGGTAACTACTTTCTTCCATTTCTCCACTTTTCTTTCTTCCTTTCTTATGCATTGCACTTTTAAGCACTAATCATCACTTCTCTTTTGATTTTTAACTATTTTTGATTGTATGCTCTCTTCTTTTGATTTTTAATTTTGAGCATCTTATTGTTGCTTTGCTCATTTTCTTGTTTTGAGGTTGCATGTCCATTCTTGTTTGTGCTTTTTTCATCCTCTTTCTTGCTTGTTACCATTTCCTTTCTTTCTTTTGCTATCTCATCAAACCTTTCTAAACCACATCTCTTCAATCACTTACACAAAATGATAATTATATAAGGCTCATGTGGGTAATCAAGGCTTGTAATGTGCTTAATTCACAAGAAATAGGCTTAAAAGCTCAAAGTGGTTGACTAGGGATGATGTTCATGGTAGGAAAATATATGGCAATGACTATTAAACAACAAGGATAGCCTTAGATCATTTCACTAATCTCCACTAATCGGGCTCATTCCTATAGTCCTTGAACAAGTTCTAGTTTATCAAACACAACCGATTCACTCACGAAGAAAAACCATGTATGCACGGTTGAGGGTCAAATAATCACAAGCTTATGCATTGGACCTTAAGGAACTTATTACACCACATTCATCTCAATATTGAATAAGTTAAGTAAAACATGTCACAATTCGAAAGTGTAGACATTATTAATCATAACTTGTCATCACTAAACTCATGATGACAAGTTATACCCCTTAGGAACGGGCAGGGAACCCTTTGAGTTCTCATAAAAATTGAAGTATTGGGTATTTATACCTCTTGGGAAGCTTCTAGAAGGATTTTAATATTTTTCTGATCCTACAGCAACACGGCTCGTGTACTGCAACACGGCCACAGGGTGGTTGTGTAGGTGTTTTTGATGTCGGAAAATAGCCAAGGCTTACAGGGCTGTGTTGCGCAACACGGCTCGTGTGCTGCAACACGGACTGTCGTGTTGGTGCAACCCCTATTTTTCTTCTTTTATTTTGGCTCGTTCTCCCTCGTTTTAACTCTGAATTGAGATCTGCATTTTCCTACGTCTTCCTTTTCGCGTCTAGGATCTACTTTTACCTGAAAATTATACGTTTAGGTTCATTCCCACACATTTCCATAAAAACACAAAATACAACCAAAATACACATAAATACCGATAAAATAATACAAAAACACATATAAAAAGACACTAAAATCTAGGTGAAAATATCACTCATCAGAAAACACCCAACAAGAGCTCTTTTTTAACATTGGAGAGTCACGACAGTACCATATCAAATCAAGGTATCCTCAAAGACGACGCAAGCATCATTCGGCAACTTATAATGCTTCAATCGATGCCTATTCGCTGCTATGATGTCTCCGTCTTTGTTCATGATTTCAAAACTCCCCCCTCCGCAGGCTCTATGGATAATGAACGGTCTCATCCACTTCGATTTCAATTTTCCTGGAAAGAGCTTCAAACGAGAGTTAAAAAGTAATATCTCATCACCTTGCTTGAATTCCTTGTAAGTGATCTTCGAATCATGCTATTTCTTCATTCTTTTCTTGTAGATCACCGAATTCTTGTAAGCTTGATTTCTAAACTCGTCTAGATGATTGATTTGAGTCAATCTCAACTCCTTTTGATCCTTAAGACACAAGTTCAAGCTTCTCAATGTCCAAAAAGCTTTATGCTGAATCATCACGGGTAAGTGGCACGACTTCCCATACAAAATTTGATAAGATAACATGTCCAGCACAGTCTTGTATGCAGTTCAGAAAACATCATCGAGCTTCATAGCCCAATCTTTCCTATTAGTCTCGACTACCTTCTCCAAAATTTGTTTCAGTTGCCAGTCGGAGACCTCGGCTTGCCCATTAGCTTGAGGATGATAGGGTGTAGTAACCATATGCTTAACACCATACTCTTTGAGAACTCTTTCAATAAGCTTGTTGACGAAGTGGGAACCTCCATCACTTACAAGTGCTCTAGGAACTCCATAGCGGGCAAAGATATGTTTCTTCAAGAAAGACAACACAGTCTTAGAATTATTCATGCGAGTAAGAATGGCTTCCACCCACTTAGAAAAATAATCCACTTCTAGAAGAATGTAGATAAATCCATTAGATGGGGGAAAAGGTCCCATAAAATCGACTCTCCATACATCAAAGATTTCAACAACAACGCTCGGCTGAAGTGACATCTATCTCTTCTACTTATGTTTCCCATCCTTTAACATCTATCCCATGTCGCTACATAGGAGTCACAGTCTTTAAACAACGTTTGCCAATAAAGAGCAGATTGATGTACCTTATCTAATTTCTTTTGGGCTCTGAAATGCCCCCCATTAGGTTGTGTATGGCAAAAATCGAAGACACTCTCCATCTCCATCTCGGGCACACACCTACGGATGATAGAATTAATACAAATCTTGTAGACAAATGGATCATACCATATGAAACTCTCAACATCCCTTTTAAACTTCGCAAGTTGATATCTGTTGAGATCTCTTTGAATTTGTCCTACGGCAATGTAACTGACATACTCCGCATACCATGATTCTACTCCTTGAGCAGCAACCATACAAGCTCTTTCCGCTCCTCCAGCAAACACTGCCATGATTTTCTCATCGGGAAACATCTCTTTTATGTATTCAAAAGAATCATCACAATGCTCCCTTGTCTCCAATCTTGACAGGTAAGCTGCCAACACGATCTCCGCACCTTTCTTATCTTGGATCTCTATGTCAAATTCCTACAGAAGAAGGATCCATCTAATGATCTTTGGCTTCACTTCCTTCTTCTCCATCAAGTACCGGATCGCAAAATGATTCGTGTACACAATGGTCTTCATGCCAATCAAATACTGTCAAAACTTATTGAAAGCATACACAACAGTTAGAAACTCCTTCTAAGTGACAGTGTAGTTCTTTTGTGCTACATCAAAAGTCTTACTCGCATAATAAATGGCACAGAACTTTTTTTCATTCGTCTGCCCAAGCATCACTCCAAGTCCTTGATCACTTGCATCACACATAAGTACAAATGGTTGAGTCCAATCCGTTGTGATCAAGATAGGTGCAGTAATAAGTGCCTCCTTCAAAACCTGAAAAGTTGTTAGACATTCATCGTCAAACACAAAAGGAACATCATTTTTAAGTAAGTTAGACAATGGTTTGGAGTATTTTGAGAAGTCTTTGATAAATCTCCTATAAAATCATGCGTTTCCAATGAATGACCGCACTCCATTTTCATTAGTAGATGGTGGAAACTTCTCAATCACCACCACCTTTGCTCTATCAACCTGCAATCCCGTAGCCAAAATATGATGCCCAAGAACAATCTCATCTCTCAACATAAAGTGGCACTTCTCCCAATTCAAGACAAGATTAGATTCTTGACATCTCTTCAAAATAGTAGATTGGTTATATAAACAAATAGCAAAGGAGGAACCAAACACAGAAAAATTATCCATAAACACCTCCATAATTTTCTCTATCAACCCATCAAATATGGCCATCATGTAGCACTTTCTTGACATCTCTTTAAAACAGTAGATAAGTTAGATAAACAAATATCAAAGGAGGAACCAAATACAGAAAAATCATCCATAAACACCTCCATAATTTTATCTATCAACCCATCAAATATGGCCATCATGCAGCACTGAAATGTAGCAGGTGCATTACACAATCCAAAAAGTATCTTTTTAAAGGCAAAGGTTCTATAAGGGCAAGTAAAAGTAGTCTTTTCCTGGTCCTCAAGTGCAATCATGACTTGATTATAGCCTGAGTACCCATCCAAGAATTAGTAAAAATAATGCCCTGCAAGACGATCAAACATTTGATCCATGAAAGGAAGAGGGAAGTGGTCTTTGCATGTATTTTCATTCAGTTTCCTATATTCAGTACACACACGCCATCCCGTGGGAATCCTAGTGGCTAGAGTCTCTCCATCATCGGCTTTCACAATAGTCATGCCTCCCTTTTTTAGCTACAACATGCAATGGACTCACGTGGGGACTATCACTAATTGGATAAAAAATTCCTGCATCTAGCCATGTTAGGATTTTCTTCCCAATCACTTATTAAATAGCGGGATTTACCCTCCCCTAATTTTGAATGCTACTCTTGGCTTCATCTAACAATCTTATTTTATGTATGCAATATGATGGACTAATACCTTTTAAATCATCAAAAGACCAACCAATTGCAAACTTATACTTCCTAAGCACATCAAATAACTCATCGAGTTGATCATCAGTTAGAGAAGAAGATACAATTACCGGGTATGTTTCATTGTCACCTAGATAAGCAAACTTCAAATGCTCCGATAGTGGTTTCAACTCCTTTTTCTTCTCTTCTTTCACTGTCCTCTCTCTATCTAATGGTAAGTACTTCCTAGTCCACTTCACCTCTTCGAACTTGCTCCTTTATGATTCATACCTGCCATCACCCAAAGCAAGTAGATTTTCAAGAAATTCAATACATACCTCATTGGAGAGTTCATCTAGCTCTGTGGTGTGAAAAGTAAGAAACTCCACTAAGCATGTCTCCAATGGATCCTTAGAAAGGATCAAAGACATCTTCCTTCACGGTCTCCTCCACCACATCAATGCTGTGACACTGTGTCTCCATTGGCATTTTCATTGCTTTATCAAGGTTGAATAAAACCTCTTCTTTATCCATGCGCAGTCTTAGCTCACTTTTTTGAACATCAATCATAGCTCCAGTAGTGGCAAGGAATGGTCTTCCTAAGATGAGGGGAAAATTATCCTTGTCATCTTCCATCTCAAGTACAAGAAAATCCACAGGAAAGACTAGTTTCTCTACTTTTACGAGAACATCTTCGATTACACCCTTCGAAAAAGTTATAGACCTATTCGCCAATTATAGAGCAACCGTTGTGGAAGTTAACTTCCCAAAACCAGGCCTTTGAAAAATTGACAATGGCATCAAATTGATACTTGCCCCAAGATCGTACAAGGCTCATCGTGCCGGGCCCTTTCCAATTTCACATAGAATAGTGAAGCTTCTCGGATCCTTTAACTTAGCTGGAAGCTTTCTCTGAGTGATCGAGCTACAGTTCTTAGACAAATTTACAGTTTCAATTCCATTCAAGCTTCTCTTCTTCAAATGTATGTCTTTTAGAAATCGACCGTGGTATAGCATCTCCAAGAGTGCTTCAGAGAAAGGAATTCTCAAGCTTATCTTATTTATGATATCAGGAAACTTCTTGAACTTTTCTTCCAATCCCTTCTTTACTAACTTGAAAGGAAACGGAGGAGTTATCTTAGTCTTTGGAATCCCCCATTCATCGCGTTCAACCTTCTCCACTTTATCCTTCTCGGCTCTCAATCTCTTTGCTCTTTCCCATTTCTTCTCTGCTACAAGTCAGTATTTTTCTCTTTGGATGGTACTAGAGTAGCATCAACATCAAGTAAAGTATTCGGCATAGAAAATGGAGCCGAAAGAGGTGGTTCGACCATGGTTCGACCAAGGGTGCTGATCAAACTAGGTGTGTAATGGTTGAACCGTGCTTCAGATAGTATTCTCTCCCGCGAAAAGGCTAGTTCAGGACCCTGGTTCGACCAACAAGGTTGGTCGAACCATGATGGTTGTGGTCAAACTATGCTTTAGACAAAATAGAATGCTCTGGATAGGGTGGTTCGACCCTGGTTCGACCAACAGGGTTAGTCGAACACCTCAGTCTTGGTCGAATCGCACTTTAGAGAAAATAGGATGCTGCGAACTGGTTGGTTCAACCACGATTTGACCAACAGGGTTGGTCGAACCAGGCTGACCGTGGTCAAACCGGCTGGCTGGAACCCCAAAATCATTTTCGGTGTCATTAGTCCTTCATACTGAGTTCCAGATCTCAACGTAATGGTATTGTACTGCTTCGGGTTTGTTATACTTTGAGATGGGAACTTGCCCTTTTCAACTGTTTGTGTCAATTGGTTAACATTTCTGGCCATCGGTCCTATCAACAACATCAAGTCCTTCATCTGTTTAGATATATCATCATTATTTGCATCAATCTTTGCCTCAAGCTTCACCTCTAGGCGATCCACTCTTGCATCATTCCTTGCCATGTACTTGTTCACCGTATCCTCAAAACTAGGTTTTCCTTCTTCGACTTTAGCACCCGGATCAACACCAACAGGAGGTTGTACTACTGTATTGAGATTACTCCATGAAAATTCAAGCCTCCTTGGTTGTTGATAATTCCGGTTTCCTTGATAATTTCGGTTTCCTTGATTTTGGAACCTCATTCCTTGAATACTTTGGCCCATGGCATAATTCACCTCTTCCAATTCCTCTTGGCTAGCTCTTTCATTACAAACATCCTGCTATATTATTGGTACTCACTGCACTATATCAGTGCTCTGCTTTTGCTGAGACTCTAGTAACTTGTTGATACTAGCCAAACTAGAGACGATCTCATCTTCTTTACTCGACTTAACCATAGTGTGCTGAACCTGCGCTACTTTTCCAATTACATAAGTGCCTCTCACTCTATCAGTTGGCCAATCCCTTGAATTCATCAAAATGTCCTTAAAGAGCTTTTCGGCCTCTACAGATGACTTTATAAGCAATGCTCTATTAAAAGAAGCATCTAGTAAAATACGAGAATCGCAGTCAAATCCATTGTAGAAAATATTGATGTATTATGCTTTAGAAAGCCCATGTTGTGGACACTTCCTAAGCATGTCCTTGAATCTGTCCCAAGCCTCATGAAACTTCTCATTACCTTGTATAGCAAATTGATTAATTTCTTATTTCATCTTAAACACCTTTGAAGGTGGTATGTATCGCTCCAAGAATTTCAATTTCAATTTCTCCCAGGTATCGCATTCAGCAGCATTAAGATTATCGTACCAATCTCTTGCCTTTTCATTCAGCGAGAACTTAAACAAGATGATCCTCCTCGCATCTTCATGAGCTCCTGCATCCTTTTGTGTACTTACATAACCAAGGAACTTATTCAGATGTTGTTGAAGATCTTCAAAGGTTCCCCCAGAGAAGGAACTCCTTTCAATCATGCTGATCAGAGCAGGGTGAAGATAAAAATCAGCTCCAACCCCTATTACTCCTAGCAGCCCCGCATTGCTTCCTCCGTTGTTCTTAAAGACTTCATGGATGACAAGATTATCCACATTCGCCGCCATGTTGACTGCTTCTGCTTCCACGTGAACATCGGTTGTAGCTTCAGTCACTTGTGAGTTTAGCTCGTCAACTTCAACTCCTAAATTAAGAGCCTCCGTTGGTTCCACGTTCTTATTCTTATTCTTCTTCTTCTTCCCCTTCTTCTTCCTTGACGATGCTCCAATCTCCGTATTATAAGGTTCTAAATCTCCTACCTTTGATCTAGTGAGCATACACCTAAGAAAAATAAGCATTAGAAAATAAAAACAAGAATAAAGTAGTCTCAATTAAACTAGAAAGAATAAATTAATAATTAATGTCATCCCCGGCAACGGCGCCAAGAACTTGATGAGCATTTTCTCAACACACAATATCAATCCACAAGTGTGAAGGATGCTATTGTAGCTTTGATAAGTGACCAAGTGATTATCGAACCCAATGGACGTATTATTATCAATTTAATTATATTCTAACTTAATAAGACTATTTTGGCAAAAATAATTGTGTGATTAAGTAACCATTAACTAAATAATTAAAAGAACAATTAAAATAAAGAACAATAGAGATTGAATGAAAGTGAATAAGTAAGAATATGTGTAGTTCTTCGGGCCATCCAATTTTACTCATTAATTTTCCTTCCGTTTATCAATGTCCGACTCTACCTTGTAGAGCATGGACGCATCACTAAGCCATGCAAATCTATTCTATAGACACAAGTAAATAAACGTGTGACACGTGTGAATGTCTGATCGTTGTCATTTTCATCTAGATTTTAGTATCTTTACTTGTGGATTTTTGGATGTTTTTATCCGTATTTGTGTAACTTTGGTGGAGTTTTAGGTCAATGTGGTATGGATTGATAAAAGTGTGTAAATAAGCTTAAATGTGTGTAAAACAGGTTAAAAATGGAGAAAAACGAAGTCGGGAGCAAAAACAGAGAAGGATGAACAGGGCAAGCTTGGACACACCCTATGTACGGAACACGGGCCTATCCGAGGTGGCCATGTTCGAGCATCTGAACGTGGGACACGCCCAGGAGAAGGCCGTGTTCAGGCGCACAAGTCGTGCGCGAGCACACGTCTCATGTGCGGAACACGAGCCTGTTCGAGAAGACCGCGTACAGTAGTCAGAAATGCTACATGCCAATGGGAGAGGCCGTGCGCTGCTACATGAGCTGTGTCCGGGAACACGCAGAACCCGCCGAACTGTGTGTACAGTACATGGGCCGTGTGCTACTACATGACCCGTGTAGGTGCAAAATCCAATATTAAATTGGAAAGGTTCTAGAAGGTTCCAGGGGTACAAAAATCTAATTGAGTGCAAAAATTAGGGGAGAATCACATTTTGGAGCAGTTTCTAAGATCTAAGCACACACTATCTCACCATACCTTCACACACACATTCAAATTCATCCATCTTCCATACTTTCCATCAATTCAATCCATTGGTTCTCACTAAATTCATCAATCACTCAACAATTCCATCAATTTGAGAAGAGAAGATCATCATAGATTGAAGAATTGAGCATGTTGGAAGTAAGGAAGGCCATCTTCATAAAAGGGAAGGCGATCTACTTTTCAATTGCTATTTTTCTTCATATTTTGGCTCAAATGGAGTAAGCCTTTGGTTGTATTGATTTGAACACAATGTGTAGTGGCTAGTCCTATAGTAGGCTAATCATGTGATTGGTTGAGAAGGATACTAGATATGTAGGATTTTAGATGTTGAATTGAGTTAATTTTGGACTTCCTTTTATGATTAATAATTCATGTTTCATTTCAATAAATGTGTGATTGAATTCTCTTTTCATAGTACTAGGATGGTCATTCCAATAGTATGATTAGTGGTTTAATTGAATCATATATTAAGATGAACATGTATGTTAGTGTGAGGGGAGGTAAGTCATACCCTTCTTATGCTTGGAACATTCATAAAGGGGCACTTAAGAAATTGAGTGAAAAGAACCAACTTATGAACATAGTACCTTAAGGGAATTGAGAGTAAGAACAATCCTAGAAGATTTAGACTTGTTAAAGAGTCAAGAACCTAATTACCTTGGCCATAGGGATTACGGGTAAAAATGTGATTGCTTTTAGTCCATAATTAATAAAGTTCAATGTTGAAAGTCATACATGTCTAGCTAGTTTCTCATCCATGAATATGGTTAGCCTTGCTCTCTTCTTAAATACATTCTATCCACATTCCATTCACCTTGTTACATAATTGATAATTGATAATTTTAGTGGTTAATTGATTTTTTTAGTTAATTGATTAGAATAAGCATTAGTATAAAACCAAACCATCAACCTTATCACTCTTACAAAGCATAATTGATGAGAAATCCGGATACAACTATGAGTTTACTTTCCCTTGGGACGACATACTTATAAATTATTTTACTTGGTCACACATGCACAACAACGATAGGGTCTCTTACTCTAAAATCATTTTGATACAAAAATGAGACTAAGATCATGGCGCTGCTTGCCAGGGAAATGTTAAAATTTTTTATCGTAAAGAGTTTGAATTTGATTAGTTTTGATAAGAGTATCCCTTTTATTTGTTTACTTGTCTTGGTTATTTGGTGAGCTAATTTGGAAATTTTTGTAGGTACATGCAAACTCGTTCAAGGTCTCAATATACTGAACCTTTGAACTTGGAATTGGAATCTACTTTAAGAAGACAAAGAGGAGGAGTGTTAGAGCCTATGGATGATGTGATGGAAAACAGAATGGATAACGCTAATATGGTTAATGAAGAAGGTAATATGAGGAATTTTCAACAAGGGTGTGATAATGTTCGAGGAGGACATGCTAATCCGAAGTTTGTGCCACAAGCTAATGCTCAACAAGTACACTTGCAAAATCAACAATTGCAAGCAATCATTCAACATTTGATGGCACAACAAGAAGCTAGAGATAACCAACAAATCCCTCTGGTGGTGCAAAATCAACCTAGAGGGCATGGATATAATGGATTAGGGATGAATATCCGAGATCACTTCCAACCGCAATATGGGAATTATACTATAGGACCACCATTGAATGTCAACAACTTTGAGATAAAAATGGGGTTGATTAATATGGTGCAAACAAATCAATTTAGTGGTGGTGCAATAGAGGATCCAAATGCTCACTTATCTCAATTCATGGAGTTAGCTAATACCATCAAGATTAATGAGTAAGTGAGGATATTGTTAAGATGAAGTTTTTTTTCCTTCTCATTGAGGGATCGAGCTAAGACTTGGTATCATACTATACCTCCGGGATCTTATACCACATGGAGAGAGTTGGCTCAAAAGTTCTTAAGCAAGTATTTCCCACCATCAAAGATGTTGCATCTCAAAGGTCAAATAATCCAATTTAAGCAAATGCATCTTGAAACTTTTAGTGAGGCTTGGGATCGTTTCAAAGAAATGCTAGAGAAGTGTCCACAATATGGATTTCCCGAAGATCAACAAGTATGATTTTTCTATGCCGGCTTCAATGGAAGTGAAAGAATGCTTGTTGATGCTTCGGCGGGAGGTTCTATATTTGGGCAAACGCCGGAAAGAGCTATTACTATATGTGAAGAGATTGCTTTGAATACAGGTCAATGACCTATGGATAGAGTTGCGGGAATGTATGAAAGGGAAAGAATTGCTAAGATGGAAGAAGTGTGCTTGCAACAAGTGTAAAAGGTGGAGGCGCCTAAGGAGGATGTTACCGACAAGGAAATCACGGAGCTACTTAAGAGGATGAATGCTAATTTGCAAGTGTCTTCGGATCCTTCATCTAAGCCTATTGAGAATCAACAAATGCATCAGAATTCAACACCAATGCCTATGCCTTTGATGAATCAACAAGTGTTTCCTAATCCTCAACAAGGCATGTCTATGCCAAATATGGGTCAAGTTTCTCAAGGTTGTCAAATGCCTACACCTATGCCTCAACAAGGTATGTCTCATAATTTTGGATGTCAAGATACTTGGTACCAACAGAAAATGTCACTTAAGGAAGTTGCCTTCATGCAAGGAAAGAACTTTCAAAGAAGTTATGGTGGTAATTTTTGTAACCATGGAGGGGATATCAACAAAGGCAAGGAGGATGGGGGCAAGATAATTTTCAAGGAAATTTTAACCAACCTCGTAGGAATGAGAATTTGTCATATGGAAATCAAGAGAATGTCTTTACTCTTCCACCGGGCACTAATCCGGGATAGAAAGCTCCAAATGGTGAAGGGAAGCCTACAATGAAGGATCAAATGGCCAAGATGTTTGACTTTATGAGCAAAGAGATGAAGTGAATGATAAGAGATTTAAAGCATTAGAAACACAAATGAGCCAAATGGCAAGTGAGAAGGGGGATGTTCATCATCAAGAAAAGTTTCCATCTACAACAATTGCTAATCCTAAGGAGCAATGCAAGGCTATTGAACATAGTAGTGGAACAAAATACGAAGGGCCTTCAATATTGATGGAAGTAGAGGGAGTAGAATGTGAACTTGAGCCTATGGAAAGAATGGATGAAGAAGGGAAAGAGAAAGAAGTTGAAATAGTTGAAAAGATGATAGTACCCCTACAATTGAAGAAGAAAGAGTGAGGTCTCCAAAGAAATGGGAAAGATGTAGAGAAGCAAAACGTAAGGAGGGGAAGAGAATGTGGAAAGAGATGAATGGGGAATACTGAAGTTGCCCGTGACAATTCCATTTCCACAAAGATGCTTGAAAAAGGGATTAGAAGAAAAATTCGCTAAGTTTGTTGAGATGTTGAAGAAGATTCATATAGATATTCCTTTTGCAGGTGCTTTGCTTCAAATGCTCAACTACTCCATGTTTTTGAAGGATATATTGTCAAAGAAAAGAAGCTTGGGTGAGTTTGAAACGGTGAATCTCACGAAGGAATGTAGTGCTATTTTACAAAAGAAACTCCCTCCTAAATTGAAAGATCCGAGAAGTTTCACTATTCCATGTGAGATGGGAGAACATGAAAACTACAAAGCTCTATGTGACCTAGGGGCAAGCATCAATTTGATGCCCTTGTCAATTTTTAAGAAGTTGGGCATTGGTGAGGCTAAACAGACATCGGTGACACTTCAATTAGCCGATCGGTCTTTGACAACCCAAAGGGAATTGTGGAAGATGTTTTGATCAAAGTTGTCAAGTTTGTATTTCCCTTTGATTTTGTGGTACTAGACATGGATGAGGATGCAAATGTCCCGTTGATACTTGGTCGTCCATTTCTTGCCACGGGAAAGACATTGATAGATGTGGAAAAAGGGGAGCTAACTTTAAGGGTGAATTAGGAAGAGGTGATATTTTCATTAAGAGAGACTATGAGATATCCTAGGAACAAGGAGGAATGTAGAAGATTGGAGGTTGTGGACTACGTTATTGAAGAGCATATGAATGATCTTCACTCCAAGGATCCATTGGAAATTATGATAATCCACTCTTACTCTATTGACTCTATAAAATCTAACTCTTCTTGTTGTTTAGAAAATGATGAAATAATTGATGAATTGCATGGTTTAAATTCTTGTAGGGAACTCACAAGTGTGTAAGCAAAAGTAGAGAAACTTGATGAAGAACCAAAAAAAGAAGTGCAAGAGAAGAGGGTGGAGTTGAAACCATTACCGGAGCATTTGACGTATGCTTACTTGGAAGAGAATGAAACATATCCGGTAATTGTATCTTCTTCCCTTAATGATTTAGAATTAGAAAAGTTGTTAAGAGTGTTAAGGGAGCAGAAATCTTCTATTGGTTGGAGTATAAAAGAATTGAAAGGTATAAGCCCATCTTTATGTATGCATAAGATTCACTTGATTGATGATGAGAAGTCATGTGTGCAAAACCAACGTAGATTCACTTGGTAGTTGTATTAGTGTTGAGTGTGGGGTCATGTGTAGTGGTTGTGGATCACATCAATCCAAAAAGTGAAATGGATACTCTGTAATGTGACGGACCAAAATGGAAAAATGGATACGTATCAATGGGACAGAGGGAGTATTAATTATTATACTCTTACACATATCATCATATATATCTTAGATAATAATTGATGACAAACATTACATAGTTAGGTGCGGGAATTATTTTCCAATTAGTGATAATCCATACGTGAGTCCTTTACACGTAGTGACAAAAAAAGTGGCATGGCAATTGTTCGATCCGATACGAATGAAACGATTACCACCCGAACTATCACGAGTTGGAGAGTATGTGTTGATTATCGTAAATTGAATAAAAATACTCGTAAAGATCATTTCCCATTGTCATTCATAGACCAAATATTGGATAGACTTGCGGGACATGAGTACTATTGTTTTTGTGATGGATACTCCCGGTATAATCAAATATTGATTGCCCCAGAAGACCAAGAGAAGACAACATTTGCTTGTCCTTATGGAACATTTGCATTTAGAATGATGCCTTTGGTCTATGTAATGCCCCTGCCACTTTTCAGCGTTGTATGATGTCTATCTTTGATGGTTTAATTGAAAATGTTATGGAGGTGTTTATGGACGATTTCTCTATGTATGGTTCCTCTTATGATGTTTGCTTGACTAATCTTACTATTGTGTTGCAGCGGTGTGAAGAATTGAAACTTGTGTTAAATTGGGAAAAATGCCGCTTTATGGTGACCGATTGGATAGTCATGGGACATCATATTTCAAAGCATGGTTTAAAAGTGGATAGGGCAAAAGTGGTAGCTATAGAACGTCTTCCCCCTCCTAATAGTGAGAAGGGGGTGAGATCGTTCTTAGGTCATGCGGGCTTTTATAGACGCTTCATTAAGGATTTTTCAAAAATGCTAAACCTCTATATAAATTACTTGAAAAGGATTGTCCATTTAACTTCAATGATGAATGTCGTGTTTCATTTTAGGTTCTCAAGGGGGCTCTAACCTCTTCTCCAATACTCGTTACCCCGGATAGGAGCCTACAATTTGAATTGCATTGTGATGCTAGTTATCAATCCGTATGAGTGGTGTTGGGGCAAAATAGAGAGAAAAAGTTTAGAGCAATCTACTATGCATCAAAGACATTGAATTCATCTCAAATTAATTACACCACAATGGAGAAGGAGTTTTTGGACGTAGTGTATGCTTTTGAGAAATTTCGGCCATATTTGGTTGGCACGCAAACTATTGTCTACACGGATCACGTAGCCATAAAGTACTTAATGAGTAAGAAAGATGCTAAACCTCGTTTAATCCGTTGGGTGTTACTTTTGCAGGAATTTGATGTAATGATCACGGATAAAATGGTTTGGAGAATGTGATCGTGAATCATTTATCTAGATTGGAAAATGGAGGAGAGAATAAAGACATGAAGCCGATTGGGGATGAGTTCCCAGATGAAGAAATTCTTAAAGTCGATGTCGAGCAAGTGTGTACTCTTATATTTAATGTGCCGCCTTTGTATGCCGATTATGTTAACTTCCTTGTGTGTGGAATCTAGCCCACATTGCTAAATAAGTATAAGGTGAAAAGGTTTTATGTGAAAGTAAAGAAATACTTGTGGGATGAGCCCTATTTGTTTAAGATTTGCAATGATGATGTAATAAGAAGGTGTGTGGCTAATGAAGAAGTTTTGGGGATTCTTGAGCTATGTCATTCGTCTTTATGTGGAGGCCATTTTGGTCATCAAAAGACGGGGGGGTTAAGGTTTTACAATCGGGCTTCTATTGGCCCACATTGTTTAAAGATGCAAAGAAGTTTGTGCCTAAATGTGATAGATGCCAAAGAGTAGGGGGAATAGGTAAGAAAGATGAGATGCCTTTGAGTTTAAGGATTGATGTGGAGATTTTTTTATGTATGGGGTATTGATTTCAAGGGACCATTTCCCTCGTCTCAAGTATATATGTATATCTTGCTAGCCGTGGATTATGTATCAAAGTGGGTGGAGATAAACCCCACTAAGACAAATGATGCTTTGATTGTTCAAAAGTTCTTGAAAAAGAATATTTTTGCTAGGTTTGGAGTTCCACGAGCATTAATGAGTGACGGAGGATCTCATTTTGTAAATAAGTTGATGGAAGGATTGTTGAAGAGATATGGAGTGAAACATCGAGTGGCTACACCTTACCACCCTCAAGCAAATGGATTGACAGAGGTCTCAAACTTACAAATCAAGTTAGTTTTGGAGAAGACAATCAATGGGGGGGAGAAAGCATTGGTCGAAAAAGCTTGACGATGCCTTATGGGCGTATCGAACGGCTTTTAAGACCATCTTTGGTGTGTTACCATATAAATTGGTCTATTGTAAAGCTTGTTATCTTTCTGTAGAATTGGGGCATCGTACGTTGTGGGCTATTAAACGCCTTAATATGGATGAAGGGGAGAGTGGCAAAGTAAGGTTGTTAAAATTGGTTGAACTAGAGGAGTTTAGGGGAAGAGCATTTGATAATTCAATCATCTACAAAGAGAATATGAAGAGATCGCATGATGCTAAAATGAAGAAAAAGACGTTTGCTCCAGGGGACAAAGTTCTTGTATTCAATTTGAGGCTTAAGTTATTCCCCGAAAAGCTTAAGTCTAAATGGATGGGGCCATATGAAGTGCTTGAGGTGTTGAGTGGAAATACATTGAAACTAAAGGGTCCCAATAATGAGTTTGTAGTGAATGGTCATCGGGTGAAATATTATCTATCTCCTTCTCAAAAGGAGATAGTGTATGTGGATACCCTCTTCTCTTGAAACTCTTTGATAGATATGTAGAGTAGGTTTTATTTTTGATTTTAATTGCTTTCTTGAAGATTTGGTATGTAGGTGGAGAAGTTCATTGAGAAAAGTGCATGTGAAGAAAGACAAGGGTACTAAAGTTACAAACTTAAATCTTAACACTTGTGTTAATTTAAGTTTGGGGTGTGTGTGGTCATACTTGGATTTTGGAAGTGCACATACGTCATCCCAAGGTAATCTCGTGAGGATCATTGATGGAAACTACAAGGGTAAGTCTCACCATTTTTTGCAAACTTAATTCTCAACTTGTTTCGATTTAAGTTTAGGAGGTGAGTGCGTGGTGTGACTCATCACTTGGATATGCTTGATGTATCATTTGTTGATAGATTGTCTTGTGGCAAAAAGGGTCAATTTTGAAATTTTTTCTTATGAGTTAGGTTCGTTTTGGTACGTTTGGTGGTGTTGAAGTACATGATAGTCCGTTATTTGATCATAATTGTAGAGTTAATGTTTGAGGTATTTTTGAGCATGAATAGTGTGTATTAGAAGTGCAAAAATTGGGCAAAACAAGGTGTGAAGTTTGAAATTTGGAAAACAGGGTAAATGGCTACACGAGCCGTGTTCAGTACACGGCCCTATAAGGATTGGCCGTATACTGACATCATAAGGTGCTGCTCACCCAGGACCAAGGGCGAGTTCCGCACTCGAGTCGTGTAGGAGGCAGAAGCATGGGCCATGTGCTGCATATGACCTTGTAACACAAAGCCGAGTTTGAGCATCAGAAACACCTACAAAGCCATGTCTGAGGCCGTGTAGCGGAGCACGACCCGTGTCATGTTCAAAATTATAATTAAAAATCTGATTTCACGAGCAGTTTCAAACACGTTCTTCATTCCGTACGTACTGAGAAACTCGATTTCGAGTCCAAATACACTTCAACCACCATCCATTGTTCGTAAATCTTCCTCATTAAGGATATTCTGAGTAAGTGAGGGTGAGTATTTCCTATCCTCTACACCAAGAACACTCTTCCAACTAAAAATTGAAGGTATGAACTCTATGAGGCCTACCATTTGAATTCTTTGAGATTTTGTTAGAATTGAGCAAATTGATGCATGGGACTAGGGCTATAGTGAGTTTGGAATGTGCTTATGATTGTTGAACATACATGTGTCAATTTAATTGTTGAATTGAAGTGAAATTAGGGTTCATGAGATATAAATTTGGAATTTTTTAGTTTGGATAGATTGAGTGATTATAACATGGCACATTGATTGGGAATGTTGTATGATTATGAAATTAACATGAAATGGGCTTAGGTGTTGAGGGTTTGGGCATAAGGCTATATGAATTTTATTTTGGAAACATATAGAAATGTTGTGCATGCCAAGTGTTTGATGAAATGCCTAAGTGAAAATTTTGTGTAATTTTGAAATCATATATGCATTTTGAGCAGTGATGGTTTAATTGAAGACTTATATGAGAACAATATGTGCAAACATGATATGAATTGAGGTATAAGTTCATGGATGATTGGAAAGATTGATAGTGAAGTGTAATATTTGTTGGTGATGCTTGAAGCTATGATTATATGATTATGTAATGCTAATGCATAGTATAGTTCACACTTAGTTGAATAACAAGTGTTGAGTCTAATCTTAATGCATTATCATTCCTAATGATGCAATTGAGTATAACTTGAGCTTGTTTAAAATGTAGATGGCCGAGAGGAGAGTAAGACCAAGGAATGAGTACTTCATCATCATTACTGATCCGGGGAACTTGCTAATCTTGATGCTCAATTTATGGAAGATGGGATCCATTCGGACTACTTTGGGGTAGAACTTGAAGAGTATTGGGGAAAGTATGTGCTCCATTGGCAAACACTCGTCCCTATGATTAAGCCAACCCGGTTCCAAGATAACAACGGTGGAAGGGTTAGGAATAGAGGAAGACTTGAGGAAGTTGTTTAGGTTTGCACATATGGAGGAGTTTTTCGATAAGAGGCCACCTACGTATCTATATCTCACTGATGAGTTCATGAGTACACTTCAGGTAAAGAAGGACAGAAACAAGTTCCCCATTTCCATCATGTTCCAGCTGGATAATGTGATGAGGAGAGAAATTCCCCTACCTGTTTTGAATGAATTCTTTGGATGCCCACCATGCTATGGTCATCAGAGCTTCTACGAAGGAGGAGGCTTTAATCAACAGGATTGGTGGAAGAGATTGGTAAATGATGGGACAGAATAGGCAGGATACATTCCTAGTGCTTCAAAAGGTACGGCCATAAGAAATACGATAATGAGATACTTAGAGAAGATTGTCTCAAACACTGTTCTAGGAAGTTTTGAAAGTGGAGCAGCAGGTGAGAAGCAACTATATATCATGTATTGTCTATATAATGAGCTACCACTGAACATGGCTGCGCATTTTGTTCAACATGTGGAGAGAGTTGCCAAGAGACAGACTTCTCAAGGATTGATGTTAGGAGATATGGTCTCTATGATAGCCCATGGCTTGGGTGTAAATCTTGCAGGAATGGAAAACAGAATGGTGAGCGAAGGGTTGAATTACCATCAATTGATGAGAATGGAGTTTTTGTCCGTGGTTCCAAACCAATATTGCATAAAGCAAAAAAAAGGGGCTTCATTCCCTTTGCCAGCTCCGGAGCTCACTACAGTGTACACTCGAAGGAAGTTTGCTAATTTGGCAATGGCTAGTACCAACCACTCTAGGGTTGTAAGAGCATTTTATAGGAGCAATAGAGAGGAGATGGAGGAGGTTCTCCAACAAATGAGGGTTGAGGAGAACTTTGAGCTAGCCAATCTGAGAGCGGAGCCAGTACCAATGGAAGGAGATGAGGAGGAGACACCACATCATCAGGTGGAGTTCGAAGAGCAAGTGATGAGAGTGAAAATAAGCGTGTTTTAGTGTCAAATTTAAAACCTTCTTGATGGGAATTGTTGTTATATATTAGCACGAGCGTCTCATACTCAATATATGTGAGAAAAAGGTGCGTTTGAAGTGTTTTATTGTATTTTAGGTGGAAAAATGATCAAAAGTGCAAAGTTGGAGAAAAGGTACAATTTGTGCAGGAAAGCTGAAAAATGCATGTCCAACTTGTGTAATTTTTCTATATTTTTCTGGAGCTCTAAACTGGAAGTGTGATATATGGCTGGAAATCCATATAAGAGAGGATCATTTTGGCATAAAGAACACCTCAATCGGAGTCCAAATGAGAATGTTATGATCAAAATGGTGACGCTGTGCAAGCTGTTCCTGCTCAGCACAGATGTGCCAATTTTCATGACTTGTTACACATTCAAATGTTGGACTTTTGGGGATATCTTTATATGGATAGAAAGACAATGAAGAGTATCGCGTAAGCACAAAAATCACTAAAATCAGAGTTTGGACGAGGAGGTTATGCTCAAAATCGTGAAGTCGTGCAGATGGCAGCGAGAATTTCCGAGAATTTCCGAAAATTACCTATTTCTTGGAGCAAAATTAATCTCCTTATCACATAATCCACTATGATTTACCCATATCTTTTATTTTCTTATTTAATTCCCTTATTTCCTTATTTAATTCCTTTCACACACCTATATATTATACATCATGATTCAAAGAAGGAGAGAGCCACATCCATCCTACACCACCCCACAAGGAGGGTTCACCCCCAGTCATCATCCACATCATTTCCTCCATCCATCCATCACTTTGATGATTCGTCTGTGGAATCAAGAGGAGAACCAAGAGGAGGATTCAAGATGGAGAAGGACGCGACGACTCCCGCATCTAGGGTTTTATTCGTTTCCTAATTTATCTTGTATTTTCCAGATATATGGGTAAGATCTATCCAACCCCCATGATTGTTCTTTGCAACATCATGGGTTAGAACCATTTTGGTAGATCTAGGGTTCTGAAGGTTTTATGAATTAATTAAACTCTCTTGTGTGTCATCCGTACAACACTACTTGTGGATTGATTTTATATATGATTGTGCTTTCTTATTCCATATTCACGGTCGTTTTGTGCATCATCGATTAGTATATAGAGTCTAAATATATATCTTGGTTGTAGATTGAGTGTGTTCACCACTGAACAGGATTCCAAGTTATGATTCTAAATGAAGGGACTCCAAAGCTTCATTAGAACTATCATATTGTTTAGTTTGAAAATCTGCGTGAAATTCATATACTCTTGAAATTGATGAAGGAAGTGTACCTGAGTTATATTGCGATATGAAGTTCCATGTGTACTTGTGGGATATTACTTACCATGAAAGGTACTCTGTTACTTGTTAAAAACTCATGTGAGATTTTGAACGTCGTTGATCAAGTTACATAATCACATGATATTTCTTTTTTAGTGAGTATCGTTCTTGTGCGTTTATTTTAGAACTTGCCTTGAGTCTCCTTGAATATTCAATATTAGTCTAGCAGATTATGAAAATGATATTAGGCCATCTTTGAATAGCTCATCTTTTCCCATATACTTTACCCGAATTCATTAAATTCCTTGTCAACCCATTTTAGCTTTTTAAATCCATTCTTTTGATAGCCAATAAAGCTTAATTGAAGAGAGTGTAATTTGAGGGATGATGAAGGAAGAATCTTAAGGATCAAAAGGAAAATTCCTGGAGTAGTGCTCAAATCTAGTACTCCATGGAAACAAACACCCAAGTGTAGTGCTTAAATCTAGTATCCTATGGGGGATGTGAGAGGTAGTGCCCGAAACTGATACCTCGAGAGATGAAAAAAAAAAGAAAAGGTGAAATAAAAAGGAGAATGATGGAGTTGAAGAAGAGTTAGAAAAAAATTGGAAAAAATATGTTGTGTTTGAAGGAGAAAGATGGGAGAGTGTGAAGAGGATGTTGTGCTTAATTGAAAGTGATGAGGAAAAAAATAAAGATTGAGAGAGACGGCCGCTTGATTGATTTGAGTTTTGAGTCACTTAACCATATATTTCCCACCTTCTCCAAAGAGCCTATATTACTCCCTAATAAAAGAGCTTTTTTATCCATGATTTTTTAACTACAAGTAAAAGAAGAGTTGAGATTTTTGTCTAGCTTATGGTTACGCATGCACTTGAATTGAATCTGAGCATAAACACCATAACCCATAAGTGTACATCTTTTACACTAGAGTGTGAGTGATATATACTTCATGTGAAAACATGTGAATGGAGCATTTGAATTGGTGGTGATTGTCTTATCTTGTATGCTATAAATTGATTATTACATGTAATGAGAGTTGCATGACCTAAGTTGAGGACAATTATATTTTGAAGGGGGTATTGGTCATAGTCCTTTTTCTCCGCTAATTTTCTTACTCTTTTTCTCTTTATTTTTATTTTATTGCCTCGGGACGAGCAATGCATAAGTTTGGGGGATTGATGAAAGTGAAAATAAGCGTGTTTTAGTATCCAATTTAACACCTTCTCGATGGGAATTGTAGTTATATATTAGCATGAGCATCTCATATTCAATATATGTGAGAAAAATGTGTGTTTTAAGTGTTTTATTGTATTTTAGGTGGAAAAATGATTAAATGTGCAAAGTTGGAGAAAACGTGCAATTTGTGCAGGAATGCTGAAAAATGCATGTCCAACTTGTGTAATTTTTCTGTATTTTTGTGGAGTTTTGAACTGGAAGTGTGATATATGGCTGGAAAGCCATAGAATATAGGATCGTTTTAGCATAAAGAACACCTCAATCGGAGTTGAAACAAGAAATTTATGATCAAAATAGTGACGCCGCACAAGCCGTTCCTACTCAGCACAGATGTGCCACTTTCATGACTTATTACACATTCAAATATTGGAATTTTGGTGAGAACTTTAGATGGATAAAAATCCAAGGAAAATAGAATCTCGCGAGCACAAAAATCACTAAAATCGGAGTTTGGACGAGGAAGTTATGCTCAAAATCGTGAAGTCGCGCAGATGGCAGCGAGAATTTCCAAAAATTTTCCGAAAATTACCTATTTCTTGGAGCAAAATTAATCTCCTTATCACATAATCCTCCATGATTTACCCATATTTTTTATTTCCTTATTTAATTACCTTATTTCCTTATTTAATTCCCATCTCACACCTATATATTATACATCATTATTCAAAGGAGGAGAGAGCCACATCCATCCTACGCCACCTCACAAGGGGGGGTTCACCCCCCAACAATCATCCGCATCCTTTTCTCCATCCGTCCATCACTTTGAAGATTCGTCTGTGGAATCAAGAGGAGAACCAAGAGGAGGATTCAAGACGAAAAAGGACGCGACGACTCCCGCATCTAGGGTTTTATTCATTTCCTAATTTATTTTGTATTTTTCAGACATATGGGTAAGATTTATCCAACCCCCACGATTGTTCTTCGCAACATCATGGGTTAGAACCATTTTGGTAGATCTAGGGTTTTGAAGGTTTTATAAATTAATTAAAACTCTCTTGTGTGTCCTCCGTGCAACACTACTTGTAGATTGATTTTATATATGACTGTGCTTTCTTAATCCATATTCACGGTCGTTTTGTGCATCTTCGATTAGTATATAGAGTCTGAATATATATTTTGGTTGTAGATTGAGTGCGTTCACCGCTGAACAGGATTCCATGTTATGATTCTAAGTGAGGGGACTCCGAAGCTTCATTAGAACTAATATATATGAATGTTTATTAATTGAATTGAATTCGGGTTAGTAAGCAGAATAAAGAGGGTAATTTTATAGTACCCATAAAGGGAGATCATATCGGGTTAGGTTCCAGACGTGAGAAATAATTGATACTAATATTACCAAGAAGGGGGGTGAAATTATATTTCTTGCTCCGAGGTTATTCACATGTGTTACATACATGTTTACTTGTGTCTATAGAGTAGATATGCATGACTTAGTTATGTGTCCATAGTCCACAAGGCAGAGTCAGCCTGCACTTGAGAGGGAGGTTAAGTCTGGATTACCCTAGAACTACCTATTCTCCTACTTGATCCACTTTCGTATTATTGTTATTTTATTTTATTTATTATTTAATTTTAGTATTTTAGTTGATAATTAATTCCACAACTCTTATTTCTTTTCGTCTTAATTAATTTAGATAATAATTAAATTGATAATACGCCGTCTTTTGGGTTCGATATTTAACTTGGTCGCTTGCTTAAGCTGCAACTGATATCCTTCATACTTGAGGATTAATTTTGCATACAAAGAAAATGCGAATCAGCAAGCCCCTGAGCCACCACGGTTTGAAGAAGAAGAGCCACATCAGCAACAGCCAATGGATCCCAAATATGGAAATGAGAGATGGAATTACATGATGGACGAGGTTAGAGAGATAAGACAGGTTTAGAAGGGGTATGGAGCACAAATAAGAGAGATCCGAGAGACGCAACAGGCACATGGGATGCATATCCAAGAGTTCCGAGATGGACAACGTCATTACGAGGAGCAGTCTCGTATGCACTCCAACAACATGGAGGATATGATGACAATGATGTTTAATTTCCAGTTTTCAGCTTCTCCTCGTACATACATACCATGGAACATGTATCATCCACCTCCACCTCCAGAGCCATGAAGGGAGTCATTTTAGTGTTTATCACTTCTAGTAGTTCATTTGAAGAATGATAGACTTGATTTGATTCGTTAGATTTTGATTGGATTGTACTTTAATTGTTTTGTATTTGGGAGGTTTTACTTTGGGGATTTTATTTTAGTTTTATGCATTTTACATCTCTTTATTTTTGTATTTTAGTTTGATTTTCATAGTTTGAATGTGATGGGAATTTGAGCTTATTTGTTATAGATGTGAATTAATGTGCTTAAACTTCTTGAGATGGATGATTTTAGTCATGTATTTTATATGTTTTTTTATGTTTCTCGTTTGGTAAGTTTTTATTTATATGTTATGTTTGTGATTTTTCATTCTTGCATAGGTTTGGATTTGTGGTATGTTTGGGAAAGTGTAAATATTTTTTTGAATATGAGTTATGATGCATTGCTTTTGATAAGGTGATGGCAAGCATGTTAAGAATTTCTACTAGTTAAAATTATGACATGAATTACATAATTTGTTCAATTTTGAGAAGTATGAAGGGTAATTATGTTTCTTTTCGGTCCAAGCAAAAGCTTGTGAGAATTGATACTCAACCGTGCTTCCATGATTAATATTTCTTGATGAGAGGACTAGTTGAACTTAGACAAAAAAGAATTTGCTCATGGACTATAGGAACGAAGCCCGAATGGTGGATCTTTGTGATATGATCTTAGGTCATCCTTGTTAAGTGAAGTCATAGCCATAAAATTCCTTACGCAAACATCATCCCTAGTTTGCCAGTTTGAGCTTATAAGTCTATTCTTTGTGATTTAAGCACGATACAAGCCTTAAAAGCCCACTTAAGCCTTATATATATATATATATATATATATAACCTTTGTGTGGGTGATTGATGAGATGATGGTCAACAAGGATTGATGTGGAAAAATGTGCAAGAAAATAAAGAAAATGGCGAATCAAGAAAATGATGAAAGAGTTCAAGTTATTAGCATGTGCAACTTCAACAAAAAGGGAAAAAGGAGCAAAATCATTAAAATATGTTCAAGGAATGCAAAAGTCAAATAAAAAAAGTATGCAAGTTAAAAGAAGCTCAATGAATCCTTGGTATGTTGATGTTTAGTATTTAAGAATATGTGAAAAAGGGAGGAAGATTGAAAGTGAAGATGTTTGGCAAAAGAATCATCTCTTCGATTATCTACACTTGAATAGTCACGATTATCTAAATTTTTCCTACCCTACCAAAGATCCTAACATTACATCCAAAGAAAAAGACCTATTTGATCACATTTTGAAACTATGATGGCTTGTGAACATAGTCCATGAGCAAGCCTATGGTGAGTCTGTTCTAACCGGTTGATGAGTGTTGTTTAAACCATAATTCATAGAGTGTTGAGTGAATTTGATATCCTATGGGAGGCTTGGATCGGAAGGGATTTGATTACTTTTTTGTTTTCTTGAATAAACTTGTTAATCTTTTATGTTATGAGTTTGATGATGTAGGAATACTTAATGTGATTTTGTAGACTTTATTACTTGTGATGTGTTTTGGTTTATATTCATTAGATGTTTTTCTAGGTGAAAATTACTCATCTTGTTTATCATTTTTCGTTGTTCTGGGATGAACAACACTTTAAGTTTGGGAGGTTGATCGTTGTCATTTTCACTTAGATTTTAGTATCTTTACTTGTAAATTTTTGAATATTTTTATCCGTATTTGTGCAACTTTGGTTGAGTTTTAGGTCAATGTGTTATGGATTTATAAAAGTATGTAAATAAGCTTAAATGTGTGTAAAAAAGTTAAAAATGGAGAAAAAGGAGTCGGGAGCAAAAACAGAGAAGGAAGAACAGGGAATGCTCGGACACGCCTCTGTGCGAAACACGGGCCTATTCGAGGTGGCCGTGTTCGAGCATCAGAACGTGGGGCACACCCAGGAGAAGGCCGTGTTCAGGCGCAAGAGTCATGCGTGAGCACACGCCTCGTGTGCGGAACACGGGCATGTTCGAGAAGACTATATGCAGTCATCAGAAAATGCTTCACTCCCATGGGAGAGGCCGTGCGCTGCTACATGCGCTGCTACACGAGCCGTGTGCTGCTACACGACATGTGTATGTACAAAATCCAGTATTAAATTGGGAAGGTTCTAGAATGTTCCAAGGGTGTATAAAAATCCAATTGAGTGCGAAAATTAGGGGAGAATCACATTTTAGAGCAGTTTCTAAGATCTAAACACACACTATCTCACCATACCTTCACACATATTCAAATTCATCCATCTTCCATACTTTCCATCTATTCAATCCATTGGTTCTCACTAAATTTATCCATCAATCCACAATTCCATCAATTTGAGAAGAGAAGATCATCATAGATTGAAGAATTGAGCATGATAGAAGGAAGGAAGGCCATCTTCATAAAAGGGAAGCCGGTCTACTTTTCAATTGTTATTTTTCTTCATATTTTGGCTCAAATAGAGCAGGCTTTGGTTGTATTGATTTGAACACAATTTGTAGCGGCTAGTCCTATAGTATGGCTAATCATATGATTGGTTGAGAAGGATACTAGATATGTACGATTTTAGATGTTTAATTAAGTTAATTTTAGACTTCCTTTTATGATTAATGATTCATGTTTCATTTCAATAAATGTGTGATTGAATTGTCTTTTCATAGTATTAGGATGACCATTCTAATTGTATGATTAGTGGATTAATTAAATCATATATTAAGATGAGCATGTATGTTAGTGTGAGGGGAGGTAAGTCATACCCTTCTTATGCTTAGAACATTCATTGAGGGACACTTAAGAAATTGAGTGAAAAGAACCAACTTATGATCATAGTACCTTAAAAGAATTGAGAGTAAGAACAATCCTAGGAGATTTAGACTTATTAAAGAGTCGAGAACCTAATTGCCTTAGTCATAGGAATTAGGGGTAAAAATGTGATTGCTTTTAGTTCATAATTAATAAAGTTCAATATTGAAAGTCATGCATGTCTAGCTAGTTTCTCATCCATGAATATGGTTAGCCTTGCTCTCTTCTTAAATACATTCTATCCACATTCCATTCACCTTGTTAGATAATTCATAATTGATACTTTTAGTGATTAATTGATTTCTTTAGTTAATTGATTAGAATAACTATTAGTATAAAATCAAACCATCAACTTTATGACTCTTACAAATCATAATTGATGACAAATCCGGATATAACTATGAGTTTACTTTCCCTTGGGACGATATACTTATAAATTTTATTACTTGGTCACACGTGCACAACAACGATAAAGTCTCTTACTCTAAAATCATTTAAAATGAGACTAAGAACAATATCCTTGGAGCAAGAGATATAATTCACCCCCCTTTCTAGGTACTATCAGTATCAATTATTTCCCGTGCACTTAGTACTCTAAACCGATATGATATTCCTTTATGGGTACTATGAATTTATACTCTTTGTCCTACTTATTTACCCGAAACATATTCAATTAACAAGTATTTATATAAGATAGTTCTAATGAGACTTCGGTGTCCCGTCACTTAGAATTATAACATATAATCCTACTTAGCAGTGAACGCACTCAATCAATAATCAAGATATGTATTCAGACTCTACATAACAATTAATGATGCACAAAACAACTCTGAGTATGAATTAAAAACACATAGTCTTATTAAAATAAACCACAAGTAGTATCGTATGGAGTATACACACGGAAGTTCAATTAACTCATAAAACCTTCATAAAACCTAGAACTACCGAAGCGATTCTAGTCCATGATTGATCGAAGAACAATCATGGTGGTTGGATAAATCTTACCCATAGTCTTGAAAATTACAAGATAAATTAAGATGCGAAGTAAACCCTATATGCGAGCGCTGTTGCGTCTCTCTCTGTCTTGAATCTTCACTTGGTTCTCACTTGATTTGACAGATAAATCTCTCTCCACAGCTCCGTAGATGGTGGTAGGGTTTCGGATGTTGTGTAGAAATAAGGTGGTGGTGAACTCCCTTTTTCCTTGCGTATGGTCTTCCTTTTATACTTGCGAGCTCTCCTTATGGACCTAGGATGGGCTTTTTGAGCGAAAACATGCACTGCAGGTGTAAATATACGGATCCAGATGTGTCCAGCACATCAATTCGACCAAGACCCCTGGTCGAACCAATCAAGGCTGGTCAAATTGCAGGTCGAATCGACCTGTACATTACTGGCAGGTAGCCGGTTCGACTTGAATGGCATGTTGAATCAAAAGCTTTGTGGTCGAACTGCATCTGCAAAAACTTATGCTTCTGGTTTGACCATGGTTCGACCACTGTGCTTGGTCACAGTGGTCGAACCACACTTCTGTCACCTCTCTTCACCAGGTTCGACCTGGATGCTGTGATTGGTCATTTATAGTCGGGATGACCAATTAAAGAATTTATCAAACCCAAGGGAATTTAAGATTTGTGGCCATCAAATTATAGTCTCGTATTAGTTAGGGACGATCGAAAAGTGAGAGATAAAAAGCATGAAAAGAAACTAATTATAATATTTTTTGAATTTTCAATGCAAATGAAGTTTTTCATGATTCACTTCAAATGGATAAATCATGCAACACATCTAATTGCCTCCCAATTTAAGCTATCATAGTAAGAGCGATCACAAATTTCACCTAAACTCTCTCTCGAGATGAAGAGAATGTAGGCCCTTACGAAGATCCCAAAATAGCACATAGGATCGATAGCATAGTGAACACCTCCCAATAGATACTAATTACACGTACGAGTTTCTTAAAAGGTACAAAATCATAGGTAATATTCCCTTTCTAGGTACTATGAATTCACTTAGGTTAGGTTCCCCTCACTAGATTAATTGACCTCTCGATCTAACCTCTCTAGTGTCCACTTATGTAGTTCTAAACATGAGAGGTCATCTCCAACTCTTCCCACATTAATCCACATAACCCACATGATGAAATGATTCAATTAATTCCTAATACACATAATTGAACTCTCGTTCTAACCACATGCACTAGATAATTAACCACACAAATCAAACATATAGATTAAGCAATTAAGCATCCATAAATGAAATTAATCAAAGTCGTGAACACAATTAAATAATATCACAAATTAATCCATAATTCAAGCATCACTTAAACATCCAAAACAAAGAAAATAAAAAGATAATAAGTAGGATTAGATTTCACCAAATGAAGTTTTTACATCCACCAAGCTCATTCTTTCCTTGGTGTCCCCACCTTCTTGGAAAGCATTAAATTTTAATCTAAAAAACATTTAAAACTACGGATCCCCCGCCCCGAAAGGGGGAGGGATCTCAACTATGTATGTCTTACTTAAATGCCCTCTCATCTATTGAATCTTGAAAATGATTCAATTTAATGGAATTTAAATGAGTAAAGAATTTATCCATGGTGTCTTTCATGGAAGAGGGTATTTATAGTAGTAAGGATGAGAGAAATTTGAGTGAGTTTCCAATGTGGGACAAGTGGGTTCATGTAGTGGTAGAGTGAGAGGAATTTGTGGTAAGTAATCAATGTGGGATAATTTAGCTCATGGAACCAAAAATGGGATTCAAACAAATTTTCCTTTGGCCCGTTCTTACTCGTTTTAACTCCAAATCGAGCTCCGTTTTCTCCCACATCTTCCTCTTCACTTGTAGAATTCATTTTTGTGAAAGTCACCCATTTTTTTGAAAAAATAAACAAAAATACCTTTCTCCATAATCAAACAATTAATAGTATTTTCATTAAAATCATGCTCAATTATTGAATTAAAGCCATAAAAATCCAGTTAAAATCTAGGTGAATTTCACACCGATCAAACCCCCAAACTTCAAGTGTTGCTCGTCCCCAAGCAACGAAAGAAAAGAAAGAACAAGTAGGGGAATTCACCTAGAATTGAATCAAGATATCAATGAGATTGAGTCACTTCAAAGCTATTTCAATTCAATCAAAACAAGCGACAAGACATCAATTTAAATGTATACAAGTTAAGCTTAGAAATATGCAAGCAAGTGAGACTTCCAATACTCCTCTCTAGATTTTGCTTTTCACTCTCACACTCAAGGGGTGTAGGGGAGAAGTGTATACTCTCAAAAATTAATTCAAATGCATGTCATTACCATATGCTTGCCAAAGGTCTAAACTCTCTACCACTTGTACGTGTTAATCATTGAATCAAAAAGGTCTTTAATGGGATTGTAATGTAGGTTTTTTGGTCTTGGGTAGGAAAATTTTTAGGAAAAGTAAGCTCAAGATTAGTAGAGAATTTAAGTTGATTGATCACTTCAACCATCATCCTCTCTTTTTCTCTTTTCATCTTAAGAAAAGTGTAATCTTCCATCCGACACACTAACAAGCCTTTTTTTTTTTTACTTCTTTCCATATTGAGTTTCTTCTCTTTTTTTCCCAAGGGCTCTCTTTTCTTTTTTCTAGTAGAGCACCTTTATGCTTCTTTTATACAAGCTTTACTCAATTTTTTTTCTTTTCACACAACCTCTATTTTTTCTTTATCATCTTTTCTCCCTCTTTTCTAGCACTTTCACCATATTTCTCTTTCCAAACTCTCTTATAAGCTCAATTCAATCACTGCATCCCCATTAATCCTCTACTAATCGACAAAGGTGATTAGGATATAAAATATGGATAAAAATGGCTAAATTTATAGGTTGCCAAAGAAATAAGGATAATAAGCTCAAAGGGGCAAACTACGATATGATTTCATTTGGTAGGATTAATTTGGCTAAGTGACTTGTCAAAACAAAGATGACCTTAATCATTTCCAACAATCTTCACACACGTGTAATTTCAAGAAGACACAATGACAAGTTCTAGAATGAACACAAAAGAATGATGCACACACAAGAAAGGAAAAGCCATTTGATTTAATGATTTTAAGGCTCAAAGCTCAAGGGCTTGTAGTAGTGAAAGTGAATACAAAACAAGCGTAAACCATAGCTCGTCAAGTACACAAACAAACATCCATCTTGTCACAAGTTTCAACCAAATATCATAGTCTCAAAACTTCTCACAATGAAGGACAAGAGAACCAAGAAAGATTTCTCATTATTGAAAGCAAAAACAAAGAAAGGAGAAAAAGTGTGCCAAAGAAAAGAGTAACAACTTAAACGTGCGCCGGTGCAATATGCTCAAGTAGGAGTTTAAAAATGCAAATTTTATTATTCAAACCGTAGTAAAAGTCAAGTAACGAAAGCAACATCTTCCCAAACTTAAATTAGACTTTGTAAACAAAGTCTAATTTAAGTTTGGGGGGTGTTTGTTACCTCATTTTGCACCACTCTTATGCTTTTCAAGGCCATAACCACGGCTCCAAGCTTTTGTCCCTACAAACACAACCATAAAACAAAAAAATAAATCAAATAAAAAAATGTCCCTATCCTAACACTTAACAAAACCCGAAGTCACAAATACAACTAAATTCCCCGACAATGGCGCAATTTGATTGGTCGTTTATAGTCGGGATGACAAATTAAATAATTTATCGAACCCATGGGAATTTAGGATTCGTGGCCTTCAAGTTATAGTCTCGTATTAGTTAGGGACAACCGAAAAGGGAGAGATAAAAAGCATGAAAAGAAACAAATTACAATATTTTTGGAATTTTCAATGCAAAGGAAGTTTTTCATAATGCACTTCAAATGAATAAATCGTGCAACACATCTAATTGTCTCCCAATTCAAGCTATCATAGTAAGAACGATCACAAATTCCACCTAAAATCTCTCTTGAGATGAAGATGATGTAGGCCCTTACAAAGACCCCAAAATAGCACATAGGATCGATACCATAGCAAATACCTCCCAATAGGTACTAATTACATGTACGAGTTTCTTAAAAGGTTCAAAATCATAGGTAATATTCCCTTTCTAGAGACTATGAATTCACTAAGGTTGGGTTCCCCTCACCAGATTAATTGACCTCTCGATCTAACCTCTCTAGTATCCACTTATGTAGTTCAAAACATGAGAGGTCGTCTCTAACTCTTCCCACATTAATCCACATAACCCACATGATGAAATGATTCAATTAATTTCTAAGACACATAATTGAACTCTCGTTCTAACCACATGCACTAGATAATTAACCACACAAATCAAACATATAGATTAAGCAATTAAGCATCAATAAATAAAACTAATTAAAGCTGGAAACACAATTAAACAATATCACAAATTAATCAATAATTCAATCATCACTTAAACATCCAAAACAAAAAAATAAAAAGATAATAAGTAGGATTAGATTTCACCAAATGAAGTTTTTACATCCACCAAGCTCATCGTTTCCTTGGTGTCCCCACCTTCTTGGAAAGCATTAAATTCTAATCTAGAAAAACATTTAAAACTATGGATCCCTCGCTCCGAAAGCGGGAGGGATCTCAACTATGGAGATCTTACTTAAAAGCCCTCTCAACTATTGAATCTTTGAAATGATTCAATTTAATGAAATTTAAATGGGTAAATAATTGATCCTTGGTGCCTTTCATGGAACAGGGTATTTATAGTAGTAAGGATGAGTGAAATTTGAGTGAGTTTCCAATGTTGGACAAGTGGGTTCATGTAGTGGTAGAGTGAGAGGAATTTGTGGTAAGTAATCAATGTGGGATAATTTAGCTCATGGGACCAAAAAGGGGATTTATAAAAATTTTTCCTTTGGCCCGTTCTTGCTCGTTTCAACTCCAAATCGAGCTCCGTTTTCTCCCACATCTTCCTCTTCACTTGTAGAATCCATTTTTGTGAAAGTCACACATTTTTTTGAAAAAATAAACAAAAATACCTTTCTCCATAATCAAGCAATTAATAGTATTTTCATTAAAATCATGCTCAATTATTGAATTAAAGCCATAAAAATCAAGTTAAAATCTAGGTGAATTTCACACCGATTAAACCCCCAAACTTCAAGTGTTGCTCGTCCCTGAGCAACAAAAGAAAAGAAAGAACGAGTAGGGGAATTCACCTAGAACTGAATCTAGATATCAATGAGATTGAGTCACTTCAAAGCTATTTCAATTCAATCAAAACAAGCGACAAGACATCAATTTAAATGTATACAAGTTAAGCTTAGGAAATATGCAAGCAAGTGAGACTTCCAATACTCCTCTCTAGATTTTTCTTTTCATTCTCTCACTCAAGGGTGTATGGGAGAAGTGTATACTCTCAAAAATCAATTCAAATGCATGTCATTATCATATGCTTGCCAAATGTCTAAACTCTCTACCACTTGTATGTGTTAATCCTTGAATCAAAAAGGTCTTTAATGGGATTGTAATGTAGGTTTTTTGGTCTTGGGTAGGAAAATTTTTAGGAAAAGTAAGCTCAAGATTAGTAGAGAATTTAAGTTGATTGATCACTTCAACCCTCATCCTCTCTTTTTCTCTTTTCACCTTAAGAAAAATGTAATCTTCCATCCGACACACTAACAAGCCTTTTTTTTTACTTCTTTCCATATTGAGTTTCTTCTCTTTATTTTACAAGGGCTCTCTTTTCATTTTTCTAGTAGAGCACCTTTATGCTTCTTTTATACAAGCTTTACTCAATTTTTTTTCTTTTCACACAACCTCTATTTTTTCTTTATCATCTTTTCTCCCTCTTTTCTAGCACTTTCACCATTTTTCTCTTTCCAAACTCTCTTGCAAGCTCAATTCAATCACTGAATCCCCATTAATCCTCTACTAATCGACAAAGGTGATTAGGATATGAAATATGGATAAAAATGGCTAAATTTATAGGTTGCCAAAGAAATAAGGATAATAAGCTCAAAGGGGCAAACTACGATATGATTTCATTTTGTAGGATTAATTTGGCTAAGTGACTTGTCAAAACAAAGATGGCCTTAATCATTTCCAACAATCTTCACACACGTGTAATTTCAATAAGACACAATGACAAGTTCTAGAATGAACACAAAAGAATGATGCACACACAAGAAAGGAAAAACCATTTGATTTAATGATTTTAAGGCTCAAAAAGCTCAAGGGCTTGTAGTAGTAAAAGTGAATACAAAACAAGCGTAAACCATAGCTCATCAAGTACACAAACAAACATCCATTTTCTCACAAGTTTCAACCAAATATCATAGTCTCAAAACTTCTCACAATAAAGGACAAGAGAGCCAAGAAAGATTTCTCATTATTGAAAGCAAAAACAAAGAAAGGAGAAAAAGTGTGCCAAAGAAAAGAGTAAGGACTTAAACGTGCGCCGGTGCAATATGCTCAAGTAGGAGTTTAAAAATGCAAATTTTATGATTCAAACCGTAGAAAAAGTCAAGTAACGAAAGCAACATCTTCCCAAACTTAAATTAAACTTTGTTAATAAAGTCTAATTTAAGTTTGGGGGGGTGTTTGTTACCTCATTTTTGCACCACTCCTTTGCTTTTCAAGGCCATAACCACGGCTCCAAGCTTTTGTCTCTACAAACTCAACCATAAAACAAAAAATAAATTAAATAAAAAAATGTCCATATCCTAACACTTAACAAAACCTGAAGTCACAAATACAACTAAATTCCCTGACAATGGCGCCATTTGATTGGTCGTTTATAGTCGGGATGACAAATTAAATAATTTATCGAACCCAAGGGAATTTAGGATTCGTGGCCTTCAAGTTATAGTCTCGTATTAGTTAGGGACAACCGAAAAGGGAGAGATAAAAAGCATGAAAAGAAACTAATTACAATATTTTTGGAATTTTCAATGCAAAGGAAGTTTTTCATAATGCACTTCAAATGGATAAATCATGCAACGCATCTAATTGCCTCCCAATTTAAGCTATCATAGTAAGAACGATCACAAATTCCACTTAAAATCTCTCTTGAGATGAAGATGATGTAGGCCCTTACAAAGACCCCAAAATAGCACATAGGATCGATACCATAGTGAACACCTCCCAATAGGTACTAACTACACGTACGAGTTTCTTAAAAGGTACTAAATCATAGGTAATATTCCCTTTCTAGATACTATGAATTCACTAAGGTTGGGTTTCCCTCACCAGATTAATTGACCTCTCGATCTAACCTCTCTAGTATCCACTTATGTAGTTCTAAACATGAGAGGTCGTCTCCAACTCTTCTCACATTAATCCACATAACCCACATGATGAAATGATTCAATTAATTCCTAAGACAAATAATTGAACTCTTGTTCTAACCACATGCACTAGATAATTAACCACACAAATCAAAAATATAGATTAAGCAATTAAGAATCCATAAATAAAACTGATTAAAGTCAGAAACACAATTAAACAATATCACAAATTAATCCATAATTCAAGCATCACTTAAACATCCAAAACAAAAAAAATAAAAAGATAATAAGTAGGATTAGATTTCACCGAATGAAGTTTTTACATCCACCAAGCTCATCGTTTCCTTGGTGTCCCCACCTTCTTGGAAAGCATTAAATTCTAATCTAGAAAAATATTTAAAACTACGGATCACTCGCCCCGAAAGCGGGAGAGAACTCAACTATGGAGGTCTTACTTAAAAGCCCTCTCAACTATTGAATCTTTGAAATGATTCAATTTAATGTAATTTAAATGGGTAAAGAATTGATCCATGGTGCCTTTCATGGAACAGGGTATTTGTAGTAGTAAGGATGAGTGAAATTTGAGTGAGTTTCCAATGTGGGACAAGTTGGTTCATGTAGTGGTAGAGTGAGAGGAATTTGTGGTAAGTAGTCAATGTGGGATAATTAAGCTCATGGGACCAAAATGAGATTTATAACAAATTTTCCTTTGGCCCGTTCTTGCTCGTTTCAACTCCAAATCGATCTCCGTTTTCTCCCACATCTTCCTCTTCACTTGTAGAATCCATTTTTGTCAAAATCACCCATTTTTCTGAAAAATAAATAAAAATACCTTTATCCAAATAATCAAATAATTAATAGTATTTTCATTAAAATCATGCTCAATTATTGAATTAAAGCCACAAAAATCCAGTTAAAATCTAGGTGAATTTCACACTGATCACTAGTCAAACCACTTTGTTGCTGGTCGAACCACGTCCCTGCTAGTCGAACCAAGTGCCTTCAACATCTTTTCTCCGGTTCCGATCACTTCTATCCCGTTTTCCTTCGAAAATCCACTCAAACGGACTTAAACGCACCTGATTCATGACTTTTCACTATACAACTCGATTTATCTTGACTTGAGATCAAATCATACATCATTATCACACGAATCAGAGCTCAAAACACATAAATTTACACACTCATCAATCACACAAATAACAAATCAATAAAAAATTGTGAGATTTCACAAAATCTTTGCTAATTGTAATAATTTAAAGAGTTTTTATATATCTTTAAAAGTTTTTAACGTGGATTTTTTTTTCTTTCTTATAATAATATAATACTCTCCTATTTCTTAGATTTTTTAATTTACTTTTTCTAATGTTTACTTAATTGTTCCAATTAATTTTCTATATTTAAAAAAAAGTAAATAAAGTAATCAATCAATCTTCAATTCAATACAAAAATTAAGGAATTTAGTATATTGCACATTTTGTATAATAATTAAAATCATTACAATTTATCAATTAAGAAATACATGAAATTTATATAGATTTTATGTGATTAATTTTAATGCAATAATTAATTTATTATTATCAATTGAATCTGAATATGTGAAATTTAATTTAGATTAGAATGATTAATAACTCTTTTGATTTTTTTGTTTTTATTAATAAAATAGATATGAATTTATTATTTTAGTACTCCCCCTAAATTTCTACTTCTATAAAAATTTAGATATAAAGATTTGCCTCAAAATATAGATTTCGGGTTTAGATCTACATATACAAATTTCTACTGTTATTCTAATGTTATAAATTTCTTATTTTATTGATAATATATTACATGAATAAATTTAAGGGTTTATTATTGTGCCATACACACTTTAAAGGTTAATTACGTTCAACTATATTGACAAATAGAAATAACTGTGAGGTATAAAATTTCAAGGTGATATCTCCAATTTACCCTGACCAAACAGCACAATTGCCCTTGTACGCCTCCCACATCGAATCCATTCCCTCGCCGCCATCCACGTTGTGCCGCTCCTCGAACAGCTTGCACGCCAGCGTCCTCTTCCTCTCCTTCTCTCTCCTCATCGATCCCAACGACCTCTCTATTTTTACACTCGACTTTCTATCTCTTTCGTCGCTGCTGCCACCGCCGACATCATCCTGCGAATGTGATGATGCCTTTCTCTCTCTTTCGTCGGCGCTGCCGTCATCGTGCGAATGTGATTTTGCCATCTCGATTTTATTTCCATCTACTAGTATTTTATTGTTGGTTGTTGAATCGGATCCATTAATGACCGCTTCCTGATTTTCAAGGACTTCATCGATTTTCGCGAGCACTTTTTCCTTATCGTCGGTCAGCCGCTCGAATTCATTGAGTATTTTTGAGAAATTCGACGTCGTTCTCTAATCTTCCGAGCTAGAATTCTGTCGCTCGAATTCATCCAAATGCGACGTCATTGTCTTATCTTCCGAGGAAGAATTCTGTCTCTGTGGTCTAGCGCATAGCTCCCCTATTTGTTGACGGTAGAAGTCTGGTTTGATTAGGTTTCCCCTCGGAGCCCATGTTTTCGTACACAGATCGCTCGATGAGGTCTGTTCTTTGGTAACTCGGCCCTGCCACAATGTCTATGGTCGCTCTACGACTGCCCTGTGATGCCAAGTTTTCTTTAGTCGGCTTCCGCATGTGAGTCCTTTCATTCTTCTCTACGATGGTTTTTGAATTCCCATCGCTGCTGTTGTTTTAATGCTGAAATCTCTGTCGGTGAGCGTTTATGTTTTTAATTCTTTCACTCTTTGTGAAGGATATTTTTTCCCAGATTACTTCATGATTTAATTATTCAATTTTAGTTTATAAGATTTTGATGAAATTTGCTCTCATGTTCTTGGTGGAATTAAATGTGGAGGAGCACTTGCAGATTTCTGCCCTTGGTTTATTTATGCATACCTTTTCTGGATATTACATCCTGATTTAAGCAAGTTTGGTGTATCAGTTGCCTCATAATCCGTATGGTCTTGCTCTTAAGAAGGTTATGATGATGTTGCTAGTTAGCATCTTTGTTTAGATTTGGGTTTTGTTTTGTTTAGATACATTAACTCCAGCTGATAGCCCATTGAGAGATGGATTTGATCAATTTTAAAATTTTTGGTTGGTGTCTGCTCATCTTGTGTGCTTGCATTTGGCAGCCTATTAGTTATTATTATTTAAATCTTTTCTATCATACTATAATGATGCATTAATTTTATGAACTTATTCTGCAGTTGATTTTATGAACTTAGTTGCTGGTGTTGATTTTTGCTTATTAGATAAGTCTGATTTTTTTTTAATGCTATGAAATAAAATGTATTGTGTTAGTCATCTTAGGACTCTAATTATATTTGGTAAGGCCGTTGTTAATCATGAACTATAGGTATTCGTATAGCTTCCCGGGTTCTTTGGGTGTTGCCGGATTTATATCTTGATGTTCCTAATAAGGACTACGTTGGTTAGTGAATAAATATATCCTGCTTCATTTTGCTCTCAATTTGAACTTGATAACAGTTGAAGTCTCGCAATTACATCCTTGGCTGTCTTTCTAGTACTTGTGGATGCTATTTGTAAATTTTTGACTAACTTTTTCTTGGTGAGGCTAAGGGATTCACACAAGGCATTTGGTGTTGATTCTGGAATTGCTGCTATTTTGTTTCGCAAATGTGAAGCAATAGATCTATTCTTTCTTGTGATATAAATCTGAGGATTGAGATATGAGACAGTTTCTTACTTAATTATTTTTTGTAATAAACTTGTCATTAGGTTTGGAGGGTTATCCAGCCTAGCTCTAGAGCTCAAGATCTTAGAAGGGTAAATAAGTCATAATTTTCTAATTGTCTGCAAACAGCTCTAACATCTCTTTCTTAAATTTTTCATTATAATATACCATTACCTGTGAATTGATTTCTTTGTATTCCAAATTATAAGATCACTAGATGGTCATTCTACTCTTTTACCGCCATTTTTAACTCCAATCATGCACCTTTGCTTTAAATTTCAACAGTTAGGAGTGGCATGTAATTATTCCAACAGTTAGGAGGTGATGGATTCATTCATTCCATCTTTGCTTATGTGTCTGTGTAATTATTCACAGTTAGGAGGTGATGGGTTAAAATATGTTGAAGTATGTTATAAGGCAAATGTACATAAAGCTAAAATGTGAAAATTAAATGTGTTAGAAATATTGTGTAAGATACATGTGTAGAGAAAAAATGTGCAAAAAAAAAGTGAAAAAAAAGTGCAAACAAAATGTGCAAAAAAATTGCAAATCAAAATGTGCAAAAATAAAATGTGCAAAACAAAATGTAAAGAAAAAAATATTTTAAAAAAAGTGCAAAACAAAATTGTGCAAAACATAAAAAAAGTGCAAAACTAAATTGTGCAAAAAAAATGTGCAAAAGAAAATTGTGCAAAACGAAATTGTCCAAACCCTGCTCCTCACCCACCCACCCATAGCCGGACCTCCGCCGTAACTTAAAATGTGCAAAAATAAAATTGTGTAAATAAATTGTGCAAACAATATAGAGGTATTTATGGTATCACAATCATAATTGTGTAGTTATGAGTATTAATGCTTTAAGTCATGTAGTTTATAGCAATTATACATTATTTTATTTATCCAATAGTAAGTGACCCTAAATTTAATTACGCATGAATCAATCAATTCTTAAATCTACCATTAATATCAATCAATAGTAGATACTCTTATCACTATCATTATCTAAATTATTTTATTTTGTTATTACTTTTTTTATTATTTTTTATTTATTTCTCAAATTACTTAATCTATATAATAAAAAATATTATGTTTCAATGTTTAAATTTTATTTTATTTAATTAATTAAAATCATAACTTGACTTATTTAAGATTAATTTTTACATCAATTTTTCTATGAGATTTGTATTAGGATATTTGATCAAAATAATTTTTGTAATTAATATTTATTTTATTTTATTATTTTATTCATTAAATTCAATTATATATTGATAATTTTATTGATAGTGTTCATTTTTCATTTAATGTTGCAATTTTAGGAATTTTGGAAAAATATTATTTAAAGGTATTATTTTATCTCATCCATTATAGTAGATCTAAAATATATATTTGTCTATCATGGGAAAATAAAAAAATCGACTTAGATTAAGATAGAGATTGAACTTCTAGAGTGAATATTTAAGCAATTAAAAAGATGATGTTTGGTGTTACTAAACGAGTTTTAACCTTATTAGAGATAAAAGAATTTCAATTGTTTATCAATTTTATGAGTGTTTTATTTAATAAATAAGTATTGTTTAATTTTTTTCCATGATAATAAGTATGTAATTTCAAGAATTAAATAGTACTGTTTAATTTTTTTTTTAAATTGATGTTATCTCCAATATTTAATTTTCTTGCCTTTAATATAGTTATGGTTTAGTGTTTTAGTATGTGACTTATTTAGTAATTAATGTTGATTCGGAGAGATATTATAGCGTTATTTATAATTAATGATTATTAAAGAGATTATGATTTTTTTAATGAGATTAAATTATAGACTTGCAAATAAAGAAATCTAAAGTTGATGTGATCCCAACATTTATTATTAATACCTCTTTATTGTTTTATGGAGGTGCATACACTCGCACTTTGGAACCCCTTATACAATGAGACTTCTACATGCCTATAAAGTCGGGATGTGAATGATATATTTTTTTTAGACAATTGATAAAAGTTTAAAGGACTTCATGCGTGAAGTTCGTAGTGCATTTGGAGATTACTTTTTGTATTAAAAATTTTTGATTTGAGAAAAATTTAATTATGTCTTTTGATCAATTTGTTTATTGGGAGGATATTATCTTGTGGATCATTAATTTATCATATTTATGGAAAGATTGTCATATTCTAAAAGTCATGAAGAATATGAATTCATTGATTGCAAGATTATTTAATTGAAACGAATTTAATTAGAATTTAAGGACTTGAGATTGTAGATGTAAAGGTAATAAACTGTATGATGAATGAGTTATCAAAATCAAAAAAGTATATTATAATATTAGAGACTGGTGATAAAATTAGAATTATCATTAGAATAATTTATTTAAGTGTCGAATTTAATTATAGAGAAATAGGATATTTTGAAGAGAAAACCATTCTAACACATTATTTGACTACACACAAAATAGTAGAGGCAAATTATAACTATATTTTATTATTAATTAGTCCCATATAAATAGAGTGAGTATTTGAGATTTTTATAGTATTTGTATGTTTAGTAGAAAATCCGTCATGAATTAGCAACTCAATTATGTTAGATTTTTTATAATATAATTAGAGGCTTTGAACTTTTGAATTATAAATGCAAGTTAAATATTGGTGTTTCGATAACATTTCTCAGGAATATAGTTTAGAGATCAACGTTATGTATAAGCTTTATAATGAGAAGCTTAATTAGTACATATATAATTGGTACATACATAATTTTTAGGGTCAATAAATAGTAGGTACAAAATGTATTTAAAATTTACTAAGCGATACATTCGCTTCACAAAATTACCGATAAATATAAAATTTTATTTTATTTTTCCCATAATATTTATACATATCCGTACATTAGTATGCATTGTTAAGATTGAAACAAAAATACGTTATTTATACGAATATATATTAGTTTACATTCTATTGAGAAAGAAACTGAAAATACGCAATTAAATTGAAGAACTCTACTAATGCACATTAGTGTGCATTCTTGAGAGAGAAACAAAAAAAATACCATGATTAAACTGAAAAACTCTACGAATGTACAACAGTGTGCATCTTTGAGAAAGAAACGAAAAATACACGATAAAAACTATTGTTAAGAACATTAGTGTGCATTCTTAGAGAGAAATAAAAAAACACGCAATTAAATTGAAGAACCCTGCAAATGTACATTAGTGTGCATCTTTGAGAAAAAACAAAAAATACGTGATTAATTAGTGTTTTTATAATTATCCTTAAATCTCTTATTAAATCTCTCACCCATTATTTTTATTTGATTTAGTGTACATTAGTGTTCAGTTAAGCTAGTGTTAAGGGAAAACTTTTAAATAACGTTGTAAATAAGGGTAAAGCTGAAAAAAGAAATAGACATTTAGATCAATGTATTTATTAGTAATTAGATTATATACACGCGTACCTATAAGTAATAATCCCTAACTTTTATTATAATTAAATAAAAAATCATTATAAACATATGTTATTATTTTTAAAATATTCACATTAGTTTTATAAATAACTATAATTAATTTTATATTTTAATAATTATATTAAAAATTATCTCATTAAAAAAATTACCCCGTGCATAGCACGGGTTCTATACTAGTATTAAACTAAGTTAGGGTTTATATAATATTTAGATGTATAAAGAAGTATCAAGAGATCACATCCTATTAATTATTAGGATCAGTAAGTACTATGTACAAATTATCTTCTTATTTACTCTGTAGTACATTGACATTACATAATTACTCACACATACAAACTCTAATGCCGTATTTCCCATATTACTCATACTTAACACTTGTGTTAAAAATTATTTTAAAAGGAATGTATAATAAATCTGTGTATCTCTCAAAAAATTTCGCAACAAAATTTCTCAATTACTCTTTTCTAAATGCACGACAATCCCTCAAATAGGTATACATCAATGTTAAACTTTGATTTGTTTTGAACATTGGTGTTCAAAACATTAGCGTGCATAGTACTTGTGAACAATGATTCATCTTCGGGTAATCTGTGGAAGTGCTAAACTTTGATTTGTTGGTGTGCAAAACATTAGCGTTCATATTACCTGTGAACATTGATTTGTTTTGAACACCAATATTTCGCAAATGGTATATATTCTTTGAACATCGGTGCATAGTTTAGCAGATGCAACATTGATGTGCATTGGAGAACATTGAATTGTTTTGAACATTGGTGTTAATATGTATAGAAAAGGCATTTCGAAGATGTACAGAAACATTAAGAAATGCAGTGGATAGAAGAATAACACAGGATCTCTGCATATACACACCGAGCATCGCAATATGACCTGCTCCGTACGCTTGACAACACAGCGTCTCCAAAGCACTCCCCATTCCCTACTGTCAATTTTTCCGTAAATTAAACCATGCATAATTAATTAAATAACCAATTACAGAATCAAATCAATCGTTAAACTTATTAGAATGTTGAAATTCCGTACCATGTCGCTGAAAGAAAAACCGTCGATGACGGAGTAGTGAATAAGTAATTAAACATGAAAAATATTAAGTGTAAACTTGGAAAAATAAAATATCAAAATGTATCTCTTAGTAATTCAATTTTATTTTGTATCACCTAGTAATTAGGCTATTAAAATTTGTACCTATTAGTAATAAACTTAATTAATTATTAACTAATTAAGGTTCAATTTTTATTTTTATTTTTTTGCTAGGTGTAATAAAACTATTAATACGATGCGTTCGAGAGTCAAAACTAGTTTAATCATTAAAATTTCACAGCAAAGGGTTTGGTATAATTTCACAGGCAAGGTTTTGGTACAAATCACCTGATTGCATGCATGTAATTAAAATTTAAGACAATGCTCATATTGATAGCAAGTTTTAAGGATGACATGATAATGATGTGGCTATGATGTGAACTCAACTAATCAAACACAAATGTAGATGAGGCTAGAGTTCCTCCCAACTCTTTATCTTTGAAAGGCAAGAATAATGTTTCTTATTTATTGTTTCTTCTTACCCGATTACAATTGGGGATGATTGGGAGAGAAGTGTATATGGGACTGAAGGAATGGGTTTACTTAGTAACTCAACCCTCTCGTATATAAGGGAATGAGGATAAGACAGTGGACCCTGGGCATTAATTGCCAAGTAGGTCCCTCAGGCCCATCTATAGCTTCCTTACATGTGTGTGTTGAGCAGGCTTGAATCTAGGTCGTTGGGACGAAATGATTTTACTGCTCCCATGGATTTTCTTTGTCATAACACAGACGGTATGAGAGAATGGGTCCCTCCAAGTGGTGCCCCCATTCGGATGGGCTGAGGTATGCTTTGGTGGATGGACCTTTCTTTTGGCCTCTTATTAGGCCGATCAGGAATCGCCCATCATAGCTCCTCCAATTAGCATCCATGTTTTTAGGGGAGTTTTATTTTCTATTTGAAATTTAAAAATTCAAAAATATTTGATTGTTTGATCATAGGAGAATACACCACAATTTATAATATATGATTAGTCTCTTCAACTCATTCATTCATTGAATGTTTAATGAATGTTAATGAATGCATTAATAACATGAAGTTAAAAGGTATGTGCATAATTGTATGAATATGCATATGGGGAGTCATCATTAATACAAATTTATTATTAATATTATTATAATTATTATAAAATTAAAAAAAATGTAAAACATTTAACATTATGTCATTAATTTAATAGGAGGTTAAGATGTAAAAAAAGAGAAATAAGCAGGAATAAAATGGAAAGAAAATATTTATCAATTCCTTTGTACTTTTAATATATTATGATGATATGATAATTAATGTACTTTTTCCATAAGCGATTCTATAACAATATCTAGTACAATTAATCAAACATTGTCTTTAATAAATATTATACTACAAGATTAAAATAAGTAATGATTTTAGCAATATTTGGGGTGCACAAAGAGATAAAAACATGTTTTAGGAAGGGAAAGACACAAAAATTAAAACATGTTCTTGATTAAGTAACAATGAATAACTTATAATATATAAGAATTAAATTGATAAAATACTCTTCAGTGCAATTATGAGTAAATTAATCAACGTAGCTTGTGGAACGTGCTCACCAATATTTGCATAATATGTTTTATTACTTCACAATCATAAATAACTCACTCCAACACAATAAAGTACCGAAAATTTCATGTATGTTATTGTGCTATATAATTAGCTAGCATATTTTTTGTTTAAAAATAATTATATTTAAGAGAAGAAATTGATCAAGAAAATAAGTAGTGGTCAACATGGGAGGAAGAATCTTTGCATAGATCTTCAATGCTACTTCATATTGATATGTTTTAGTGATGAGGTGAATGTCATACATGTAACATTCATGTATGTCAAAGCTAAAAAGCATTCACTAACATGAGAAAAGATGGAGTCACAATTCTTGCTAATAACGACAATAACATGTGAGTAAGGGAAGCCACCTATTTACCACTAGTAACATGAACACGTCCTCAATTTTAGGAACACAGACTAAAGATGAAGATAAAACTTCGTAGTCACCAGAAGAAGTACACTGAATTATAGCCCATGAATGATATTTGTCCTTCAACTCTTGCCACAATGTCTCTTTCGTTGGACACAATGCTCCGAACCAATATGCATATTCAGTTCTTCTTGAAATAATCCATGAGTTGATGCCTAAATCATTAATAACAACAAGTTAAGATATAATGAATAAAAATCAATCATTTACCACAAAAATATATATATCATATGAGTAATGAAATAGAGGCACCTTTGCGAATATGTTCTATCATATGAGTGATGGGTAAATCTCTAGCGTCCGTTTAGTCATGCATTAAATGACTCAATAACGTTAGAGGTAATTTCACCATATCTTGTAACATGAGGAGAATAAGCTACAAAATGGTATAACTGTGTTGACCATTCTTCAGCTAATTTCCTACCAAACTTCTTGAAAACTTGAAGTTTCTCATCGAATGGGGGCATTTTCATATTCATTGAAAATACACCCCAAATTTACACGATCTTGCTACTCCAGCCAATGAAGAATTTGCCCTTCAAGTTTATTAATAAATGTAACAATAGTCAAAAACCAAGGAAAATGTTGACATTAAGCCAACATTATTGTCAAATATATAGAAAATCTCTTTCTCATGTGTAATGTTGTGTCTTATCTTTATTAAAAACCATGTCCAATTCTTACTGTTTTCGACAGAGACAACTGCTATGGCTATGGGAACAACCATACAAAATAATATACATATAGATGTGAAGGTTAAAATATGAAACACATGATGAATTTATATAGATTAAAAAGTATAAATGATATCGTTGTCACCATCTTTAGCATTGGCTTCTAGTAAGGTGTCATTGGCTTGACCTTTCATGAATGTGCCATCAATAAAGATCATTGGACAACAACTCTTGAACCCATCTATGCACACTTTGAACAATATAAATAAGTGTTCGATGCTATGTGATTCTTTATTGTAGTCCAGTGCAACGATGCTACCTGGATTGGTGGATGTAATTGCAGCAAAATACCAAAGTAGATCATCGTAAGATTCTACAGATGATCCCCAAATTTGATCCTTAGTTTTTTCCTTTGGTCTCCATGCTATCCAATAAGGGATTTCAAATCCATAAGTGCTTAACAAATCAGATTTTACATCAATTCCCTCCATGCGAAGCTTCTTTCTCATTTTATCCATAAACAAATTTCTAATAATTTTGGAGAAGAAGCGTCATGTTAGGAAAATCCTAACACATTTATAGACCAAATTTACCTTATATACCTTGAACTTTGATAACACCAAAAGACATTTTGCTTTTTTAAACCACTTACAACCATGTAAAGCTGAATTACTGCAGATAGCATGAATATATAGGGGTGAGTATTATTGGCATACCGAAAATACTGATATCGTACCAAGATTTCGGTATGAAAAAATTCATACCAATACTGATACAGTATGGTGTAATTTTCGGTAAGGTATCAGTATCCGATTTAATTTATAAAAATTTCAGTAAATATCAATTAATACCAGAACGTTGGCATACTGTTTCATACCGAAAATTTGACATACCGAAAAATGCCGATTTAGCGAATCATACCGAAAAATAATATTAAATTTTAATCAAAATAATAAAAATAATATAAAAATATTTCAAAATAATTAAATTTTTGAATCTCAAACATTCTACTTTAATGACAATTATGTCTCTTCTAATTTATTTATTAATTCATGAATTCTTTTTTATATATATTTTAGATAATAAATTTTTTGTTATTATATTTTTATATATTTTAATTTGTAAGTGTATTATATTTTTATTTATTTTTATTAGAGTTTATTTTAAATTTTAAAAAATAAATATGAAAAAATGTGATGCATAATTACATACATATAATTAAATATATTAATAATATAAAATAAACTTAAATATAATATTATGAATAATTAAGTTTTAAAAAAATAATATAAAATATTTCGGTATTTTGGTATCGGTATACAAATACCAAAATATCGAAAAAAATTGATACACCGAAATACCAAAAATTTTAATATACAATACTGATATTGTACCAAAATTATCGGTACAGCAACCATATCGTACAGAAAATTTCGGTATGTTGAAAATTTGATATTTTCTGGCATTTTCGATACAGCTAGAGCGGTATACCGAGTTTTTGGTATTTTTCCCACCCCTATAAATATATTGTGTATTATTCATGCGATAGTCAAAGTTGAAGTCAACTTGTGCATGTACTTTATTAGTTTCTCCCGAAATTCTTAGCCCCTCTTTGAAACACCAACCCAACACCATCTTTCATGATGACGTCGGACCATGGGTCGCTAATAATTTTTTATTTTCCACAAGTACACAGGTATAAAAACATGGTATGCTTGAGTTTTCAGCAAACTCTACAATATTGTCCATCATTTAGATTTGGTTCCTTTGAGTTTGCATTTTCAGAAACTAGACGATTGCCCTAATGATTTATAGAACCCAGGCAAAGTTGAGCAGGCTAAGAATAGTTTTTTAAATGTGGTCTATTGACTGACATGTTAGCGGAAATAATATTTAAGGATGTGTGGTGGCAAAGGGAGATAACGTTTTTCAAATCTACATATGATGTCAAAGAGATATCACAAAATAAGCTTACACAAAAACACATTAAAAATTCTCTTTCTCCAAATCTGCCTACTTCACACAAATTTCGTAGTGCACATCAGACCATGACATCTCTAAAACTATGGAGATTAATTTGCATAATTCCCGATGTCTCACATTCAAAATGATGGGATGATTCATAAATTGAAAAACTTAAAAGACAAGAGAGTGAAATTCTGCATAAAATTGAACCCCAACAATCATATTGACGTGATAAACATATATTTATAAATCTGCATAGTTCATATTCTATTTAGGGGAATGGACTGTGCATATTTGGACTATTGATTGTAGTGTTATTATGAGCATTGTAAGGACGCATATATCAGAAGTTAGAAATACTCATGAAGAATGTTAAATCTCAGTTCAAAAAATGGGCGACTATTTACAACATTGATAAAAACAGAGAAGAATTTTTAAAAGATATGTAAATGTAATTTATGTCTGTTGAGTAGAATACAAAAACATGTCAACTAACTCCTTTGATTACTACTTTTACATAAGCTGACATGTGCGACGGACACAAATTTTTTATTCCAGCAATGTGAATAGTCCATTTTTAGACATTAATTCAAGGAGTTATAAACTCACCTTCAAATATCTGATGCTGAAAACAAACTCTTTTTATTGATTAATATGGAAATTACCGACTGATTATGTAAAAATGATTTTGACGAAACAATGATGTGAAGATGGTGCTGCTAAGTTTCAACCATCATTATTTCAAATATGGTTATAATATGGAGAATAGTTTGAACGAGATGATTTGAGCATTTAGAATAGAAAAATCAGTTAGATTTATTACTAAGATTAGGTTTGTTAATTTAAATCATTTAGGGGTATATTAGGTACATATTTTATATATTTTTGTATCTCATTATAATACTTTGCACTGAACATATCTTAGAGTAATAATGATACATAATATGTATTTTAAAGTACTTATTCCTAAAATAAATAATCCCTTGAATTTCTTCAATTGAAGTATCTATCTTTTCTTGCAATCCTCAATTTCCCTTGCTTCTCTTCGCCTCATGCGTAAATTAATGTAGAAAATTTATGGATAGAATTAGTGGATGTGGTGGAATTTGATAAATGGGTGAATTGGGGAAGTAGGTGAAAAATGAGGGAGAATGGAGATTGGGTGAATTGGGGAAGTAGGTGGAATTCCTCTTTCGTTATATCATTTCCTCTCACTGTTAATTGCAAGAATATAATTACAAGGAAATGAGCCACATAAGATAATTGAATTGGACTATTGTAATCTTTCCCAAGCTTTTTTTTCAAAGTCAAAATTAATGGTTGATTTTGACCATAACATCAAATTGTGTTGACAATTGCTAATGTTCATTTTTTTCTTATTAAAGTGTGTAGTTCTTTTAATGATAAGGCCAATTCTATACTAGGTTCTATTATTTAAATGGGCTATGAAACCGATTTTGGCCTAAGTAACACATATTGAGCGTAGGTTAGATGATAAGAAATTCCAGCACTCCACATATGTTTGATTTGACATGTATTTGGTTGTTTTAACTCCAAATTGAATCTTATTTCTTCTCATCCCTTCATAATTGTTGTAGTAGGCATTTAAAATTTAATTTTTTTAAATAAAAATATGTGACAAATTATGTATAAAATATCAATTAATTATTTATTTAGAAATTTAAATAAAGTAATTCCTAAAATAAATAAGTAAATCATTGATAATTTGGTCAAATCTAGTCAGATAAACCCAAATCAAACAAGCTTAAATGAAAAATGTCAAAGCCAAACTCTTTGGATGTGATCAAATAAAATCATAGTCAGATTAAAATCAAATCAAATTTGAATCAATCAATCATTAGATCAAGGCCAAGCATGCAAAATTAGGTCAAATTAAGCCTTGACCAATCAGATTGCGAGTTATAGATAGAAGTTTTCTCATCCTTCACTTATAAAAAGGAATCTTCCTCCATTCACTCAAAATATACTTACACACTTGACGAGATCTAAAGAACACGAGCAAAGACGAAAGTCTAAACTCCCTTCAAAGATCTTCAAATCAAGTACAGCCGATATTAGAGATCAAGGTGCTAAACCCCTTCGATCTAGCCTTCGTCAAGTCCAGTTCTTTAGCGTTCTTAGCGGAATCTATGACGTTTTACCACATTCAACGATGTTCTTTATGAAAAGCTCTCAAGTCAACATTTAATCCGAACAAATTCTTTATGTCTCTAGATTAATATTATAAAACTTTAAATTGGGTTCAGACAAATTTTAATTGAAGATCCGTCTCAACACACAATCAACATACAATCAAGAGTTAACGTAAGTCAAGTCAAAGTCAATGAAATTGATTTGAGAAAAGAATTAGTGGATTGATTAGAGATTGTTCGAATTAAATTTGTCTAAATTAACTTTGTAACAATAAATACAAAATTTGTTGTTACAATTGCTTAAAGAAGCTTATTTAAACTCAAAATACTGCAAATTCCACTAGGATATTACTCACCACAAAAAATAAAAAAATCACTAAAAGCAACCTTAATTAATGTATTCGTCATGTCACAAGAGTTATATTTTACTTATTAGGACGTCCCACCAAAAGAGTTGTATTTTTTATATATGAGACCTACACAAAACAATTAATATATCTCCATAGGGCCCACACATAACACTAATATGACTATCCACTATACCTTAAAAAATTATATCTCTCAACCCACTAAGTGCAGCTAAAAAATGGATAATGTTTTCTAGCAATTTCTAAGCTCATCACATTGCCATCAAGTGATTGGAGTGTACAAGCCCTCACTCTACATGTCTTGCAATACTTATTGTGACGTTGTGTTTTTCATCTATTAGAGATTTCAATTCGTTACGGGTCATCTTCATGCTTTCTGAAATCCTTAATTACCATATTCCTTAACAACTTGGTATCAGTAAACTTTTCTTTCACTTCTTCTCTTTGGCAGCTATGGCTACTGATGAAGGTTTTCACCTTATATTTCTCTAAATTCTCCATTTTGAACAATAAATAAGTCACAGATATCCATCCACACACTATTCTACATCTTGTTTAAGCAAACTCCAGTCTATACATATTGCGAATACCGTAACTTTTAACATCACTTTAAAAATCATCAATAGATTTGTAAAACATCTCTAACCTAAAACTCATATCTCCCTAACTAATTTGATTATGTCTAGAACCAATTTCATCTTCACTGCTAGAAGAATCAGAATCATGAATACTTCTCAATTCTAACAAATATTGTACTATACTAGTTTTAGAATGATCACTCATGACTTTATCTAGTATGAACCACCAATTGTAAGGAATCACCAAATAATCATATGTATCACTGTATTTCTCATCAATATTCTATTAACATGATTCTCTATGCATCTGGAAAATGAAATAATTATAAATAATTATTATAACAATAGAAAACATGAATATTAGAAAAATAAAAGCATAATATTTCAATTCATCTAACCAACATCTTTTCAATATTTTATTACATAAGTAAAAGATGTAGATGGAACTAGGGGTGTCAACGAGTCGGGTCTGGGGCGGGTAGTGTACTACCCAGACCCGACCCGTTTTCAATAGGCCTGCCCCAGACCCGCCCTGGACCCGTACGGGTCTTATATTGTGTGACCCGGACCCAGACCCAGACCCGTACGGGGCGGGTCCATTTTTTTTAAATACTCATCAACCACATACTAAATTTTAATTTGACATTTACTCACATACAAAAAATATTCATATATTTAAATAAATAAATAAACTATAAGAATATAAAATATAATTATATATATAACACATATTATAAATAATTTATATATATATAATATAAAATAATTGTAAAAAATAGTACACACAACTAATAATATATATATAAACATAAAATATAATTATATGTGTAAAATATAAAATAATTTTTATTATATTATATATATACGGGCCGGGCCGGGGCAGAGTGGGTCTGAACTAATACCCGGACCCGCCCCGTATATTCACATGTCCGAGCCAGGCCGCCCCGTTTCTCCTACGGGCCAGGTATGGGCCATCCCAAAATGCGCGGGTCGAGGCGGGTACCCGCGAATCAGGCCAAAATTGACATCCCTAGATGGAACTCAATAGATTAGTAATGGACAAAGGATCATATAGGACCTCTAACTTATCTTGCTGGATCAAATCAGCCCTTAACTTTTTTTATATTCATTCAAGCCCTTTTTGTTTCTAATGTGGGTCAATTGAGCCCCCATCTTTTTAAAGTAAAACACTAACACACTTCTGTTAAAATTCAATCTTAACGGGTTAAAAACTAGTCAAACCTTGTTCTCTTTCCATCAAAAACCCACCCCTCCTCCAACTCATGACTCTCATCGCCATTCAACTCAAACATGGTGGACCTCCTCGCCTTGTAATGTACTGCTGGCCCCTCTTTGCATTACAATACTTGGGTTCCAGGAAAAAAAACTTGAAATCCAATGTTTCTATAAGAAATATAACCTTAATCAAATTCTTGAATTCAGAAACACAAAAATCGAAGACACACAAATTGGGAGCTAATTTCCATGGTTGTTTGGATTCATCGGAGGGGGACTCTAGCTCCACCATAGACCAATTATTTGGATTCTCCATTTTTACTACCACTGGTGTCCCCCTGTGAGATTCCCTTGCCCACCAGTACAGAGATCGTGCCATTTCCAATATTTGTCCTTTTCTTCAAGAACAAATGCTTAAAAAATAGCTTAAAAATCAAATCTTGATGCCAATGCAGTATAGAGATAACACCCAGATGGATAATTACCATGGTTGGGGTACAACAAATCTTAACTGCAACGTATCACGTTTCATTGAGAGTTATTGAATTTACAACAGTATAAATCAGTATGTTCAAATAAGAAACAATGCAATCCCATTTCATCTAAGTTGATAAAAAAAACAACAGTAGCAATAAATTGTGCTGTGAACTAGAGGCAATATGAATAAGATGGAATTGAATGGAATGGAATTTTAGAATAACGGGACAAAAGAGGAGAAGAGTGGTGAGTTTTTCACAGAACAACAAAGATAATTTGCTGAGCTAACAGTAAAGAAAAGGGAAAGAGATCAGATTCTGAGTTTTTAACACAGTTACATTAAATTTTAACAGAAGTGTGTTAATATTTTACTTATAAAAAATGAGGGGCTCAATTGACCCACATTATATACAAAAAAGGCTTGAATGAACATAAAAAAAAGTCAAGGGCTAATTTGATCCCGTGAAATAAGTTGGAGGTCCTACCTGACCCTTTGCCCGATTAGTAACTGTGGAAGAAGATAATGCAACTATTAATAAATGCATTAAATTGGATTACTCAATAGAAAGTGAGATCTTGTGATTGATATTCTGCAGCCTTTTGATAGAAATCATTTGCCACAATTATTACAGTTTATATGATTTACGAATGATAAAAGATAAAAAGAAAAAAAATTATTAATAATAATAAACACAATATCACATGAAGATATACAAATAAATCATAAAAAATCATATTAAGCTCATATTTTACACCTTCACAGTAAAATAAAAAAAATAAAAGTGACAAAATACAACCATTAAATTAAAGAGATCACTACAAGAAATTTGGAAAATTCCAATGACAATAAACAGTAGGAATATGACAATATATACCGTTGGAATTACAACTTCACAGTAAAATAAGGAGATGGAAGTGATAGAATACAACCTTCAAATTAAGGAGATTGGTTGATAAAAATCTTGATGTATTGTAGTCTCAAATAGAGAGAAAGAATTAGATTTAGAATACACTTCAAGTCTAAGCCTCACATGGAAATTAAAAACAGAAGAAAAAAAAAAGAAAAAGACAAATTAATGAAGAGTGATCTCTCATGCGTCTATTTGCCCTTCTCTGCATAGTTGTCAATGTAATTTTAAATTTATCGTTGAAAATTTATATTGTGCCACATGGATGATATTCCACACTTTCGCTTCTTTTTGTTAAATAATGGTGTTAGTATCTCAAGCCCTGATAATTTAAATAATTCAAATCTCAAATTGGTTGAAAATTTTATTTTAAATCCTATACTGATAGTCAATTTTTAAAGGTCCTAAATTAATATAATAATAATAATAAATAAATAAATATTCTAATAGTATACTCCCTCTATCGTTTAAAAGGATTACATTTACTGTTTGCACAGAGAGTAAGGAATATAATATTTTAATTTTTTAGTGGTTGTGAGATATAATATTTTAATGTGAAGTGTATACGTATATTAGTGTTGTGTTGTTTTGTGTGAGTCTCAACTATAAAAAGGAAAATATTACTCTTATTGGGGGATGCTCAAAATGAAAATAGATGTAATTCTTGAAGTGGGACGAGAGTATTTTTTTAGAGTGATTATTTCGCCTAATTTCACTTCTAATTATAACCCCACAAACCATTACATCAAAATGTAGAAATTGTTATTTTCCCTTAATGTATATACCTTTTTTAATGATAACTTTACCCTTTCTTTTGTTAATTATATTTTTCATATAGAATAGAGTATTTTAAAATATTCTTATGCAATCATCACAATTTAAGAAATGTCTTACTCCACAGGGTTTAATTAACTTTGTTTGAGAAACAAATACTTGGATGAAATCGTGTAATGTAATGAATTTCATGAGACCGATAATAAGTGATAATATTTTAATAAAAATTTATATTTGATTGATTAACCATTCAAGTAATTATTTAATATCATTCTCAAACTACATAATTTATTCCATTTCAACATCTATCTGATTTCTCAAACTCTTCTAATCAGACTATATAAGTCTGCATAAAGCTTTATACCATTTGTTTAGAAGATTGTAATATCCCGAATTTTTATTTATTTAAATATGATATATATTTATTTTTAAATTTTAAATTTCGAAATTAAGTTATGGATATTGTTTATTTTTACGGGAGAAGCGTTTTTCAAATATTTTATCTTAAAATCTATTTTTATATATGTGCACGATCTCTTGGAGGCAGTTGCGTAGTCCCGTCATTTCTTCCATTTTTCTCATTTCTCTTACGTTACAGTTTTCATTTGCATTTATATGAGTCAGTTTCATCTTACATTATACTCTTCTGCGATTTTAGTTTCATATTACAGTTTCCACTTCATTTCTCACATTTTAGAGAAAACATTCTTTAATTCTTTCGTCTTCGTTCTTAGTTCTTTCCCTTCCACCCTAAATACGATATAAATTGATTAACTTTCTCCCTCGTATGGTATACAGATGGTTCTGTGAGTTAAGATTTATGTTTAACTCTTCTGGTATTCGTAAGATCATAGGTGGGGTTATATTATTGCCTTTAAATTTTATGTGAATTATTTGTTATCTGCGATGTGTATGATATGAAATGTAAAGACATGAAATGAAATCTTAATCTTGTCCTGTGATACGAAATAAGTGTTACAGTGGCATAATCACGCATCTTGGGAACGACGGTCCTATATGAAGTCCTCTTCACCGTACACAGACATTAGTTGGCCAACGACATGACAAGTTACATGACATGATATAGTTACATGATAGAAGGCACATGGTTAATTACCAAATTTACAAGTTGTACCGTTGTGTGATTTCAAGTGATTTACATGATGTTTAATTGTGATAATGTTTTATCTCACTGAGCGGTTGTAGTGCTCATCCCCTTTCACATGATCATGATTACAGGTTGTATAGAGAGGCATGGTGGTGTGGTGGAACTGTGATGATCTGTGGAGTATTTTAAACTAAGAATTCTATGTATTTTAAGATGTTTCGTATCGTGTTTGCGTACAGTTTAACAAATCTTATGTTATTGGTACTTAGTTTTCCTCAAAAATTGATAAGTCTATCATATTAGGAGTATAGATATTGAATTGTTGGACTTTTATGATTTAAATATTTAGAAATTGTTAAATATTTATTTTTATGCATTTTTAAGTCAATGTTTAAGAAGATGAAATTTCGGACTACACAAAGATTTTAAGAAACATCACACCAAGAAATGAGAACTATTTCAATTGAACAAAAAGACTGTTTCCAAATCCATTTTCATCTATTGAACTAATTATTACAACCGAAGTTTTTAATTGGTCAAATATCCTAATGATTCTAAAGTAATTAATTCTTCTCAATAGATTTACTGTTTTAAAATGAGTTAATAAACACCGTTGCAGTGGGAATTGATGGGGGAGTTCCTTAATCTTCAAGAATGTCAAACATTCTTTGGGATGGATGATTATGAATATAGGAAAAATATCAATTTTAGTCCTTTAAAATAGGTCAAATCCATTTTCAGTCCTCAAATTTGGTAATTTCTCAAAAGTGGTCATTCGGAGACCGATTCGAGTCCTTTTCGTCTACTTCTGATCTTTTTTGTCCATTTTTGGTCCTTAAAGATGCCGGAAAAAGGGACCAAAAGTGGACATAAAGAATCAAAAGTAGACGAAAATGACTAAAATCGGACTCCGGAGGACCACTTTTGAAAATTACCAAACCTGAGGACTGGAGTTGGATTTTGTCTATCCTAGAGGACCAAAATTGATATTTTCCCTATGAATATACATTGATTAGAATAGATAATTGAATGAAAATAATCTGACTTTCTTTAAAAAAATAATAAAAAAAACTATTATTAAAAATATATCTTGATATGTTAAAGAGTGTTCAAGTTTTTTTTTTTATATCAAATACATAGGCCATATTGAGAGAAAATGGGGGTACGAAGCGCACGATTTGAATATTAAATCATTATAATAATTGCAAACCCCAAATTTTCAATCTGAAACCACCTCTGCGATCTCACACGAGACTAGTGGCATGCTAGCTCATGTAGGTTGAAAGAGAGAAAATGGAGGCACTTCAAGTGGTTGCTTATCTTTGTATCATCTCATGAAGTGAGAGATCCTCCTTCGTCGACCGTTGAGCCGCGAACAAGGCTTTGAATAGGTGCTTACTTCTTTCAATATAAGTTTCAGTCATCTCCTTTTCTTTCTTTGTCATATTATTATGTTTTGTAGCTCTTGGAGGCACTGATGGACACTGCACTCATGGTAAACAACTACATCAATATTTATGTGGTTTCTTTCTTGATAATGCATTGGATGTAAAATGTGGCTTACTCGATGTTTGTTATTGTCTAAGGGGCTTGGAGAGATGGATCTACTAGTAGCCGAGCCAGACCTCTTGAGGGGGAAACGAAGCGGTGAGACTAAATGCTTTCCTGCTTCACAAGTAGAGAAGAGCAAATGAGAACGAGTGATGGAAATCTAAAGCTCACATGCTAACTATTAGGCACATAAGCTAGAGAGCCTAATTTCACCTAAAACTATGGCTGAAGGTGAAGGGTTGATCCCCACTTATATGCCATTCCACACTTGCATGCGGAACCAATGTGGGACATCATAACAATCCACCCCCCTTTGAACCGGACGTCCACGGACGGCACACTCCGGATGGCAACCCGCATACCTAGGGCTCACAACTCTGGGTGGCACCCCTAGCCCACATCCGGGGAGGCAACCCCTGGGCCCACACATCGGGTAGCCCCTTCCCGTCCAGATCCGGCAGGTCGGACCAAATTGTTAGGCACATAAGCTAGGGAGCCCTAACTTCACCTAAAACTATAGCTGAAGGTGAAGGGTTGACCCCCACTTATATGCCCTTCCACACTTGCGTGCAGAACCAATGTGGGACATCATAACACTAACTTAATATTCCTCATTTGATCTACCAAACTATTAAATGACCATCTCATCTAAAAGCTTAAGCTGATAGAGAGGTGAATCGTTTAATACTTAATCAAGTCACTTTAACACAAACCCTTTTCCAAATACTAGTTAATATGCATACAAACCTGTTTCTTTCTTGGAAATAGCTCGAGTGAAAGAAAAGTTGGCAGGATTAAGAGATGATACGCCGCTAGATTGTGCTTTTCTGCAGTTGCAGATCAAGTTTGATCTTGATTTGCTCAAAGAAGTTCCGGTGAAAAGTAATTTTTTTACACCAAGGATATTCACACCTGAGCTTTACAAGCATATAGTACCTAGAGTACGACCCAAAGCACGGTAGTTGGTATATGCGTGGAAAAACCCGAATGTGAATATCCTTGCCCTTTGCTTATTCAGCATGTACCTTAATAGTGGTGGTTGTGGCTTTATGTTTGCAACTTGGAAATCCTTAGCAAATGGATTATCTACAGAATGAGGTTAAGTTTAGGTTACTGTCAATCCATCATCTCAGAAAGTTCTACATTATGACAAACTGTCAATACATACATCACATAAAAATGAAAATGAGATTTCACTTTCATTGATTATAATCCATGTTACGTGTATTAAATGATATCTCCAGTCATGTCCAATTTACACAATGTGTATGTAGAACGAACCTTGCTTGGATTGGGAACTCGGGATGCAATCTTCGTACATCAACTTCGATTCACGAGTTCCATAAGTCTCTGCAGCTGAAAACAGAACAGTAAAAAAAAAGACTTGCTAAGAACACTTAGATATAAAATGTGATTTTACAAGATCAAATTATCATAATGGTAGCATAGTTGCCTTGCTCTATGTACTTCTTGTTGTGCTTGGGAGCTTGTACTATCCACCAGTGCTGTGATATGCCTCTCAACTCAATAAACTCCCGGAATGTGCTTAATCTCTGCAATGCAATCCACACATCGACTTGATTAGGGACACTTGGTTGTGAAACCATCTTACGAATCACATCAGTTAGTATAAAAGAATTAGTTGAATGTTAGCGAGATTGGGTAGCTGAGTAAACTACATCTAACTCAAATCCATACATATAGTCGGGTGTCGCGGAGAGGGAAGAGGTATCTGAGGACGAGGTTGTGATAGGTTTGATTCAATAGCTTCGGTCCTAAACAGAAATTATTACAGGCTTCACTAGGAACTGATTTTCAAACAATAAAGCAACTCTCATGAGAGACCATTTCATTTCATGAGATGAATAAGAACTAACAAGTTTTTAATAGAATAGCGACGCTCAGTTATATCCTAAAATGTAAAAGTGATACTCTATCAAGGAAAAGCAATCGTTACATGAGATGATCTCACCCGAGTTTTGCCCTCACCAAATATTTCTAAAGTAGGATTTTGTGAGGACAAGTATTGCTACCTGATGGATGCAAGAAAGTCTAATATCTGTTGCAGAGAATTCATTAGTCTTTGCAACCAAGAACTTGTTCAGTTTATCAGCCACAGAGCCCAGATGATCTACAGTACTCACAAGAGCACTACCAACATAATCCTTGGAAGATTCTATCACACTGTACACACATGATTATGAGCAAACAACACAATACAAAATTTATAAAAATTATAAAATAATTAAATATTCCTACAGTTGTTGGTGATCATCTTTGTCATAAGATGACTCAAAATACTCTGCTGCTGAATATAACTGATTCCTCAGATTTTTCAAGTCCTGAAAAAAATTAATTAAAACTGGTATACCTTTTATTTAATTTTATTTCCATTTTTTTTCTTTTTAATGAAAAGGTAGACATGATATCAGCAATAATAAGATAATCAAAAATTGATTGGTACCTTTAAGCTTTCTGCAAAGTGCAAACTATGCTGCATGAAGATTTCATCATAGTTGGAAGCCTTCTGAGGGGCAACACTCCCCATTCTTTTTCTTTGTGTTTTTTTAAAACCCAAAATCAGATTTCAGCTATTTTAAAAATAAAATAAAATAAAACCCATTTAATGGAGGAGTAAAAAATTGTTCTAGAATAAATCAACATCATATATATATAGTCTATAGATATCTATCACCATTCCAGCTTGGAAGATGTTGCTTACAAATTTAATGTGTGTGGGCTAAAGGAGAAAGACATAAATGATGAGAGAGAAGATTACAAACCTGCAGATAATTGCTAAAAGCATGATAATGGTTTCATGAAATCGTTGAACTAATTACTAATTAGTATCTTTGAAGAGGTAAACAGGGGCCAATCTTTGAATCAAACCCAAATGGATTACTGAACTGAAAGTACGCTTTTCTAAGAGAGAGCTGAAAGAGCTACAGGTATGGAGATAGTTTAATGGACTAGACAGGATGTGGGGTTCGCAAAATTCTTAAAGTCAAATTTTTAAAATAATTAATTAATTAATAATAATGTCTAATATCAAAATGAATTATGGATTTTCCGTAATTAAATTCAATTTACAAAATATTACTCCATTCTGGTACTTATATTTTTATTTTATTTATTCATCATTCATATATGACTTGGTCTGTTGTGGAGCTGGTGGGTACGATATTTTGTTTTAAAATATATAATTTAAAAAAAAAGTATACACTTTAATTAATAAAAATATAATTTTTTATTAAAAAAATTAACTGAAATAAATGTTTGATTTAAAAAATTAAATTTATTTTCAAAAAATATAAAAGGTACACGTTCTTATAATAAAAATATATCATTTCATATTAAAAAGTATATCTTTAAAAAAAATACGGGATTTGAGGGCACGGTGTTTCGGGGCATGTTCATTCAAAAAGTCTCATTTTCTTTTTACACACATGGGACCCACACACACTTACTAATATAATTAAAATATAGGGAAACACTTCAATTAATACAACTACCCATTATACATTAAATAATAATATTTCTTAATTTACGTGCAAAAAGCAAAAGACCCTCTTGCTATGGGATAGAGAAAGTATGAGAAAATATCAATTTTGGTCCTATATCTTTTAACAAATCCAATTTTAGTCCCGTAACTTTTAATATTTTCAATTCTAGTCCTTTTAATTTCAATTTTGGTCCTATAACTTTTAAATTTTCAATTTTAGTCCTATAAATTTCAAATTAAGTCATATATCTTTTGAATTATCAAAATTAATCCTGTATCTTTTGAAATAGTCCCTTCATCCGGTTCTAAGGTATCCATTTACTTTTTGCACATGGATTATGGAGTATTATTATTATATGTAAAGTTTGTAGTTGTATTAGAGGGAAGTGGTGGGCCATATTGTGTACTTTTTTACTAAATAAGGAAAATAGATATCTTTGAAGCGGATGTCAAAAATAGTAAAATGGATACCTTAGAAGCGGACGGAGGGAGTATGATATAATTTATAATAGGACTAATTTTTATAATTAAAAAAGATATAGGACTAATTTTGAAAGTAATAGGACTAAAATCGAAATTTTAAAAGATACAGATCAAAATTGAAACTAAAAGGACTAAATTGAAAATACTCAAAATTACAGGACTAAAATTGAATTTAATAAAAGATACGGGACCAAAATTGATATTTTCTCGGGAAAGTATATATATATATATATATATATATATATATATATATATATATATATATATATATATATATATATATATATATATATTGATAACACACATTCAGTGGGGAAGATTAATTGTTATATGCTTGAATTGAATGCACGGAGTATATACTTAATAAATACAATAATTAATATATATATTAATTAGTGTATTTATTAAGTATATACTCCGTGCATTCAATTCAAGCATATAACAATTAATCTTCCCCACTGAATGTGTGTTATCAATGAATGTACTAGTATGTGTTTTTATTGGATGTATTTTTTTATACGATTAGTTAAAAATTAAAATAAATTTATTATTAATCATTAAAATTTAACTAACAAATTATATACTTTAATTTTTATTAATTAAAATAATATATTTTTATTAATAAGTATATATATTTTGAATAGGATACGAATTAAGGTACGTGTATTTAGGTATACGTAATATTTTATTTTGTGTTATTTACTATTAATAAGAATGTGCTGAGTATATTACTCTAGGCTAAACTTTGCGTGTCCGTGCCCCCAAATCACACTCTTTCCGAAAATTGTAACATTTAGTAGTAAAAAACTTATGCTATTTATTTTATGAGAAAAAATAATAATTTTTTAATCAAATATTTATACTATCATATTTTAGTCGATATTTTCAATGAAAAAATTATACTTTTATTAATTATAACATAGTATACCCTTTAAAATAAAATATTATATTCTTATACACCTGATTAACTCGAAAACACCATAAACCAACTCTACTCTCTGATTAAAACTTTTTTTTTAATATCAACGAGAAACCAAAAGTGAAGTCGAAAACACAATGGAGTTAATAATATTTTTTAGGAAATAAATAAGATTTTTAACAATTTACACTTCAATTTTTAGACAAATTCTCTTGTGAGACATTATACATGTGAGACGTGTTAAAGTATGTCTATTATATAAATAAAGTATGTTTAATGGTTGTTAAAGTATGTTTTTCTAAAATATGATAAATGATGAATTAAAGTATGATTTTAGGGTGTTATAATATGATTCATTATTAACATACTTTAATCATAAATAAGTATACTTTAACTATATAATAAGCATATTTTAGTAATGGGTCAACTCATCTCACAATCATCTTACAAAAAACCGTCTCACAAGAGAATTTCTCCAATTTTTATATACCACCTCCAATATTCTATAACATCCTTCACTTTTTTTTCGTTAAACGAAAAATTATTCTATTTATTAATTTTATATTAACTTTTTGGGTATTTTAATTTCTTTTTAGGAATAATAGATAAAGTATTGATAGTTGTTTTGGTGAGGTTAGAATTAGAATGAAGACTAAGCTTATAGTAGCAAAGATAACACACCATAAACAAGCACCTCAAACATGATTTTAGGAGAAGATGATAGAATAGGCACCCTTCCTTTTTATTATTTTGTGATCACTTAGAACATACATGATGCAACGTACCGTAGAGATTGAAGAAGACACCTTCTATCTACATTGATTTAATATAAGAATATCATAGAATAGGAATTTGACATTAATACTTTCTTTTCTTTTTTTTCCAATCTTAATATTACAATAATTCTTAAATATATGCATCACACGTAGGGATGTAATCGAATCGAGTCGAGTCGAACACTCCTAAGTTTAAGTATCGTTTGTTAAGAAATTATCAAACTTGAGCTCGATCTCGAACTCGTCAAGAAAAAAAATATTGAACTCGAGCTCGAACTCAAACTGTTTGTTAAGGCTCATGAATATGTTCACAAACATATAAAGTAACTTGTTCATGAACATTTTCTCATTAACATTTTAATATCTTTGTTCGAAAATATTAAAAAAAATATTTCGTTTATAAACATCTAATGTTATTCATATTATTAAATAACAAACTAACAAAATATAATAATACACGTTAAAAATATATTTAAATATTTAAATAATTGCTTAAATTATTATCATATTTGTGTGGTTTAATATAAAATATTTAATTACTGAATATTAATAAATAAATAATAATATATGATACTAAAAAATAATTATAAAATTTTTGAACGCGTTTACGAGCTATTAACAAGCCCATTAACGAATATGTTTGCAAGCTTTTGAACCAAGCAACCTTAGGCTTGAGTTTGGTTTGATAGACTATTAGAGCTCAAAATTCAAGCTTGGTTTGGCTCGTTAAGGTTAACGAACGAATTCGAACGAACACTTTATCGAAACGAGACTCGAATAGTTCGCTAACGGTTTGGTTCGCTTACGTACCTAATCATACGCATCCTAGGAGCAGTAGTTATAACATGTCCTAACATAACAGTTCTGGCTTACCCAAAACCTGGATAGAATTAATAAATAATAAAATATATAAACATAACATTATCGCAACATTCTTTCTACTTATCCATAATCAACGGCAGCTTCATCTCCATCATTCTCTCCCTCTTCAAAACGATTCACCCTCGAATCGTATTCAGCTTTATCTCCATCCAAATGTTTCAAACAAAGAATCTTAGCATAAGAAGCCAAAGGTGTTTGTCGTGGTACAGTAGGTGGCAACACAATCTTAATACTCAAAAAAGTAAAACTGTATGAATTACCGCATCCATCATGGATGACGGTATGATCATATTGCCAAGGCCTGTCGAGTAACACCTGACAAGCATCCATCGGGACAACATCACACTAAACAGAATCATAATATCTACCACCCACAGAAAATCTAACTAAAACACAATGATCAACAGTAATAATATTCTCTTTCTGTAACCAGGATAAATTATACGGACGAAGATGCACTTTCAACGGGAGACTCAATTAATCAATAGTTTCTTTTGCAATCACGTTCTCACAAGAACCCGAATCAATAATAAAAGATAAGCTTTACCATTGATAATGTACGTAGAAGTGAAAATAGAATGTCTTTGAGTGTCCTCTTCCAAACTAAGTGGTGCCAAGCCCACCCCCCACCCCCAGCGACCACCCCCCCTCATGCCATTGCAACCCTATCTTTTAATTTTAATATAATTAATTTGTACTTTACATTATGTGAGTATTTTTTAAATAATTATTTTTTATAAAATTACAAAATTATTTAATATAATAAAATTTTATTATTATTTATTTATAATAAATAAAATTTTGATTTAAAAATTTTAAAAATAATTATTAAACCATGAATTTAAAAATTATTTCATAAATACATAATACATACAAACAGTATAATTCAAATTAATTAATTTAAAATTTGTAGAATTCAAAATCTATTATTTTCAAGACTAACACTTGTATAAACTGAATTCACATACGTTAATATGTAAACCATGTTACTATTTAATATATAAAAAATTATTTTTTAGACACATAAATTTTACTCTTCTAAATTAAAAAATTACTTCTTAAATTCTTGTAAACCCTGATTTATCGGATATTTTTTAGTACATAAAAAAAATATTTTTTAAATATATGAATTATTACTCTACTGTATAAAAATTATTACTCTTCAAAAAATAAATTTTTAATGCTAAAAAGTAATTTTAAAAAATAAGATTTACATGTAAACATGTTTACATAAGCCTCACTCTATTTTCAAATATATTGAATTTCAAATGATTAAATCCAAATTCAACATTAAAAAATTCTATAAAATTCCATACTTGTAAGTTGTAATTCCCCGGAGAGGACGCCATGTATATCACTCATCAGTGATGGAGCATATTACACTACCATGTCAACTCATTTAATATGGTGGAAATTCCGGGCCATTAAAGAGAATTTTACAAAAGAGTGAGACTTGCGTGCGCGCGGGCGCACGGAATGTGCGGGCAGGGAAACACATTCCGTGCGCCTTTATAAATTTAGTATTATGGGTAATGGTACATTGCTTTGGTCTAAAAGGTATGCACTTTAATTAATAAAATATACATCAATTTGTTTTAAAGTGTATACACTTTTCATTAATATCTTTTTTTCTTTAGAAAATAAAGGGTACACATTTTTATACTAAAGGATATACAATTTAACACAAAATTCTAAAGGCGCACGGAGTGTTGTCCATGCACCCAGATACACACAATAATTTTCTTTAGAAAATAAAGTGTACACATTTTTATACTAAAGGGTATACAATTTAACACAAAATTCTAAAAGCACACGGAATGTGGTCCGTGCGCCCGGGTACACAAAAATTTTTGCCTTTACAAAATTATAGATTCATTTGAATTTGGACAAAATATTTTGCTAATTTGCCTTAAATTTAACTAGAAATTTTGGAGTATGTAAGCTGCAAACTTTGAAAATTGGGCTATATATTAAATACTATTTTCATTATTAAAAAAGTATATATATATACACCATTTACACTGATTTGTCTAATTGAATTTTACCAACTTTCTCAATACATCCCCGCCTAAATACCCTTAATAAATATGACACAGCATGAAACAAATGAATTTATTAATATGTGTTTTTAAATGAATAGATTTCAAAACAAAAAATCTATAAATTTATTAATTTATAATTTTAAATTGAATATATTTTAAATCATAAATTTGAATTTAATATATTTTTTTATATTAAAGAATTTTCAAATTATCATTTGAAATCATTTGTTGGGTAATAATAATAATAATAATAATAATAATAATAAACAAAGTCTCTTGTGAAACAATATTTATGTAAGACTATTTGTGACCTATGAGGAGCCGTATAAGGTAGAAATCTATGTATAGTTCTGAAATAGCGAGGGGCAATAATGTTAGCGTAGTTTTTGTGAGACTTTCTTTTTTTTTATTATCAAGCAAGTTTTTGTGAGCTTATTATAGTATGATTATTTTAGAGTTAAAATATGGTCGAGACTTTTTTTTTAATTATTATCAAGCAAGTTTTTGTGAGATAATTATTTTAGAGTTAAAATATGGTTATGGCATCTGCATTGATTGATGGATGGATTTAAACTCATCTGTTATATCTCATCTCATTTTTAACACATTTTTCGACTAAGCTCAACAAATATTCACATTGATTCTTCAATTTAAATTCTCTATTTGTGGGTCCACTATTTTTTGACTTTATATTCTTTTTAGGGATGTGAAATACATCCTCCAATCAAATTTAAATGTAATGATCACGATATTTATTTATTTCTTATTTTCAATCACAACAAATAAACTCATTGCAACAAACTTGAAGGAGAGAGAGGGTGGATTAGGAGTTTATTTACTTACATTCGACAGTTCATTTATTTACATTCGATAGTTCATTTATATTTTTGATTTAAACTGAAAATTTACACACAAATGTGAATGCTCTTGTTGGTGATTAATTTTTTTTTTAAATATGATAAATGATGCATCAAAATATAATTATATGATATTATAATATGATTCATTGTAAACATATTTTAACTACAAATAAATATACTTTACGTACTCTCCTCCGTCCACTTTAAAGAGTCATTTTTTTTCGATTTGGGCTTCCGCTCCAATAATCTCATTTATTTTTTTAAACATATGGGACCACACACTAATATAATAAAATATGAGGCTCACATAATTACTAACACAACTACACACTACAAATTAAATAACACATGAAAAAAAGTAAGAAATGCTCTTTAAGTGGACAGATAGAGTATAAGCATACTTAAATAATTGTTCCACCAGTCTCACAATCTGTTTTACATATGTCCGTCTCATTAGATAGTGTTAATAATAATAATAATAATAATAATAATAATAATAATAATAATAATTTCCATGGATTATAAGAAAAAGTGTTTAAACTGTTGCACCCGTGAGTAGAAGCCCTCAATAATAGAGATCTCCTATACTTGAAAAAGAAAACCCTATGCTTGCATGTGATTATTTTATAAAATATTTATCGTTCTACAAATATATTGCTCAATAATGGAGCTCCCATACTTTCAAATTAGAAAAATAAATAAAAAGCCTAAACTTGCATGTGTTAAATATTCCATTGTCCCCTAGAGTTGTCACATTTTGCAGTAAGGTTAAAACTATGATTTTATATCTTTTTTTTAAATTTGATATTCGTTTTGTCCTAACTTCACATTTTTTTCGGTGGATCCATCTCAAATTTAAGTTTACCCTTTCATTAAAAATATATATATACATTTAACTAATATGTTTCAGTACACTTTAATTAATTTAAATTTTTACATCATTTTTAGCATACAACATCATATTTTACTATTTTTTTATAAACCAAAAATACAAAAAATTCGAAAGAAGTGTGTCTCTCTCTCTCTTTTTTTTAAATTTAAAAGGATGGAGAGTATTTGTTTTTTAAAATAATTATTGACTCCGTTCCACTAAAACAATACATATTTCTAATTTGGGTGTCTTAATTCGGTGGTTACATTTAATTATATTTTTTGGTAGATAAACTCTCACAACACAATTAATTTATCATTATGAGGTCACACACAATACGAATACAACTACTCACTATACATTAATATTTTACTCTCTTAACCAACTACATATTAAAATACTATATTTTTTAATCTCAGCGTAAAAAGTAAATGTAAACATTAAAATTGAATGAAGTAGAGCATAAAGTAAGTTATATATTATTTAGGGGTGTCGCTTTTTTCTTAAAAATAATAAAATATAATGAGAAATTACGGTGATATTTATTTTATGTATTTTTGGGGTACACAATACACCAATTGAAATGTATACGTTTGTTTTGGGATTTTTCAGTAAATTTTAACTTTATATTAAATCAATGTATAAGAAAATATTACTAAGATTAAAGATGATTTGTAAGAGATAAGGAGAGAAGACATTAATTAATGAAAGTACGTAAATGCATGGAAGAGTATGTTGAAGATTAGTTGTAGGTTTATAAATATATGGTGATTTTTAAAATCTAGGTGTGAGCCAAGACAAAGAATGTATGGTAAAGTGTATTGAAGATTATAGGGTTTATACGTGTGTGTGTGTGGTGATTTTAAAAAAACAATCGAAACTAAACATGTAGCATGTGTTCCCTATGTTTGTTTTGAGTTTTGAAAATTAGATTTTATTTTTAAAATCCACACACAAATTTTCAAAATTATCTCATTTTTATATACATCTACGAACCCTAGGTTCTCTTTAACTCATACACCTTATTTATAATATTTTTATAATATTCTTTCTCTCTCTTCTGTGGTCTCCTCTCTCATGCCAATTAATATTATTTTAAATATATAAGCTTTTACAAATTGATTTAATATAAAACTAACATATATCCTTACATAAAACAAAGCAAGCATATACTAATTTTCAAACTCCACATCAACTCAAAACAAACATAGCAAATGTATTGGGTGTATTTCTACATTTGAAAATTTACAAATTTTTTTGAACAATCCAAAAAAAATCAAGATTTTGGTTTTGAAAATTTATTCTTGTTTTGATTTAAGTTTTGATAAATTAGATTTTATAATTCACACCTAGGGCTGGACGGTATGATTTTCTGAAAATATTTGAGCATACCGTATACCGTACTTAAATTTTTGGCAATAAAATATGTATACTGATACCATACCGAATGTTTCGGCATACCAAAATTCGGTATACCGAAATTTTGATATGCTGATAATCAATACTGACTTATACCGAATACTGAAATATATCTTTATTTCGATATACTGATTCATATCAGTTCATATCGAAAAAAATAAAAAGATAAAAAATACATTTGCTATTACATTCCAACAAAACTCTGATACAATTCAAATTTCAAACAACACAATTCATGTAAAATTTGGTATAAAGTTTATTAATTTGATAGTACATCTAATCAACTTTAAAATCTTAAAACTAGTATTAATAACGTGGAATAGAGGCCTAAAAATAAAAAAAAGTTAGCATCAAGATCAAGCGCTGGATTGATATTGTGAAGAGAAGATTTACACATTTTAATTAACTTTTAGCTTAACCTTAACTACAAGAACCTTTAAACTTCCCTTTATTATGAGTGACCCTGAATGGAGAAGAGAGAGTCGACGTCGGGGGAGGTGGCGGTGGAGGCGAAGGCGACGGGGATGGGGAAGAGAGGGTTACCGACGGGGTGACAAGAGCAGGAATGAAAAATGGAGATCATTAAAGGGTTAGCAGTGGGGTAGGATGGAAACTAGAGATGACAGGGTTGGAGGCGGGACAAGGAAATGGAGACTAGGGTTCTGGTCATTTGCGCAAGTAACGGATGAGTAAAATTAATGTATTTACAGTTAAAAAATTAAAATAATTAAATTTATATATAATTATTTATAATTATTATTAATATTAATTTAATTATTATATAAAATTTTGTACGGTATCATATCGTATCGAATTTTTCGGTATGTTGAAAATTTCAGTAAATTCGTTATTTTGCGGTACGATAAATTCGATATACCGTTATTTCGGTATTTTCATCCACCCCTATTCACACATGCTACATATTTATCAGGGTAAATATATTTTTTACTCCATTAACTTTTCCCAATTTTGAAATTGGTCCATCAGTTTTGCAAATTAGTGTATTAAGTTCACAAAAATTGACATTTTCGTCCTTTGAGTGGTTATAACAGGTGAAACAACCGGTTTTGCTTATGTGGCATTTATTTTCCCTTTTTTAGTAATAAAAAATTAAAATAATGTCGATTCCCAAACCCTAAATTTCAAATCGAAGATGACGATGGTGGCTCGAACGCAGACTCCGAGCACCATACATAAACGCAACCCAAAGATGGAGGTCCGTTTGGAGAGCTCATCATTCAAAAATGCATATTCGCCATCTAACATAGCTTCCTCGGAGGAGTCAATCAATAAACTCAATTTTCAGACATTTAACTTCAGCTAATCTCCCTTGTGAGATTAGCAACATGAGAGTTGTTGGATAATTTTTGGGATTTATGTATTTGAATTCATATGTTGATTGGGTAAATGGATTTTCTATTATTGATGTTTAAGATCTTGAGGTTTATGATGATTTGTGTGTTTAGTTGTTCTAAATATGTGACTAGATTGAGAAATCAATTATGTGCTTAGTATATATGAGTGAATCATTTCATCAAACACTTCATGTGCATTATAAATTGTAAAGAGATTGAGAAATCCTTTAGAATTTAGAATCCTTTGATATAACATGTGATTGGTTTGATCGAGAGGTTGATTAATTGGGTGAAGGAACTCTCATTTCAAGCTTAGTATCTAGTTGAAATTATTTGAGTGAAAACCAATCCGTTGAGCTAATTGAGATTCATATCATATTCATCTCGAGAGGGAGCTTAGGCGAACTTAGTGTTGACCCTTAGTCTTATACCCATGATCATATGAATTTGATGCATTTATCCTAGGATTTCCACTTCTTAATTGTTGTTAATCTCACTTTTACTTAACATGGAAAACCACTCATCCATTTATCTATCTTGTTTGTTGATCATTGCTTGCTTTCTTGCTTTGATTAATTCTATTTACTTGTTTGAACAACCACTCCATTGATGATTCGTCTCTATAAAATTACAAGAAACGTGAGATCGCTTAAGCACTAGTACCTACCTCCCTGTGGTTCGATAAATTATTTTAATTGGTCATCCCTACTACAAAATGGCTAATCAAATGGTGCCATTATCGGGGAGGCAAAGGTTGCTAGTAGCTTGAAGAAGGATCGTTTTGAGTGATCTTTATAGAGACACTTTTATTTTCTTTATTTACTTGTATTTACTTTTGAAAACCTTGTGTTAACTTCTTTTGCTTTGAAGGTGTATGCAAAAAAGATCCAAAGGGAAACAAATAGAACCTATTGATTGGGAGATTGAACATACATTGAGAAGGAGAAGAAAGGAGAACAAAACAAAAAATAGTGAGTTAATGGAGAATTTTCAAGAAGATAATCTTGTGGAGATAGAGCATGATGGGGAAGGAGGACAACATGTGAACGTGCAAGACAACGCACCTCAAGTCAATGTTAATCCTCCTTAACAAGCTCAATAAAATTTTGGAGCTAGAAGCAATCAAGCCTTGCTTTAACAAATGGTGCAACAAGTTCTAAGGCAACAAGGCTTTCCACAAACTTTTGCTCCTCCACAACAAGCATATGTGCCACCACCACCGCCTCCGGTACAACATGGAGTTCACAATGATCGAAGGGTGATTCGGGATTTCTTTAGCCAAGGGCAATGCCACAAATGATGGGTCCACCAATCAATTCCAACAACTTTGAATTTAAAGCGGGCTTGATTTCTATGGTGAGAGGGCAACAGTTTAGTGGAACCCCAAATGAAGATCCTAATGCTCATCTAGCTCAATTCATTGAGATTGCAAACACCGTGAAGATAAATGGGTGAGTGAGGATTGTATAAGAATGAGGTTGTTTCCGTTTTTGTTGAGGGATAGAACTCGAACATGGCTATCTACCATTACACCCGGTATGTGCAACACATGGGATGAACTTGCACAAATGTTCTTGAACAAGTATTTTCCACCATCCAAGACGCTTCAAATGAAGAGCTTGATTACTTAATTCAAGCAAATGCCTCAAGAGAGTTTTTATGAAGCGTGGGAAAGTTTAAGGATATGCTTCGCAAGTGTCCACAACATGGCTTCCTGGATAATCAACAAGTTGGATTTTCTATCAAGGATTAGTGAATGGTCAAAGAGTGTTTGTTGATGTTTCGGCGGGTGGATCCATACTTGGAGTGACTCCGGAACGGGCTATAAGGATTTTTGATGAGATTGCTACAAATGTCTACCAATGACCATTGGAAAGAGTTAGTGGATGCTATGGTTTTGAGAATTTTGATCAAGGGCAACAGTTTAATGTCAAAAGTGTGAATTTTGAGCCACAAACTCCAAGTGTTGAGGTGATAGCGGCGGAAATGTTGAGGCAAATGAGTTTAAATCAAAGTGTGAGTCAATGAGTCAATATGGTTGAAGGGCAAGTTTATCAAGTGGTGCTACCTCCGAATGTCTTGAGTGGAGAACAATGGGCCAACTCTATGCCCCGTGCGGAAGATGTGTCATACATGTAAGGAAGAAACTACCAAGGGAATTACCAAAATAATGTCCAAGGTAGTTTCAACCAAAGTCAAGGGAACTATCCACCAAGGCAAGGAGGCTTTAATGGTCAAAGTAGTGGAAGCTCTTACCCACAACAACAAGGCAGGTAACTTCTCCTACTCTAATCTGAGCAATGAGGTTGCTTATCCTCCGGGGTATCAATCAGGGGCCAAGGCACCAAACAATGAGGGAAGAGCATCGATTGATGAGCTACTTGAACAATTGATCGCATCTAACAAAGCTTGAGATGAAGCTTTGAAAAAGGCGAAAGAAGCAAATGAAAAGAGGCTCAAAGCTTTGGAGTATAATGTGGGACAAATTACAAGTACCTTGAGTGCTCAACAAAAAGGGAAGTTTCTGGCCACACCCGAGGTTAATCCGAAAGCTTAATGTTTGTTTGTTGATATGGATGAAGAGCGAAAGATTAAAGAAGGGTTGGTGGAAAGTAAGGTTGGTAAAGAAAATGAAGAGCTAAGTAAGAAAGAAGAGAAAGAGCCTAAATGGATACCTAAGTGGAAAAGGGTGCAAGAGGAAAAGAAAGTGGAGGAGAAGGTGAAAGAAGAGGATTACAAACGTGATTATTGAGGTATAACAATCACTCCATTCCCTATTCCCTATCCACAAATGTTTGTAAAGAATGAGAAGAAAAAGGAGTTTGAGTAACATGTGAAGAATCTCAAGAAAAAGTATGTAGAGAAAAGGAAAGAAGAGCTACCCAAAACAAATGAATCGATGCAAAAAAGGGGACCTACAAAAGTTGGTGATCTGGGGAAGTTTATAATCCCTTGTGATTTTGAAGGGAAGGGTACCCTTGATGCATTGTGTGACTTGGGGGCAAGTGTCAACGTGATGTCTCATGCCATGTTCAAAGACTTTGAAATTAGAGAGCTAAAGCCTACTACTATCTGTCTTGCAGTAGTAAATGGAGAAGTTGTGAAGCCACTAGGGATTGTTGATGACGTGGAGGTGAAAGTGAAAGGGCTAGCTTTCCCGGTCGACATCATGGTGTTAGAAGTGAAGGCGGACCCTCGAGTTCCACTCATTTTAGGAAGGCCATTCTAGCTAAGGGAAGAGCAAAAATTGATGTTGGTAGAGAAGAGTTATCTTTGAGCTCAAAAGAAAAAAGTGTCACATTCTTGTGCAATAAGGAAAAAGGAGCCAAGTCTCATTTGAAGCCTCCAAATGATCTTATGGATCATGACTCTATTCTCTTTGACAATTTAAATTCATTTCTTCATGATTATATAAAAATATCAAATTCTAACTTATCTTCTTGTGATGTTGATAGGATGAAAGCATCGGAGCTTGATTGGAAAATTGACAAAGGAGAAAGAGGGAATACACTTGAAGCTCTTCTCGATGATGATTTGATGCTTGTAAGCAAGAATGTTGAAGTTGAGCTTGTGGACAAGAAGAGGGCGAAGCAAATGTTCAAAGTGAGGATGCAAGGAGAGAGTGTGATGGACCAACATTTGGTCTAATGATCGTGAAATTTTGTCCTGCTTGAAGACGTTAAACTTAGCTCTAAATGGGAGGCAACCCTTTTTTTTTTTTATCTTTTGATGCTTGTTTTGTTGTTTGGTCTTGTAGGTGGATTGTGCTTGTGAGAAAAGACATAGTGAAGAAAATAGAAGTGCTTCATGGATTTGAGTAGGCATGTCGCACCACTTGTTGCAAACTTAATTCTCGACTCTTGTCTCGAGTTAAGTTTGGGGAGCTAGTGCATGGTGGAAACTGCTCAATTCGTTGGATGCATTTACTTCTCCACAAGAATATCATCAACGGAAACCACAAGGGTAAGTCCCACCACTTTTTGCAAACTTAAATCTCAACTTATTTCGATTTAAGTTTGGGGGGAGAGTGTGTGGTGTGACTCACCACTTGGGTATGATTCTTGTAAAATTTGGTCAATTTTAAATTTTTTTTCATGAGTTTGGTTTAATTTTGGTACGATTGGTGGTGATTGAAGTGTATGATAATTCATATTTTTAATGAAATTGTTGAGCTAATGGTCTTATTGAGCATGTATGAAGGGTATTGGAAGCACGAATTGAGCTCGGAGCTAACAACTTCTACTACCAAATGCCTATTGAGGGAGTTCATTCTACACCCTATCACTTCTATGTGTTTAGCATAATTTGATTTGATTTGGATTGATGTGATTACCATGTTACTTCATTTGTTATGTTTGTGGGAGGTTTATTTTCGTAATTTATGATTTCCTTTTCAATCAAGGTTGAGATATTTGTGAGCTTAATTGTCATGGATGATATGAATGTTTGCTTAAATTTCTAATGATGGATGGTTTTGTTGTTTTTGCTTGTTATGTATTTTCGTTTGTGTCTTGTTTGGTGAGTCTTTTCTTATATATTTTGTGTATTTTATTTTTGTCTTGGTATGTTTGGTGGTTTGTTTTTAGGGAGGTTGTGAGTCATTTTTGAATGTAAGTGATGACATGTGGTGATAAGTGATGACAAGTTATAATTAAGAATCTCTACACTTTTGAATTGTGACATGTTCTATTTAACTTGTTCAATTTTGAGATGAATGTGGTGTAATAAGTTCCTTAAGGTTCAAGCACAAGCTTGTGAGCATTTGAGCCTCAACCGTGCATACATGATATTTTTTTCATGAGTTGATTGATTGTGTTTGATAAGCTAGAACTTGCTCAAGGACTACAGGAACGAGCCCGATTAGTGGAGATTAGTGAAATGATCTAAGACCATCCTTGTTATTTATAGTCATTGCCATATATTTTCCTACCATGAGCATCATCCCTAGTCAACCACTTTGAGCCTTTAAAGTGTATTCCTTGTGAATTTAGCACATTACAAGCCTTGATTACCCATTTGAGCCTTATAAAATTACCCTTTTGTGTGAGTGATTGAAGAGATGTGGTTTAGAAAGGTTTGATGAGAATTGTGCAAGAAAAGAAAGAAAATGGTAACAAGCAAGAAAAAGGATGAAAAGAGCACGAACAAGAATAGACATGTAACCTCAAAACAAGAAAATGAGCAAAGCAACAACAATATGCTCAAGTACTTAAAAGTCTAAAGAAGGAACATGAATCAAAAGAAGCTCAAAAATCCAAGGAAATTGATGATTAGTGCTTGTGAACATTAAAGACAAGAAAGGAAGAAAGAAAAGTGGAGAAGTTGGAGAAATTGGCTATTTCTTCGATTACTTGCACTTGTTTAGTCACTAATATCCATATTCTTCCTACCCTACCAAAGAGCTTATCATTACATCCTTAATGAAAGACCTTTTTTACTATTGATTGAAACTTTGGTGGTTTGTGAATGTAGTCCACGAGCAAGCTTATAGCGAGTCGAGCCAATCGATTGATGAGTGTTGTTACCTTACTTGAAAGAGTGTTGAGTGAAATTGATAACTTATGTGAGGCATGGACAAAAAGGGAATATATTACACTATTATTTTCTTTTGATTGAACTTGTTAATATTTGCATGTTATGATTTTATTGATGTATGATGCCTTAGCATAGTTTGTAATTCTTATTGCTATTGATGTGTTATTACTTGTGTTCATTTAGTCTTTTCCTAGGTGAAAATCACACCTCTTGGTTTATCATTTTCGTTGTTCGGGGACGAACAACATTTTAAATTTGGGAGTGTGATGATTGATATTTTCACCTAGATTTTAGTGTCTTTTTATGTGTGTTTTCGTATATTTTTATCCATATTTTTGTGCTATTTGTTGGAGTTATGTGTTTTTATGGAATTGAGTGTGAATGATTTAATCATATGTAAAACAGGTAAAATCAAAGCAAAAATGGAGAAGGAAGATGAAAGAAAACAGGGCAACAAGAACACGTCAGCCGTTTCAAGTACACGAGCCGTGTACTACAAACGGGCCTGTAAGAGATGACCGTGCAACGACATCAGAACGCACAACACAACTATCCCTTAGCCGTGTTGTGGCGCATGACCCGTGTTGCAGCACATGACCCATGTTACAGCACATGAGTCGTGTTGCTGCAGGATCTGAAACATATTAGAACCCTTCTAGAAGCTTCCCAATGGGTATAAATACCCAATACTTCAATATTTGATCAGATTTTTGGTGGTTTTGCCCTGCACACACACACATCATACACCATTTCCTCCATTTTACACCATCATCTTCATCCATTCTTCATCCATACCATCTATCATCATCCCACCATCAAAATCTTCATCCAATTGAGGAAAAGAATCAAGGAAGAGAGGAGAATTGCAAGGGAAGGAAGGAGATCACCATTGAAGCACTTCAAGGGAGTTTTCATCCATACTTTATAGTGAAACCTTATTGTTTATCATATTTTGTAAGGATCTTAATGTCTATGTTGATTTCCTTTTGAATATGGTAGGCTAATCTCCCTTGTGAGATTAGCAACATGAGAGTTGTTGGATAATTTTTGGGATTTGTGTATTTGAATTCATATGTTGATTGGGTAAATGGATTTTCTATCATTGATGTTTAAGAACTTGAGGTTTATGATGATTTGTGTGTTTAGTTGTTCTAAATATGTGATTAGATTGAGAAATCAATTATGTGCTTAGGATAATTGAGTGAACCATTTCATCAAACACTTCATGTGCATTATAAATTGTAAAGAGATTGAGAAATCCTTTAGAATTTAGAACCTTTGATAGAAATGTGATTGGTTTGATTAAGAGGTTGATTAATTGGGTGAAGGGACTCTCATTTCAAGCTTAGTACCTAGTCGGAATTGTTTGAGTGAGAACCAATCCATTGAGCTAATTGAGATTCATATCCTATCTATCTCGAGATGGAGCTTAGGTGAACTTAGTGTTGGCCCTTAGTCTTATACCCATGATTATATGAATTTGATGCATTTATCCTAGGATTTTCGCTTCTTAATTGTTGTTAATCTCACTTTTACTTAACTTGGAAAACCACTCATCCATTTATCTATCTTGTTTGTTGATCATTGATTGCTTGCTTGCTTCGATTAATTCTATTTACTTGTTTGAACAACCACTCCATTGATAATTCGTCTCTATAAAATTACAAGAAATGTGAGATCGCTTAAGCACTAGTACCTACCTCCCTGTGGTTCGATAAATTATTTTAATTGGTCATCCCTACTACAAAATAGCTAATCAAGTATATCACTCGCACTCAAGTGTAAAAGATGTACACTTATGGGATATGGTGTTTACGCTCAAATTCAATTCTAGTGTATGCGTAACCATAAGTTTGCCAAACGTCTCAAACTCTCCACCACTTAAAGTATGATTCGAAAATGGGATCAATAAGGAATTTTATTAGGATGTAATGTTGGCTCTTTGGTAAGGGTAGGAAACATACAGAAAAAGTAACTCAATTAGTAGAGAATTAAAATCGAAAATCTTTTGTACTGCAGATTTTTACATTTCAAGACTATCCAGCTTCATGCTTTTCTAATTTCTTTTCTCTCCTTTCCTTCAAACTCAACATTCTTTCTTTTCCTTTCTTTTTCTCTTTTATCGAGGTACCAATTTCGAGCACTACCTCTAATATCTCGGGGTACCAGTTTCGGGCACTACTCCTAAGCACTTTATTTTTTTCAGCTCATACTTTTCATCTCATAATCATTTATACAACTCCAAATATTTTATTCCTTACAAAATCTATGAAAATCAATTCACACACTCTGACAACATTTAATTCACCACTAAATATAGGAATTTAAGGCTAAAATAGGATATCAAAGTGGCTTTCTTCATAGATTGCCAAAGCAATAAGGTTTTTAGGCTCAAAAGGGCTGACTACAAATATAAAATTATTTGGTAGGAAATTATTTGGCAAAGTGACTCATAAAAATTAAGGATGACCTAAAATCATCTCCTATTAACATAACATGCGGTCTTAAGTAAGACAACAAGCAAGTTCTAGAATACATGTACAAGAATGATACTCACCAGAAAGAAACATCATGTGTTTATGTACATAATAAAATAGACTCAAAATCTCACATGGGTTAAAACAAGTAATAGAGCACTCTTCATGGTAAGCAACATCTCAAAAGTACACATAGAACTTCATATTACAATATAACTTACGTACAGTTCATTCATCAATTTCAAGAGCATATGGATTTCTAGCAGAAATCCAACAAATAAGATCATAATACGCGCTCAACCAGAAACCCAAACATAAATACCTCAACTACTAGATAATATCCCCCACAAATATCTAACAATACAAATCAGAATAAATATGATACAATTAAGAGACAAATACACTAACACTCCACTCAAAGCCTAAACAGAAAATAGAAACGAGGTGAAGAGATAGAATGACACAACCTCGACAAACAAGGCTGTTTAAAATAGGGGCTATATCCTCCATTAGTCACGTCTCTCTCGGCGCTCTCGAACTTCATCTCCCAAGCTTTATAACTCTCTTTGTGTCTCTCTTTAAGAATGCCTGACCTCCTGGAACAACATTCGAAACTGATGATCATTCGAACGTCTGATGGAGTCGAACTAATCATTGATGTATCTATACATCTCTCCCCATAGATCCTGCACACCTGGAACATGATAGGAATGATAGTCAGGGGGTACGGGACTCGCAGAAGTGCTGGGTCTTCCGTACTGTGCTCCAGATGGAGCTGTAAATGTCCCCGGTGCAAATGGATCCGGTGCTACTCCGGATGGACTGCCCTGATAATACCCACTAGCAGGGTGTTGTGAGTCATATCTCCCAAAAAGCTCCGATGCGTCTCCTCAGTCAACATCATCTCATCCTCATTACCACCATCAGCATAATCAACAAAACCGGCATCAGTCTGAACTTGAGGATTTGTCGCCCGTTCATTGTGCTCCTTGATAACCTTCTTCCAATCTCCTTGTTTAGAAAAGACACTCGAGACATGAGTGTGCAAATAAGACTTGAAGGTTAAGTTATCTTCAACAGTCAATGTAGTAAACTGCTCACAAGGGAGTGGTATTGAATGGTCGCCATACTCATAGGAAAGTTGGCCATCTTTCTCCTTCAAGATGCATGCGTGCTTAAGAGCTTGCACGTCTATGTTAGGCACTTTCTTACCAACTAGCTTCATCCCATCAATGCGCACTCCTTTGATCTCGGCTATCTGGGTAATAATACCACCCATCATCACAGACTGAGTCTCTTCTTTTACAAAACGAAAGAGCTGCTCCATAACCAATGCAGCCAAGTCAAAATATCTCTCCTTGCACATGCACCAAAGTACATAAAGCTCCTCTGATCTGACTTGCCCCTCCTCGTGCCTTGCAAAGATGGTATAAGATAAAACCCTCTTGATGTATCTGAGTACCGGGCTAACGATGCAAGTAGACTTAGACTGTCTGGGCACAAAAGTTTCATTCTTGCCTGTAATCCTCTTCCAGAAAGCATCCTTGTCAAATGCAGCACTTATCTCATCGCTAACATCATAAAGAGATCCAAATCCCATGTTCAGCTCTTTTCTTGTCATAATCTCTTTCCTTCCTTTCAATAAGAAAGTACAACAACTGGGAATCCTGTCATGCTCCTCCGGATAGACCTCGTATGACATGAAAAACTCTATAGTCATCGCATACGTGGTAGGTCTTCGGGCATTCATGAACTCCAATATGCCCACTCTCTCGAAGAGGGTATCTACATCATTCTTAATGCCGATCCTGATCATGGTCTCCTCATCACGGTAGCGCGTACACACTATTCTCCGCTCCAAATGGCTGTAGTTCTCTATATTCTCCTTCCAACCAGGATAATAAATCCCAAGGTGGCGAGGAGAAGTTTTATTTCTTCTAATTCGAGCTATCTTGTTTTGCTTTTTCTCATCCATCCAGTGATTACCCATTTTATATCCTACAAAATTATAAGTAAGATGCAAGCAATAATTCCAAAAACAAATATAATGCATTCTCACTTGACCCAATTTTTAAACTAAGTAAGAATATAAAAAATCACTCCACATGAAATCAACATAGCATGTTTATTCTTAATTCCTAGTTAAATCATGCCAAAACAGTCCATGAACAATACATCAAATACTATTCATGTTTTTAAACTACTAGGAACAAGAAAATATGAAATTCAAACCAACATGTCAATTTCACACAAATTTCAGCATGCTTTTACACCTAAAATTCAAAATCAACACTTTAACATGCTTCCACTTGTTCAATCCCTCAACCAACATCAAATACTAATAATTACAGTCCTAGGGATATCAACAATTCAACATATAACACTAATCAAGCTTAAAACTTTGAATTTCAAGACAAAACAGTATGCACATTACATGTTCGACAAAATGCCTCAATGAAAACTCACTTCAAAATACAAAATTTTTACTTGAATCCACTTACCCATGCTTCCAATATGAACATACTCAAAAATTAGAGTAAAAGGATGAAGAAAACATACCTTATTGGAGAAAGAACGAAAATTTTGCAACTCAAACTTTTTCCCCAAATTTTGTTTCAAAACCCTAATTTCTCCCTCTCAAATGCTCAATCCAAGCATGAACATGTGTTTAAAGATTATGGAAAGTGAAATAGTGGGGTGGAATGGTGATTTTTAGACAGAAATTTTTACAAAAATTCCGAAGAGAAAGTCCAACCGTGCGCGGTAGTGAGAAAATGAACATACTGTTCAAAAATTCGAAATTTAAAACTGACCTGTGCCTGGCAGGACTTCGGCACGACTCGTGCAGCTTATGGCACGGCTTTTGCCGCCTTACCTGACGCCAACGTGCGCGCGCTACTGCTTCACACAGCACGACGAGTGCTGAAGTTTCTCGGCACTTGTGAAACTCTCCTCCGCAACTTGTGCCGGCCACCAGCATGCGACGCCTAGCAATTTCCAGCCACTCTGCATTGGCATGATTCGTGCGCTAGTGTGGCATGACTCGTGCCACTCTTCAACGTACATTTGAGCACTTTTACGAACTTTTTTGCCTATTTCTTCGAGTTTTCATCCAATTTAAGCTCAAATACATACAATTCATTAGTAATATCTTCAGGAAAACTAAAAAATTTAATCAAAAATTTATCACACCAAATCTAAGAAAAAAAAAGACCAACAAGACACATGGATAGTCGCAAATAAATTCAAAAATTCGAAATAAATTCTGAAAAATCTAAAAATAATCGACCTCCAAGCATCACACACAAGTGAAAGAAAACATACCTCGGTGCTTCAAGACATTGGAATGCACGTCCACCCCCCAAACTTAGTTCAAACTAAGTGAGAAACTAAGTTTGCAAAAAATGAATACCATAGACGAAGAAGCACCTAATAAAATTTCCTACACCAAACAAACACATTAAAGCAATAAAATAGGAGAGTAAGCCCCCAATAGGTGCTCATATTTAACGTCGGAGAGTCAAAATGGAATGCTCATGTTTAACATCTTAGAGCTCGACGGAAAGCAACTTAATGGAGGTGATCCACGAAAAGGACTTCCTTATCCCGTGGCGACCTATAATGCTTCATCCGATGCCCATTCGCCACGAAACTATTTCCATCCTTATCCAACAGTTCATATGTACCTCCACCACAAGCTTTATGTACCACGAATGACCCCATCAACTTAGACTTTAACTTTCCAGGAAAAAGTTTAAGTCTAGAATTGAATAACAAGACTTCATCCTTCTCACAGAACTCTTTGATATGAATCTTTTCATCATGCCACTTCTCACTCTTTCCTTGCTGATCCGAGAGTTCTCATAAGCTCTATTTCTAAACTCTTCAAGTCTGTTCATCTAAGTCATCCGCAGGCAACCCACCTCTTGTAAATCCAAATTCATCTTCCTCACCGCCCAAAATGCCATATTTCAATCTCCACATGAAGATGACATGACTTCCATAGAAAATTTGGAATGGAGACATCTCCAAGACAGTCTTGTAAGCAGTTCTGAATGCCCATAATGCATCATCTAGCTTCATAGCCCAATCCTTCCTACTCACATTCACTGTCTCCAAAACCTGCTTAATCTGGCGATTGGAGACCTCAGCTTGCCCATTAGATTGTGGGTGATAGGGTGTTGCCACCCTATGCCAAACACCACAATCCTTCAAGACCTTCTCCATGAGCTTGTTAACAAAATGGGTTTCCCCATCACTAACTAGTACTCTAGGTACTCCAAATCACGAAAAGATATGCTTATTCAAATATGCTTGCACAACCTTAGCATCATTCGTCTTGGTTGGAATTGCTTCCACCCACTTAGACATATAATCAACAACCAAAAGTATACAGAGATATCCATTGGATTAGGGAAAGAGATCCATAAAGTCTATCCCCCACACATCAAAAATCTCTACCACATAACTATTCTGCAGAGGCATTTCATCTCTCCTAGAGATGCTTCCAACTCTTTGACACCAATCACAGCTTGCAACATATGAAGTACAAGATTTGAAAAGGGAAGGCCAAAACTAACCGGAGTGTAAAACTTTTGCAGCTGTCTTCTCGGCACTGAAATGCCCCCAGTTGGTTGTGCATGACAGTGATTCAATACACTTTCTCATTCCTCTTTCGGCACACACCGCCGGATGATAGAGTCAGCGTATATCTTATAGAAGAAAGGCTCTTCCCAAATAAATTTATGCACATCTCTCATAAACTTCAAATGCTCATGTCGACTCAAATTATATGGATTGGTCCCACATGCAAGATAATAGACATAATCAGCATACCAAGGGGCTTTGCAGCTAAAGCGTATGCCTAGTGAAGATCCACCTCTAGAATCTCCTCATCCGGGAACACCTCTTTGATGATTTCTTTCTCATTCTCACAATGCTCCCTTGTCTCCAATTAGAGAGATGATATGCCACCACGTTTTCACTCCCCTTCTTGTCTCTTATCTCCATGTTAAATTCTTGTAGTAGTAAAATCCATCTGATAATTCTAGGCTTGGCATCCTTTTTCTCCATCAGGTATCGGAATGCAGAATGATCCGTATACACCACAGTTTTCATCCCCACCAGATACGCACGAAACTTGTCAAAAGCATACACCACAGCTAAAAATTCCTTTTCAGTTAAAGTAATTATTTTGAGCTGCTTCAAAGGTTTTGCTTGCGTAGTAGATGGCTCGAAACCTGTTCTCCCTCATCTGCTTCAAAACAACTCCCAAAGCAACATCACTTGCATTGCTCATAAGCACGAAGGGTTCAGTCCAATTTGGAGTAATTAAGATAGGGGCAGACGTTAATGCCTCCTTCAAAACCTGAAAAGATCTTAAACATTCATCATCAAATTTGAAAGGGACATCTTTTTCTAATAAATGAGAAAGAGGTTTAGAGTATTTAGAAAAATCTTTGATGAATCTGCGGTAAAATCCTGCATGTCCCAGGAATGACCACACTCCCTTCTCATTTATTGGTGGAGGTAATTTTTCAATTGCCGCTACCTTAGCTCTATCCACCTGCAACCCTTTAGATGATACATGATGGCCTAAGACAATGCCATCTTTCACTATAAAGTGACATTTCTCCCAATTCAAAACAAGGTTAGTATCCTGGCATCTCTTCAAAACAACAGCAATGTTAGATAAACAAATATCAAAAGAAAATCCAAAGACAGAAATATCATCCGTAAAACTTCCTTGATATTTTCTATCAACCCTTCAATATAGCCATCATACACCTTTGAAAAGTCGCAGGTGCATTACAAAGACCAAAAGACAACATCTTAAAAGCAAAAATGCCATGAGGACATGTGAATGAAGTCTTTTCCTAATCCTCGGGTGCAATCATTATCTGATTATACCCGGAAAAACCATCCAAAAAGCAATAGAAATCATAACTTGCCAACCTATCAAGCATCTGATCCATGAAGGGTAAAGGAAAATGATCTTTACGTGTGTTCTCATTCAATTTTCTATAATCAACACACACACGCCAACCTGTAGTGGTTCTAGTCGTAAGGGTCTCCCCACTATCAGACTTAATGACAGTCATCCCCCCTTTCTTTGCAACTGCATGCAAAGGACTCACATATGGACTATCACTAATCGCATACATAATTCCAATTTTCAACCACTTTAACGCTTCTACTCTTACCACCTCTTGCATCGCAGTATTTAATCTCCTTTGATATTGCACACAACTTTTACTTTCATCTTCCAATCTTATTTTATGCATGCAAATAGATGGACTAATACCCTTTAGATCATCAATAGACCAACCAATAGCAGATTTATGTTTAATAATAAGACTACTAACAACCTTTCAAACTCACTTTTAAATAAGGAAGAAGATATAATTACCGAAAAAGTTTCACCCTCCCCCAAATAAGCATACATGAGATGCTCAGGCAGCTGCTTCAGTTCCTTCTTTTTCTCCTCAGGTACAGCTCTTTCGGGTTCAAGTGGCAGATATGGCCTCTTCCATTTTTCTTCCTCCACTATCGCTGCTTCCTTCTTCATATCCCTGTTCTCATTCAACGCAAGTAAGCTTTCAAGAAATTCAAGAGCTAGTCCATTAGACATATCATCAAGATCATCAAATTCAGTAGTATGTAAAGTAAGAGATTCGCTTATGCATGTTTCAAGTGGATCCTTAAACAGGATGAAAGGCAAGCACTCCTCCACGATCTCCTCTACTACTTCAATGCTCTTGTAATCTTCTTTCTCCGAAGGCCACCTCATAGCTTTCTCTAAATAAAAGACTACTTCATCATTAACTCTCAATCTGATCTCACCCTTTTTAACATCAATCGTGGCTCCTGTAGTTGCTAAGAATGGCCTTCCTAGAATCAAAGGAACTTTATCTTCATCAACCCTTCCATGTCTAGCAAAAGGAAGTCCACTGCGAATATACACTTCTCAAGTTTTACCAAGACATCTTCAATCACCCCCAGGGTATGTTATGGATCTATCAACAAGATGTGGTGCCACTGATGTCGGTTTTGCATCCCCCAAACCAAGTTTCTTGAATAATGCATAAGGCATAAAATTAATGCTAGCCCCCAAATCACATAGGGCTCTCTTTGATTCCCCTCGTCCAATCTCACATGGTATGGTGAAGCTATCCGGATCTTTCAGCTTCACTAGAAGTTTCTTTTGTATCACTGAACTACATCTTTTTGTTAGCTTGACTGTCTAAGCACCTGTTAGACTCCTCTTCTCAGACATGATGTCCTTCAAGAACCTTGCATAATTAGGCATCTCTTCTAAGGCTTCTGCAAAGGGAATATTGATATAGATTTTCTTGAATATCTCCAAAAACTTTTGAAATTTCTCATCCAATCCTTTCTGAAAAATTGATGTGGAAACGGGATTGGATGCTTTGTCTTTGGGATTCCCAAAATATCCCTCTCAAATACCTCTTCTTTTTCTCTTTCAGCTCTTTCTGCCTTAGCTTTCTGGCACTTTTCAGCTTGACTTCAGGTTATTTCGACTTTTCCTCAGTTTCAGGAACCTGAAAATCATTATGGATGAGATCAACAGTGCGAGGATCGAGACAAATTTTTGACTTTTTCATCGGAGCAGGGCACGAGTCGTGCTGAATTTTCCTAGACTCATACCGATGGTCATGCCGTTCAGAATCGGTAGATTTCTTGCCGATGCACGAGTCGTGCTGGCTGTCATCTTGGTCATGTCGGCCTTCCTCGGTGGTCGTGCCTCCTGCTCTGGCCTCCGTCAGCTAGCACGAAGTGCGCGGTGCGCTGTTTTCAGGACCACACCAGTCGTGCTGCCTCTGGCATGAGTCGTGCAGCATGTCAGTGCCGACGTGTTCGTTCTCATCTGATTTTTTACCTCTGTTTTGACTTTAGACTTTTTCTATGGCATTTTTGGACCTTCGTACTGCATTCCACTCCTCAGTGTGACAGCCATAACCTTTTCTTTTAGATTCGTCACTGTTTGAGATGAAAACTTACCTTGTTGCTCTAGTCTCCCAATTGCAGCGTGTAATTTTCCAAGAGCAGTATTAGTCTCTTTATGTTTTCTTTCATTCTCTTTTTGTCTGATTTCAGATTGCTCTTGATTAGTCACCATCAATTTAACCATCAAATTCATCTGGTTCCCTTGCTGCTTCATCCACAGTTTCATCTCATCATCCATGGGTGTTTTTCCTTCAACCGGTTTATGGGATAGATCAATTCCTGGAGGAGGCCCAACTACATTACTCGGGTTAGCATATGACAAATTATCATTCCTTCTCTGATTGTTGAAGTTGGAATTTCCTTGGTAACCCCCTTGCTGATTCTACCAGTTGTTTCCCTGATCATTCCTTCCCCACTGCTAATTACTAGGCCTGAAATTCTGTCTATTCCTATAATCTCCTTACAAGCTCTGACCCATAGCATATATTGCATCCTCCATCTGATCTTCTTCTCCTTCATTACTAGTCTCTTCTCACTGAGTTAACTTTTTAGTCCTGACATCCCACTGCTGTTGACCTGTACTTCTACTTTTGCCACTTTATCAAAAACGACTCCATATGATCTATCCATAGGCCAATCATATGTGTCAGCTACCATCTCCTCAAAGATCTCTTTTACTACATCCACTGACTTTTTGAAGACCGATCCACCACCTGTTGCGTCCACTTACACTCTTAATTTACCCCTTAGGCCTTGATAGAAGAAGCCTAAGTAAGTGTCTTTTGTAAATTCATGTTGTGGACCACATCGGAAGATTGTTGTACCACTTTTTGTCTTTCCCCTTTAGTGAAAATGGGAAAAGCCGCATTCTGATAGCATCTTCCGGCACATTCCTATGCTTCTACATCCTCGCATACTCATCAAATAACTGCAGATGCTCACTAGGACTCTCCAAAGGATTACCACTAAATTGTTGTGCCTGTACCATTCGGATCAGTCCAACGGCAACTCAAAATTCTCCGTAGTGATTGCGGGTCCATTCAATCCAGCATTCATGGTATGCTTCAGTTTATACTGGTCCCGCATGAGAGTCGGGGCCCCTTGAGTTTCTTCAGCCATCTCTACTATCTTAGAATCTTCAACTTTCTCTTCTTCTGACGAATAATAGATATCCGACTCTGGACTTGGAATGGGTGTGGCTAGATTTTTTCTATTTCTCCTATTTAGTCTGACAAGTGCTTCAAGTTCTAGGTTGAGTGGTTCAATGGGGAGTCCACTTGACCTAGTGATCATACATCTGTTCTCGTGCAGCTAATCAGAATAGTTTGGATGTAAATAAAATAAAATAAAAGCAAATAAAATTTAACGTCCTAGACTAAAATATATCACAACAGAATTAAATAAATAAATCTAAGAACTATCCCCGGCAGCCAGCGCCATTTGCTTGTTCACAATTTTGTATGTGTCCCCAAGTGTAGGGAATCAGTTGCAGTTCCACGTGTGATTAAGTAAAAAATAATATCGTACCCTAGAGACAATTCTAAACTTATTATTCAATCTAATTATGACTATTCTAATTTAAGACAAATCTGGGTATTTTAAGAGTATTACCTAAATTAACGATGCAGAAAATAAATACTAAAAATAACAAAATAGCAAATAAAATCAAGATGATGTGTTCAAGAGAGAAGATAGATAGCACTAGGCAATCTAGTTAAATCCATCTTTTAAAGTAAACTTAACACATAAATCTTGTTTAAACCCTCATATGCAGAAGAATAATTCCTACTCCCTTTCTAGGTACTTCATACAAAATTCCATTAAAGGCTGGAGCACTAGACTTCCCTTTATAGGTACTTAAGAATTATTCCCTGATTCCCACTTAACAATCTAAGAAACCAAATCCTCTAGAATGGTAACTAATAGATATATTAAATGTCCAATATTAATTATTCTAATGAATAAATGTTATATGGTTAGATCCCCTTTACCCATAACAGGTTGACAAATATAATTCTTATATAACACAAGCGACAATGACATATACATGCATGATGACAGATCATCTAAGACAAAAATATAAGTTTAAAATCAAAGCATTAATAAAGGAATAAGTATATTGCAGGTATCCAACCTATTCTAAATCATCAATTCAAACCAATTCAACCTTCAGAACCTAGCACTATCCAAGAAGTACTAGCCCATGGTGTTACAGGCAACACACATGGTTAGATATGAAAACAAAGCCATAGGTTTATAATTCAAAAGCTTAAAAGAAAGAATAATAAAAACCCTAGATGTGGTGTGATTCTCCGTTCTTTCCTCCGTGATTCTGAATCTTCTTGTTCTTCTTCTCAAGTAAACAACACTGATGAACTCCCCGGGATGGGTGGATGGGATGGTGTTGTGAAAGGGTATGGAAAAGTATGTATGGATGTGGAGAGTTATGAATGAAAATCCCAAAGTGTCCCTTTTATAGTTGAGGACTGTAAAAATCTCGAATTTTGACTAAAAAGTGGGCTTTTTCACGTCAAAAACACGAACGGGCCGAAAAAAATGAAATGGGCTCGCTGGAAATTGGCACGAGTAGTGTCGGCAGGTAACGTGCAAAATCCCTCGGCAGACTGGGTGTCTGGTCAAACCACAGCCATTTTGGTCGAACCATAAGGCTGAAGTGCGTTAAATCGTCGATTTCGATTCGACCAGTGTTCGACCAAGCCCTAGGTCGAACCACATGCCTGGGAGGTCGAACCGCATGCCTGGGATTCGATTTTTAACCCCAAGTACGTGTTTCTGCGTGTTTTTCAAGAAAAAGCTCATCCAAGGCCCATAAGAAGAGCTTCTAAGTATAAAAGGGGATGTAGATCACATCATTATTAATTGGGAGAGAATAGATATTGAATTGGATTGGAGGAACCACAACAATACTACATCCCACAAGAGGGGATCACTCCCCAACCATCATCCACATCCTTTCCTCCATCTATCCATCACTTTGAAGATTCGTTTGTGGAATCAAGAGGAAAACTAAGAGGAGAATTCAAGATGGAGAAGGACGCGAGTGGTGAGTATTCCCACCTGTCACGTGGGTGAACTGGGTTCGATCCCCGGCAACGACACCAAGAACTTGATGCGCGTTTTCTTAGCACGCAAATTTAATCTCCAAGTATTAAGGATATCAGTTGCAGCTTAAGCAAGCGACCAAGTTAAATATCGAACCCAAAGAATGTCGTATTTTCAAATTAATTATTTACTAAATTAATTAAGATGAATAAGAATAAAAGTTTGAGGTTTCAATTATTAACTACTAAACAATTAATTAAAATAACAAATAAAATAAAGTCACTTAGAAGAATAGGAAAGTTGATCAAGAAGGGGAATAAGTAGCTCTAGGGTAATCCAGTTTCACTCATTAATTTTCCTTTCGTGTGTTGATGTCCGACTCTACCTTGTGGAATATGGACGCATCACTAGGCCATGAAAATCTACTCTATAAAAATAAGTGAATATGCGTGTAACACATGTGAATAACCTCGGAGCAAGAGATATAATTGCACCCCCCTTTCTAGGTACTATCAGTATTAATTATTTTCCTGGCCAATTGATACTCTAACCCGATATTATCTCCCTTTATAGCTATTATAAAATTATCCTCTTTATTTTACTTAATAACTCGAATTCAATTCAATTAATAAGTATTCATATATGATAGTTCTAATGAAGCTTCGGAGTTCCCTCACTTAGAATCATAACATGGAATCCTGTTCAGTGGTGAACGCACTCAATCTACAACCAAGATATATATTCAGAATCTATATACCGATTGAAGATGCACAAAACGACCGTGAATATGGATTAAGAAAGTACAATCATATATAAAATAAATCCACAAGTAGTGTTGTACAGAGTTTATACACGAAAGTTTAATTAATTCGTAAAAACCTTCACAATCCTAGTTCTACCAAAAAGGCTCTAGCCCATGATGTTACGAATAACAATCATGGGTGTTGGATAGATCTTACCTGGATGTCTGAAAAATTAAAAGATAAATTAGGAAACGAAATAAACCCTAGATGTGGCGTCGTCGCGTCCTTCTCCATCTTGAATTCTCCTCTTAGTTCTCATCTTGATTCCACAAACGAATCTTCAAAGTGATGGATGGATGGAGGAAAGGATGCAGATGATGGTTGGGGGGTGATCCCCTCTTGTGGGGTGTAGTATTGTTGTGGTTCCTCCAATCCAATTCAATATCTATTCTCCTCGTAAATAATAATGATGTGATCTACATCCCCTTTTATACTTGTAAGCTCTCCTTATGGACCTTGGATGTGCTTTTTCTTGAAAAACATGTAGAAACACGCACTAGGGATGTAAAAATCGGATCCCAGGCATGCGGTTCGACCTCCCAGGCATGTGGTTCGACCTAGGGCTTGGTGAACTCTTTTCGAATCGAAATCGGCGATTCAACGCACTTCAGGCTTCTGGTTCGGCCAAAATGGTTGTGGTTCGACCAAAGTATCTGGTCGAACTAAACTGTCGTGGTCGAATCACACTTGCACCGTCTCACTATTTCGCGTATAACTTCCACATCCAAGTTCCGATTTGAGTGATTCTTGCGTTCACGCGATCTTCTCTTCCTCAGCTTTCTATCTATATAAGAACTCACAAAAATTCCAAGATTTATAGGTGTAACAAGCCATGGAATGTGACATAGCTGTTCTGTTCGTCACAGCTCGCGCGACGTCACCATTTTGCTCATAACTTTCTCATTTTGATTCCGATTGAGATGTTTACGCCAAAACGACCCTCTCTTCTGTGGCTTTCAAATCATGTATCAAAATTCTAGTTAAAATCTCCACACAAACACAGAAATATTGCACAAGTTGGATGTATATTTTTCAGCATTCTTTCACCAAGTTGCACCTTTTCTCCAACTTTACACTTTTGATTCATTTTTCCCCTAAAAACACAATAAAACACCTCAAGTGCACTTTTTTCTCACATATAATGAATATAAGATACTTGTGCTAATATATAATAATAATTCTCATAAAAAAGGTGTTAAATTAGACACTAAAATACTCTAATTTCCACTCTCAACACTGGGCAGCACGAGCGCCGGCATGTCTCGGTAGCTCTAGGTAGCATGGGCGCTCGTGCTCGGCGCTCTCAGCAGGCATTCTCGGCAGCACTAAGTGCTTGTGCCTGCAAGCAGTGCAAAACGACCTGGTACATTATTGCGGCACGAATGGTCCTCCTAGCCGGCACGAGTCGTGCCGGCTCTTCTCCTCCCGACTTCGCTCCCGACTTCTTTTTCGACTTTATTTTTGCTCTTTTTACCTCATTTTCCACCTAAAATCACAAAATAACACCTCACGTGCATCTGTAACACAAATTTATACAATTCAACCAAAAATATCACAAAACGATGCTAAATCGGACCCTAAAACATGCAGATTTCTACACTAATCACCAACTTTGTTATTGTCCAGAGAGAATGCTTTTGAGAGAGAGTTGCACAAACATACCAATTGCATTGTTGCGAAGATATGTCATTTTCAATAGTTCCCAATGTGTTTGTTATACAAACAGCCTTCCACACCTTTTGAGAACTCTCCAAAATCCTATCTTGCGTCTAACGTGGTTAATAGAATATTCTTTCATGAAAGACTGCATATGTTTTTTTATCTTCGAATACTATGCCTTTTTTCAATTCCCAAACATTTGAGTCATCAATTGTAGCCCAGTTGCAAAATCAGAAGAGTACATAGATATATTGACATCTGATGAGTCAAAGAACTGTATTCCTGATAAATTAAGATGTAGTTGAACTTGAGTTGATATTGCATGATCTGAATCATCTTCATTATCCAACTCATTTTCTGATCTTTCATTATCAGATTATGAGTTAGGATTTTCTTCTAAATGTAATGATCAGAGCATAAGTCGGGAGACTCCGCATCATTTTAATTAGAATCGTTATTTGTATAAAAAAAATCTCTTTTATTCGATTGAATAGCCCCAACAGGCAAACTTTCTTCACAAAATGTAGACAACTCAGAGTCATCGACAATGAAAGACGCATATTGGGTGTACTCATTGCCAAATTCAGTTTTTGGCGTTGGTAACAATTTTTCTGCTTCAACAATCAACTCTATTGATCTTAAACCATTACTCGAATAAAAAAGAAGCAGATCTGATCGTCATTATTGATGGGAACAACTTGTGATATGTTGTTACATGTGTAAGCGTGAATATTTTGAATAAATACTCATTCAAATCTAACCCCAATTTTTTAGACACCATCAATAATAGTATATGAAAATCAGTTCTACAATCAACTACTTTTTCTCCAATCATTACTTCATCAAATAACACAATAACTGTAATTGAATTTGTATCCATATCTTCAAATAAAGAAATTAATAATTAGATTTTTTTAAAAAATAAAATCACATAGAGAAGAGAGATGTAAGATTGAGGCGAGTATGTAACTTGACATACGTCTACAAGTCATGTATTTTTTTTACATAAAAATGTTCATAATTAAATTGATAAAGAGGAATTTCATGTATTTTTTATTTTGTTAATCTAAAATATGATGTGTCTTGTGTGAGCTTCTCTCACGAATCCTATTATTTGAGACGCATCATCACTAAACCGTTTAGATTTATTAAAAAAAGAAAAGAAAAACACGCGGCTATTGGTGGTTAATATGATAATACCCTTATGCCCTAATGTGATGTTCAGGTGGCGTTAATTGTGATTTTTATAATAAGATTAAAATAGATAATTTTATTAATGATTTTAAATTATTAAAAATAATATATATCTTTTTTTATTTTTAAAATGTTGATTTTTATAATTAAGTTGATCATAATTAAATGGTTCAATGGGATGTATATCACTTTTGCATGATTATATATTTATTTTTATTAAAAATATTATTACTTTTTATTTTTTTTATGAATTGTCATGAAATAGTACAGTTGAATGGTTATCACGTTTAATAATTTATGTATTATTATAAATATGTTCTCACTTTTTATTCATTTTATATTAATTGTTCATGAAAAAGTTCAATTTGAGGAATATCACTTTTTCCTTGATCAAGTATCACTTTTTATAAAAAGTGTTATCACTTTTATCCATCTTATGATTTGTCCATAAAATTGTTCAAATTGAAGGATATCACTTTTCTTTTAACAACCGTCACTTTTTAATTAAAAGTATTATAACTTTTTATGCATCAACATCGTAATAATTGTTCATAAAATAGTTTAATAAGGTGTTTATAATTTTTTCTTGATTATTTATTATTTTTATTAAAAATATTAATATTTATTTTTTATCAGTCTTTTAAATTATTTATAATTTAATTTAATTGGATGAATTATCACATTTTCGTAGTTCGTTATTACATTTTATTAAAAATATTATAACTTTTTACCCATCACATAAAATTTTATGAAATATATAATTAAATAAAGACAAAGTCTCTTTTGAGACTCTATTTATGTGAGGCCGTTTGTGAGACGTATTAAAGTATGTTCATTATATAGATAAAGTACGTTTAATAATTGTTAAAGTATGCTTTGTAAAAGTATGATGGATGATGAATTAAATTATGATTTTAGAATGTTATAAGATGATTCATTATTGACATACTTTAACTACAAATTAACATACTTTTCCTATATGATAAACATACTTTAATAATGGGTCAACTCGTCTCACAAATATATGAATTGATCTTAAAAAAATTAAATTTAAACTTTACAAATAAATCAAATAAAATAACTTATTTAAATGAAGAAATTAATAATAATTTTAAGGATTCTACCGAATAAAAAAATGAAATAATTAAAAAAAAAAAGAGCTAAGCACACTATGACTTGAACACACAACCTTACAACAACACATTCTACCTTTCACCAGTGGCCAAAATTAAAATTTGATTCATATTTTATACAAAGCATACCTTACCCGATGTTATACGGTCTAAATGGGTATGTGGAGGATCCGTCTCACGGAATGAGATCCGTGAGACAGTTTCACAAGTCTTTACCTCAAAATTATTATTTAATGGCACCTAAAAATGTCTTAATAGTTGATGATTTATTACTACATTGGAATAGAAGATATTTTATAAAATGTCTTGAAAGTATAATTGTATTTTTAACAACCTTAACGTGACACTAATCAATGTCATATTAGATTGATATTCTAGAAGTAATGCAATAAACCTTAAAGTTAAAATTTGATATTATTGTGAGATTACATGTGAACTCAACATATATATGGATTAGATGATAATTATAACAAAATAACAAAATGAATACCAATGAAGCAAATAATGACATATTAGACATTATTTAAAAACAAAAAATAACGATTTACCTTAAAATAATCAGGATAGATTGTGCATAACGAGATGCTAATAGTCGTCTTGAAACACCATTGAAACGTTAAATAACCACTTCATAAATAAAATATCGAAGAAAATTTTATTTTTTAAAAAAAGAAAGAAATTGAGAGAACATATTTCATGAGGCATGGATTGCTTTTGGAACGTGTATAAAGCAGAGGCTTTCTTCTTTATATATAGGAGAGATTCAAACTCTGTCTATTATTGGAGGTGAAAAAAAAACTACGGTAAGAAATTTGGATGCTAGTAGTTGTGGAATAGTATGATGGCGGGAGTGTTGTGATTTTTTGTGAAAATTTTGGATGGTTGTGGTGTGAGATTCTCTGATGAGAGCCAACAACGTGATGAAGGGATGAATGATTCAAGAGTTGCCCTTGGGTAAGACAACTTTACTATTACAAGTCAAAAGTTGTCTGAAATTCACTATTGAAAGTTGCTCCTAGCTACTATGGACAACTTCACTATTAAAGGTTCTTCAACATGTCACGCAAGCAAAACTTGCCTCTGCAAAGGGCAACTTCAGTGTTGTAAAAAATTAACTCTCCAAAGTTGCCTTTATAAGGAGAAACTTCGCTTATTTTATTAATGCCCCATGCAACTATAATATTTAGTTAAAATTTTTTGAAAACTACAATATTTCATTAAAAAAAAACCCATAATCGTGTATTGCATTATCGAAAGTTAACATTTATACAATGTTTGGTTAAAAATGAGTTGATATTACTTATGACATCTTAAATTTATTAAAATTGAGTTGGAACACTAATTATATTTATGTGAGTTTAATTTTTCTAAAATCATAAATGGAATGCAATCTAAGAATCGATGTATATAATATGTTTTAAAACTAAGGAAATTTTCAGGCTTAGACATTTTTAGTCCACATGTACTAATTTTATTAATCCACATATTAATTCAATACGAACAAAATACTCCCTTAATAGCAAAAAGTTATCGTTAGAACTGCTCAAAATATATTTTAAGTATATTATAGCAGACTTTTCCTCCTTAGCGCTCTAAAGTGACGTGTAATTTTCTCAATTTTTTATTTTAAATTTTTTTTATATTTTTCTTATTTATTTGTAATTAATTCCCTTATTTAAAATCCTACTTTTTTAAATATATATATATATATATATATATATATATATATTCTACTAATGGATCTTAATTAGTTAATAAACTAAAGAAATATTTACATAAATTAAGAACAAAATATTAAGAGTTGATATCATGTGTATTCTGGTGCACGCGTACAATTAATTTTTATTTAACAATGTATATGTATTTCTTTATAATTGTATAATTTTTTTACATTCACTTTTTCATTAAAAAAATTAACAGAAATTTCACTAACAAAGTGTATAATTTTTTTATCTATTACTATAAATGTTTTTATTCATTAGTGTATAAGTTTTTGAATGTGAGTGCACATAATAATTTGTTAAATATTAATTAAAAATATATTTATTAATTTATATATTTATATATATATATATACACATATGTGTGTGTGCGCGTGTGTGGGGTAATGAATAAAAATAAATATGTATAAAAATTAAAACAAAATTTAATTAAAAACATAAATAAAAATATTAATTAAAAAAAATTCTTACACATATTGGCGCCTGATCGGTTTGAAATTCACCTAAATTTTAAGTGGATTTTTGTAGCTTTAATTCAATAACTAAGTATGATTTTAATTGAAATTACTATTAATTGCTTGATTATTTGGAGAAATGTATTTTTATTTATTTTTACAGAAAAAGGGTGATTTTGAGGCAAAAATATATTCTAGAGATAAAGAGGAAATCGAACTCGAGACCTCCGCCTCACTTGCACGCCCCTTTAACCGCTGGTACGGAGAGACCTTGCCTTTGAAAGTCTCCTATTAATATATTAAATATATTGCTGGAGCGCTAAATGGAAAAAAGAGGATGCACTGCAGGGATTCAATCCCTCGACCTCAGCGTCGTATGGAGCTTCAGACAGACACCTCAACCATCCGGCCTGACCGCTACCTCAACCATCCGGCCTGACCGCTACTTTAGATTAATTACTAAATCTTTTCATGCAAATAAAATAATTAACATTAGATTAAATGATATATAGAAAGAGAAAAAGAATATTTCATATAAAGCAAATTATTGTATGCATTTGGATGTAAGGTTGCACTCAGATCCGATACATTTTTTTAACCCAATATATAAATTATGTTTTAACAAATTTATCAATTTTGAAACCCTATATTTCCCCTTCTCTTCTCACATTTCTCTCCCATGAACCCAACCTTACAATGCATATAATTAGTGCTATTTTTAAAGGTCGATAGTTATATGTTGA